>CM069859.1:204363239-204968239 GCA_036172795.1 Pelodytes ibericus
TTTTCCAAGTGTTTGCTCTTGTACACAGTAGGATCTCTTAACAGTACAACACATTGTCTGATGTCATCATTAGAGAGACAGGAAATTGCATTCTTTTGAATGATATTATTCTCATTGGTTCATGCAGCAAAAAAAAAAATGAAATGACTTTTACTCAGCTAGTGTAGACAGTCCTGGTTTCTTGCAAACTGCTATAATTTCATAATTTCATCTCGTTGTAAGTATTTTAAATGATAAGCAATACAAAATGTAAAACATGCATTTTAAAGTACTTTAAAAAAAAAACATTAATATGGCTTAATATTTGAAAGATGCATTTGGGCCATTGGACAGTTCCCTTAAAATGCCCGCTCAGCCATGTCTATGTAAATAAATATGCAGTTTTGAAAAAAAACTTAAACGTATTTATCAAAGAGCTATAACAAGAGTGCATTATGGGTAACTCCTCCATTTATAATGCATCTCCATGCTATGCTATGCACTAAATGTCTGTGTTGATGAAATCATGTTATACCATGCTTGGGTAACTATCATATCTAGCTGTGATTAATTAAACTCCGGTTCGCAAGTAAAATAGTTTGAACTTTACATATAGGCCTATTTTTAATGCAGTGGATTCCGAAACAGCCCTTTAATCCACATACATTAAATTGCTTGTTTTCTTTATTTCAGTGCATACCAATTAAGGGTCGAGGATTTGTTCTTGGAGCCTACAAATGCATTTGCAAGACTGGATTCTATCATCCTGACATCTTCTCGGTGAACGGCTTTCAAAGTAAGTGCGTTTTGGTTCAGCAGAAAAGGGAAAAAAAAGTAAAGGAAAAAAAAAGCAAAGCATTAATAATGCAGGACTCCTTTTTATCATCGTCAGGGATATACAATGAATCCCCCACGGCCTGAAACTTTATAATTATATAATCACTTTAGCCCTTTGATTTTTTTTATACTGCACTCTTTCAGTACCTGTACTGGCTTGTCAATTTGTTTAGATTTGTTTGTATGTATGACTTTCCCATGTAAGAATGTAAATAAGTAAAATATATGCATTGATTTCTGCTCAAGCAGATTCCATACATTCTATCTACAGTGGACTATTTAGGTTTTGTGCTGCCCTAGACCAGACTAAACTCACACACCCTAATCTTCATTTGCCCCACCCCTTCCTGACCAAGCCACACCTCTTCCTTTTTAGCACTGTCCCAGTGTCAGCTGTGTGCCAAAACACATTCAAGGTGCCATATTTGTGCCCAAACACATTCCTACTGCCACCTGTGTGACCAAAAACATTCACAGTGCCACCTTTGCACCCAAAACAGCATCCCAGTGTCTCCTTTGTGCCCAGACACATTTTGTGCCTAAAACAGCTTTCTAGAGCCATCTCCGTCCCAAACATTTTGCACTTATTTGCAGGCTGTATCTATGTGTTATGAAATGTCAAAACTAGCGTGAACGTGTGCTCCACTTTTCCCACATTGTGTGACATCGCGTGGGGTCACATGACTATGCCTAAATTGGCTCAGCCACCACTGCATTCTGGGACACATTACTCTGTTATCAAGTATGAAGTAAGAGTGGTATTACTACTGAACAAACACAGAGGCCTAAAAGAAGCCCTGGTCTCCAACAAGGGGTAGTGTTGAAAGGGGACCACTTATTTGCATCAATAATACATGTATCATGAAATGTCAAAACTGGTGTCACAGGGGTCTAGTCAATAAAAGGGGAATTGCAGGTGAGTTGAGGTGTGATGACCATCCCATGTCACCATTTTAACTATACATGTGCAGGTACAGACTTGGTGAACTTCCCCCACTAAGCAAACCCACCAGGATTAATTGGTGAAATTAAATGTTCACCTCAACTCACCATTTAGTGACTAGCCCTCTGGTTTCCCCCCCTTGTTACTCCCAATTAATCTGTTTATATTTGTCAAGTATCCGTGGGCTTAGATTATCTCCATGAAGTAGGTTATTGGCAGAAGTTCAAATGCAGATGTTTTTTCTTAAGTGCTGAGAACGATCTCTAGGACAACTAAATACATCATAGAACAAACACTGCATAAAAAAAGGAGCAAGTATGATCTGAACAAGAAGGATTGGCAGATAAATGGCTGCATCACTGCATCTTGTAATTGCTCGATTGTCTTGTTGACTGGCAGTTCTTCTGTGCATTACCATTTAGCGAACATTAATTATGACAATCCATACTTATTTCTTTTATCACCTAATCCAATCACCCAGTGACAGTAAACTTTCGTTGTCTCAGGATTTATTAAGTATTATTAGTAAAGGAAGCAGAGAGTCGGTAATTATTGCAGAAAGAGTGTATTAATGGCAATTAAACGACTTTTACCATAAAAATGTTTAACTGAATTAAAATGATCCATTCTTCAAGAAATTGCTATTTAACCCACTTACAAGTAACTACAGTTTGCTAAAACAACACTAAAGTTCTCAAATTAATTATGCATTTAATCGGTGGTGTATTTTTGTTTTGTGCTGCCCTAAGCATGACTAAATGTGGGCCCCACACCACCCCCACCCTCCATGCTGTATTTTTAAAAATATTTATCCACCTGTTTAGCATGGTAGATTTTTTTTTTAAAAAAGGTGGCTAATTAGAACCATATTTTAAAAAATATAAAAGTCAAAGTATACTGAAAATGAAGCATCATAGTGTATGGAGGCCATATTGAAGTAAACCATTTTTTGGCACCATTTAAGCTGACACTCTGACTGTTTCAGGCAGAATCACTCTGGGTGGAACTTGCGTGTTCATCCTGACCCAGGCACTGTGACTGAATGTGGCACCTCATTCTAACAAGCAACCAGCATGTGTATTGCAAGCCCCCCAAAAAGGCAAGGGTGGGCTCCATCAGCTGACATGCGACGCCAGGGTCTTAATAGCCTTTTTGAATGTCTCAGCAGGCATTTGGGGGGCAGCGTTTTTTGGCCGCTCCCCTGGAATGTACCACCCAACTCACTTGCCTAGATTGCTTCGCTGTAAATATAGCGCTGCATTTATGATAACTGCTTCCCAGATAAAAGTCATTTGGGATACAACAGAACCTCACAGGGTAAGGGAACTGACATATCTGTACTTAGTAAAATAAAATACAAAACAGAAATGCCAGTATTGTATTTATATTTAATAAAAATCTGTGTGATTTGTGCTTATTTTGCGCTTGATCGCATTTATTACAAGAATTCTAAGCACATAAGTGATAACTTAATTTTACATGTATGTACTTTACGTCATAGTAAACTCAGATCAGGTTGCCTGCCATCTTATACAAACTTAACCCCGGGTATGAACTACAACCACTTGACAAATTCTGTAAATTGAAGAGAGAAAGAGGTCTGCTCATTCTCTATAAGAGGAGATCATGTTTAGAAGATTTTTAGAATATCCCACAATATAAAGTAATTTGCAATGTACAACAGTGATTGTGGCTTTTAATAAGTATTTATGAATATTACAAATAAACATAGAATATGAAAATACAATGACTATAAGAAACAGTTATCAAAAAGTGATAACAGAAATATAGTATATTTTAACTATAAAACAGAAAATTATTGTGTCTGTTTATTTATCTGAAGCAGGAAAAACTCCTAAAAGCTGAACTCTGGAATCATGAAATTTGCTCAGCTTATTGGTGCTGAAATTTCTACAACAATGCCACATTTTTAATCTCTATACATTTGTACTTTCCAGAGTTATGAGTTAATTTAGACATCACTGGTAATGTAGAACAATGACCCATCAACTCCACAGCACTTGCAAAGATCAGAAAGATTTGGGGTACATAAGGGTCATATCAAAAGTGCCTTGATGTGACCCATCATGGCCCAATACACGCCGCATGCTTTCGAATCCAAAAGCGCCGCAAAATATACCAAAAATAGGAGCAGTGAGATTCTAAATCCCTGGTGATGCTGGGTAGTAAAGCTAAGATCTATATAAATAATTCCTACAAATAAATAAATAAATAAGAAAATACATAGTTATAAATAACTAAGAGTAATATTAAGTTAAAAGAACTGTTTAAGTTATTTATCTAAATATAATATTACATAGCTATTACTATTATATAACTGTTAAAGTAAACTCTATGCTAGCTATCAAAGTATAATATTACAAAAAATATTAAATGTGTATAATGAGAACAATCAAATATGGCAATTATCAATAACTCTATCTGAATTTAGTTTGATTAAAACTTTGTAGAAGTCTTTTTTTTTAACATCCTAGATAAACAGCATTTGGAGGCTCTCCAACATTAATCCAGCACTAAAAAGGGCCTGATCGTTGATTCATGGGTTATGTTGGCTGACTCAGAGGTGGTGCAGATTTCCAATGTGTGTCTCTGTGTGTGCCTTGTTTATACAAGGATCTCTTCTCTAAAAAGATAAAGGTGATGAACTGACAAACGAACATCAAAAATGATGCATTAATAGCAAAGTGCAAAAGATAGGCAAGTTGGAGATTTTTTTCTAATTCAGCTACAAATAACTGATATTTGCAGTTTACTTCAGTTCACTTTCCGGTTTTCCACAGTTGACATATTAGTGAATAGACCCCACCATCACCTAAAACATATATTTAACATTGCCATACTGTACGAAATATAATAATATTACTATAGTACTACATACAATAATATCAATACAATAATATAAAAATGATACAATGTGTAAACAGAGTTGCTAGAAAATGAATAAATTGAATAAAAAAAGGGGCTTTAATTCCTCATCTGTTCTCTATTGAATTATTTAATTTGCATATGGTGCCACAAACTGAGGTCATCAGTGACAGGTACTTCCTTAGTTATATTTTGTTTTCAGTTTTATTAATTGATCCATGTTGGTCTACAAGCTATTTTACAACAATTTAGACTGTGCTTAATATTATAATAGATAATGATAATAAAATAGCAATGGAAAGGTTCCTTTCAAGCTTCTCGGCAAGTTTAATTCTTATAGGAACATAGGCCAAAGGTAATTTAGGTAATTGAATAGAACCATAATCTCCCTGAGCACTTTTGATACTCTATTGGGTCGAAAACCTTAAAGTTTAGCAATCCAGTGCTACAGTTTTGCTATATTACATAATCCCCTGTAAAAGCTTGAATGTGATTCTACACTCCTTTAATATCACTGCTTTTGAAGCTTTGGGTCACAGTGGGTGGTTGCTTTATCAATAGGAGATGAGAGTGGTAAAAGGTGCATTGTCTGCAGATTCTCAGGAGAAGCCTTACTGCCAATCACAGTTCCGCCTGATACAATCACATTCCAAAACAGAGAACGCTCTCAGAGCACACTGGTGATTGATAGACCTGCTTCGCAGGGGTATTCTGATACCTTGGTAACTGGGTCAGTAAAAATCATATTCTTCCCAGTGGAAAAAAACTGACTGATTCACTAATATAAGATGCTTAAAATGGCACAATATCTTGCTCTGATGTTAGCATTTTTAACAATATTCATTGAATTGCATTGTGGAGAAATAAGTACAGCTCTACAGAGTAATAAACACAGGCACAGCAGCCTTACTATTTAATATGGGTCGAGAAAACTTGAAACAAGTAGACCACAGGGGCAGAATACGCTATCATTGCTTTACAGGTCTCACCTTTGTCTCCTCTAGGACAGAATATGGATAATCATTTTTCAAGGGGAGAGATATCTGAAGAAGAATATAAGTGTTTACCCTGCAGGGAAGGATGTCCGTACTGTATGGATGATGCTCCCTGCTATGCCCAAGAGGACAAGTACTTGCGTGTAGCGATCATCTCATTCCAAGCCTTCTGTATGCTGCTGGATTTCATAAGCATGATAGTCGTGTACCATTTCCGCAGAGCTAAGGTAACGCTCCTTACATTTATTAGTAAAGACAAGTTATATATCTTCCTGTCTGTCTAGTGTCTGTTTACTGTAATGTGAACTGTGTGGAACTCACAAGGACACTGGAAAAATCAGGCATTAAAAGCTGAGTTGTAAAGATAGGCAAGTTTGAGAATTTTTCCAGCTCTGCTAGTAATGCCTGATTTTTTAGTGAACTGATCTCTCTCTCTCTCTCTCTCTCTCTCTCTCGATCTCTATCTACCCTTCTCCTTTGTGGAACCCATTTTAAAAGACAACTGTCAGTACATTTACCGTAAATGCTCTGAAAAAGACCCCTCTTACATTCGAGGTCGTCTTATAATCTGACCTCAAATCGAGGTCAGACTATAAGACTGGGATCCAGGTCCCCCGCAGAGCTGCAGGGGACCTGGATCCCCCTCTCAAGCAGCCAGGGGATGACTGCGCGATACTTGCAGACATCCTCCCCTGCCGCCCGGCACGACCTTCCGGCTTCATCATAAATGTCCCGGCGGAAATGCCTCCGGCTGCCCCCGCTAGCCACCACGGACATTCGGGCAGCCGCGGATGTCTGCACGATAGCAGCCGCACAGACCGGCCGCACAGTCGGTCCGTCATAATAGATGGAAGTGTCGGGCAGCATGGAGGAGGTCTGCACATATTGTACAGTCATCCCCCTGCTGCCCCCACTAGCCACCAGGTAAGAGTGAGGGGGGCAGAGAGAAACAGAGGGGGGAGGGGAGAGACAGAGACAAGAGGAGGGAGGGGGTACAGAGACAAGGGGAGGGAGGGAGGAAAGACACATGAGGAGGGGGGAAGAGACAGAGACAAGGGGAGGGGGGGAAGAGACAGAGACAAGGGGAGGGGGGAAAGAGACAGAGACAAGGGGAGGGAGGGGGGAAAGAGACAGAGACAAGGGGAGGGAGGGGGAAGAGACAAGACAGATATTATTGGGCAGATTATCTGTAGCTTATAAATGGCAAAATAATACTGGCATATTAATGGGCAAGCTGTGGTATATTTAATGGACAAATGGTGGCATATTTTAATAGGCAAATTGACTGTTGATTAATGACAAAGTGACTGTGGCATGTTAACTAGTACCTGACAATGGCTTATTTTAATTGGCAAAGTGATGCTGTGAGCCTGTGGCATGTTTTGTGGGGCAAAATAACATATTCTAATGGGGGAAAGTGACAATGTGGCTTGTTCTGCAGGGGCAGTTCTGTGGGACAAAATGACACTGTGGCATGCCAAACTGTGTGGGTGCAATATGAGTGCAAGCCAAGTGCTGTGGGTGCAATATAGGTGCATGGCAAGTGCTGTGGGCACTGTATGGTGCTGTGTTAAGTCCTTTAGGTACAGAAAAAGTGAATAAAAAAAAGAAATGCAATTTTTCTATACATTTTTATTACATATACAAAAAGTTGAATGTGAAATGAAAATAGATGCATATAATAGTAAAAAGTTTACATTTACATACAGTTTTTTTACAATGAGATGTTAGAAAAATTGGGTAGAGAGGGGTCCACTGCTAAAGACTTTGCCCAGGGCCCACTAGGGTCTTAAAGTGGCCTTGTCTGTAAGTGTGATGTCATAACTTGGTATCCTCACTCTCTATTAGCTCATTCCAGACATGGTGCAGGTATAACTCCATCTGTCCATTAGATCACTAGAAATTATTAGAATGCAGATGGTGCATAACTACAGGCCCTGTAACAATGGCAGCCCCCTATGGAGTCTTAAGTGAAAATGATAATTTTTGAATATTTGCAAGCTATGAAGAGAATAGAGGAAAACTGGCTGAATTGTATTGGTAAAGTGACATGTTTTCCTAAGTTACAAAAATTGCTGATGCCGATGAGTTTCCTCTGACTTTATCTAACTCTCAGTTTAGGCTGAGGAATTAATAAGAATGACAAAGCTATCTCCTATGCTACATCATAATGCTTTGTTCACAAGGGAACTGTATACAAAACCCTAAACTGTGATGAATTGACAAAGACGTAGGATAAATCAGACATTAATGTGGTGCAATACCCCAGTGTGATATTACACCAACAGTGCAACCATTGAAGTTGCAAGTTTAATTCATGACAGGGTCAACTCTCCTTCTGCATAAGTAAAATTATATTGGGTAATCCATACCCTGGGTGTTAGGCAATTCTCACAATTCCAGGACATAATAGAGAACAACAGAGTATCTCAATGTATCTCTACTGGCAAATTATTGGGCTGATTATCTGTGGCTTAATAATGGCAAAATAATACTGGCATATTATTGGGCAGATTATCTGTGGCTTATTAATGGCAAAATAATACTGGCATATTGGGCACATTATCTGTGGCTTATTAATGGCAAAATTATACTGGCAGATTATTGGGCAGATTATCTGTGGTTTATTAATGGCAAAATAATACTGGCATATTATTGGGCAAATTATCTGTGGCTTATTAATGGCAAAATGATAGTGGCATATTATTGAGCAGATTATCTGTGGCTTATTAATGGCAAAATAATACTGGCATATTATTGGGCAGATTATCTGTGGCTTATTAATGGCAAAACGATACTCGCATATTGGGCAAATTATCTGTGGCTTATTAATGGCAAAATGATACTGGCATATTATTGGGCAGATTATCCCTGGTTTATTAATGGCAAAATAATACTGGCATATTATTGGGCAAATTATTTGTGGCTTATTAATGGCAAAATGATAGTGGCATATTATTGGGCAGATTATCTGTGGCTTATTAATGGCAAAATAATACTGGCATATTATTGGGCAGATTATCTGTGGCTTATTAATGGCAAAATGATACTGGCATATTGGGCAAATTATCTGTGGCTTATTAATGGCAAAATGATACTGGCATATTATTGGGCAGATTATCTGTGTTTTATTAATGGCAAAATAATACTGGCATATTATTGGGCAGATTATCTGTGTTTTATTAATGGCAAAATAATACTGGCATATTATTGGGCAGATTATCTGTGGCTTATTAATGGCAAAATAATACTGGCATATTATTTCATTGGTTAAATCATTTGTTATTATTAATGACTGGCTTGGAACTATAGGCATGTTACAGAATCGTTCCAAGTAAAATATATTTTCGCTAGTTTAGTAACTTTTAAAATCACAACAGACTTTTTAGGGAGTATGAAGAAAAAAAGTTCTCCCAAAGAAGATATACTAGGCTCATCAGCAGCAGATTTTTCGCATAACTACACTTATGATTACGCTTTCGTAAATGCGAAATGCATTAACTGTGTCTTCTAACCCCACATATTGCTGTGATTTGGGATTTATCTGTTTAACAATAAACTTTTTTTACACATTGCACCTCAAACTCCAATTGTTTTGTGGAACATGCCAGTGTGGCATCTTTACTCCTCCACTAAAGCATCACATAGTTGCGGATGATATAGATAATAGTGTTCAGGGCCGGCCTTAAGTGTCCCGGCGCCCTGTGCGGGCTTCCCCCATGGCGCCCCCCGTCTTTCACCCCCCTATGTATGTGTCCCTTTCCTCTTCCTTGCAATGTCTGTCTCATGCCCCCCCCTCCCCTGTCTCTCTCCCCCCCTCCACCTGTTCTGTCTCTCTCTCTTCCCCCTCGCTTGTTCTGTCTCTCTATCTTCCCCCTCGCTTGTTCTGTCTCTCTATCCCCCCTCCACCTGTTCTGTCTCTCTCTCTTCCCCCTCCACCTGTTCTGTCTCTCTCTCTTCCCCCTCGCTTGTTCTGTCTCTCTATTCCCCCTCCACCTGTTCTGTCTCTCTCTCTCTCCCCCTCCCCCTGTTCTGTCTCTCTCTCCCCTCCCCCTGTTCTGTCTCTCTCCCCCCTCCCCCTGTTCTGTCTCTCTCCCCCCTCCCCCTGTTCTGTCTCTCTCCCCCCTCCCCCTGTTCTGTCTCTCTCTCTCCCGCCCTCCCCCTGTTCTGTCTCTCTCTCTCTCCCCCTGTCTGTCTCTCTCTCCCCCCTATGTTCTGTCTCTCTCTCCCCCCATTCTGTCTCTCTCCCCCCTCCCCCTGTTCTATCTCTCCCCCCTGTTCTGTCTCTCTCTTCACCTGTTCTGCCTCTCACCCCCTGTTCTGTCCTTCTCTCACCCCCTCCCCATGTTCTGTCCCTCTCTCACCCCCTGTTCTCTCTCCCCCCCTTGCCTTCAAATGTGGATCAAGGGAGAGGGTGGAGCTAACCGGCTGAGAGGTGTAGCTCCGCCCTCACCCTGTGAAGCAGAGCAGCGTCTGCTTCACTGACAGCAAGACTAAGTGTTGCTCGGCTCCCCATGCTTAGTGCAAGCATTGGGGAGCCGAGCAGCACTATCTCTTGCTGCCAGGAGCTCCCCGTGAAGCAGACGCTGCTCTGCTTAACAGGGTGGGGGCGGAGCTACACCTCTCAGGCGGTTAGCTCCGCCCCCTCCCTGGACCCAGCAGAGCTTGCCGAGCAGAGGGCTGGTGAGGGGGGATCTTTTGATCTCCCCCAGCCAGTGCCTCTACCAGCTTTTTTTTTTTTACTTTATTTTTTTTTTTTTAACGACCGGGCGGGCGCCCCCTGGGGTGTTGCGCCCTGTGCGCTCGAACAGGTCGCACACCCCTAAGGTCGGCCCTGATAGTGTTTCTCTTACATGGTTCTTAAAGGTTGAACTACCTTTGACAAAGCCCATGCTGCAGTTTATAAGTGAAATCCTCAGTATAATTTCACATTAAAAATTATAAATATTCCACTAATTCAATAAAATGTTTAACTGTGTTAACTCTTTGCATTTCCGTGGTGTGGACAGGGCACTAAGGTTAATTTAGTAGACCCTGAGGGCAAGCTTTAAATGAATACAAGTTTAAATTAATACGATCTCTTTTACTTTACTTTGTAGTATCTTTTTGCATTTAATAAAATCTTTTGTTTTCATTCACAAGTTGAATTTTTAATGCATTCCCGATATATCTTAAAGGCATCTGTTGAATTTCTCCATGTTAATCTAGAGAAATAATTTGATTCCTATTTTACGCATTTTCCCCCCATTATGTAAATTTTAAAGGCTTTTTAATGGTTTTCTTAAACAGGCAAAATCATTACCTTGAACAAGTTGAGTGAACTCAAGGATACGGTCTTAAACTGAACAAAACCCAGATTGTTTCCAATCTGTCTAAACAATATTTTACTGGTTTCATGTTCACCATTTTATAATTATATATAGATTGATTTGTTTTGTTTATGTAGTTAGCCATTTGTAAGGACCAGAAACATGCAGCTGGGATTCATTTAGCAAGCTCTGAAAAGATGAAAGTTTGCAGTATTTTCAGAAATGGTATTTAATATATTTGTATAAAAGGCCATTGTCATGAAACTGCACTGTGATTTTAATTAGATATATAGGTCAGATGTTTTCAGATTGCGTTGGGGGTACGGTTGCCAGGTTACCGCCTCCATTGATTTAACATTGGTCTCAAGCCATTTTTTTTTTACCAAAATACTGGCCGGTTGTCAACTCTAATCATGGGTTATGTATAAAGGTAATTTCTGGGTCAGACTTCTAAAAGTGATCTAATCATCAGGCACATTCAATTGATTTAATGGTGACCAAACCCTCAATTCAATCTCACATTAAGATTCTATAATTTTTCTTCTAGCTGGCAGCAATATGTATAATTGTGTCTAGTTTTTGATGGTCTTACTATACCTTTATAAAACCTTGAAATAGCAAGCCATGCAGCATCTATATTTTATATTGGGACCGGAGTGGCATACCGGAATACTGGGAAATTTCCTGGTAGGCTTCCTGCTGGGGGTGGCTGATTCCTGCTGATTGTTCCACCTTTACTACTTGGCACCAGAATTTGCTCTTTACATATAACCACTTATGTCCTTTCATATGTCTCTCATCTACAAGCAGTGTATTTTTCAAATGTGCTTTTTAAAAATGTATGGTTTCCCCTATTCTGAACAATAAAATAATAGTATTATGGCACAATGCTGTGGGCTGATATAATGACACAATGTTGTGGGGCTGGTATAATGACGCAATGTTGTGGGGCTGGTATAATGATGCAATGCTATGGGGCTGGTATAATGACGGAATTATATGGGGCTGGTATAATGACGCAATGCTATGGGGCTGGTATAATGACGGAATTATATGGGGCTGGTATAATGACGCAATGCTATGGGGCTGATATTATGATGCAATGCTATGGGGCTGATATAATGATGCAATGCTATGGGGCTGATGTTATGATGCAATGCTATGGGGCAGGTAAACAATTATTTCCAGGACTGTTTTTTTATTCTCTGTCTGGCCTTTTTCTATATAACTGACCAAACAGGGAAAACTGCAGGATTACTCTGAGTTAACATTTGGGCTAAAGCTAAAGTCATAGACAGGGCCGGCCTTAAGTGTTCCGGCGCCCTGTGCGGGCCTCCCCCGTGGCACCCCCGTCTCTTTCACCCCCTATGTATGCGTCTCTCTCCCTTCCCATAATTGTCCCTTTTCTCTTCCTTGCCATGTGGGTCTGTTTTCTCTCTCCCTCTGTTCTGTCTCTCTCCTCCCCTTCCTCTGTTCTGTCTCTCTCCCCCCTCTCCTGTTCTGTCTCTCCCTTCTTTCCCGTGTTCTGTCTCTCCCTTCTTCCCCATGTTCTGTCTCTCCTCCCCTGTTCTTTCTCTCTCCCCCCATGTTCTGTCTCTCTCCCCCTGTTCTGTCTCTCCACCCCCCGTTCTGTCTCTCTCTCCCCCCTCCCCCTGTTCTGTCTCTCTCCCCCCTCCCCCTGTTCTGTCTCTCTCACCCCCCCTGTTCTGTCTCTCTCCCCCTGTTCTGTCTCTCTCCCCCCTCCCCCTGTTCTGTCTCTCCCCCTTCCCCCTGTTCTGCCTCTCTCTCCCCCTACCCCTTCCTTTGTCTGCAAATGTGGATCCAGGGAGGGGGCGGAGCTAACCAGCTGAGAGGTGTAGCTCCACCCCCACCCTGTGAAGCAGAGCAGCGTCTGCTTTACGGGCAGCAAGAGAAAGTGCTGCTCGGATCCCCATGCTCCCCGTGCTGCTCTGCTTCACAGGGAAAAAACAAAAAACACTATTTTTGGTTCTTGCCCCATAACTCGCAAAAAAATACCAAAAAATATGGAAACATGCATATTTCTGAACTTGGGAAAACATTTAGAAACTATTTACGAGGTGTCTTTTTTAATGATTTTTTTTGTGTAAATTATATTTTATGTCAAAGTTAGAAAAAGTGGGTTTTTTTTAATTTTTCATCATATTTGTGTGTGTACAGTATGTGAGAAAGAAGAAAACTGCAGCTAAACACAAACACCCCAGAAATGTCAAAACAGCCATTGTCACCAAGGGAAAGTCAAGGTGAAAATGTCTAAGGGGTTAAACTTTTTTTCCCTTTTTTTTTTAAAGCATGCGGGCAGGCGCCCCCTGGGGTGTTGCGCCCTGTGCGCTCACACAAGTCGCACACCCCTAATTCCGGCCCTGGTCATAGAATTATTAAAATGTATGTATTCAATAACAATTGAATATCTCTAAGCTAAATATGTTTCATTGACAAATATCAGACTTGCAGCTATCAATTTTACTTACAAACATATATTGCAGAATAGCCTGTACAGAGCACACGTCTGCAAGTCCACCAGTTGTGCAACTAGGGTTGCCAGGTTAGCCAGGTTGTACATGCTCCCATGCAGAATGTATACTGCTAGTGTATCCAGGGGGAATCAGTTATTTTCTCAAGGAGTAGCGATAATAAGCAATACCTTGATTATTTAATTAATTTCCCTCTGAACACATATGAATAACACATTGTGCAGAGCAGCTTGTAAAAGTTATATATGTCTCTTGAATACTTATGTATGCCTGGAATTAGAAGTAGGAGTAGTTTAGGTTCTACAATTCAGAAAATGTGATTTAAACAAACAGGGAGTTTAGAACCTCCCTCTTGGCTACATCGCTGGTGCCAGATATGAAAATGACATGTAATGCCGGAGCATAGGATGCTTGCTTTGATAGGTGATAAGCTTTGCACATTCTCAAGCACACTTAGCATTTTGCATACTGTTGAGTTTCGTTACTATACCAATATACACCATAGAGAGTCTTCACATCACTGGCAAATCCCACCGCTGACTCAAGGTGCTGATTTCATTATTGTCTGTGAGTTCATTGGAACATGCCTGGAAGTGCACTATTGTTTTCCCTCTCTTTTCTCTTTTTTTACATGTTATCCCTGAGACACATTTCTGGTGGAACATGTGAATGAAAACATACCTGTAAACATATATGAATATATATGTATATATATTTGTATTCTCTATATCTCACATATGTATTATCTCCTATATCTCACATTTTGTTGTAAAACTACCCTGTTCCAAATGTAAATGGGTTTATTGGATTATCAATAACAGATGCCCATTTGCCAGTGGTAATATAGTATAGAAGAATGTGATTTTACTAACAGTTGTTGTAGCTACAAACTACCACTTCTTCTGGGAGGCTACTTCCTGCGTCATAGAGGCTGGAGTTTTTCTCTCTCTCTCTCTAGTGAGCAGGACTAATTCCCAACAGGTAAATCACAAAGGTGCATTAAGTCTTATTGAAGCAGACAGTGCATCTGTCATATGTTACAATGGTATTTTCTATCTGGATTTAGTAAAGGCAACCAAGGGCAGCATTGTTGAAAACTCTCTTAAAAAACTGTTCTTCAAAATCTAGGGTAAATCTAAAAACGTTCAGTACCCAAAAATAACAATGGTATTTATTTAAAAATTAGTAGAAATAATTATATTTCCCTCTTTAAGTAGATACATTTTTTACATTCTTTTCATCTTAACGGGACAGTTTAGTCCCCAAACTCACTTTTGTGCAAGACGAAGAGCAATGCTTGTATAATGCACAGGCTTTTTTCCCCAATGTGATTTGATGCAGGCATTCTGCATAAATCACATTTTTAATATTTCACTCAAGACCTCCCCCAGTGATTACTCTGCATATATACTGCAGGTGCACTGATTATACTGACACTGAGGATATAAAGTTTTGTTTCATTTAGTCAGTTCCTGTGCTCCTGAAATTGATTATATTGTGTGGACACTGAGTGACCTTACTCTTGTACAGAGTAGGACCTCTTAACAGTGCAACACATGGTCTAATGACATCACTAGAGAGACAGGAAATTGCATTGATTTGAATGAAATTAATCTCATTGGTTCCTGCAGCAAAAAAACAACAACCAAGCAATACTTTTTGAAATGGGACGTCTGAAATAAGTGTTTAAATAAAAAGTTAAAACATTTTGCTTTTTTCCCACTTTTGCAGTGTACTAACCGTTTATACTTGTAGTTTGCCTTTTTGAGAAAATGGTGTATAAATATGGGGTGATTTGCAAATATTTATTCAGCCTTTTTTATTATCATTGGATAGACTTGAGCATCCGTTTTTTATGACTTCATTTTCTGGCTCTCTTTAGTCACTTTGTCTGTATTGCGAATGTGAAGCAAAAGAACAGAATGAATACGTAGTGAATGAAAATGTCATTTATTCATTCATTCTGATGCCATTTGCAGCACACACAACATTCAGTAATACACACTCACACTAAAATACGCAAACACACTCTTACCATAACACTCACTAATACACACTCACACTAATATACGCAAACACACTCTTACCATAACACTCACTAATACACACTCACACTAATATACGCAAACACACTCTTACCATAACACTCACTAATACACACTCACACTAATATACAAACACACTCTTACCATAACACTCACTAATACACACTCACACTAATATACGCAAACACACTCTTACCATAAGACTTGGGCATTCCTTTTCGGACAAATTTATTTTCAGACGAAATTTGTCTCTTTTGTCCAAGTTCTGAATTAACTTCATGCTTCCTACGTGATAAGTGCCAGCTAAACCATGAAATATGTCACACAAACCCAGTCTCTTCTAAACCCGATTGTCTCTCACACAGAATGTGACACTAATGGCCACTTCCCATAAACAGTTTCAAACTGTATAATCATCTTATCCCTTACAATGTGATGCAACAGCCAGCATGTAACTAAATGATCACTTCCTATAACATGGTGAATCACTTTAATGTATTATCATCACCAGTCAACATGTAACTGAAGTGTCACCTTTGCATTGCACTTTGCTGTCTGCAGCCCCCTCAACCTCCTAAAACCCCTAAATCAAATGTGCAGGAGAAAACTCTCCCGGCCAGCGTGCAGCAAAAAGACACACTACCGACACGCTATATTGTATTTGTTTTTAATAGCAGCATACCATACCTTTTGATTGCCGTAAAGGTGGCACTCAAAGGATTAAAAAATAAAGCTCTTCTTACCAGTTGGCAGCTCCTGCACAGGCAACGGAATCTTTAATTTAGAGGAGTGAGTAAACAGAAACATGCCAACCCAAGGTAAGGCATTCAGAGTAAATGGGAGAGAGACCAATAGGATGAAAGGAGTGATCTAAGGGAAGCAGGTCAATAGAGGGTGAATGGAATCAGTGGTAGTTAAAAGAAGCTAAGGGAACTTGGGCAATATCAAAATGAAAGGGGTTCAGTGGTGAGTGAGGATAATAATAAAATAAATAATAATTAAACCAGTCTAATGGCACCCAACCTGGAAGTGAGAACTTGAAGAAAAAGTTTCAAAAACTATAGGGATCAAGCAGCAGAATCAGTGGACATGTAGTGTGTCTGAACCCAGGGCCGTGTCCCCTTTTTCTCTGTGGTAAAGACAGCCCTGAGAGAGCAGATCAAACCATGCTGACAGGGGGTGTATAGAATTAAATAAAAGGTTTTTGTGCTGCAATTCCCTGTCTGACAGGTATTTTTTTATGATTTCTATGTCTAGTTAATGTAACCCAAATAGCCTACTGCTTCTCCCTCCCTTGCTTCAGGTCCAATTTCCAGTGCTTCCTCTTGGCCCCCCTCTAGTGGCAGGCATCTTGATGTCCATGGGCTGCCCAAACACACTGATTTCCTATCATGCTGTCTCTCACTCCCCACATGCTCTGACGTCTGAGCACTGGCAGGTCATGGGACACTCTGACCTTCGGAACACTTGCTGAGAGCGCAAGAGACAGCATAAGTGGATGTCTGTGTGCCTGAGCAGCCTACAAACATCCAGACTCTCTGCTTGCTGCAAAAAGGCTGGTGAATGGAGATCTTTTCCTTTTGCCACACGATGCCTCTACCAACAAGCTTTTTAAAAAAAACTTTTTTAAGTGTCCTTGAGCGGGCCTTCCACGGCGCCTGGGACATGTGCATCACCTGTCACCCCTGACTGCCAGCCCTGGCCACAGTTTTTACTTTCAAGCTTTCCATTAAATCACATGTGGCTTGATATGCAAATGAATTAGTTTTCAATGGGAAATGTGTAATTTGGATATCAAGTCACAGGTGATGTCATAAACAAGAGACACCTGGACACATTTAAACAATTTTTTCCCCCTAATTTAGGCATTTGCTTGCAGTTTTGCTAACAGTGTGTTTAGATTTTCGATTGTTTTTTTTTTGCTCTACATTAACAGTAACAGCCATGTTTAGGTAGCACAGTCCCTTTAAATGCAATGCTTTCTGGACTTTGAACTGGCATGCTGGGAAAGCCATGATTTGACATGACAGCAGCCCCCAGGACATGCCCTAGCCAGCAACCAGATTGTACACCCGGGACATGCCCCAGCCAGTAACCACATTGCACCCACAAGACATGCCCAAGCACCCACATTGCAGCCACAGGACATGCCCCAGCACCCAAATTGCACACACAGGACTTGCTGCAGCACCTGCTGCACATTCAGGAATTGCCGTAGCCGGCACCCAGTTAGCATTTGCAGACATGCCCCAGTACCCACATTGCACACCCAGGAAGTGCCCCATCACCCACATTGCACACCCAGAACATGCCCTTTTTCCGGCAATACTATTTGTTATATTTATTATTGTTTTTATTTTCATCTTTAACTAGAATATTTGATATCATTAAATATCAGTGAATTAAGTATACCCCCATTTTGTTATTCGTTTTTATGCGCCTTTCTGTTTGTTTTCTTAGAATAATTTATATGCCAAATATTAATATTTCATAAACCTAACTAGGAAAATCTACTAAATATGCCACCCAGTTGTCAGCAATGAGCCAAAATGCAAAAGTAATTAACTTGATAATTCACAAAACTCCCAAATGCATTATCTTCACACTGCGCTAACAAACTGAATTACTGTCTGTCTCCAAAGGATACATAACGCATCTAAGGTTTTCAGAAGATAGATTGACCCGGTCTTCCCGACCTCATCAAAGCAGAAATCAGTAATCCATTGATCTGCCACTGATTTTGTAGGTGCTGCATTGATGGCTGACTGTGAATTCTTATTCTGCATATACAATGTGCAGATCTGTCCTTGGGTTTCTGCAGAGGTCATCTCAATAATAACCATCTTCTCAGTAATCAGTTACATGCGGCGACATGACATTGCATCATGCATGAAGGAAATGTATTGACTTGCATTCCCGTCAAAGCCAGACATTTATATTCAATCAGCTTGAAACTATAGTAGCATATTTTATAGCAACCAAGGCCAGAATGTGCGGAATTTGGAACATAAATGGATGAACATTAATTTCATTGATAGTGTAAACTATCAATGAAATTATTTAATGCTTAAATACAGCATTATTTTAAATCTATTTCCTTAATAATTTCAGTCTGCTACAGCAGGAAGTGATCACGGAGCATTATCTGACACATAATAAATACTGTACTGTATTTAAATTGAAGGAATTTGTTAAAGGGACTTTGTCACCTGTTTTTACTGTGAATGTTGGCAATAAAAAAATAATTGAAAATGATCTATACATCAAAATTTCAAGCAAAAGCCTAATTTTTTGTCTGTAGAGTCTCTTGCTTACAGTTGCGTAACTATAGTGGGTGGAACCGCAACTGGGACCGCCCACCTTGGGGCCCAGGCTGCCATTTGTCTGTCCTCACCTATCTAACTGTGTGGGGGGCTGGCTCGGCATATCTCTGTCATGAGATACTGTATTTACTTGACACACTTGAGCTCTGGGAAAGGAGTGAGTCTTAGAATCAATGGTGTCTTATATTTGGGGCTAAATTCAGCCATCGAATGTAAGATGCAATTTTCATCTTGGAAGCTAATATTTTTGTCTTGGCTTCTGAGTATCGCCTTCCGGAAGCCGAAATTCACTTTCGGGCAGCCTAAATTCATTTTTCGGCATAAGGAGGGAGGAGTTTCGGCGCTGGAGGACTTGCAACGCTCGTCCGGGAGAATATACCTCCTAAAACAGTTTCTTTGACTCTAAGACTTTTTTTCTAAAATGCACCCCTAAAAAAATAAATGGTGTCTTAAGCCTGAAATAATTCTATATGTCATGTGTTCTTATATGTATGGAGTATGGCACATTCTAGTGGCCATTTGGTACACTGGACATGATGTAATTTCTTATCCGCCGATGTACAAGTCTTCACGCAGTCCAGTGAGAGGGAGGTTCAAAAAGTCTTCATAAAATACAGCATCATCTTATGATATGGAGGGGAGAAGATGCAAGCAGAACTTATCAGCAGGTAAAGCCATGCAGATTAGAACATTTCCACAAACGCCTCCCATGATCAGAGATTCTTCGCTCAGAGAGTGAATATCCTGCTGCAGATTCTGAGCTGAGTGTGCTCTCCAGCCAGGGAATGCTCTGGGATGCTCAGTAAGACTGAGTGAGAGTACAGTGTCTCCAGATGACTCTGTCAAAAGTCAAGCGACTGTTGGAATCTGCCTACACCAGCAAAATCACCTGACTGACACTGTGAGGGCTGCATGTGAAATCCCATGCACCCCACTCCCCCAGGGCTAATAAAATAACACTGATTTTCAGTCCCTCCAGATAGATCCAGAAGATAAAGCAGTGCAAGGGGTTTTTCTAGCAGTAATCCCAGCATAGAGCTCTTCACAGAGTCCAAAACATGAATCCCCAGATGCTCTCTCTGTTGTTGAGCTGACTTCATTCTATTGAAGTTGCAACTGATTGTGCTAACAGGAAACATTGGATCCCCATCCTGAGTAGCCCCTTGCATTGCTTGTGAAGGGGGGGCAGCTTGCAGTGTTCTGCGCAGGATATTAATCTATTGGGTTTGCATTTAATGCACAGTGAGTGAACAGAAGAAAAATATAAATCAAATCAATATTTGGTGTGACATCAAAACACCATCAGTTTCTCAAGGAACACTTGCACTTTGTGTTTAAGGAACTCAGCAGGTAGAGAGATCAAGGGTCTGCTGGGGTCATACTATCACATCCAGAACCGCTATCAGTTTCCAACTCCTAATCTTCCAGTTCTGTTTCCACCCCCTATTCTTCCAGTTCTGTTTCCGCCCCCCCTATTCTTCCAGTTCTGTTTCCACCCCCTATTCTTCTGGTTCTGTTTCCACCCCCTATTCTTCCAGTTCTGTTTCCACCCCCTATTCTTCCAGTTCTGTTTCCGCCTCCCTAGTCTTCTCTTTCTGTTTCCACCCCCTATTCTTCCGGTTCTCTTTCCGCCTCCCTAGTCTTCTGGTTCTGTTTCCGCCCCCCTATTACTCCGGTTCTGTTTCTGCCTCCCTAGTCTTCTGGTTCTGTTTCCACCCCCTAGTCTTCTGGTTCTGTTTCCGACTCCCTAGTCTTCTGGTTCTATTTCCGTCCCCTATTCTTCCAGTTCTGTTTCCACCCCCTATTCTTCCGGTTCTGCTTCCGCCCCCCTATTCTTCTGGTTCTGTTTCTGCCCCCTATTCTTCTGGTTCTGTTTCTGCCCCCTATTCTTCCAGTTCTGTTTCCATCCCCTAGTCTTCCAGTTCTGTTTCCACCCCCTATTCCTCGCGTTCTGTTTCTTTCCCCTATTCTCCAGTTCAGTAAACGTTTCATTAGAAGGAACACACTAATAATGAGCAACTCCTGTGCTGTGGGTGAAATATGCTGAATAAATTGCTAGTTTTAAACACCTGCAGCTAGAGTTTACTGGGACAGATGCCTATAACATGTCATGAGGGGCCACAATTCAAATCCATGTCAGCACAACTCGATGGAATTTTCAGTGTTGGATCCATTAAGAAAAAGGATTCGATCTGGGATAATGGACGATGTCAATGAGATCTCTCTCTCTTAATTGCTTTCCATTTTTTACACGGTGTTCAAACGGCTGTGTTCCCTGACACATATTCCTGGGTATTTAGGGTCAGATCAGGCTTTTGAAAATAATCATCCTGATAAAACGTAATTAACAGCAATGTATTAAACCAGGTGTAAGTAACTAAAGCAGTCGTGTTCGGTTATTGTAGATCAGAAAGGCTTACTGTGATGAGCTCAGTCATGTGGAATCAGGAGCTGTGATGCTACATCAGGTCATTAGCACCTAGTACACTAAGGGCGGAAAAACAAAGCAATAATAAATTATAAACAAACAAAAAAATGATGTTATGCTGTAAGAAAATTGAAAATACAATCATATAAAAGTATTAAAGTGCACACTGTAATATAATTCAATGTAATAACATGAAATAAAAAATATAAATATTAATAGTATAAAATTCTCATTGTATGTTATTCTATAAGAAAATAGAAATATAAAATGCAACCAAATAAAATTAATAAAGTGTATACCATAATATAATTCAATAAAATAAAATGAAATACATAAATATTAATAGTGTACAATTCTCTTTGTATGTTATTATATAAACAAATAGAAATATAAAATACAATCATATAAAATTATTAAAGTGCATACCGTATTATAATTCAATATAATATTATGAAATAAATAAATATAAATATTAATAGTATAAAATTCTCATTGTATGTTATTTTATAAGAAAATAGAAATATAAAATGCAACCAAATAAAATTAATAAAGTGTATACCATAATATAATTCAGTATAATAATATGAAATACATAAATATTAATAGTGTACAATTCTCTTTGTATGTTATTCTGTAAGCAAATAGAAATATAAAATGCAATCAAATAAAAGCAATAAAGTGCATACCATAATATAATTCAATATAATAATATGAAATACATAAATATAAATATTAATTGTGTACAATTCTCATTGTATGTTATTATATAAGCAAATAGAAATATAAAATGAAATCAAATAAAAGTAATAAAGTCCATACCGTAATATAATACTTATATAAATATAATAAATACAGACCCCATGGAAAACCCCTTTTTTATAATAGTGCCTGAGTGCAAATTGTTTAGGGTTGGACTGTCATTTTTAACATCCTATGGATGGGATTATACTTCAGATAATTAAACAGAAAAGGATACAAATAGGATACAAAAAAAAAGGATACAAATGCAATAATATAAAAGTAATAAAGTGCATACCGTAATAAAATTCAATATAATAATATGAAATAAATAAATGTAAATATTATTAGTGTACAATTCTCATTGTTTAAACGCATGGCGAATATGGATTTTCTATGTCGGCTGAAACGACCATGTGGACAGCATAGAACATCCTGGTGATAACATGCTCCCCTAAGCTGTGTGATCCCCTCTGTCAAATGAGGCCACACTGATTGGTTTAATGTAAAATTCAGACAAATAAGACAAATCGTTAACATCAGTAATATTGCTGGAAAACATAGACACATAGAATGTGTCGGCAGATAAGAACCATTTGGTCCATCTAGTCTGCCCATTTTTCTTAATACTTTTATTAGTCCCCAGTTCCCTATCTTATATCTAGGATATCCTTGTGTCTATCCCACGCATGCTCCTTCACTGTGCTTATCTCTATCACTTCCGCTGGAAGGCTATTTCATACATCCACAACCTTCTCAGTAAGGTAATACTTCCTGATATTACTTTTAAATCGTTGCCCCTCTAATTTAAGACTATGTCCTCTAGTTGTGGTAGATTTTCTTCTTTTAAATATACTCTCCTCCTTTACTGTGTTGGTTCCCTTTATGTATTTAAATGTTTCTATCATATCCCCCCCGTTACGTCTTTCCTCCAAGCTATACATGTTAAGATGCTTTAACCTTTCCTGGTAAGTTTTATCCTTCAACCCATGAACCATGGGATGAGCACTTCCTTCTTTCTATTGCTAATACCTCTCCTTATGCAATCAAGCATTCTGCTAATACCTCTCCCTATGCAACCAAACATTCTGCTAATACCTCTCCCTATACAACCAAGCATTCTGCTAGCATTTCCTGCTGCTCTATTACATTGCCTACCTACCTTCAAGTACTCTGAAATTATTACTCCTAAATCCCTTTCCTCAGATGTTGAGGTTAGGACTGTATCAAATATTCTATATTCTGCTTTTGTGTTTTTACGCCCAGGGTGCATAATCTTGCACTTGTCCATATTAAATGTCAGTTGCCACAGCTCTGACCATTTTTCTAATTTAGCTAAATCATTTGCCATTTGGCTTATCCTTCCAGGAACATCAACCCTGCTGCAAATTATTGTATCATCAGCAAAAAGACATATCTTACCAACAAGACCTTCTGCAATATCACTAATAAAATATTAAAGAGAATGGGTCCAAGTACAGATCCCTGGGGTACCCCACTAGTAACAAAACCTTGCATCGAATATACTCATTGACTACAACTCTCTGTTGCCTGTCACTCAGCCATTGTCTAATCTGACATTTGCAGCAGAGACCCTAGAGGGTCTATGAAGACCCCAATTGGGTCTTTTTTTGTGTCCTTGGGATTACTCTGTGATCAGGCCTAGGAACACTAAATTGTAGTGCAAGTGCATTTTATATACTCAAAACATTAACAAACCCACTGTCTGATTTGAAAGTGGCTCACAACCTGGAAGTTATTTTTACTTGTAATTCCACATGTCGCCACAGGGGGTTCTGGAATATGATACCGTATTTGCTCGATTATAAGACGACCATGATTATAAGACGACCCCCCAAACTTTGGATATTCCATTAGGAAAAAAACTAAAAGCCTGAATATAAGACTACCCTATAGGAAAAAAGTTCAACTTGTATATATTCATATGTAAATTGCTTTTTTAATAAAAAATTATGATATCAAAAAATGTATTTCTAGTTTTTATTTCTTTTTATGTGCCAATGCTGCCTTTCTCTTTCCCTTGCCCCCATTTTTATCTCTCTCTCTCTCCTCCTCTTAGTGTTGTCTCTCTCTCCCCCCTCCCTCCCCTTGTCTCTGTCTCTTCCAATCCCCTCCCTCCCCTTGTCTCTGTCTCTTCCAACCCCCTCCCTCCCCTTGTCTCTGTCTCTTCTCCCACTCCCTCCCCTTGTCTCTGTCTCTTCACCCCTTCCCTCCCCTTGTCTCTGTCTCTTAACCCCCTCCCCTTGTCTCTGTCTCTTAACCCCTCCCTCCCCTTGTCTCTGTCTCTTAACCCCCCCTCCCCTTGTTGCTCTCTTCCCCCCCTCTGTCCTTGTCCCCCATGTCTTTCTACCCCCTCCCTCCCTCCCCCTCACCTTTTTCTTGGTCCCTGGTGGCTAGTGGGGGCAGCCGGGGGATGTCTGCACGATACGTGCAGACATCCTCCATGCTGCCCGACACAGCAGTCTATTATGACGGACAGCTGGTCCGTCATAATAGACTGCTGTGTCGGGCAGCATGGAGGATATCTGCATGGATCGTGCAGACATCCCCCAGCTGCCCAATTCTCCCTGGTGGCTAGTGGGGCAGCAGAGGATGTCTGTGCGATGAGCGCAGACCTCCCCTGCTGCCGCCCGGCACGGCCGGCGGGACTTTTATGACGAAGCCGGAAGTACTCATCGCGCAGACATCCCCTGTTGTTAGAGAGGGGGATCCAGGTCCCCTGCAGCTCTGCTGGGGACCTGGATCCATGTGTTATAGTCTGACCTCAATTTGAGGTCAAATTATAAGACGACCTCGATTATAAGACGAGGGGGATTTTTCTGATTTTTTTTTCTGAAAAAAACCTTGTCTTATAATCGAGCAAATACAGTACTTAAAAGTCATTAGAAATATAGAAATATAGAATGTGTCTATCTAGTCTGCCTAATTTACTGAATACTTTAGTTAGTCTTTGGCCTTATCTTATATCTAGCCTTATGACTATCCCACGCATGCTTAAACTCTTTCACTGTTTTAACCTAGATCACTTCCGCTGGAAGGCCATCCCATGTATTCACTATCCTCTCAGTAAAGTAATATTTCCCGATATTACTTTTAACCCTTCGCTACTCTAACCTGTTCTCAGGTTAGGCTGTATTATAATGCAAATATATTTTAAAGAGACCCATTTGTACAGAGACACATTGTCTGGCTAAACTGACTGAGAAGGATTTCCAATTTGATGGACTCTGGTAGGAGATACATGTCCACAACTTTCTAATTAGTGAGAATAATTGCAGAAGATCTATTTCTTTTTTTGCTCATAATAATATTATGACTGAAATAAGATAGGCAATTAAAGGAGCTTGTATGGATTGTGTATAGGTTATTGAGTTTTGCAGTGGTCCCTTTAACATGCTTCTAGTTAGGGATTTGTACAACATATCTTAATGTTAATATGGTGTATTGGGAAAACTACAGGAGATCAACCATTCTGTATACAAAAATAATGTCCACACTTTATTGTACAACCTACACTCCATGTCTGATGATGTTCCCTGTGTTAGGATTTGTTAGACTTTTTAAATGTTACAGACACTAATCCCTGTGCCATAGGTTTCTAGTAATTTAGCTGTACTTATGACCATACCCGCAACTCTACAGCTTTAAGTGGACCTGTCCCAATACATGACCGCTGGTCCACGGTCCCTATATTGAGTCTCTGATGTCTGAGACACCAGAGAATGAATACTGCGCATGTACAAAGGCTTGCACAAGCACAGTACCACTCTCAGCTTGTACTGCTGGGGGGACATGTTGGTATGCATGTTTAAGTATTGATTAGAGTACTAAACATTAGTTCTGTGACCCAGTAACCTATTCATTTGTAATTTCTGAGCACACCTCTATTGATGTCTTAAAGCTTTATTTGAGCTATTTAGAAATTACCATTTGTAATTAATTAAGATCAGTGCTGTAATCCTTAGTTTTAATATTTTTATTTCACGTATGGAATTTTTGCCCACTACCTCCATTCAGTGATATAAGAGGTCATTTCTTTTTAATACAACTTCTGTTAGTTGTAAAGCAGAAAATATTGAATTTTATTAGGCACTCCTGACAATGGCCGGTATTTCATTATATGGCTTACACTGAATACATAAAACAATGAATAGAAGGATGTGCAGCAATGGAATTCACTTAGAGTACAATAAAACAGAATAAAATCTACTATGGGATATATCATATGAAATCTACTCTAAAACATTAAACTAAGAAGCAAGAAATACATATATGAAATAAAGGTAATGGGGAAGAATGAGAAAAATCAAGATTAGCGGAAAAAATCTTTAATTTGTGCTAAACCCAGTGTTTTTCTCATAACAAAAAAGGAAAAATACATTTATTTAGATTTTTTATTGTAGATTTCCTGATAAACTTAGCTTTATTTGTGTATATTTTGCATTTGTCATGTGTGAAGGACCCCACAGTACCCCGACTGGGTAATTCCCTCAGAACTCTACTTCCTTGTATCAGCCACCCCAAGCCACCAGGCAGAACCAGTGTCGTAGAAGGAGCTTCCAAATCACCAGGACCAGTACACAGGACCAGTAACTTTGAAACCAGAATGCACCTTTATTGAACAGTAACAGAGTCTATATTCAGACATAATCCAGTTAACAGAAAACTCAACCCACATATTAACATACAATCAAACAGGAACTTAACAGCAATGTACCAGAATTGCTACAGATATAGAAGACCACATCATAATTAGTTTAAATCACACTTAAGCAGCAGACAGGCTGTCTGCACTACAGGGGGTAAACAATCAACCATTGTCCTTTACTCCCCTGTGACATATTGTAATAAGAGTGGTCTCCTCACATAATTATACATTACACATAAACCAATACACTAACAGACTTAATAACCATTTCAAACATAGCATATAATCCAGAGTGTGTCAGAATTACAGATGCCACTATCTGGGTACATGAGTAAAGTCAATGAAAAGTGCAACCTTACCCACTGTACCCAAATCCCAATGCCAGGGCCCATAATCCATAGGCAGGAGGCAAGCCATTAGTTCTCTCCAAGGAACTCAGTGCTGAAGGGTTCTGTCACACCATGTATCTTCCTTTCAGTGATATTTATCATAATCTAGCTTTTAATCATGATAAGGATTTATTTTTTTTATAACACTTTTTACTGTTTTCCAAAGAAAAGTTTTATTTAAAAAAAAAAAACTTTAACTCTTTGTAAAATTACATTATTATTTTCTAGTACTTGAAAGTAAATCAAATGAGATACATTTGAGGTGGGATAAGAAGTTACTGAGCAGCCATTCCTCTCAATCACACCATTTTTTCCTTGTTTTTAACCTAAATAGATATCACTTTGACTGAGCTTGGGGATGCCAGGGGGCGGGGTTTGGGAGGTAGAGTGTCAGCAATACCGCGCATGTGCACTAGCTCAATCACTGATGCTGGAAGCGCTACTGTGCATAATGCTGTGCATTTTGTTTAAATGTCAAAATAGAAGAAAAAAATGGTGTCATTGGTTAATTATGTACGCTTTGATTTCTGGTGTAAATAACATGCATTTTTAAACATCAAATACCATGTTAAAACTCTAATTCTTTTTGTTTTGTTTTATAGAGTATAAGAGCATCAGGACTTATCTTACTGGAGACCATTCTATTTGGATCACTTCTTCTGTACTTCCCAGTAAGTAAACCTATTACATTCATGCTGTAAAGCTTTCTACATAAAAAGGTCTAGTGATAAAACAATATGAAAAAAAAAAAAAAAATGTAAAACTGAATTCAACAAATGAAGGCACAGTGGGCCAGAGGACAAATTATAGGGTGGTGTGGAGTTTTTTTTTGCAGTAAATTATGTTATGCATACTATGAAATGTATTCATGAAAGAGGGAATTGACAAGGGAATTTCAAACTTGAGGTCAAAGTGTCTCCTTTTCCGGCAAATTGGATAATTTTTTGGCTTACATTTCAAATTCCCTTGTCAATTCCATGTAATGCGATGTATATGTGATTACAATACTTGGTCTGCTTGGTATACTTTTTTCTTAAAGTGAAGTTCTGTTTGTAATTTTGAAGGTAGTACTATCTAATCTTGTTTGGTCATCATACGTATTTCTCATGTGATAATATACAATGTCTGGCTTCCAGCAGTCCCTTACTAATGGCTCAAATTTGACGGCATGTGAGAAGGGGAGGCTGGTATTTTTCCACTCTGGTCCTAACCTCTCAAAGGGAGTTTTGGATGCTGAGAAGTATACAATGATAGCTGTCCATGTATTGTAAAACATTGACATAAACCAATAATAACCCACTGAAAGAATTGTACTAGCAAGACTGTAGGTTGCATCCCTCTCCAGGCTCCAAGTCCGGCAATATTTTACAGAATTAAACTGATTAGCATAAGCAACAACTGGACATCTTTAAATAAGTTATAACAAAATGTGAAGTGTGTCAGCCACCCTCCCTGGACTATTATTATTTCATTTATGACTAGAGGTTGGTCTAGCTCATTGGAGCCACATTCCACTCCAACAACCACCCACCTTTTTTGTGTGCAGTAACAGTCACAATTCAGACGTTGAAGTGTTTAATGTAATTAAAGGCAAGTAACCATGATTTTAAAGAAAAACATTTGTAATCATCAATTTGACTCTACACTTCGTAACCTGACTTGTTGTCTAGATGTTGGCAAATTAATTAACACAGATCTACACACACACCAGACAAACCAGAAGACTTGCTTTTCCTAGATAAATTCTACCAGTGACAGTTCTACCATCAGTCCAAGGGATTCTGGGTAGACATATGCCAATAAGGTTAACAATAATCACCCTTTTGCAACTATATACTCACTTTATACATGGACCCCTGGGAGCACATGTCTGCTGTACAAGACATTCTTTAAATATAGCCCTGGACAGAGGTACAGAGCCAAGGACAGCTATTCTCGTTCAGCTGGGTGGTTACAGTTGATTTTCTTGAGGTTTGGAGGAGAAGAACACACAACATAGGTTTTGGTGGTGTCAAGGTGATGGGAAAATCCTGAAAAGCAGGTCTTCTGTCTGATGTGTGTTGATTTATGGTTTTTATAACTTCTCTGCAACCCCCGCCTTTAAGTTTAAGTGGGTGGGTTTTCCCATCACCTTTACCGCCATAACTTATGTTGTGTGCAGTTTAATAGAACACACAACCTTTGCTATTTGAAGACGCAAGCGATACATTTATTTATTCTTATTTTTGTTCATCATACTAACCTGCCTTTATGGTCTTTAAGCATTTGTCTCGTGTCTTACTTTGGAGGATTGGGAGTTTCCCTCATTTTGGAGTTTCCTGGTCCCTTAACCCTTATGTGCATCACACATGGAGTCCAGTGTCCGGCTCCGGTTCATCTTGCTGATAAACATAATGTCGCTGTGCACATTATAAAAGTAACCTCAGTGGGGTAGGAGGGGGGTTACATTTCATGCATGACATGCACACACCTCTTTATTGTCACTTATATTTTTTTCAGTCTTCTTCCAGTAGAAGGCTTCAATGGTTTGTAGAGAAATAAACAATATAAGGCCTGTGGGTAGCAATAAATTAATTGCATTCAAAAGAATTTTTGTACATCTAGGCATAGTGACAGGTGTGACACAATGACAGGTGGCTGACGTGCAATACAGATCTCATAGGTATTTGTTATTTACAGATAGGGGAGCTAGACGTAATATACCATCTCATTTAAAACTACCATTACATTGTTTCTATACGGCTCAAACAGTAAATGACTTCATGACACATTAACCTTACTTATATATCTAATCATTTAATTACATTAAATTGTCCAACAATGAAAACAAAATGGCTTCCACCTCATGATACCAATTTGAAAACAGGAGTCCATTTTGTATAGTTCATATTAAACATATCACTGTATCTCACACTATGTGACAGATATTAAGAACCATAAAATTAGGGAAAACACATGCAACATATAACGTTTCCTGTTTTGCACAGTAATAGGTCCAAAGAGAAAATACGAGGCAAGTGTAAAAAATTGTGCTACTGCAGCATAATATAGAAATGTGTTTGACATTTAGATTTGACATTTTATACGGAAAAGGAAAAAAAAATCTATGTATAAATTGTTAGTCTATTGAATGAAAAATGGTGTTGACTCACTGGGGAATTATAGTGCTATCCAAGCTGAAACGATCGCTGTAGGGGGAAAAAAAGGGGCAGCTTTTCCAAATACAGTTAATGAGGAGAAACTCGGAGAGTCAGTGCTTTGCTTTTACCACACTAATTACAATTTATAATTACTTTTTAATTACCATCTTAAATTGGAACAATGTAGGTAAATTAATGCTACTAGAGAAGTGGAGACAAAAAAACCAGCCTTTGCACAGCCATTTTGGCTGGAGCACAAATAACAATACTAGGTGTGTATTATATTGGAAAAATATCCATATATTCAATATATGTTACGTTTTGCAAAGGTAGAGAATGAAAAATGATGTTAAACCATCTATACACTAAATTAACCCTTCGACGTCCTGTGTTGGTGGGGCAGATGCTGATATTACATTGATTTAATATACTGTATATTTGCTGTATTCATTCTTGATGAGTTATAGTGAACTTAATAAAAGTCTTATTTTATAGAGCGGAATAATAACTTATTACAACGTCACCATTTCATCTGAAAGCATGCTATTTTACTCTAATGCTTTCATGGTTAATGAGCTTGGGACCTTTCACATGAATATTATGCCAGGGAAAATTATGCCATGAGATTTTTTTTGAGCAGAAAAATTATATCTGATTTAAATGTATTTCTTTCAAAGTATCAGTTTAAATAGCCATTGGCCCAGATTCAATGGCCCTTGGGAATCTGCTGTTGTTTAGATTGCAAGAGGGCAGTTCATCTGAATATATCCTCTTGCAAGGTAAAAAAAAAAAAACTTTGATACAGGGCTTGTGAGCATGTGCTGAGACCAGTGCACATGACCGGGGGAGAGAGAGAAAGGGAGGGGGAGAGAGAGAGAAAAAGTTGAGGGAGGGGGAGAGAGATAACGCTGGGGGAGAGACAGACAACACTAGGGGACAGAGAGACAACGCTGGGGGGGAGAGAGGCAAAGCTGGGGGGAGGGGAAAGAGAGAGGCAGCATTGGCACATAAAAGGAAATAAAAACAAGAAATGCATTTTTTGATATCATAATATTTATTAAAAAGCAATTTACATGTGAATATATACAAGTTGAACTTTTTTCCTATAGGAAAAGATACACGTGGGTTTACCTACTGCTGTGTTTCGCATGCGGAACACAGCAGGTCCAGGTTGTCGTGTGCTGACAAATGTCACACACAGCCAATCAGAGCGGGGGCTTGTCTGCTCTGACAGCTGATTGCGAGGATCTCTTGCTGCTAGCACAGCGAGAGACCCCCGTTTTTGCATGGGATCAGCAGGGGGGACCTAGTTAAGCTCCCCCTGCTGATCTCATACAAAAACGAGGGGCTCTCTCTGCGCCAGCAGAGAGAGCCGGTCGCCGACCAGATGACTGCCTGCTTCCTATGGAAACATGGCAGCTGTCGGTCAGAGGATAAACTGGCGTGTACTATCAAAAGTACAGGCCAGTTTATCCTCATACTAGGGGCAACTAACTTTTCACTTGTGCTTCTATATTAGAAGCACAAGTGAAAAAAAAGTTTAGTGTCCCTTTAAGGTAAATGCTGATTATTGTATCTATCAATACAGTCACTCACACATATATATTTATATAAACATATTCTTCTATTGATAATACACTGCGTTAAGAATTTTCTATGCAACCTGTGCATAAAATGTGATATTGTTGAGCCAGAATGATGGGAGTTACAGTCCACTGTTGGATTTCTCGAAATTTCAAATGTCTTCTTGTCCACCAGTCACATGCCGTAGTTTTATGAGTAGATAATTAGATGCTGGGCTAATCTGCACACTGCCTCTTTTGAACAAGATCAGCGGGAATAATTCTCAATGTTTAAAAGATTTTCTTTTTTAATCATTAATTTGTATAAAAGTTATAATCAACTGTGGGAATGCTGAGTTGTATGATTTAGATTCCCATCTGAATTGAAAGCAGAGGGGAACGTTTATTCTTATCCTCCCGTTCTTTGATCCATTTAGAACATACTGTTAAACGGAAAAAGGAGCAGAAAGAAAGTTACAGATGTACCTGGCTGCACATTCAACTGATTCGCTAAACTTGACAATACAATAAACCATGTACAAAACATTATAGCTCAACTAATCGTCTATTAGAGAAGCACAACTGAAAAACCCCCAGTGGTGCAAGTATGAGGATAAATGTCATTTACATGTTAAGGTTCATTCAGTTTGATCCCTTGGCTGTTAAATGCATAAACCGATTGCAGGACTTGTTTCAAAGTTACCATTGCAGGTTTAATTCCTGGCAGGGTCTACTCTGGCTTTTATCTTTCTAGCCTTAGTGGATAAATATTTAATTTTAATTCCAATATCCTTATCTGTGTAAAATGCAAATGAAGAAAGAGATAATAAGTAAAATTATCCAGGACGGGCTTACCCCTTTGTTTGTGCTTCAGGCGACTCCACTGTACGAATTATATTTGGCAACTTCAGATGACTACACTAAGACACGTCAGGGATTACAAATCCAACTCCAGAGTGCACTATACATGGAAAGGAATACAAGAGAAGCAGCAGCAGAGGAACCACAGTGAATCTGCCTTATGAGTTCCGAGCTTCCACACAGCTCTTAGTCATAGGCTATGAGCTGTGTGACAGGTCAAAACGTGGAATAAGTTTTCATTGGGTTTGCCATGCGTCTGCTTCTCTCGTATGGCACTGATGATTAATAGCCAAGAGACGTGAAACGCGTTAACTGTCTGACCTCTTGCCTATGCATTTTTCACTTGATTTGGCTTCTCACGGTTAACCTCACGAAGATTTGCATTTGTTCCTGGAGTGCCGGAGTGTTTCTACTTTTTATTAATGAGCGTTATCAGCAATCTGCCAGTGCACAAAGGATTTCCATTTAGTTGCCCTAGTCGAACTCTCGCCAGCAGTGAATTGAGCCTCACTGGTCCTGGATTTCCAGGATCGCTTGTGGTTTTGTTGCATTAACAAGTCACTAAACTTTTTTTTCACTTTGTTCCTTTGTTCCTCAAATTTAGAACAAGTCAACAATGTCCAGTGGCCATTGCCTGAGGATAAAATGGTTTATACTTGTTAAGATTAGTCTGGTTTAAGAGTCTCCATCCAGCTAGTAGATATGCCAATGAAAGGCTAAAGATCTTGGGTTCCATTAGTCTGTGCACTGGACAGGTTAGACCACTAGTGATCCTCTGCTAGTGGCATCACCTACCGAAACTACTACCAGGCGGACTGACAAAGATAAGTCAGACACAAGCAAATTTTGCTATGCTTGATTTTTTTCCTGAGCATGTGTAGCATTAATACTTCAGGCAAAGTATTTGTGCCCAAGAAATTTGTTTTCCTCAATCGTTGGAAATAATTGTAGACTACTAAATCTCATGGAGTAGTTTGGTCATAAAATGTATCAGGATTGCAAGAAAACCCATAGCACTACATTTCTCATATTGCGCAGCATGGAAAAATATAAACTCACATGACACTTTTAATCTAATGCCCCGATTGTTGACCCCCAGAGAGGTGTTAAATTAAATTAATTTGTAGAAAATGCTGCTATGTTGTAATCGTCTGTAATGCCTGTCTGCAGTCTGAGTGCCAGACACTACAAAGTGCACAGTCCAAAACATAGGAAACCATCCCAAAGCATTACTAAATGTGTTAACATTCCCGCTTATATCACTTTCGAGGTAAACACACACCATTCATTCTTGAAGGTTCCTCTGCCTTTTTTATATGTGGATATTTGTTTTTGTCCTACTACTCCTTGCATACTCACCCAATGTTATCCTGCAGCTGGAATTAAAGGTAGTGGAACCAGGGAAATATGTGTGTACTGTAAATTCAGCTCATTATCTACCATGTGAAAGGTTTGAAATTATTTCTATTCCTTTTTTTTTTTTTTTTTAAGTCTAATGTAATATTGTGCCATCGTTTTGGATCATAATAATCTATTTTTCATATACCACGTTTCACCCCAAGTGTATTCAAAGGGTTATAGAGCACACTCTCAGTTATAACTGAATCTACCAAGAGCCCCATGTATAAAGTGGATACTATAGGGAGGGGGAAAAGGCAGGCATTGTTGACCTTGTTTGCATGCTCCTACCCAGAATCCTTTGCATTAGTGATCTCCGGGGGGAAATACAGGCCTGTTGACTTGTGTGGGATGTTTAAAGGGACACTAAACTTTGCTTTCTTACATGAAAATGCAGAAAAACAGGAAGCTGATCAGAGGATATTCTGTTCCTCAGATTCCTGGTCCATAATAAAGTTAGACATTGTAAAATAGTAATTTTGAAGAATATTTTTCAAAACTCTTTGTTTATCCCTCTTCTTGCTGTTGATCCGAAAGAAGGCAAATACCCTTTATTAAGCGGTTTTGCATTTTGACACATAGGGGGGAATTATTGTCTTCAATCCAAAAAGCAATCAGATTTCTCATTGGATCAACAAGCTCTAAAATATTAATGTTTATTCTATTATTCTATTATTAATATCCCTGTATGTTCATATTTAAAAAAAATATATATATAATTTTGCATTTGATGGCACCACCTTGCTTGGCAGTGAATTCCACACCTTTACTGTCCTTACTGTAAAGAATAATTTCCTTTTGTTGTCTATGAAATCTTTGCTCTTTAGTCAAGAGATGACCTCTTGTTCTTTTTTACACTTCTGTTAATGAACACTGAAGAGTTCTTTATATTGGCTTTGCACATATTTATATAATGTTATAATATCCCCTCTAATATTCAATTTTTCTTATTAATTTTGTAGCTGTCCTCTGCACTTTTTTATAGTTCCATAACGTTCTTTTTAAAGACCGTTGCCAGAATTGCACTGCAAATTCAAGATGAGGTCTTACCATTGATTTGTAACTAGGCAAGATGATATCTTCCTCCTTTGACTCAATATCCCTTTTATATACATGCCAGTTTCCTACTGCCTTTGCAGCTGCTGACTTTGTGCACTGTTGCTAAGTCTGCAGTCTAGAATTATTCCTAAATCCTTTTCATTAGCAGTTTTTCCTAGGGAGATAACATTTAAAGTAAAAGTTCCATTGTTATTATTTTTCTCAAAATGCATAACTTAACATTTGTCTATATTGAACCTCACTTGCACTTGCCTGCCCAGCCCCCCAATTTGTTTAAATCCTCGTGCAAAGAAAATCACATTGAGACTATATTACCATACCTTATTGTGTGTTATTGGTACACACTGATATGACTCTCAGTGCAGCTTGGGACATCATTGAATATAGACCCCTGAGGTACTCCACTTAATATTTTCTCAGTCTGAGGATTTTCCACTTACAATAACCCTCTGCATTCTGTCAATTTTTAATCCACATACATACATCCATGTTTATCTCTGATTTTTTGCATTGCTAATTTTTATTCTCTAACTTTCGCAGTAGAGGCACCGAGTACCTTTAACATTGAAAACATTTTAACACAGGAGACAATATTTTTGAATTTTGTGAATTCATCTAGCTGAACATCGAATTAGCACTGTGTCCATTGACCCTTACAAGGAAAACATTTGCTAAAGTTTAAAACAACGACTGCTCTGTTTAGTCCAGACTTCATGATTTTAAATTAGTTGCTCATCTAACAGTTTTTGACAGTTCCCATGGGGAATGCTTGTAGCAGGCAAGTGTGTGCATACAGCTAGTAAAAAGGTATACTAAGCAAAAGCAGAGAGCTCGGTCCCCAAGCCAGCTTTAAAGGGGCAAAGCAAGGAAACCCTGACAGATCGAAATGCTAACTTAAAATTTCATACCAGATAACTGTTCTCAATGTGAAGGCAACCTTTTAGAGTCAAGACTTGATCCTACATAAAAAAACAACAACATTTTTTAGCACACACACATGTTCAAGTCAAACCCGACCACTGATCGAGATTGACCATTTCTCGCCTCATCTCAACATCGCGAAAACTGTTAGTTAATACCATTTTTTAAAGCATCCTTAAAGGGAGATGAGCCTGTTCGAGTTTGGAGGTCGAGATTAATTATAATCTGGACCCCCAGTCTCAAATTTTAGTGAAGCGACCCAAGAGAGCCTTGCTGATCAATACAGGAATAGAGGTTTTCTGTCAGACTGACAAACCAATAAGGCCATGCTCTCTTTAGCCCTAATAAATCCAGAAATATCAATAGCTTTCCAATTTTGACATTAGTCCTTCTAGAAAAGGGAGGAAAAAATTAGGCAACATTTTGTTGAATTTCAGATATAAAATGCTAAATATTTTTCCAATTATCTCTGTGGCTTTTAATGTGTCAATGTGACTTCCAAATGTGGGATAGAATTTCATCCTGGCTGACAATACGTCTGAGAACTTAAATTAATCTCTTTAATCACTGACCATTGTTTATTGGGGGAATGTCATGTATCAAAGCCTTCCTTTGTATGTGTGCGTATTTTTATGATAATCTGTTTTTTTTTGTACCTTACTTGCTTGTACGTAAATTGAATCATATGTTAAAATTGAAGCTATTGTGGCTCTCTATATTAATACCATTTGGCATATTTGGAAGTGCAACTTCCTACCTTATAAAAATACATTATAACATATTGATAATAAAGAATTTCAAAAGAATAATTGAAGTTCTAAGAAAATAAGAGCTGCTAGGTTAACGGAATACCTGTGAAAGCAATTGATTTGCTGCTATAATTGTTCTTTTGTTGTAAATTATGTATTAGGATTAGACATGGTACACAGGGTGACATCAATTATTAAACATAATCTGACACACGAGTGGTGAATTAAACCTGAATCATGGTATTTTATTGGGCTGCATAATACAGCAAACACTATAGCAAAAAAATAATGCATAAATATCCTAAGAAGTGATTCTGTTTCCCATGAGCATCCGCAGGACGGGGGTAAAATATCCTCCCCATCTTTCCCCTCTCCCACCCCAATACTGCCTACCTTTGTTGGCTCAGGAAAGGAGTTTCCTGGTGGGAGGATAATGTTAGTCCACTGAAAAATAATATGACCGCGGTAGTAGCTAACACACTAGCATGAACATCTAGGGTGGTAAAGATTAGCCACAACTACCACAATTTCTATGGTGTTCAGCCAGCAATGTCTGCCTGTATATCATGGGAGCTGCAGTCAACAACAACAAATTTAGTGTGTCATTTTGGCCAACACAACTCCAGTCTTAACTACAGTTCCCATGAAGTTCAACTAGCAAAGCAGGACACCTGGGGGGTATGCTTTAGGGGAGCTATTCATTAAAAGTCTTAAATAAGAGCAGCAAATGTTAAAAAGTAATATTACTTTACTGAGGATGCATGGAATAGCCTTCCAGCTGAAGTGGTAGAGATCAATACAGTGAAGGAGTTTAAGCATGCATGGCATAAGGCTATCCTAGATATGGAATAAGGCCAGAAACTAATAAAAGTAGTCAGAATCTTTTTTAAAAAATTAGGCAGAAATTGGGCAGAAGAAATGGGCCACATTACCTGCTGACACATTCTATGTTTCTATGAGTTCGAGGTGAGACGAACATTTCAATTCACCAACTTAGCTGTGCAGGGACAAATCTGATGGGTGTCTCCTTCTAGTCTATCTCAGTGCCTCTTAAACCTACCCTCAACAGTCCAGGATTTAGGGATTAGCCGGTTGGTGTGGTTGCTTAAACATTAGGGGTCTAGCTCACACAATGTGTGATTAAGTCGATGGTATGACATGTTTTAGTAAATAGCTCCCTAACTCATACTTTATTGTGTCCAGCGCATTTCATATCAGATGAACTGTTCTCAACATGATGGCAACTTTTTAGAGCCTAGACGCATATCAATTGACATTTTTTAAATAACCCCTAAAGTTTCCCTTTAAGTGTCATCTTAAACTTCCAGGTGTATTACAATAGTGTATATGACTTTTGAAAAAAAATGAAATCAATTTAAAATGTCTCATATTCTTATAGAAGTAGAAACATGTTAATAAAAGGCACACAATGTGTTTTATTTTAGCTATAATTTCTGTGATAGGTTTGGGTTGGGTGATATTTTTATAGGTTAAGGTTTCCTTCGAGCTATAAAGCTGTCTGACCTACATACCCCTTCCTTTTGCGCCTCTGTTAGTACAGTGATATTTGTTTTCTGAAATATCTACTGTGTCTGCCCTTAGAGTATTGCTGTAAAAAAGTGCCCATTAAAACATGAAAAGGCAAACCTTTCATATTCCCAGGATGAAAACCCTTCTGCTTTGAATTCCAGTAATAGCAATGTTTGAAACGATAATTTTTTAAGTCATATTTTATATAACCAAATTGGGCTTGGAAAAGTAGCCAATAAAGAAGCATAGAAGGCAACAGTGCGTTTTTGAATGGGAAAGTTTGCAACCTGAGTATAAGGTTTTTGTTATTGGAATGAATGAAACATTTAAAGGTACTCAGTACAATACCTAGATTTTGTTTATACTGTAATTTCAGAGAATAAAAAAAAAAGTTACAAAAATAAACTAAATTAGCTGACATCATCTTGTGGCTTGTGGCATTGCAATTCTCATTGAGAAGTACAACGATCAGCCATAACATTATGACCACTGACAGGTGGTAAGCCGGTGGTGACAGTGTGATGCTTTGGCCAATGTTCTGCTGGGAAACCTTGGGTCCAGTCATGGATGTTGACATGTACCACCTAACTCAGCATTGTTGCAGACCATGTGCACCCTTTCATGGAAGCGGTATTCCCTGATGGCATTGGCCTCTTTCAGCAGGATAATGTGCCCTGCCACAAAGCAAAAATGGCTCCAGAATGGTTTGAGGAACACAACAAGTGCTGTAATATATAGATCTCCATGGGAGGCCACAGATTGGCTTCCAGGAAATGCTGTTTGCTTTTATTTCTGGCTTGAGCTACTGAAATCAGAGAGGGCAGGATCAATCAATGTCTTTCCAAACATGAGAACCCATCCGGAGGTACTTCCTTATAATACCCTGTATTTATACTCCCCATCTGCTGATTTGAGTACTTCCTTATAATACCCTGTATTTATACTCTCCACCTGCTGATTTGAGTACTTCCTTATAATACCCTGTATTTATACTCTCCACCTGCTGATTTGAGTACTTCCTTATAATACCCTGTATTTATACTCTCCACCTGCTGATTTGAGTACTTCCTTATAATACCCTGTATTTATACTCTCCACCTGCTGATTTGAGTACTTCCTTATAATACCCTGTATTTATACTCTCCACCTGCTGATTTGAGTACTTCCTTATAAAACCCTGTTTTTGTACTCCCCACATGCTGATTTAACGACTTCCTTCTAACACCTTGTTTTTGTACTTAACAACTGGTGATTTAACTACTTCCCTATAATACCCTATTTTTTTACTCTCCGCCTGCTGGTTTAACTTCTTCCCTATAATACCCTGTTTTTATACTCTCCGCCTGCTGGTTTAACTACTTCCCTATAATACCCTGTTTTTATACTCTCCGCCTGCTGGTTTAACTTCTTCCCTATAATACCCTGTTTTTATACTCTCCGCCTGCTGGTTTAACTACTTCCCTATAATACCCTGTTTTTATACTCTCCGCCTGCTGGTTTAACTACTTCCCTATAATACCCTTTTTTTATACTCTCCGCCTGCTGGTTTAACTACTTCCCTAAAATACCCTGTTTTTATACTCTCCACCTGCTGATTTAACTACTTCCCTATAATAATCTCTTTTTATACTCTCCGCCTGCTGATTTCCCTACTTCCTTATAATACCCTGTTTTTATACTCTCCACCTGCTGATTTAACTACTTCCCTATAATACCCTTTTGTTATACTCTCCACCTGCTGATTTAACTACTTCCCTATAATACCCTGTTTTTATACTCCCCATGTGCTGCTTTTCTGACTCCATGAAGTGCTGTGGAATCACTGCTCACACATCTGGTTTTTGGTACAAGTGAAGGGCATTTCTATATATTTTTTGTCATTGTGACACAAAGCTGTTCACCTAAGTAGCTCTGTCGGTTAGGAAAGGGCCACTTATGCATGAAGTAATTACTTAAACACTATTGTCATGGTTCCTAGAGCCTATTACAATTAACACTGCTTGTGATGAGCTTGTAATTTCTTCTTAGGATAAGTAACTACACACCTGCTTCTAATTTAGTATATATCAGGACCCATTCCTCCTACCACTGCAGAAATGCTCAGCTGTGCATACTAATTCTCCATTTCCCGGCCTATTGTTATGTAAAATTTCTCTATGAGCACAAAACCCCAAAAACGAGGCTAGTGATTAATTGGCAGCTCTTCGTGCAGAAGGTTAGAGATTCTACAAAAACAATGTATTAACTAGACATGTGCAAAACTAAAATTTTCGTTTCGTTTTCACCATTCGGACGAAAATGTTATTTATTTAGTCTAAAACGAATTTCGTTCATTACTGCATTCGTTTCGGACGAAATTCGTTCATTATTTTCGTTTGGCTAATGTAATACATGTAATCCTATTGCTATTCTATAAACCGAACATTCGGTTTATAGAATAGCAATAGGATTACATGTATTACATAAGCCGACAGCCTATAAACCGAACGTTCGGTTTATAGGCTGTCGGCATTTCACTACACGGAGACAGAGTCTCCATTCATAATGGAGACTTTGTCTCCGTGTAGTGAAATGCCGACAGCCTATAAACCGAACGTTCGGTTTATAGGCTGTCGGCTAATGTAATACATGTAATCCTATTGCTATTCTATAAACCGAACGTTCGGTTTATAGAATAGCAATAGGAAATATTATGTAAGGAAATATTATGTATAAAAGCAGTTTCTGGGAAAGGCTGATCTTGATATCCGGACTCAAGGAGGGATTACACCTTAAAAATAAATAAAAGTGCCATATTAAAGGGCTCCACCAATACTTATCTTTTGTCCTGGTTCAATGCACTGAAACAGTAAGTAACCCATCAATCTCCTGTGCACCCACTTTAACTTCAGCACCAGCATTTTGTGCAACTCCTCTGAGGCTTCCTCTACGTACTTACTCCTACTTCACTAACATTTTTACTAACTGTTCACATTCACATTTCTATTCACACATGCTCGACTTTTCATCCCAGATCAAAACATATGAGGGGAGACAGTAGATGATCGACACGCCAAAATCCCAGAAGGAGTGATCAATGGTTGCAATGGGCAACTAATTTGAAGAGTTGCTTCCCTAAATGATTTCTCCCAAGTCTTTACTTTCTAAAGTCTTAACTTCACTAACCTATTATTACCCATTTTCTGATGTTGGACAGTAGCTTTACCGAGTAATGTTTAACAAACCCACTGTGAATGCAGTAGCATAGATTAAAACATGATTTCAAGATATATAAATACTATTTACTATTTAATAGACCAATAGACTTCTGTCTGAACCATATGATATTTAAATAAGTGAATAGAAACAGGATGACTTGTTTAACCCACTTTTAAATTGCCTACTAATTATCTAATTACTGCTTTAGTCCTTTCATTTAATTGCCTTATAGTCTTGCCCACATAATTATATGGATCGGAAAGTGTCAAAAGGTATGCTACAAATCTATTTATGCAAGAGAAAGGAGTTTAAATATTTATTCTGTGCTGTAACTCTTTAATAAATCTCCTGTTCCTGTAAATTCGCCAGCCCAGTAGTTTCAGCACTGGAAATTATTACACATTAATCCTATATCAGTCTAACTGCTCTCTTGTCTCTTGTCAAATAGAGGTCCTATTGCTGAGACTACATGGTCCAAACAAAGGGAAAGAGGTTCAGCTATTAAATTGCACCTTGTCCCAAGGGGAAACATTTTCCTGTAAAATACATAGATGTACGAGGAAGGGTTGATAAACTGCTTTGGGGAGATGTTTTGGGAGCAGCATCCTTCTTTTATTTTTCAGCTATGTGGGTTTGTTTATTTATACAATTGTGAAAAATCACCACAGTTTTAGGAATTAACATCTGAAAACAACCTGGGAGTGTTCTGATCTCCCGAGCTTCATGTAGCAATGCTCATGTTTACATTAAGTTATATATTTATGACATTATATTGCATTTACATGTATCAATAACCATTGAGCAAGGAGATACATAGAATGTGTCGGCAGATAAGAACCATTCGGTCCATCTAGTCTGCCCAATTTTCTAAATACTTTTATTAGTCCCCAGTTCCCTATCTTATAGCTAGGATAGCCTTGTGCCTATCCCACGCATGCTTAAACTCCTTCACTGTGTTTACCTCTTCCCCTTCCACTGGAAGGCTATTCCATACATCCACTACCCTCTCAGTAAAGTAATACTTCCTAATATTACAAATACTTATAAACAACTCCACCCAGTGACAGGCTAATTGTCCATAGAAGACACCAGGGTCTGTAGAATGGTCTGTGTATTCCATAGTACATCATATATTGTCTGTCACACAGTCAAGTTAATGTTCACTATGAACTACTTTGGTGGCTACACCTGCTCCATTCCAATGCATTATATACACTAAATGCCGAGGTATTTCAGCAGAGTCTCACAGAAGTGTCTGTGCCTTATACCAAGTGATATCTTGTTATGCCTTGTTTATATTATGCTTATATCTCATTATCTACTCTAGAGCAGCGGTTCTCAACCTGTCTAACCTCAGGACCCACATCTGTTCTTGGTCATGAAGTCACGACCCAAACATAATTTAATTTCTGAAAAATTATAATTTATTCCACAAGACAATTTGTGTGACAGAACCTCCTGGTACTATCTGCTTCCTAGGGACCCTCAGCACTCACAAGGGCTGAGAACAGTGATTTTAGCTCCGGGATCTCTTGATCTCTCCAGCCATCCAAATCACTAGCCGAGACTTAGTGCAAGATGAAGAATAATAATAATACTTTATTTAAACAGAAACAGAGTCTTATATACAGATATAATCAAGTTAACATAACTCAACCCACATATTAACATGCAATCCATCAGGAACTAAACAGCAATTAACCAGACCTGATACAGATATACAATAACACATCGTAATTAGTTTAACAGTAAATTCAGTTAACATAGAACAATGCATGAGTCATGTAGAAGTAGTGTGCTTACCTCAACATAAGCTTCAGATGGGAAATCAGCGAAGCAGTACACAGGTTGTGCCTGCCCTGCAGGGGGTAGACTATCAACCATTGTCCCTGACTCCCCTGTGACACATTGTAATCAATCAGAGTGCTTTCCTCTCAGAATTATGCATGGGACATAAACTAATATACTAACAGAATCTGACCATATAACCACATTAAATACAGTTATAGCATATAAACCAGTGCAAGTCAGGATTACAGAGGGCACTATCTGGGGACATGAGTTAAGGGGTACAGTGGACAACCAGGGCAAATAACAGCATATATATTATAAACTCAATGAAAAGTGCAAACTTACCCACCTCCCCAAAAACAGAACTCCTTTTCAAAATGTCAGGGCCTATCATCTATAGGGAGGAGGCATGCCATTAATTCTCTCCAAGAACCCCAGTGACGGAGGGTTCCGTCACATACAGAATTCCACAATGAATATTTGCACTGTTCAAGAGACTTGAAAGAAACACTCAGTGAATTGTCTTTTATTCCAATATGTGACGAAAGAGTTGAATCGTCACATATTGGAATAAAAGACAATTCCCTGAGTGTTTCTCAGAATATTGAATATTATTCAGAGCAGGGGTCTTGCTCTTCCTGGGCACCAACATTTTGGGCGTGTACAGACCAAAGATTATTACAGTTGAAACAAATGAGACTAATTAGAAATAATGGGAAAGCTGCGGATGTGTCTCAAAGTCTGGGGTGATGGGAGACAAAGCGATCCGTTCCTACATTATGTCTGGACCAGAGTTGAGAAGCAACTCTCACAAAAGCTATCTTGTGCTGAATGTTGGGATGATTTTGATAGCATGGGTTGCGATGGTGGGATATTCAGTCACAGTACACCAGAACTGAGAAAGGTGCACCTCAGTAAATGTCTTTTTCATCATCCGATCACATGAGAGATTTGCAAGGTGACTCTTTCTCTGCTTGGCAACATGGCAAAAAACACTTGTATTAGGCTTACTTTCTGCTTGCAATCACTTCAGAAGCTATGCTCACATCATCCCAAGATCGGTGACTGTGCCTTGTACTAAGGGTTTGGGGTGTTAATAAGACCTGTATACTTTTGATGATGCTGGGAGTCCTTTGGTTGACTTCATGTATGGACATGCCTTGTAAACTAAGTTTCTGAATTGTCATCTAAACCTAAATATATTTAATAATCTCTTATTCAAGGTCTGTCTTGTCATTAAGGTGTTAATTAGTGCACTAATGAGCTTATATTTCTATACGACCATACATATCAATGGTATTTTTTTTTTCATAGACGTACATATTTTCGAGATTAATTGTTACATTCTATAGCGGCCACATTAGTGCATGTCTTTGATGAATGAGGGAATCATATTTATTATGCAACATTTTACATAATTCATCTTTAGAAAATGTAGTGCACCGCATCAATAATTAATTGCAGAGAATAGCTTCAGTGTAATTGTTTTGTATACCTGTAATCTTTTACATTAGGGAAATAATTGGTCCAGGGCTCCTGTTCGCAGCTCTTAAGTCAGGTGCATCACAATATCATCCGTTTTGAGTCATGGAAATAAAATAAGTCACATTGGAGTCTATGGGTCAGTATGGGTCAAACAACGACAAAAACAAAAATACCAAGCTCAACGGGAAAAAAAAAAGAGTCGACACTCCAGGTTCTTATGCAAAAAGGTTAACGTTTAATTATATGAAAATAGAAATAACTTGGTGGCAACAAAGGTGAGGGGAGAGGGACACACTTAACGCATTTTGCTTTTTACCAACGCTTATTATTAATAAGTGGCTAATGGGCATGACCATTTCTGGGACAACTACAAGAATGTTTAGATATTGTTTAATCTATAAATAGCTGTAGTTAGTCTATTAGACATTTACAGACATATTTACTAAGATTTAAACATGCATTATTGAGATTAATATTGTTATGCAACTTTGTTATACACTTATACAAACACTCAGAGATGTGTGGACAATAGAGTGACAGTGTGGTTTAGATTCGGAAGTGGGGCTATTATTCAAAAATAGGGACAGGTATGTTGTTTTTTTCCTCTCTCCATCTCTCTTTTTAATACAAATGATCTATACCAGGGGTGTCCAACATGCAGCCCGACTGAGATGGAGGTGTGGCCCACCTGAGATTGATGCAGTAACCACACCTCCGTAGCGCACCTGCATTGGGCGAATAGTGATGAACGCAGTGCGAGAGGGTGCATGCTCCACCCCCTCGTGCACTGATACTGTCAGAGTGCCGGTTGCATTCCGGAGCTCAGAAGATGAGGAGTCCCCTTCTCTGCATATAAAAGGAGTGAGCAGGGAGGGGGCACACACAAAAAAAAGGAAAAATGTGTGTGTGTGTGTGTGTATGTGTAAGGGTGTGTGTGTGAGAGGGTGTCTGTGTGTGTGAGAGGGTGTCTGTTTGTGTGAGGGTGTCATAACAATCTGTGCAGACGGATCGGCTGCTGGTGAATCTCTACTGGTCACATTGCAATAACAGGGGTCTGTGAGTATGATTTTGCCCATCGCGCTTGGGTAGAAGCCTTGCTGGTCTATGGCCTATATCCTGTGCAGTACCTCAGCACTTCAAGTTTGAGGTTTCTCATCTATGAATTTTGTCCGCATCAATCATAAGCAGATGTGTGAACCAATGATTTAAGGTAAATGTTTTGACTTCCTAACCAGGCCATGAATGGCACCAAACTAACATTGCAGTTCACCATCCCATTGATCACAGCATGGGATACTGCATAAAGGTGAGAAATAGAAGGTTATTTTCGATTTTTGTTTGTGTGTGATTGAGTTAGGGTATCTGTGTGAGAATGAGGGTGTTTGTGTGTGTGTGTGTGTGTGTAAGGGTATGTGTGTGTGTGTAAGGGTTTCTGAGTGTGTGCCTGTGTGTAAGGGTGTCAGGTTGTGTGTGTCTGTGTATAAGGGTGTCTGGGTGTGTGTGTGTAAGGGTGTCAGTGTGTGTGTGTGTCTATTTGTGTATGTGTGGCTGTGTGTGTAATTAATGTGAGGTTTTTGTTGTGTATTGTGATACAGTAATGTGCAGTGTGAGTCATACACTCACACAATGCACATTAATGTGAATTGTATTAATATATATATATATATATATATATATATATATATATATATATATATAAAATCACACATCATTTTATCTAAATGAAAAATGAATGTGGTCCACGCACACATACATTGACATCTGGTGAAGTGGCCCACTGAAAAAAAAACTTGGACACCCCTGATCTATACAATCCTTCTGATTAAAACGCATGTTTTATTTAAATATATTCTCAAGGAAGGAACAAACATCATGACACCACCTCAACCCTGCAGTAAAGTGTGACGGGCTGAAGTGAGTAGATGTGACAGAGTCACAGGGGTCACAATCAGCAGCATCAGGAGGTCTATAAGGATTGACCCTAGAAATAGTGCATTATGACAGATGACTGCATGAGGCTGTCATATCACATGAGCTTTTCTGACAGATGTCTTCAGTTATATTTTCCATTTCAACAACTGATAACCTGGTAGAACTGATGCTCTGCCTGGGAGTTGGCATCTGGAACCTGTATGGGCTGACGAAACGGAAACCCATGATTGAGTCCTCTCTCCAAGCATGCTATATCAGTCACACAAAGTAAGCTGGGTGCAGTATATTAAAAGGCCTTCATTACCGTAGATGATTGGGAGCAGATACGGGTTCTCCTACTGGGTGAAACGTATAAATAACGGGAAATTAGACATTGGTTGAGATCTTTGTTGGAGCCTGCGATAGGGCTGCCCCGCCCGCGGCCCCCAAATTCCAGAACCAACATAAGTACCGTTAAATAATTTAACACAGAGTCCAATGTGTCTCGTTCATGTAGCTCTATTACGCATTAAAATATATGCTTGCTGTTGTCACATGTTTTATTATTATCATCATTGTATAATAAAGTACAAGTCTGTCTTTTCTATTTTCTATAATAAAAGCAAAAAAAAAAAGGCCTTCATAACCATCACATTGGGTCTACTCAATATGCGCTGATCTTATGTCCAAAGACAGGACTCAGGATTCAGGGCACACGGAGGACACTTTGGGAACTGAAATATGAGCTAACCAATAATAATATTTTTAAAAATAAAAATATTTCTGTAGTGTCTCATGTTTATGACATCACCTTGCAACTTGATATGCAAATGAACAATGGAACATTTGTAGTGCTCATATAAAAACAGAAGGTGATGTCATAAACGACTCCACAGACACATTTTTAGAATATTTTTTATCTTGTTTCATGCATATAGTTGCAATTCTAACACAATGTACAGATAGTTTTTGATTATTTTTTATTCATTACATTCACAGTCTAAACATTATTTGAGTGAAGGAATTCCTTTAATAGACACTTTAACTTGGATGTTTGGGATTAGACATCTTTATCGACCTATTGTATAAATAGTTAAGAATACAAAATGACCTCTTCTATGGGCTTGATTTGGAGAATTGAAATGGCAAGAATCTAGATATTTTTTCCTAATTTGGGACAAATTCAGCCCTATTGTGAGCTTTCTGTATATGGGAGAATCCTATGTCTTAACAGGCCGCTGATTTGTGGATTTCTCTGCAACTGGGCTATTAGCCCTGACCTGGGCCAATTTCGGCCCACATTTGGGCCTACTAAGTCTTCCATTAATTTTCCATGCACGATGTACATCAGATTTTGTAAGTGCTTTGATATGAAATGATCATCAATTACACTGCTTAGTTGTGCATTTACATTTTATGGGGAAGCTCTCACCCAAACCACAGCCTGTTTTCTGTATTGTAAAACACAGCCAAATGCATGATTGTGTTATAGGAACCCAGTAAATATTGCTGTACAAATGAAGAAAGTGTGAAGAAAGATCGGGGTGGTCCACAATAGCAAGGGTTGGAATCAGGTCAAGTTGAATAATTTAACAACATCTATTTTCTTGAGTGAATGCTATTTCAGCAGAGCTACAGTGTGATGATAATTGGAGCGGATCTGGAAGGAATGAGCAAAGAGTGCACGTGGGAATATATAGGAGCAGTCTCTGAATCTTAGATGTAAGGAACTATATATAGAAGTCAAACACTACTTAGATAGCTCAGTAGTGACAGCTTTGCTGCTTCCAAGATTCATCAGCAGTGACAAAATATGTGTCATGATAAAAAAGATCCATGGGATCTGAATGTTTCATTAACTCAAACTAACTATACTTGTAGTAGCAATACCTAAGGCTAGCAGGAATAAAAGTAGGCAAAGGGTTAAATTGGATGGACTCAAGCCTTTTTTCAACCTATTATGTTTCTATGTAAATATTGGTTTTAGGCAGGGTATATATATATATATATTTAGGGAAAGTTAGTTGAATACAGCAGGGTAAGGCTGTACATATGTATTTTATTTGCAGTCATGCAACACCTTTTGATGCATTAAACATTTGCAGTCTCTTACCATGTTGGAGCTGTCGTAGAAGAAGCTGGAGTCCTCTTCATTCACTGTCAATCCTAAGATGCTCAGTAACTGACTCCTGAACCTGGACGATGAGACATTCCACTGCTGACAAGACTTATGTACAAGTGGGTCACCCTATCTATTGTGGTTAAAAATACCACACGTGCCTCCCACTAATTTCTATAAATAATTAATTCATTAAACAAAAAGTTTTTGTAGACAGAAATGGAATCTGGACCTTTTTTTAAATTGTCATGTCGATCCTGGGGGTTTTATTACCCCAGGCATAAGAAGAGATTGTATTATCTAATTGGTTTTGAATTACTCAAGGTACCCTGAGTGGAAATTGTTCTGAGTAGGTCTGTAATACCAATCTGCCCCCAGAATTGCCAATTCTGCCCTTTAGACATTCCAATATTTCTCCTCAGATGTGAACATTTGCCCCCAGACTTGCCAATTCTACCTCTCAGACTTACCAATTTTGGAGCACTCTCACCTGGATTAACCCTGCCAGCAAGTTTGGAGCCCGACCTGCCTGAGGGCAATTTCTTTTTCTACCTAATAGTATCATCCCCTGATGTTGGAAAGTGGATACACCAATAGGATATCAAACCCTGGAGCCTTAGTAGAACTTTTCAGACTAATCTTATGCACTACAGAATTAGAATTCCTTTTACAAATAAAATTTTTCAACATTCATGAGTAATCTACCAGGAGTAAAATAATGATCTTTTATAGTGCTTCCCTTAGAGAATACCTGTTATTTACACCATTTCAGTATGTCAGAGGTTTGGTAAATCAACCATTTCACTCTTCAAGTCTTCTGTTTTTTTTTTCCATTTGTCGTCCAACAGAAATATCACAAACACATCATCATCGCGGGACCTCTATACGCAGTTCATTTATTTTTTCCATTGGCAATTAGATGCCTTTCTCATCTTGGCTCTCAAAAAGTATTTGCTTAACCTCCTATTTAATTTTCCCTGTGAGATCATTCTGTTTGACTACTTTTCCCTGTAATGCTCCTTTGAGATAATTGTTCTTTAGATTTATCACAGCCAAATCTTCAATGAATGATTAAATTCCTACTTTCTTTACTGATTACCCACAGATGTTAATTATCGCAGAATGCGCAGTTGATTACTATAATGCAACATGATTGAAGTTATTATAGGAGGGTATTAATTTAATAACTGCTTTAGAATACATTAATAAATACAACTATTTTAAATGATAGGTTGGAATAGGTTGGACATGATAGGCTTCTAGATGAAGTGTCTTTCTGGTGCTATTGATAACGTCTATAATAATAGCATTTTACAGTTCAACAAACAACAAATGTAATGGTGCAGAACAGCTTATTTTGGCATGTAAATTTAATTTTGTTCAAGTGTGGTTACATTTTTTAATATATTGTAATTTTCAACCTTGTGTTTTAACATTAAAGGACAACTGTCGGCAAACATTAAGTTATTCTTAATTAAAAGATTGCATCAATTGCAGGCCTTTAAAATAGGAATGCATTAAAAACTAATACAAATAAAGTATTATATTGAGCCTTCTTTTCTCTGTAATACTTCTATCAGGGGGCTGACATGTTTTTTTTTTTTTAACCATGGGTTAGATGGATCAGAACTTCCTTCATTAGACATATGGCCTGGCCCAAGATTCTAAACATGACCGGCCCCTGATAGAGCTGTATGTAGATGGCTCATATTTTTTACCCATAATTTATGATTTGCTTCACTCCTACACTGCTGTATACATACACTGTGCTAGTAAACAGGGTAATAACGCTTGAGTGTGCTAATTCACCAACTGAAGAATTGGTTCAATCATCAGTTGCAGGTTGCAGGTTCAATTCTGAGTGGGTTCAACTTAAGCCCTTCATCCTATTAAAGTATAAAAAAGTATTACCATTAAATTGGATAATGGTAACATCCCTGGATACTGAGCAATAATAATATCCCCAGGATGTTCTTCAAAGTAATATAATATCTCAATGTATCTATCCTGGTTCAATATGTTGGCATTGTTATAATAAGGGTAAAATACTCCATATAAACATATGCTTCCAGGGATGAAAAATTAGCATTATGTTGTATTAAAAACGCTTTCACAATGTAGCTTTGTGAGTGACAATTGTGCACTGAATTGTTTACCATTTTATCATGGAAAGGTACAAGGTGGTTGGTTGTAATGTCTTGATTAGATTGGCAGGTCTGACAGCACAAACGCAACAATAACCTGAAACTGGCAGATTTAAACCCATGTTTTTTGTTTTTACACCAGAAATTTAAAAGACAAGTATAGTATAGTCATATGTTACCTATTCAATAAAAATGTACATGCTCATTTAATAAGAACCTTTTTTTTAAATTAATAAATACTTTCCTCAAAGCAGCCTTTTCTTCTTGGAGACGAGAGACCATTTTATTCACTCTGTGATCGGATGAAGCTTGATCCAACCCAAGGGAGATGTTGCATATCTCACAGGCACTGAGAATAGCATTGTGTAGTGATGCCTTGCTTTGTGCATGGACAATCACTGTAAAGGCCTCAGCTGCATCTAACAGGTTTCCCTGTGCATGTGTGTGCTGAGAGCACGGGGTTTAAGTGTCAGTGAGCTGTGCAGTGACAAGCTCAGTCCGAATGAAGGGTGACTGAAATGGCTGCTCCTTCCCTTATGGAGAAAGCACTACAAAAACGAGGGAGAAAAGGTGGCAAGATATATTTTATTAATAACAAAAAAACACATTTTTTTATATTTAATAAATATATGTATTATATGCAATTGGTAAAATATGACTTCAGTTGGCCTTGAACGCAAAAGAAATGACAAAGCTTCATACAAAAATGTATAATTTCAATAAATTATAATGATGTTTTCTTAAATGGTTATTGAGGTAATGCTTGGTTGGACAAAGTTATCATTGCCTTTTTCTTTCCAAACCTCATTTATGTGTATACAAACCCAATTATTTCAGGCTAGTTTCTCACATATTTTGTAAGTTTATTCATTCTTATATTTTGTTAACTATAGTGAGGCCATGATTTTTGTAGAGTTGCTAGTACATGCAAGTACACGGTGCATTCCGGTGCTTACTAGAAGAGATGTCTTGTTAATCCATGTCTCTGTTCATCAACAGGTTGTCATTTTGTATTTTGAGCCAAGCACATTTCGATGCATTCTCCTCCGATGGGTTCGTCTATTGGGGTATGCAACAGTCTATGGAACAGTCACTCTCAAGCTCTACAGGTACTTGCACAATGTTCTCCATCTTATTTTTAAATGATCTGAAGCATAAGTTAGTTCTAGCTGAGGTACAGAGGGATGTGCATGCTTAAATGTCACCAGCCTGCCACTTGTGTACTGACTGATATTTAGTGAATTTAGAGGCCCCTGATGAGATTATTTAAGGATTTAAGGATTGTAATATAGTTGGGGATAGGGTACTTACAAGGTTTCCTTTTTTCATAGAACAGGTGCTTGTTGTCTTCCTTGTTCCAAATTGTTTACTAGAAACATGTAATAGTCCAACTCAGGTGCCGAATTTGACTTAGTCTCAAAAATAGCTTTCAGTGGGGAAGAAGTGAAAAAAAAGTAGAGCGTCAGAAGTGAAAAAAAAATCACTTCTGTCGCTCTGATGCTGTAGCTTGACTGCCCCTAGAGGCAGTCAGCAACATTGCAATAAAATAAAGACTTAATTAGCTAAATTCTAGGGTTAGGGTTAGAATAGTTGTTAGGGTTAAAATTAAATTAGGGTTAGTATAAGGGATAGGGTTACAATTAAATTCAAATTAGAATATATTAAAGCTTAGCATACAGGTTAGAGTTGGGGTTAAATTCGGGGTCAAAAGGTCACTGTATGAAAAAAACACAATTTTTGCCCCATAACTCGCAAAGAACTGCATAAAACATGGAAAGAGGCATATTTCTGAACTTGGGACAACATTTTGAAATTATTTAGACAGTGTCTTTTTTTTATGATTTTATTTGTGTAAATTATTTTTTTTGTGTGTGTGTAAATATGTCTTTATTTCATTTTCTTTTTTTTTTTCCAATAAAGAAACATATAGAATGTTGGGATCAGGACAGGGGTACAGACTACAAAAGAAGGGGGAAGGTGGAGGGGGGGGGGGGGGGTGATGGAGGTAGCAGAGTAATCCAAATTATCAGAACATGAGGCATCATTGCATAATTACATATAGGGTTCAGAGAATTACACAGAGACCTTAAAATATTTATGAAAACAGCCACTTCCGTAGCGCTATCTTAGTAACAGGTAGAGGAAACATTCAGCATTATACAATGTGTTATCTGCCAAAAGCAGGAGAATCATCTGAACGAACTGTGCGACTGCTCTCCTGACTGAGATATGAAAAAATTGAGTGGCATCGTTATAAGGTCCCGGTTCTGATTCTAGGCCTCCATAATCAAACCTAACACAAACAAATTTTCAACACTATTGGGGAACAGGGAAAAAACATGAGGAACAGGGGGGAAGACAGAAAGAGAGCAAGTAAAAAGCGGGCGGGGTTTAGAGGGAAGAAAGATGTCAGAATCGGAAACAATGGGGGTAACAACATAGGTGGTAATCATGCAACCTCCAGCAGGGTAAATTATTTTTTAGGTCAAAGTTAAAAAAAAAAGTGTTTTTTTAAAATGTTTTCATCATATTTTATGATTTTTTTTTGTAGTAAATTACAAGATATGATGAACATAATGGTATCTAATGAAAGCCCTTCTTATGGCGATAAAAACAACATATAATTTGTATGGGTACAGGATGTGAGAAAGAAGAAAATTACAGCTAAACACAAACACCCCAAACATGTCAAAACAGCCCTTGTCACCAAGGAAACGACAAGGTCAAAAGGTCTTGTCACTAAGGGGTTAATATTATTCAATTGTTAAAAATATCTCTGTAGCCATGCCCACAAATGGTGACATCAACACTGCATGACCACACCCCCTTCTTGGCCACACCTCCCAGCTGTCACACATTTTGAACAGTCACTGCAATAACCATTATACATTAGTAATGTCAAAGCTGTTCATATCCCTCTCTACAATCGTTCCACTGTTCCATTAGAGAACATCCTGTCAGTACTCAGCGTTAGCAGACATTCCAGTCAGCAGGAGTTAATGGGACTTTGTGAAGAGGCCCCTAAGTCTACCCATTGTGTTTTTGAACTATGCAGTCACTCTCTAGAACTCTCTATAAACGTTAAACCTTTATATTATCAGTAAAAAAAAAAAACACACACACACACAAATTGTTGCTGTTCCAGGGATTTAAGATGTCCTAGTTCCTCCACAGATTTTTATAAATCTGTAAATTGTGCAACAAAGGCAGCCTGCTGACACATTGAAATGTTATGCCACAGAGCAAAAATGAAACAGCATCTACTTATAGTGTTGGTTAATGGACGTGTTTGGTTACACTTTTGCTCTGATCAGTAGCAGGAAAAGATTAACTGTTTATGAGTATTCTTATTGTGCTGATGCATCGAAACTACATTAAAGGAAAAAAAAACACAAAAATATGGATATATGGGAAAGACACATCAATCACTGAGAGGCTGCAACTAGCTCCCTCCCCCAGGAGGTACAAAACACAGGAACTTCCAGTGGAAGTAGTAGAGGTAAACACAGTGAAAGAGTTTAAGCATGCGTGGTATAGGCATAAAGCTATCCTAAATATAAGATAGGGCCGGGGACTAATGAAAGGATTTAGAAAATTGGGCAGACTAGATCGAATAGTTCTTATCTGCCGACACATTCTATATTTCTATGTAATATGAAAAAACAGCAGTCACTCGAGTGCCAGTATACTAAAGGTATTCTTTATATATATTTACCAGTGTATATTTTCGTGAGTGACAGTTTTTTTGGGCTTTGCATATAGAAAATTGTTTTTGCCAATCTATATTTCTTATATTGGTACATGCGCATTTCTTACTGTGCACTGGATTTTTTTTGTACTCTGTTCACGGAATTGTCCCGTGGCCATACATTAAAGCAACACTGCTCTCCAATTTTCTGAATTAGTTTTTTGTTTTTGTACCTGGTGAGTTCCCCCCACTAAGCAAACTCACCGGGTTCATTCCTGTACAATGTATAGCTAAACTGGTGAGATGAAATGTTCATCCCACCTCAACTTACATGCAACTCATCTTTTAGTGGATTAGCCCCTTCTGTCATTTTTATTTTACTAAATGTTACCACTCTCTGTTTTACTCGATTTCAAATTTCCTATTTTCCATTATTATTATTATCATCTCCCCTCCACCAATCAGATTCACATGTGCTCATCTCTTTTCCAGCATGTCCTCATCTCTTTTCCAGCATGTCGATATGATTGTCTAAAGCAAGTGATGCTTCCTTTACTATCTTTAAGACACATCTGCTGGATCTTCTAATTATTTAGGCATAGGTTTCCTTTTTATGGGTAGTTTAGGTGTATCTTCATACACACGAATATTACAATTATTTTGGTTTGTTTTGTATTTGGGTGAGTGAGTTTATAATTTCTAGGTTACTAGCTGCAGACATGCAAAATGACGGCACAGTGCTACTTGGGGAATATTATACCACGGTAAAAAAAAAGAAGATAAAAAAAAAAATATTAACTAATTATGAAAGTCTTGCATGAAATAAATCATCAGCTTTGCAGATGACAAACAAAATACCAAAACCTCCACAGATTTAAAACCACACCAGGGATAGCCAAAATGTGTGTACAAAAACACCAGTATCTGTGGCAAGGGCTATGAAGTTCCATAAGACAAGTTGTCCATCACAAGAACCGTAAAATATCCACTGGTAACAATGTTACTGCCTAACCTTGAACCACACAGACATAATTACCTGTAAACCATATTTTTAAACAGATAAAATATTTTTTAGATTTTCTAATCATGCACTTTGTTCATCATCATCTCTTTTTTTAATATCTGGTAGATAAAGGGCAATGGAATTCAAAATAAAAAGAAACAGATCAAAAAAATTTTTTTCCAAAAATATATCAAACTCATGTCATCTAATCATCATTGCGGAAGGACAGTGCTATATTGACTTGTCTGGCATTTATGGGATGCAGTTGAAGTAGGGTTGCCATCTGAGAAGAAAAGGTGGCAACCCTACGTGGAAGACGTGGAGGGGTTTTCTATATGGTGTCCCCCTTTCTTAAAAAAAATGTAAGGCTTTGTGGATGAAGCTAGGCATCTTAAAAATATCAATAAACCTAATGTTGGCCCACAGACATTGTGCCCTCTGAAAAATCAGTCTTTCTATAACTAATGTAATCTAGAATAGTATTTAAAAAACAAAAACAAGGTAACGGTACAGCGAGCTCCATGTTACTCTTAGTTTTTAGGTCAGTCTAGCCTTCTTATTTAATGATGATTTAAGTAAGTGAAATCTCCATTTAAATCTATGTATTAAAACCATAATGTTCTTGACCTGATGGAAGTGTCTCTAGAGATGGAACTTAGGAACCAAGACCTGGGCTCTGGAGAGGGATGATAATCTAGCAATTCCATCAACGAAAAGGAAGTAAATGAATTAACTGAGGTTGCGGAAGACTTTATTCCCTAAAGTGAAAGGATGCTGTGAGTACCATGTATAAGGTGACAGATAGGCCAATTGACTCACTGAAACAGCAGACCTGGTACTCGTGATTAGTTAAAGGTAAAGACTGATAGATTACTTGTACTTGGTGAATTCTATTTTCATTGTGAAAGTAAAGTCTTATGGTCAGGAACATACATGGTTTACACTCTATGACTTCCCCCATGACCTCAGCGATGACTGGAACTGATTATTAGCTGAATTTACATGTGGGGGGCTGAAAGAAAAAAGATTACTTAAATAGAAGAGGAAATAAAGATGCATGTATGCATCCATCTATTGTTTTTACAGTATATCTGTGCATTGTTATACTGATTGGGATATTTTTTTTCTTTGATCGAAAAGAAACGTAGATTTAATGATAAAAAAATGTGCCATTTCCTTAGGGTTGGATGTTTAATACTGTTACTCATTAGTTATTACATCGGTAATATTGGGCTTATTATGAGGATTAAGTTTTATTTTTATACTTCAATGCAGATTTAGCTGAGAGCGTTTTTGTTCTCCAGCTATAATGCAGAGGAAACCACGAGCATGATACAGTACAGGCACAAAAAATGTATTTAACTTGAGAAAATAGTATACTTTTATACCTCCTTGAGAGGAGATAACTTCAACGAATTAATTTATTGTCTCATCAACACCATATTGATTTTTATTTTTGTAGTTTTGTCAATGTGTTTCATAATTCATAATTATAAAACAAAATCCACCCTGTTTTATTAATGATGTGTTTGTGGCAGAGGTAATATCATACCTATGCAAAATAAATAAATATATGAGCAGATTAATGAGGGACCAAACTGAAACTTATTTATAATGGAACTTCATTGTTTTACATATAAATGTTAGATAATATTAACCATGATAATTTGCAATAATCAAGCTGTCTCCCTTCAAAATAAGTTTTTTTTTCAAGTTTGTGATCTTTTTAAATTGCTATTTTTCAGGGTTCTAAGGGTGTTTCTTTCCCGTACGGCCCAGCGGATTCCCTACATGACCAGTTGCAGAGTCATGCGAATGCTCTCCGGGATTCTCCTTTTGGTTATTTGGTTCTTAGTAGCCTGGACGTCAGCTGTGTGTCAGAACATGGATCGAAACATTTCCCTTATTGTCCAAGGGGAAACTTCAGACCAACTACAGTTTAATATGTGTTTAATAGACCGATGGGATTATATGATGGCTGTTGGTATGTTTACTTATTTTACCTCTTGACACATTTTGGAAAATGATTACATTTGTATAACAAATCCTTTTAATACTTCGGAAATGGATCATAATAGAACTTAATTAAATACAATAATGCATTGATTACCTGTGTTTAATATTGCTGTTTTATGATGACAAATGAGGTCAATTATTTAGGATGCATTATTTACCCTTTAAAATAAATTGATTGCTTTATTGGCAGAAAGTTTACAAATTGCATGTGTTTGACAATTAATTTGAGGATTACCAATTAAAAAAGGCATTCCGATGCCATATCGAGCATCTTCAGTATTTTTAATATATCTATCTATATCTATCTAAAGGCATATTCATGAAAAAAAAATGTAATGCAAATAGAAGGTTATTGATTACATTAATATACTGAATTTCTCAAATATTTATATCGGGCTTATAATCATGAAAGAGACATTTTAGCGAATTGATAAGTCATTTTCAAACTTAAGGCCAAAGTAGTATAGTTTGAAGTATAGCTGAATCGAAGAATTTCTCCAGCTTGGCTACTTTGATATTACATTTAAAGTTCCCTGGGCAATTCTCTCTTTCATGAATACAGCCTAATATAAATATTTGAGAAATTCAATATATTAGGATCATCAAGACAAATATTGTGTTTTTCTAGAACCTTCATTGCATAAATACTGTCATAAAACTGGGATTATTTTTTTTTACATTTTTTACATTCTGTAGCTGGACACACAGGCAGAGAGTTTGCAACTTCCCCAAGGTTTCTATGTGTTGGCACCAGTTGAATTAATTTGCTTTTCTTTCTCTTGCAGTACCACATATTTTTTTCTATTATGTTAATACAGCCCAGACCTCTTTATCAACCCAGGTAAACAAAAAAAAGTCGGTCCATTAGCAGAGAGATTTAGGTCACTTCTCTACTAATAGATCAACCATATTAGTGGAATTTGCCACGACACAAAATTAAAACACATATAAATAAATGTACACTTAGCTCTACTGAACTTTAAAAAGTAGCATTATTGAACTAAACATGTTCTCTTCAAATCATTTTTTATTGAGTTTTAAAAGACATAACAAGTTACAGATTTGATAAAAAAAATATGTTGAATATAGATTACAATATGGGGGAAATAATAATAACAAGATATACACCCATAATACTTAAGAGAAAAGATAAATATATATATATATATATATATATATATATATATATGTTTTTACATAAAATAGAAAAACTAATATAATATCATAAGTATATGTACAGAAGATACTAAAAAATTAAAAAAAAATGCAATAAAATAAAAATAAATTTAAAAGAAATTATGTTGGTCAACTGGGGGTCATCACCCCAGACTGTACTTTTTTTTTTTTACTATGTCCTCTTCCTAACTAACTAAACATGTTCTGTAGTGGAGAACAAGGGACTAGTTAATCTAAACCCAGCTTGAAAGCAGAGGGGAGTGACAGCTGTTTTCTGCTAAGCAAAGTGAAATGCAGCAGATGTGGAAATCTGACCTAGGAGGATTCATTCCCCAGCGACCTCCAGGAACAAGCCAAAGATGAACATGCTGTCCACTTAGTCACATATCGTCAGATTGGTGTATTTTATATTAATTCTCAAAGATTTGTGTTTAGATTATTAGTTTTATTTATAACTTGTCATATCTGCTCTTAGACAAACTGACACGTTTTGTACAGATTTGTTTCATCAAAAATACTTGATATTTTAAAAATTCGGTAGGTGGTCTAGAAAGTTGAATCACAAAAGGCCCCATGGCCATCCCCAAGATTCACAAACAAGCAAACTTGAATCAGCTAAAACTACACTGTGATTGATCGTTTATTATACATTAGATATAACACAGTGGTTTACTTTGTTGTGTATGTGTGTACTGCAGATTTACTCATACCTTCCTTGACATAGTATAGGGTTTTTTTTGGGAATAGCTTCCAGAAAATATTCTCCGCATAATTTATTAAAGAAGTTTCTTGAGATGGCAATCTTCCAGATTTGTTGATAGTGTCCATCAGACTGATCGAAGACCTGATAATCTGCTTAGAATATTGTTAGTAAATTGATTAAAGAAGAATGAAGGTATGTGAAGAACTGATGATTAGTAACAAACTTATGACATGGTTGGTCAGGAATGAATAGACTGGTTAAGAGTAAATCTAATCCTTGGTAAAAGGATATATTGAATTATTGGTATATCATTTTGGTGTACAGTAAGTTGGCTTCAGCTATAGCACTACATTTTTACACTGAATAATACACTGCAAGCACATCATTGTAGAATAATAAAGACAATACATTTTTAAAAATTCTACTGCTCTGATATTTATATTATATTATAAGGAATCTTAATTTGGTATTGCGTAAAGTTTATGCCTCTTCGTGCATGGCTGGTTCTGTTGTAAATGATAGTAAAAAAATAAAAAATAATATATATATATAAAGTGATAGTTTCCATCAGACTGATCGAAGACCTGATAATCTACTTAGAATTGTGGGCCTGTTATAAGATTGATGGAATTCTAATCATTGACACTGACCAGAAAACACACGGTTTTAAATTAACAAATGGCATCTACTAGTCTAGTATACAAGGCATCCTTTAGTAAAATACATAAGCATTTCCCTTTCCATAAATGATTATGAGAATTCATGTCTCTTTTAATGCACCTTTTGGTTCTAATAGTCATTATTACATTTCTAAAAATACAACATGTAAAGTAATCTATCCAGTGTTTTTTTTTTTAAAATAGATTTCGTTATTGGTTTTGTGTAGAGTTTTGACAAATATTTCAATACAGTTTACAAATAACATTGGGATTAAAAGCAATGTAGCACTAAATCCAATGTATAGAGGGCACTGGTGATGCGATCATTCACAATATATCTAAACAAAAGGTTATTACCATTCTTAGCTATCACAAGTTTCTTAAAAAGCAATCGTAATCGATGTTCATTTCCAGGATAATACTGTCCTCTAATAGCTAATTTAAGAATAAACATGATAATAGTATGATTGTTGTAATAAATGCTGGGGCTAACACAGTTACATCTTATCATATGGAAGACTAATAATAATGGGTGCCAGACAGAAAGGACGTACTATATGTTCCACTGGTCCAAGGAGCCATATTAGTTATGGATCATTATGTTACATCTCTGTATCGCATACATATTACACGTACTACATTTGTATATATGTTGCTAGAGACCAATACATTTGCCACCTTCCCTTTACTAGAGTTTATAACATTGGGGTTTTATTTTTGCTACTTGTATTCCATTAAGTTTGGTTGTGAACTAATTTCATGTTTTAAAGGCTTCTATGTTAATAACATGCAAATGAATATTTGAATTATCCTAGACGCTATTCTTTTTCGTAAGACACTTGATTAATTTCCATTATCTTTGTCAGAACATTAAAGTTTACGACACACTTAATGTCACTTTTAATCCTCATTCTTTGATGATTTCTTATGATCATAGTGAACACAGTGCGTTGGGATTATAAAGAATGGGTGGAATGGACAGTAACATAAATATATATATACTGATATATAATCCCTTCTTGGATTCAGAGAAATATTTATCGAACATATATATTCGGCGTTTATTGGTGTCATTTGGTTTATATGTGCGCTTTATAGTCAACTTGTAACACAAAATAATCTAGTAAACAATCCAGGGGAAAAAAAATATATTGCAGATATACTTGCAATACATGAATAAACATGGCACAGTTAAGAAATTAGTCATGGAAAAATCAGTCAAAAATGCCTAGAAATACTTTGTAAAAATGGTTGCAATTAATGAAAAGACTGTGTTGGTGGGGAGTGGATGTAACAGGTGGAATGATTGGTTATGATTTTATGAAATGATTGGTAAAGAGTGATTAGATCGATTGGAGGAAAGAATCAATAGTGAGTAGTAATAGTTTGGGTGGTAGCAGGTGGATAGTTAGTTATTACCGGATGAGGGTTGGTAAAGAATGGATAGACGTTTCAACAAATGAATTGGATGTTTAGTCAGGAATGGATACGTTGATTTGTAAAAAGTACTTAGTATGGTTTGTGGAAAATGACTGATTGGTGAAGATTTGCTGGGTTGGTTGGTGAAGAATGGATAGGACAATAGGTGACGAATGAGTAGAATTATGAATAAAGAGTGGATAGACTGCTTGGTGACAAGTAAATAGACTGGGGGATGCAGATTGAATGAGAGCTTTTGTGAATAACAAATTGAATGGTTGATGAAGAATGGAAAGAACATTTGACTGAGAAGAATGGAATAGTTGGTTAAGAATAAATAGACTAAAGGCTCTACTCGATGAAGAAAGAATTCCACTGAATTTAGATGGGAATATCAAACGTAAGGCCAATTTCGGATTAAGTTGTATATGTAACTAATATGGATCTACTCACTATAATTCGACTTTGGAGAGAAGTTGAGTTTCATTTGGCACCCAGTTTTGAGAATCTTCCCCATTGAAAGTAATGGGAGGCAAAATGATTGAAGCTATATTTGAGACTAAGTCAAATTTAGGTGCCAATTTTGACTTAGTCTCAAAAAATAGCTTTGATCAATTCACTCATTTTGATCTAATTTCCACTTAATTTCGACTTTAGTTGTATATGTAGCTAATAGACTCAGTTGCAACTCACTTATACTCAATTTCGACTTTAATTGTTGTATCTGTATATATACTATGTATAAGGTGGGAGAATTCAGATGAAAGATCCAAATTTCATCCCCTACCTTATACTATTGAGCTTAGGAAAAATTTCTGTTAGTTTTCAATGACATTTGGTTGTAATTCGGCTCTTTCATCCAAATTCTGAACAATAGTGAATTTTCCATTCGTACAAATGAAAATAATGAACGCATTTCGTCCGAATCTAATGCAACAATGGACGAAATTTGTTTTGGACGAAAATGTAATGAAGATTTTATTTTTGCTCAGCTCTAGTGGATAACAAATTCTTAGAATGATTGGCAATGAATGCATTTATTGGTTGGTAAAGAATGAATAGACTAGTTGGTTTTTCAATGCATTGACTGGTTAACAAATAAGGTATGGAATGATTGGGGTAGAATGAGTGTGATCATTGGAAGTGAGTAGATGGAATAGTTGGTGTTGACTTGATAGGATACTGGATGAAGAATGGATACATGGTTGTTGAAGAATAATTAAACTCATCCATGAGGGTTAAAATCTACTGATAAAGGGTAAATGTTTGCAAAGATGTGATGGGAGGAATGAAATGAAGAATGGGTTGGATGATTTCACTGAGAAAGAATAGGTTTGTTAGTAAATTGATTAAAGAAGAATGAAGGTATGTGAAGAACTGATGATTAGTAACAAACTTATGACATGGTTGGTCAGGAATAAATAGACTGGTTAAGAGTAAATCTAATCCTTGGTAAAAGGATATATTGAATTATTGGTATATCATTTTGGTGTACAGTAAGTTGGCTTCAGCTATAGCGCTACATTTTTACACTGAATATTACACAATACAAGCACATCATTGTAGAATAATAAAGACAATACATTTTTAAAAATTCTACTGCTCTGATATTTATATTATATTATAAGGAATCTTAATTTGGTATTGCGTAAAGTTTATGCCTCTTCGTGCATGGCTGGTTCTGTTATAAATGATAGTAAAAAAAAAAAAAAAATATATATATATATATAAAGTGGCATAAAGATACAGAAATCATATTTGACATCATGTTTGTTCATGGAAACATATCACTGTGTTAATATTTCCTGTGTTTATTTTTTCCTATAGCTGAAATGTTGTTTCTCCTGTGGGGCGTGTATCTCTGTTATGCAGTACGAACAGTTCCATCTGCTTTCCATGAGCCTCGTTACATGGCTGTTGCAGTCCACAATGAACTGATAATCTCTGCTCTATTCCACACCATTAGGCAAGTAACTTGTAAAATGTTTTGGAAGTGCTGCTTTATTACTATTTTGTTTGTGCTAATGTAAAAGTGTATAAACATTTTTTTTTTGGTTAATTAAAAAAAACAAAAAACTCCTTTTCCCAAGTCTAGCTGGTATTATCTTCTGTTAGGTGAACTTTATTTCATATAGTCAAATGGAACATTTGAGCTTAGGGAGATTTTTGTGGATCACACTTCCATGTTTTATGGAGTATTTTGACTCTAATAGACAAAGTATGGCTAATTTTGTCCCTATTTGGTTTGGAAAATCATTGGATTCCTCTTAAAATGCCACATCCCTTCAAAATTTCCAACAATTGAAGACTTTCGGGCATTTCAATTCTCCAAATGAAATTTAGACAATTGAACATTTTAGAGTAAAAAAGTATAGTATAAAAAAATGTGTTTAATTAGCACGCAAATTGCTTATTATATGCCATAACAGCAGATAAATTCATGATTGTCATTTTATAAAGAAAAATATGCTTTAACGGCATTAAAAAAATAGCCAAATTGGTAGCCTCGAACAGAAATAGGTAAATAATGGGGAGTTTGAGCTACCATTTTGGTTAGGCCAGATTTGGAGTTAATTTGGCCCAAATATCGGCCCCGAATTCACCCATTATGGTCCGAAAAGGTCCATTCTGATCACACAAATGATCAGAAGTAAGGCAAAATTTGGAGCTTTGATTTTTGTATCGAAAGCTGGAACTCTCTGAATAGACCCTAAGGTTTTAATGTTTATCTTCTCATCAATGTTTTTTCATCACTAATATTCTTTGCACACTGATCTGCACCAAATGTAGCAATTGAACCAAATCTTCTCAGCTACACCTGAAGACCATTCTTCACATCTTATGCTTACTGCTGTAACCCTCTCCAAGTTAACCTTACTCTTACTTGACTGCACTGCTTACCTGCCACACTTTGTTGTGTTCATCTACTTCTTCACTTTGTAAAGCCAGTTCTGCCTCACGGATACAAGCCTTCTCTTTCAGGGATTAGGTTACAAATAATGATTCTGTATATTTTCCTGAGCAGCCCCTTGTTTCTTCAATCTACTTTCATCATTCCGTCTCTCTCAAAGCCTTCCTCCTCAAAGTGGCTTATAACTCACTCAGCTAGAATGCATCACAATTCTCCTCTGATGCTACCTTCTGCCACTGTCTTCTTCCCTGCATTTCTTAACCTTATTAGTTTCTCCTATCTTCATCTCCCTCTAGATCATAAGGAAGGTCCCCTCTACCTTATGTATTAGTCTTGTAACCTGTCTAAATTCTTTACTAGCTACTAAATGAATAAATATTAATGTTATTAAATGTATATTGTTACAAATGTAAACAAATATTTTAATACTAAATTATATTTCATTTACCAAACATCCTGCAGCAGTATTATAAGGGATTATAGTAATAATTAACATAATTAAATGAAAACTGTTGGAGAAAAAAAAAATATTTTATAAATATTTATATAATGTTTATCTGAAAGATTGCATTGAGTGTAGGCATTTTAAATATAAATGTTTTTATGAAATAATTTTGAGCCCTGTCTCTAAAGCTCTATCAGGGGGCTGAAATTTTGTTTGGAATGTTGGGTAAGATGGATCAGATGAAAGAAGATCTGACCTATTTGACCAAATATGTCTGCCCCTGATGGAACTATACATGCAAAGAGGGTATTTTATCTGTGATCCTTTATTAAAGAATTTCTATTTAAAATACCTACACTTGATGCAATCTTTCAGTTAAACATAATTTATTTTGTTAACGACAGTTGTCCTTTAAAACTGATGCAGATGAAATTGATGGTTAGCTCACAAGATGCGGTGTGACTTCCCAACATTCCCCACCAGCAAAGCAGGATGCTGTTAGGCGTGACTAAGCAAGGAGAGCATCAACGCTACTGCGCAAACCTCGGGGGAAATGTTTTCCTGTAAGGATACTGATTGCCTACAAAAAGAAAAACTTTAAAGCGTCAACTCAAACAGAGAATTGCAATAAACTGAGATGGGAATTTCAAAGTCGGAAAACATTTACCATTCAGCTGTATTGGAAAATATTTCGGCTACATTGGTCTAAAGTTTAAATTTCACATCTCAGTTCCCTGCAGTTCTCTCTTTAATGAGACCCTTACATTTTTCCTACTGTGGATGTTACTAAATAGTTTGGTACCAATTAAAAAAAATATATTGTGTGCTTGTAATCTCAGAAAGCGTATATTCAATGTGTGTACAGTAGCAGCATTGCAAAATATTGCTGACATCTCCATAAAATATTCTTCACTATATTATAATTCCATATACCTAAATGAAATATCGGCAAATATATAATAGTCCCATGTATCTCAATTCAAACACAGTCTCATTCATAGTCGATACAAAGTATTCAGGGGCATTAGCAGGTGTATTGAATGAAAGCTCATTTAATTGAGATTCACAGGCACAGGAATATTTCATTGAAACATATGAGATTAAAGATGTATGAATGTTATTACTTTCAAATGTCTGGAATTATTAATATTGCTTCCACGTAAACGCTGGATATTAGATATTCTAAAGTCCCCGCGGTAGCTCCCTCGTTACATTGGGTTATACTATTTGTTGGTAGTTTTAGACATATCCCAGGAAATAAATATGTTGTAAGCAATTTTTTATCGCTGAATTTGTCAAATCCTATATTCATGTGTTGTTGTCGGCGAAAGCCATTAAAATTCATGCTTTTCACTACTGTAGAAATCCAGGATCTAGACAGTAACAATGTGTCAATGTGGGTTTAATTCCACCTCCGTACAGTGAACTGACGTCTGCCAACATCCTGGGAGAGAGATGCTAAAAGGGGCAGGGTCACATGATGTCACATAACATTATGTGACCCTGCACCATAGAGCTCCATTCTAACCAAGTGTCTGAGCTCACTTCTTGCGCGTTTAGACTATGTGTCCAGTGTTAGTTCAACCTGCCAAGATGTCCCTGGCTGGGTTTGGCTGAATCTGTTCTGCCTTACTTTAAAGAAAGACAATTTAGCTGACCACCCTGAACTTTTGGATTACCAGGACTTCTGCATCAGAAATAATAGCTTCTGAAGTCTTTGCCATCTGTCTAGTATCTTAGTGTTTGCATTGGCCGTAGCAGATGGCTCTGGTTTGAAAATACGCCTAATGTACTACCTTCCAACAAAAAATATGCCATGCAAGACAGGTGTCAGCGGCATGGTTGCCAGTTCTGGCTGGAGTCCAGATGCAAGGGCCGGAGCAGGTGTGATACCCTGTGCAGGGTGACCACTCTCCCCCAAGGGTGGAGCCCCAGGCTTTGAGCGGCCACAATTAGGGTTTTGCGGTCTTCTTTTGGGCATCTTGTCAAACAGGAACAAACAGGCAAATCAGAAAACGTAGTCGGGGTCACAAGCCAAAAGGTCAGGACTGGAGAAGGACGGAGAAGCCAAGAATCTAGCCGAGTCAGGAGTGGAGAAGGACGGAGAAATCAGGGTACAGGCCAAGTCGATATCGGTAGATTAGAGAACAAAACGATAACACCAGCAAAAGACAGGCAGGCAAAATGTTCCAGCCAAGAGTGCTGGGAGGAGGGGGTTTAAATAACAAGGCAGTTAATGAAGGACAGGGAACACCTGGGCGGAATTAAGTATGGGCAGGAGGTAGACAGTCACAAAGCAATTCTGAAAACTAAGCCCTCTGGTGGCGCACGGAACAGACACAGGCACCAGAAACATTAAGGTCTAGGGTTCAATCCCAGCAACGTTACACTATCCCCCTCCAAAAAAGGCGTGCACTGAATGCCTACATCAGATTTATACACTTTCTCCTTAGTGTCTTGGTTTTCTTATGGTTCCTTTTTAATACTGCTGGGTAGGAGCTGGGCTTTGGCATGACCTGAGATAGAAAGTTTTCTTCATTCAGACGGAGGTTAGGTGATGGGGCTACAGCCATGGCTTTCCGTAAAGGTGGCATGGGTTCCTGGCAGGCCGATATAAAATCAACACCTCGTGGTTTTGGGTTGACTAGGACGGTCCCCAGAGTGACATTAGCTGGAAAAGTTCTGCGTGATGCGAGGAAATTGGGTTCTCCACCCTCCTCTTCACCAGAGCTATCAGGCAGACATTCCAAACTGGAGTAAACAGGTTTTTGGGACTGATGTTTCATCATGCAGCAAAATGCAGTTGATGGCTTAGGTTGCAGTCCCATTGTCCTCCTCTTGTGAACAGGTAATGGTGGTCGAATGGGGCAGTAACTTATATAGTGCCCAGAATCTCCACAGTAAAAGCACAAGTTGCGGTCTCTGCGCCAGGACCATTCTGCATCTGTGAGTGGACCTCCGGCTCTTTTCTTTTCAGAAGTAGGCTTTGCCTTTCCAAATAAGGCCAAGGCTGGGATTTGATGCAGATGGAGACCCACATTGCTGGTATGCTGTTTGGTAACCGTACACAGATTCTGGGAGCGCAGCTCTGGTGCCGAATTCACCCTGGTCAGCTTTTTTTGAACTGGAAGACTGGGTAGTGGTAAGGGCTGACCTCAAGAGACGTTCCTCTTCCTGGAGCAAAGAAAAACTTTTCTGCAGCGTCTGAATATACTTTGATAGCGTCACCACCTGCTCTTTGAGCGGCCACAATTAGGGTTTTGCGGTCTTCTTTTGGGCATCTTGTCAAACAGGAACAAACGGGCAAATCAGAAAACATAGTCGGGGTCACAAGCCAAAAGGTCAGGACTGGAGAAGGACGGAGAAGCCAAGAATCTAGCCGAGTCAGGAGTGGAGAAGGACGGAGAAGTCAGGGTACAGGCCAAGTGGATATCGGTAGATTAGAGAACAAAACGATAACACCAGCAAAAGACAGGCAGGCAAAATGTTCCAGCCAAGAGTGCTGGGAGGAGGGGGTTTAAATAACAAGGCAGTTAATGAAGGACAGGGAACACCTGGGCGGAATTAAGTATGGGCAGGAGGTAGACAGACACAAAGAAATTCTGAAAACCAAGCCCTCTGGTGGCGCACGGAACAGACACAGGCACCAGAAACATTGAGGTCCAGGGTTCAATCCAAGCAACGGTTACAACAGGAAAGGTCAGCAATAAACTCCTCTTAGTACAGTTGTATGAAAATGAACTTACCATCCTAAGTGACTGGATGAACCAAGGTGAAACCTGGGGTCAAACATAATCCTGGTGCCGTTAGATCCATATGGCCCCCGAGCAGGGACCATGTATTTTTGGATTTAATCTATTTCTCACAGTAAGCCAAAATATCAAATTGGCTTTAAATGTTTCCCTTAAACTCCTCAGATGTCTATACAAGATTCGATACAAGGAGGTCACCAATGTCCATGGTAAGGTCTGTGAAGGTCCGTAGAGCATCATTAAATTGTCCATCTCAGACCCCAGTAGATATTAAGTAGAAGCTTGGTGCTTCTTGTTTATACATAATGTGCAATAATAATTCATCATTTTCAGCAATGTCCCTAATAATATACCATAAATGTACAACTATCTGTCAGGCATACATTCTTTTTTATATATTGTCACCAGTAATTTTGTGTCAAGAAAAACTATTTTTATTTTCAGAATTCAGAAGGCAGTGATTGTGATACTGCAATAATCTCCTGGATCAGGTCATGTAACACTTTAAAAACAGTGTTACAGCAGCTAGCTTATTTATATATTGTGACAAAAACCCTCAAAGCTAGCCCAATTAGCAGCTTGCAATAGATATTAATATTCCACTTTGGGTAATATAATCTCCCTTTATAAATAAATGAAAAAAAATAATATAGGCGTCTATGCCAGAAAATGCATATTTAATTAGAATAGTTATAAATTATGTTAATCATAAGAAATATTCAAATTATTCGCAACACAAATCAGGTAACATAACATATCATACAAAAAGAAATCCTGCATTCATTTACATAAACATGTATATAGTAATCCCCCAAACTAGGTAACTTCCCATGGCAGTGTATGGCTATGCTCTACAAATATTGTTTAGCATTAATGTAATGTAGCCGACATACAGCATACATCCATGCATGCACACACCATCTTAATAATATACAAAACAAACAAAAAAAAAAAAAACGCACAGGTCACATTAATTTATCTACTATTCTTGCAATGAAAGGTCTTAACTCATGTATCAAAATAATTCCCAATTATGCACTGTGGGGGGCTTTTTCTGTACATTCGCAGTATAAACAAATGTACCTTTAATTCTTCTAAACATCACCCTACTCATGTATCTCCCTCATTCCCATTATAGATTTGTCCTGGCACCAAAACTTCAACCAGACTGGATGCTGATGCTGTTTTTTGTACACACGCATTTGACTGTGACAGTAACTATCGGACTACTTCTTATACCCAAGGTATGGTTTATTACATTTACCTGTTTTGCCATTTTATATTTGACATCTTTCTGCATGTAATAATAAATTGCCTTTACAAAAATCGAGATATGTATATTACAGTCCTCAGTGTACTGTATATGAATGGAATACAAATCTGTTTATAAGTGCGGGTTATTAGCAGTGTTATAAATCTCTAGGGTGGTCTTCAGTGAGTTCATCACCAGGCTGCACAGTGTAGCTTAAATGGGGTATCTCTCTTAGCTGATGCCATCATCCTTTGAGAAATGAAATTGTGATGCCTTGGTGTGTAATGCTGATGTTGGACCATTACAGGGTTTGATTACCTGTCTATAAATCTTATGCACTCTTTGAAAAACAATAAAAAATATTGAAAATAAAAGACAAATGTAATGCTTTGTTTCATGTGTTGGATTTTGATGGTAATGGAGTGTGTTGGACATCATGTGATCTTTTATACTCCTTTTGGTTATTTCCCCATAACATATTCCAAAATAGATCTACACATTTTTTTTTATTGCTAAAAATATCATGGATCTTAACACAATGTATATATATATATATTTAATGATGGCTTCTGCTTCGTTTAAACCTATTAATGGCATAAAAGAGAATCACCACTGAGGAACTAGAACAGGGGTGTCCAAGATTTTTCGGAAGTGGGCTGCACTATCAGAAGTGCGTATGTGTATTTATAGTCATTGGTAAGAATAGAAGATAGAAAAATGTTTGGCTAATAAGCAATATTACAAAAGTAGTCTGAAAATAGTTCAAATAAACTGTATTCAAAAACAACAACATATTTATGGGGCTTATAGATTAAGAGTAGTTAAGTGAAACGGTCTGGAATAGGCCCAACGAGCCACCTATTGGACACCTCTGGACAACTAGAATGCTGAAAGATGCTTACTGGAGTCTCTCTCTCATTTCACAACCATCCACCCAACTGTTGGAAGGAAATTATTAATACGGCTCCAGCGCAAAATGCATGAGGCAGTTGGTATATTTTGTTACATCTGCCTACCTGATACTTAGTAATTGTAACTAGCAAGTGCTTGAATATCCTTTGATATAGCACTTCTGAAGCTAGCTGCTGTCTGCCTTGGATCTATAAATGCCAAAGCAGTTAGTTTCTTACATAATGTAAAAATGCACATCTGTTGACCCATTTCACGGACAATACTTTGGCAGAAGTCTATGATGTGGTGCATGACCTTAATTATGCTTTGTCCAGTTTAGAAAACCCAGACATCTCATTTCTGCTTGGTATTGCACAATTGTTTCCAACTTTATTAGGATGAGAAGCATAGACAGTTTTTGTTTTATGACAGGGCTTGACACGGGGACCGGGCATCAGGGAGGGGAGACACATTGAATGATGCACTCTTTTTTTCTTTAAAAAAAAAAAAACTAAAATCAAAAATAGCTGGCTTGTGGCTGTCTCTCTGTAAATGTCACTGTCTGTCAATGTGACTGTATTTGTCTGTGTGACTGTCTCTGTGTATGTGAGTGTAAATGTCTGTGTGTTTTTGGGACTATATGTGCGTTTATGTGTGTACATGACAGTCTGCGTGATTGTGTGTGTTTGTGTGATTGTGTGTATGTGTTGTTATCTGGCTCCTAGATTTGTTTGCTGGCTCCTAAAAATAAATTAAATCATCTGTACATCTGTAAATTATACTTGCAGCATGCTCATACCTATTCAATAAGCATCACACTACATATGTAAAGTATTTGATCCAGCGACAAGCTTCGTGCACCAAATATGTCTCTTTTCCCTGTGTATAAACACATTGTCCTATAAAAGTGTTTAAATTATCCCATAAATATACATACCAATAGCTCTAAATACTTTTTTTCTACACTCTTTTTGCCTGAAAATGAATAAAATGTCACTATCAACAGGCAGACTGATTGACTTATGATTATCTGCCTGATAAACATTCCATCCAATGCTATAAAGTAATGATGCCAGATCATCTGGCCTTTCTTAATCATGCCTGGGGGATAAGGGGCAAACTTTGATACATTTAATTAGAATATTGCTCCAGTTTCACTTCCATGAGTAAAAAAAAAAAAAAAAAAAAATGTCTCCTGGAGCAATTAAATTAATTTGGAAGGAAAAGAAGAGGATACGTTAGTGATGTGTTGATATAGTCAGGAAGCACTGAATTGATTTTATGGGTTTGAGTTTGTGCCACATGATAGCTAACTTCCTCCCTTTCCCCCCTAGAAGCCTTACAACAGCTGAGATTCCTTAGTGTTGTGAGATGCTGACAGCAGGGATTTTCACAGGCAAATCATTATCACATGTATGAGTGTGTTAAAGGGACACCATTGTTTAGGAGATATCTGGTTAATTAAAGGGGCAGTCCAACTTAACTCATTTTCTATATGTTGCATGTGTTTTTAATATGTGTGAAATTAACTTATGTTTACAGTTTTCTTGTAGTTTTTACATTGAATATAGTTTCACAGGTGCCTCCAAACTCAGACAGCGGGAGTACACAGAAGATGGGGTGGATTTCCAAGCAGCAGGCACTGCCTCTTTAAGTTGTTGTATTTACTCCTATTCTTCAGATCTCCATGCTGCTCCCTGACTACTAAACTTCTACAAACGGATTGTGTGTTAGCTGGGTTCTAAATTAATGTACAGCACAGGATACTGTTTAATTGACTGGATAATTTTTCCATCTCACCTACTTTGGCCTTGAGTTTGAAACTCCTGTCTCGTTTCCCTTCAATTCTCTCTTTATTGTGTGAGATAAGTAAGATATGGTGTTTTTTTTTTCCAGTTAAGTGTATACTAACTATTTACTGGAGTTTATGTTACTGACAGCCCAGCTAAAATATACCCAAACTTTGTTGACTTCTAGTTTTCGCAATCAAACAACAACCCAAGAGATGACATTGCTGCTGAGGCATATGAGGATGAAATAGACATGGGTCGATCTGGATCGTATTTGAACAGCAGCATCACTTCTGCGTGGAGTGAGCATAGTTTGGACCCTGAAGATATAAGGGTAAGGTTTTAACTATACCTTCTGCCATGCACCTGGCTTTCCAGAGCTCATACTGTTATATCCGAAAATAATTTAAGGAAACAGGAGATTTTGAAATCGGCAGATCCATACCTGTCTTCACATGATGATGCCCCCACTAGTTTGCCTAATTATTCATTGTGAACAAATCTTGTGGATTAGATGGAATTGTCATAATCCAACCATGTGCGAAAACTCTTGAAACATTTAAAGGTACTCTGGCACCTAAGTATTGCTTATAAAACATGAATGTAAAGATTAAACATGTTCTATACATCATGCTAGCAGAATTGCAAGCAAATTAAGAGAAAAGTATATTTTTTAAACCTGGCTGTGGTTTCTGCTGTTTATGACATCGCCTTGTGACTTTATATGCAAATTCCACATTTCCCGTTGAAAGTATTTACAGGATGTTGTCCCTTTAATTACCAAGAAGAAGAAGGTGATGAATATTTTTAGCATACAGCATAATCCACAGCACTATACACTAAATAATGCCTGCTCATTGCAGAGGAAACAGTTCAGAGCTGATCTAGAAGCAATGACCACAGTGTGAGCTGTGAATATAATTTGTTTCACTGTATAGTCAACAGATTGAAGTATTAGAACAAGACTTTCTTTTTTAAAGACTTTTTTTTAACCAGTCATATGACTCCATGTATCAAAAAGAAAAATAGGAGGAGCCACATATTTATTATAACAGTACAATCAGGGCACAATCATATACACAACTATATAGCATTCTACTCATTGTATATGTCACATGTCTCTTGTTGTGTGTAATGCTTGCATTATAGTAATCCATCCAAAATATTGAGCTTTAAATATATATCACAAAGTACAGCATTTAAAAGGAAAATATAAATAGCCCAAAATCTGGTATTTTAAAGCTTTGTAAAATTAGCTCTAAGTCCACCATTTTTTTGTGATGTGACATGTTACAATCAGATCATTTTCCATAAAGATGGAGAAATGTAAAATGCCACTCCCACTCCCCAGTACCATAAAATTAACCGTCAAGTTTCCTTTACATCTATGTGATGCATACATTCCGTAGATCAAATAACCTCCGTGTTTACACAATACTTTACATATAATGTTAGCATCAAAACGCCTTCCGGGAGGTCTGATCTAAAACATGTTCTGCTCCCAGGTAACTGTCTGCTCTCAGGGCTGCTAATTATGCTACATCTGAATATTTTAATTGCTGACATCAAAAAGAATGGAGGAAGGAAGGAGAGAACACAGCTTTATCAAGGTTAATCAAGCCCCAGTCATTTTGTGTAGTTTCCTTTTAATGCGTTGACTAAAATTCACCAATATCTCCGTCTACACCCTTACATTTTTGTGGGTCTCCTTTTTCAATCTTATAATGCCCTTCTTACACATTAAAAAGTTAATGTTATATTTGCTTTTTTTTTTTTCTTTTTTTTTTTTTTCTCTTCTTTTTACGAAAACTAATAAAGATTAATTTAAAAAAAAAGTTAATGTAGGATGGCAGGTCTAAAGAATTCTGCACTCATATAAAACATGCTCGTTCAATAGAGGTTCTACCAAAAGTGATTATACGTTTTTAAATGGTGTTCACCATTTGCCAGTCATATCAATATCATCTATTGTACAGGAATATGAAAAATGATGCACAAATGGACTCCAGTTACCAACATATATGTCAAATTAAGGGATCTGTAGAAAAAAATTATTTCATGGATATAACACTAACTTTTCAACATTTCAAAGTGTATATTACATTTTGTTAATTTGGGAGACGTTTTTACAGGTTTTTTTTTATAAGTAGTGTGCTTTTATTGTTGCTTTCCTATTTTTTTCAATGCAATGTGTTCTTTTGTTTATACTACATTGAATTTTAGACTTTTTTTTTTTATACGCACAGTCGGATCAAGTGCTAAAGCTAGACCCTGTAAAATAGTACAACTTAATTACCATGTTTTTTTTTTTATTGCAGGACCTAAACCATTCATTAATGAACTAAAATTATTTATACATTTTGTATTTTAAGCTAATGTGTATATTTAAAGTGTATTCAAGTGTATATTTTCACATCTGCATAGCTTTTATGCCCAAAAGCAGGAAATGTGAGCAGACAAATAATAACCGTTTCTTTATAAATTAGTATTTTTAAGATTATAAGGTTTTATAAAGATTGCAATGTTATTAATTATTATTTGTTCGATGTGGTTCTTATGTTTCTTAATTCAAACACTATAATTACTCTAACTCCAAGGCTACAGATTCTAGACTTGGTAATGTAAAACTTCCTAGTCATAGAATTAATCATATATATCTCCAATTAATTATTTCCAAGGCACTTAAATGTTTTGTGTCAATAAGCTATAAGTAAAAAATAATTTCCTTTGTAATCCTTTTATTAAGTTAAAAAATAAGGTGTTAGTGTCTTATTTGTTAATTGATGAATTATGGACACTACTGAAATATTAGCTTACAATTCAGCTAGGTCATCATTTTCTGTTTAACAGCTTAAGTGTTTACTAGCACCATAGACCACTTATTTATTTTACCTGTCAATCTTTGCTTTATTCATTTATCTACCCTTGTATTTTCCAATGTACTCTTTAACTAAAAAATTAAACTACAAACTTCCAGGTAACCTCTGAAGTATTTATCCAAAACCTTTACTTTAAGCCCCCCTCCCCCCCCCCCCCCCCCCCGGTAGATAAACTATTTATATTTTTTGGGTGAATTTGAATTTATAATTATGTTAGATTGAACCAGGATGATCTTATACTTTGTTTAACTACTATGGTATTTTAACTTATCTTTCCAATAAAATAAGGATGATTACATATATATAAAGCCTATTTTCTGTATGGAAATGCATGTCAATATTCTAAATCGAAGCCCCCTACCCTGTCTGCATAAATACATAATCAAATAAAACCTAAAATATAAAATATATTCTAAAATATATACTCATTTTTGATAACACTGTTTTATTTGTGTCTTTTCAATGCATAGGATGAGCTGAAGAAACTATATACACAACTAGAGATATACAAAAGAAAGAAGATGATTGCAAATAATCCACATCTCCAAAAAAAGAGGTGCTCCAAAAAAGGATTGGGGCGATCAATCATGAGACGCATTACCGAGATACCAGAATCTGTCAGTAGGCAATGCTCCAAAGAAGACAAAGACACCGCTGATCACAGTAATCCCAAAAATAATGTTGGTAACACCAAAAAAAATCACGTGGACTCATGTGGACCAAATGCAAAATCAAAGGAAGATTCATCAAAGCACCGAACATTTTCTTTAAAAAAGTCCCACAGCACATATGATCATTTGAGGACACCAAACGACAGGCCCAATGGAATATCTTCGGAGAAACTAGATGTGAGTGAACATTCTATTAGAAGTTCCTTTAATGGGAAAAAGCTATGCAGTAAGGATGGTCAGGAACTGGAAGCAGTGTCGGCCGAATCAGTTCCTTTGGTCTGCAAATCTGCCAGTGCCCATAATTTGAGCATAGATAAAAAACCGTTGCACCCAAGTTTATCTGTTTTACAGAAATCCCTTAGTGTTACTGCCAACACTAAAGAAAAAAGCTTAGGATTGGGTGAGAAAACAAAAAGCGTGGAGGACACTGACAAATATCATCGAGCCAATTCCGATGACCAGGGTGTTAATAAATATGTGTCTACACCCGACCGAGAGGAGCATCTGGAACATAGGACATCAAGTCCCATTGAAGAAACTCACAAATCACACAAATGTGGAATAATGAAGCAATCAGCACTGAGTTTGACTTTGGGGGATTCTGAAAGATCCATAGGTGCTCTTGGATTCAAAGACAAATTTGACATTGAAGAAGTATGTCCTTGGGAAATGTACGATCTCACTCCTACGGCCGTGCCTTCTGAGAATAAGGTCCAGAAACACGTGTCCATTGCACCTTTGGACTCTGAGAAAAACCACACATCTCGTTCTAAAGGAAAATCTCATAATAGATCCAGAAGTAATGAACAAGGACACCAGCAATCGAAACAGAAGAGCCCAGGCAAATGTGATTCAAATGTGAAAGAAACTCAAGAACAAGGTCCAAAGGATGGCCATTCGAAAAAAGTGGAATCTTTTGCAGTAGATCACGAGGTTACACTGATGCAAAGTGCCCCAAAACCACAGGACAAAGAGAGTAAAAGACATTCCTCAGTGATCGAGGGGGTGTGGCCCTCTCAAGGCCCATATCATAATTTGAATAACAACTTGCCACCATCTTCAGCTCTACGGGCGGAAGTGTGCCCATGGGACTTTGAATCACAAGATGAAGTGAGAGTAGAGAGTACAAAAGCCTTACCAGTCAGTTCTGGTGTAAGCCCCACATCTCCTTCTAAAAACATGCCAGCATCGCCTTCTAAAAAGAAGGTTCTTGGACTACCAATCAAAAGTATTGTAACACCTGCCAAAAAAGACACAGGTATAGAGAAGGAAAAGGGTAAAAACAAAAACAAGGAAAAGGAATTGGATCCCAAAGTCTCAATGCTTAAAATGGACAAATCAAAAAGTGCAGAGATGTGTTCTTTTCCTGGAGACAATAATCTGGGTGTACCGGTGATGAAAGGTAAAAGTAGCTCAAACGAGCATGGCATGGACAAATGCAAACTTGTAGAAATATGTCCTTGGGAAAGTATTTCTTCCTCACAATCAGAACAAGATACAGGGGCATCTGACAGTAAACATAACAACAAATCAATGCAAGGGTCAAACTTGGTTGAAATCTGCCCATGGGACTTTGAAGATGGCAGTGAAGGGAAACAAGGGTGACTTGAAACACGTTGGTTTGCGGACTTCCAAACTAAAAAAGACAATTTGAACAAATGAGGAAGAATAGGAGTGTTCACTTGACTTAGTTAATCTTAATAGCACTGCTCATTTAATGCATCCAAAAAACCTAGAAAAAAATATTTTATAAAATGACTGCTATCATTTTCTTAGTGTATATGTTTCCTGTACACAGTTGTGTCTCATGTTAAAGCATTCCAGATTGTATAATATTTGCAAATACCTTTGATATTTTGTGACACAACACATTTATGCAAATTTGCAGATACTGTATTGATATTGCAACCAAAATACCTGCTATACCTTTTTATTAATAGAGTTATTGTACATTTCCACTTGGCTTCAGAAGCCGTAAATTGTATGAGATTTATTTTCTCTTTTATTTGTTTGACGTGGTTTATATTGTGATTTCTTTATTGTTTATCTCAAAGTTTTATTCAAGTACTCTTCTTTAATAATATATATATTTTTTGTAAAATTATAAAAGGAATGTTACCTGTTTTGGATATATTTAGTGTGTATAGCCTTAGAACTAGTGGAAATCAGATGGTCCTATGTATTAATTGCTGTTACTAAGAGGGCAACTTAATTATTGTTTGTGGTTACATCCCCTGGGAACTATTTTAATGCAACCTGTATGATGATACTTATAAGACTAGGTGTGGCCAACTATATGCTTCAGTGTTCTTAATGTTGGAAGTTGCTTTAATAACCAAAGGAAAAAAATATTTACTGCAATGTAACTGAAACAATGTTTTGCTGGAGAATGGACTCCCATCATCAAATATAGCTTAGATTACAGGGTAAAAAAAAGTATGGATCTGAAATGACACATCACTGCTATTTCGAAAACAAAGATTTTAAGTGAGGATTTGGTGTAGGATGGATATTGTCACATCAATCTAACATTGCTAGTAGCAATTTCGCAGTGGCAGCCATTGCTGTAAATAGTGAGTCGAACCATATATGCCTTTAGTATGAATAATTTTATTTCCTTTATAGTGCTTTGTCTCTTTCTGATGGATGGTGCTTTTATACAGGGTCAGCAGCTTGACTGGGGGATCGATAGGTTTTGGGGTCGTAAAGCTCTTAAACAGAAGCATTTTATGTTTTATTTGCTTGCCAGGAAAGAAGTTTAAAACAATATTAGGCCTCATTGAAAATTCATCTTTAGGTTTTAAAAGCAATTAAAACTTTAATAATTAATGATCCATGATAGGCTGTAGTCATTCAGACATTCAGGGCATGGTGTACATTACCGACCAGTAAACTCCTGTAGTGACATATGAAGCGAAACACCCGGATTGTGTCATATATTCAATAACAGAATCACACACAGATTGTTAAGGTACGTAATCAGGGCTGGATTTCCCATAAAGAAATGCTTGGTAACCTATGTGTGCACGCCTTTCAACATTCCAAATGACCAAAGAGGAGAATGTTATTTTGACGGGAGTAACAAGGGTGTGGCTATCGGCGGGGCATTTTTAGGTGACTTTACGGATAACTGAGAGCTACTTATGTAATTCATTTAACTCATTTAAAATAAGAAGTCTGTATTTTATTTACACAAACTAATATATAAAGACATTTTCTGCATTTTAAACACACTATGGGTTTGATACAGGTAGTTCCGAATACCATAACGAAATTTAACGCTCCGAAATCCACCCTAATTCAGGTTACTTTGGTGATCTGACTGGCCCTTTAAATTGGGCCATTCGAGTATCACCAAAATGATCCCAAATAGAACGAAATTTGCCCGACTGACCAAAATGGTAGCCTCAAGCTCCTCCACTAAAGTCTATAATAAATCCCTTATTTAAATAAATAATTATTTAATACTTAATTTAATATAACATTTTATATAAAAACAATAAACATAAATACATGTATGTTATATATGTCAATATATATAACATAATAAATATATCTCAAAATCATATACATCAGAATCATAATAAAATAAATACAACATTTTAATAATATACGTATATAAATATAAAATAATTATGACATATAAATACATCAGTTTAGTATGTTTGTTAGAAGTAATACACAAAATGAATACATATATCACATATATTATGTAATACAAGTATGGATTGTCAGACTGACACTCTGGCAGACCAATAGAGACAATAGCAAAGGCTTTTCTGTCATTCTGATAGTTTGATATCCAAAAAAGAGGCCATATCAGATGTCAACAGACTACATCCCTTTTAAAGAATCAATGAAGCAAATCTCTTTTTATTTTACATAACCAGTGATATTTTCTAAAAGAAACATGATATAAAGATGATTTAAAAAGTGTCTACATCTGCATAAACATATGCACAATTTATTTATTAAACGTTTTAAGATTCCGACATTACTCCGTTTACACTACTTTAACATAACAACACAAAGTTACACCACCACCTCAACTATATTATTTGTCGCAACGGGTCTTGCAGCACTCCCAGGGGCTGAGATTATCCTTTACTACCCTGCCTACCACTGTCTGCATTTGGTTTTAACTAGTTATATTTGTGCCCCAAGGAGCCTGGAACAGAAATCTGACACTGCAGTCGCATTAGTAAACCCAAAGTTGCAATGCATGTGTAATAAAAGTGTGGTGCCTTTAATTTGAGTTGAGTTGGGCCTAATGGTTCTTATTTGCTGACACGGTCTATGTTTGTTTTTGTGCATTCTATACGCAATATGGAGTCACATGATCATCCCCTGGCATGGAAACATAGTCATTAAACAGGGATTTGTAAGAGATTTACAAGCAAGTTGCAAACATTCCAAGCAACAATAGTTGAGTAAATATTTCCCAGCTCGTGTAGATTTCCTGCCAAGCTACTTTGGCTTGATAGTTGCAACTCACTAGTCAGTTATACTACTACTGTAGGTGGAGGTAAAGTTGCTAGTCCATCTAATGTTTCATTCCATATTCCTTGCCCGTCTGCTATTTGTGAGAATATTGCTCTCCCAGAATAGTAGACCTATGGAAATGCCCAGTCATGTGAGTTCTATTGTACTCCAAAAACATTTATTTTTGAAAGTCATAAATATAAGAAATAAAACATATGGGAAAAATCACCTTTTATAACAAGAGGTAAATTAAAGCACTTTACAGCAAAATTAAATACTATAACAGGGAATATAAAAATATAAAAGTATGGTTAATAGGTAGTTTTCAACCTCTCTTGATAAATTAATTATATCCAACACCTTTTATTGAACTATAACCCAGAGAAAGTATGTTTCAGGTAAGGTGTTTTCTTTCTGTTAACTCTCTGTTATTGAAACAAACAATGGTTTTCCTTCTTGCCTATTCTATGGGAATTCATTCATGATTACTTCTTCTCTGAGAAATAGGGAAGCTTATGTGGCACCTACTGGCACTATCACTACATGCTTTAATGTATAGAGCTAGCTTCTAACAAAGGATAGCATTATATGCACCGGACCCATAACTTCAGATTGCCCCAGCACAACCAGGTATAGAGAAATGGGCATAGAAATGGGCCTGAAAAGGGGCAAGCATCCGTCGCCATTGTGCAATGATGTAATAAGATTGTCTTTTTTCAAAATCTTCCCAACATTTTTACGTTATCTAGAAACCCCCAGTGTGTTTTGTGTATTCAACTGTACTGATATAGATCTCTGTTGTCCCAATACCCTCTTACGTTTTTGTACAGGACTCCATAATGGTAAATGGTTCTCTTGTACAGTATGATTTATTTTAATAATGACCCTTAATCTTAAGCTACTGGATGGGATGTGGTCCTACACATTAAAAAAATAGGGAGAAATTATTTCCCTGAATATTGTATTTTTTTAAAAGAGATAATATTGTTATCTTTCTTCTGTTTTATGATGTAAATAAAATCTACCATTCACTTCGTAAGGAGCATAAATAGTTTTTAAAAAGATAGTTGACCTGCAAATCAATCGCCTTATAACGCACTGGTGCATAATGACCAGTAAGCCAAATGATCCATATTTATATTTTGATCAATTAACATTCAGTGTTTAACTCCTTCGTGACGCAAGGTGCTTGCGTCCCAAACGACGCAAGCACCAAAACGTTACAAATTGTTCATGGCCACCGATCACAAGGTGATCGGTAGCCAGGAACACTCTGGCAGAGACCCGATCAGGGTCTTAATAGACCCTGTGGGTCCCTTCCAAAATATCTTGAGACTTCCGGACGTCACGGAGGCGTGCCAGAACCCAGAAGTTCGGGCACGGCGCGATTTAGAGAAATGTAGCCGGTGCTCGCTTTGACATTTTCCCTGTCGGACTGAGGCCACTCAAAGTGGCCTCAGATGACAGGTGGGATCCCGCTGCAAGTGCCTGCAGCGGGATCCGAAAACAGCTCATCGCGAGGAACCGCGATGAGCTGTTTAACAAAGGACGTTCTATGCCGTCCTAACGACTTTAAGGCACTTAAAGTCAGGACGGCATAGAACGTCCTAACGTCACGAAGGGGTTAAGTAGCTTCCATGTACAACACATGCCAATACTGACACTATAGCAATTCTGACTCACGATTATAACCACAAGAGTTAACACAAGTGTAAGTTTTATACTGTTATTCATACTTGTTGACAACATTCCAGGAATGGGGCATGGCAGGGGCGGAGACAAAAGCCGGGTGCATGGACCTCAGTACAGGCACATTTGAGCTATGTATGTCTTTTTGAGACACAGGTGGCTGCTATGGGGAGAGAGACTCAAATTTGACAGGACAAGACCCAAAAATATGGTATAGTCCCATCACATCCAAAACTGTTGGTAACTTTGAGTTATATTTACATCACAACTGTCAACCATATATTTTTTGGTAGCACACCATAAAACCTGAATTTCAAGTCTTGAAGGGATAGATAAAAACTATAAACCAATTCTGGGATACATTTCTAAAAGTGGAGCAATCAGCAGTAGTATTGCATTGGTCACTTTTTGCAATTATTATTTATAACCTACATTCAAATTATCCTATGGGTGTTTTATTGTTCAGACCCCAACAGATATTAATGTTCTTTGTAGAAGAGATTGACTATATTGCATGGGTTACTTACTTTAACACTGATTGGTGTATTGTCAATTCATATGGTTGGTCTATCAATCTAAATATAAATGGACTTTGTATAAAACCATGAAAAAAATGCAGATAATCTTAAGAATTTTTTTTTTTTCGATAGCGCAGATGCCTAATCCAATATAAAATAAATGTAAAATATAATTTACTATTTTTGTGAAATTCAATCTCATCACACTGATTAGTGTGAAATGTCAAATATAATTGCAAAGCTAGAAGATAAGATCTTAAGTCTGTAACTTGGTGAATCATTTATAATTTAAATAAAAGGAATTGTGCATATAACACTCCCATAAACAAGAGCTATAGGTTTAGCTGTAAGGAAAATGCATTAGTGTTTGGTGTACTAGTGATGTACACAAATATATTAAGTATAAATGTAGGTTACACTGAGCCAGCTCATGATGTCTTCCTTTTTTTGTTATCTTTTGTTCCTCAAGAATTAATGAAAATTAAGGTGGAATTATAGAATAAAAAAGTCATCCCAAGTACAACCATTCTGGAATTCCTTGATGCGGATGATGAGTAGGGTGACAACTATAAGGTGGGGGTATAAGCGGAGCTTTGTCTTTCACAAACAGGTATAATGATTAGTACATCTAAGACGTGCTTACTTTGAAGTAAAATGAGATTGACTTCTGCCATGTAGTTTAGATTCTAGATACATGGTGGATGCCATCATAGAGTTGACGGTGGCTTAATGGTCCATTTCCAAAGGTCATTCACTTCATTTAGCTCGCAGTACACCACCGCATTTTGCATAACAAAGGGAAATTCATTAAATTGCAATAAGTTAAACATCTCATCCTATTCTAAGATTGATGTTAAGATACAGTGGTACGCTAGACTTCCATTGTCTAGACAGCATTCTTCTGTGGGTTTCTCAGATCAGATCCACCACTTTAACCATACCTGAGCTTTTGTGTATCATCCCTAGTCTTCCACATTTTATTATAAGGGTCTTTGCCATCATAACAGTTGGGTTCACCCTATGGCACATTTAATGTCATGCTCACTTAATAGCCGTAAGGTTTCACAGAACTCTCGATGGTATCCAAGCCGGAATCTCCATTCTGGCATGGGTTCTTCAAGAATCCGACTATGGTGATGGCACAGAATGTCATTGAATGGTTAACTTAACACCTAAAAACTTTAGCACAACAAACATTTCACAGGAATGGTCCGTTTACGTAAAGGTATCTGCCAAGTTGTCCTCTGTATGCATGAATACACTGCACTACACCATATGTGTCTCTATTATTTATACAATTTCCTCAGAACAAGCTTGTTATATGTTCATTTTAATACTATAAGCAGTAAAAATATATTCAGTTGTTCTCAATGTTTTAGTTGCAAAGAAAAAAAACCTACCAGTGGTGTTAGATTTGAGGCATCGATTACTGCATGCAAGTGATAGATAGGACCAGGGAATCACTGCCTTCTTACTTGTAATATATATCTAGTTATATATGCATATTAAATAAAAAGCAGTACAACGTTCACCTTAATCTGTGTTACTAAAGACATATTATATGATAGTATTTACTGTACAGCATCCATCATAAAATATTTGACAGATCTATGTTGTGATGTGTTGCAGCATGTAAATATTATAATAAATGCAATAAACCACATTTGTACAATATTAGACTTGAGTTTATTTTTTTATTTGTTTGTTTACTTGTATTAAAAAAAATATGAAAAAAAAAAATGAAAATAATCTCTTATATTGCGAAAATGGACTTGTCATTTCAAAAAAGCAAAAATAATTCTAAGAAATTCAAACTTAATCTATGTAATCCATCAAATGTCTGTATTAAATCATATACTTACCAGACATATTTTTCCTGGTCTTTGGTAAGTCCAATGAAGTGAACAGCCATAGTTGTGGAAAGTATCTGTACAGTAAGGCTGGCCAATTTCCACTACAGACTAACATTTCATTTGCTAACTATTTTGGTGGCAGAGTCTACATATTATAATTGTATCTTCTTTAAAGTGATAATGTAAATATTGGTGCACAAGGTTCACTTTAAAGGGAAACTAAACTCCCCCCCCCCCCCCCCCACTCATTTCAGCATAAAAAAAAGAAAATATATTGTAATAATACAAATGGGTATTTTCTAAGATATTCTATGAATTAATTAATAAAGGGCACAGCTTGTATCTCTATTATGCATACTATATACTGAGAACATGTATTATTTTTTTTTATCACATAATAGAGATAGTTTATCTCATAATAAAGTAAGTAGACATATATCCAGCTGTTCACAATATTTTAGTAAAAAAGACAAACTTTTCAAACAGCGTTTTCAAATACTGAGCTCTATTCAATGACCTGAGTTTATTTATGTTTGGGTATTTAATTCCATAGACTGCAGTAGGAAATGTTGAGTAAAAAGCCATTGAACACATATTCTCAACACATATACCCAATACTTAATGTACAGGACTTGATGTAAAGGTTTCTAGTACTCTTCAGTATTATGGAATAAAAGGCTCCAGTACTCTCCTGTATGTTGTATTTTGAATTGAAAAAAAACATCAGCATACTGAAAAAAATGTGTTTTCTTAGACACTGATATACTTCTTTTCTGCTCTCTATGTATAAGGGGGGGGGGGGGGGGGGGGTGTTCTTCTGATTACAATTCCTTTTTAAATAGAACTTAAAACATTTCTAGTTTTATAGTGAGTAGAGTTAGGTCAGAGGAATAGTGAACATTGTGCACATTGAGTGTAGAAAGAAACTAGTGTGAGTTGGGTTCGCTGAGTTCCATTAACCCGAAGGGCAACCAGTCCCATGATTATTATACAAGCTCGTTAAAACCGTGCTGATTGAAAGTGATTGCCAGACTTTTTTAGCCTGGAAGTGAGACTGTAGACATTGAATACTTTGGTTCATATAAGTTGATAAGTGAATTACTAGAAGGCATCCGATATATGATATTAAACTATTAAGCTACGTAATATTTGGACACGATGTATAGACAGCAGAAATTGGTCCTTTGGAATCTTCATTGAAATGGCTAGAATGTTAGAAAGATAATTGCTTTTGTTTAAGTTTTGCTGATGTTACAAGATGGTGAACCACTGTTCGGTTTCATGACAAACATTTTGCTTCCTGCACCTTGGTAAAAGAAAAAAGGTCAAAAGGATTGTGGATAAATAAGAAATAGAAGATGCTGTGCTCCAAACAATCAGGAAAGTACCTTTGCGTCAATACATCTGGATCTTCAGTCTTCAACAGGCTGGAAACATTGTGAGTCGGATATGCAAATAATGAAGATTTGCTGGCGGGAATTCTTAGATAGATCATTTCTATCAAGCAAGGAGCGCTTGGGGTAGTAAGTAACCTGTGTTCCAAAGATTTGATGGAAAGATTATTTTCCTAGACTGCGTGGCAAGCTACAGACCAGTCTCCAAGCTTCCATTTCTACATTATCTATAATGTTGTGGCAACTCAACTCTCCCACAGCAACTCAACTATTCCACCACAGCACTATGATTAAAGTAACACTAAATGTTATTTTTCACTTGTGCTTCTAATATAGTGATAGTACACGCCAGATTATCTTCTGACCGACAGCTGCCATGCTTCCATAGGGGGATATGAGTATATTTAAAAGAAGAAAAACTACCACAACTAGAGGACATAGTCTTAAATTAGAGGGGCAACCATTTAAAAGTAATATCAGGAAGTATTACTTTACTGAGAGGGTAGTGGATGTATGGAATAGCCTGCCAGCAGAAGTGGTAGAGGTAAACACAGTCAAGGATTTTAAGCATGCGTGGGATAGACACAAGGCTATTCTAGCTATAAGACCGGGAACAGGGGACTAATAAAAGTACTCACAAAAAATTGGGCAGACTAGATGGACCAAATGGTTCTTATTTGCCGACACATTCTATGTTTCTATAAACAGGCAGCTGCCTGGTAGGTGACTGGCTCTCTGCTAGTGCAGAGAGAGACCCTTGTTTTTGCATGGGTTCAGCAGAGGGGACCTTAACTAGGTCCCCCCTGCTGATTCCATGCAAAAACCAGGGTCTCTTGCTGTGTTAGCAGTGAGAGACCCTCGCATTCAGCTTTCAGAGTGGGGCGAGCCCCCGCTGTGATTGACGCACGTGACAACCGGGAACTGCTGTGTCTCGCATGTGATACACTTTGGCTTTACTTAATTGCCCCGGGACATGTTTTGTTTAACCCTTGCTTCCTTCAAAGGGTTAAACAATGTTTAATGCTCCTTTAATGCATAGTGTGAAATGCATGAGGTTTTATTCTCGTTCCCTCTTATTTTCTGTTGCAATGTTTATTTTATATGGACAGAATTAAGTTGCATACATAAAAAAAAAAAAGGGGGTAGATTCTGGCGCTTAATCCTATACAAAGCAGCACCAGCCTGTGTGTTTCTCTGTGTACACACGTGGTGAAATAGACAGACAAAATGACCAAAAAAATAGGAGTGGTAGGTGCGCTTGTGCAGTGCTTTTAAGCCCTTCCTGACTCTAGGACGTTATATGCCATCCTAATTTTAGTTCCCCCAATGACCTGTGCTCGGATCCCGCTGCAGGGACTTGCAGGGATCCTACCTGTCAGATGAGACCACTTTGAGTGGCCTCAGTCTGACAGGGGAAATGTAGCCGATGCTCAAAGCGAGCACCTAATCACACTGTGACCAAACTTCCGTTGTTTGGACACATCCGGAGGTGATCTTTTGGCAGGGACCAATAGGGTCTATTAAGATCCGGATCGGGTCTCTGCCATAGTGTCATCGGTAGCCAGGAACAAAATGTGACTTTTTGGTGGTTGCGTCGTCTGGGACACAAGCACCATGCATCACAAAAGTGTTAATAAGAGAGCCTACTTCCCACCACAGGTCTAACTTGGGTCTTTATTTTTCTTAAGATGGCAAGAGATAAACGCTATAATTCCATCCTTATCCTATTGCCTTTCTCAGCTGCCTGTGGGGATTGAAATGCTCAGTTCTAAACTGAATCTTTCCTCATTGGTAGATCCCAGAGCGTGTCTTATAGCATTACGTCATGGTATACCCAAATGGTCTATCTACTCTCCCTTGTTATTTACAATATTTTGGAAATGAGAGCAGAAACCGTATACTGCTGTCAAGCATCATTACCAAAGTGGCTAGTAGAGGTTTCATTATGGAGGCCAATAAAGAATTCCTATCTGCATAGCGTGCATTACGGATTCAAAGTCATTTCAAGGTTAAACTTGCTAATATAGCCCGCCAACTTAACGCATAGCTCAAAATCAATTAAGATATAGCTCATTCTAGAGTAGGGACAGCATTTTGGACAAAGGTGAATTACATTTTTTTCGTGACAATTTATTTCTTACAGACTAATAAATGTAACCTTGGTTGAAAACCAAATATCATCTCATTTGAAAATAAAGAATTTATTTGTATGTCCCTTTAAAAGCTTTAAACCAATCTTCTGCATAATGCATTTATCAGATGTGTTGAGAACAGAGGGATCTAGACGTTATCCATTTAGTGATATATTTAGGTGTTTGACATGATAAATGATTGGATTGGTCGCACCACAAGATAAGAAGCAAAAGGGCGATTTATATTAGTCAAGGTTACATTTTAAAGGGCCATGAACATCTTTTTACTGTCCTCAGATTCCATATCTGAGTAGTTTATTTTTATTCTGAAGGAATCCCAGGAGCTGTGTGACAAAAGAACTCCATTTTTCATGATGAAGCTATATCCTTGATGCATACACTGCTGTTTTTCATGATCTGGGACTAGAGAGCCGTCTGACACATTTAACAGCAACACGATTACCATTTTGACAGGTTACATTACAGATCTGTTTCCATCTGATTTTGCTGTGAGTCATATTATATGATACTATGAAACTTCATCAGGGGAATTCTGGTCATGATTTTCTTATGCCGTTATGTATTTGGGGTTGGAATTATTGTATTGATTTGTGAAATATGTTGCTTTGAAATACATACTCGGCGATAAAAAAAGAATGGAATACAAAATACTATTTTCACTACAGTCATTCAACCTGCTCGGCAATGATACTCTGCTACCCTCTAGTGGCAAATAAAGATATTACGATATTTGTGGCATACTAATTTATAATCCTTGAACATTTTATTTTTTTAATTATTATTACCTCTTTGATGCATCATGACATTTATATAGGAATTCATTATCTGTGCCTGCCATCAGGCAAGTTTAAATAAACATAAATATCACAAGGCTTTTTACTTTAGCTTTAATGTAGCACACTTGCAAGTTACACGGCTATTAAATGACATTACATTAATGTTTATTTATATAAACCATCATAAACCTACATTACTTTATGACTATACTTAACCTCTGTATATCTTTATTTTTCTTTGAATTTTTTTTTTTTACCAATGCTGCCTTTTCTCCCCTCCCTCCCTGCCCCAGTCGTGCCAATGCTGCCTCTTCCCCCTACCTCCCCCAGACTTGCCAATGCTGCCTCTTCCCCCTGCCTCCCTCAGACTTGCCAATGCTGCCTCTTCCCCCCTCCACCAAACTTGCTAATGTTGCCTCTCCCCCCTCCCTCCCTCACTCAGACTTGCCTATGCTGCCTATTCTGCCTCCCTCCTCCCCCAGTCTTGCCAATGCTGCCTCTTCCCCCTCCCTCCCCCAGACTTGTCACAGCTGCCTCTTCCCCCTCCTTCCCCCAGACTTGCCAATGCTGCCTCTTCCTCCTCTCTTCTTCCCCTAGACTTGCCAATGCTGCCTCGCCCCCCCCCCACCCCACCCCCCCACGGACTTGCTAATGCTACCTCTGCCCCAACTCCATCCCCGAGACGTGCTAATTCTGACTCTTCTACCCCCCCCCCCCCTTCCCCACAGACCTACCCAATTTCCCTGGTGCCTAGTGGGGCAGCTGGTGAATGTCATAGATGTCCTGACTGACGTACCGGGCAGCAGCGGAGGATGTCTGTGCGCATTGCGCAGACATCCACTGGCAGCTTGCGAGGAGATAAAGGTCCCATGCAGCTCTTTTTTTTATTGATGACACAAAGGTTTGCAATAAGGTTAATATTCCTGGAGGGATAAGCCAAACGGCTAATGATTTAAGTAAGAAAGCAAAGTGCTAGACACTACTCAAAACAACTATTCTGATTAAAAACCACAATACTATATTAATTCATATAACACACCTCCCTAATTTGTACAAGATGTTCATTCTTATCTTCCCTAAATATTTGCCAGAGGCAGTTTAAATTTAGGATTGCTTAATGAATTCAGCAATGATATTTGCTCCCATTACAGTGAGTGCATTACCATGGATTGAGAGGATATAGTTTCTATATTTATCTACGGAAATGAATGTGATGTTATTATTTTTCAGAGACAACATATTCAGAGAAGATCAAAGAAACCATTGTTATTTGTAAGGGTAAAATGTCCAAATGAATGTTTATTCGGGGTGTTAGTCATCGCAGCCATGTCATATTCTGGTCCTTAACCCATAAGTATGACATTTTTCTGATTATATATTTATTTTATTTATTGAAAGAGACGCTTGTTATAATGGACGCCATCATAAGGTGGAGGGTATCTCTTGCCTTTTCTTTCACTTAATATTTATTTCTCTGTGTTCTATCTTTTCTCAGGGTTGTCTATGTAAATGATATACGTACCTCTGAAGAAGTGGCGAAACGCGTCCGGGTTTTTCTCTCAACACAAGTATTTGTGGCTTTATCTGTTTTATTGACCGTATTTTACTGTATTGCTGTATTATACAAATTGCTTTTATGCTTTATAGGTAAAATTGATATTAAAAGTTATTGGTATTTTTCCAACCCTGTTTTCGCTTTACTACCTATCATAGCGATTGCCCCGGGGGTAATACATTGAAACCAAGATCAGCACATGAAGTCTCTTCTTTTTTTTGGCAACAGCACCTCTTCTGAAAAATGGGCACAGCAAGGAATTTGTCCTCTGCGTTTTTCGTAGGAAAAACATTTGTATTGCACCTACTTTGTTATAGTTCAGGACCTATTAGTATTTTTTGCATGCAACTCCGGAGGTTATCCTCTGTTTCTCTAAATGTCGACTTTTTCGTTGCTTATGTAGGGGTGGATTTTTATAAGAGTAATTAACAGGAGCAATGCTAGACACCAGAGAGTAGAAGACAAACTACTGAAGGTGTATGAGATTCATCACAGTGGAACACTTGTGACATCTTCTACACAAAATGAAGTCAGACATCTCCGTAGAAAAGCTGTCACAATATATATCGCTCTTCTAACACTTTTTGCAATTGCTACACAGCTTGGAATATATACTACTCAAAAACAAGCTTCGCGAGTTGAATTGTATCAAATATCGGACATATTCTTTCCATTCACGTATATATTTACTTATGATTGTACACTGCCACAGAATCATGAGGGGGTTTAGCCGGTCCGCGGCTGTGAGGGAAGTGTTGTGCGCTCCTTTCCAGCTGCGCGGCTTCAATAAAGTTTGATTTAAAAAAAAATGCTACCGGAGTAACTCGGGTCGCATTTTTTTTAAAAACAAACTTTATTGAAGCCACGCGGATGGAGGGGAGAGCACAACGCTTCCCTCACAGCCGCGGACCTGCAGAGCACTGGGAGACAGCAGCAAGGAGGGGCAAAATCCTGGCATATTGAGTGGCAAAATCCTGGCATATTAAATGGCATATTGAGGGGCAAAATCCTGGCATATGAAATGGCATATTGAGTCACTTTCTGTGTAAGGGTGTGTGTGTGTTAGTGTGTCACTGTGTCTGTGTAAGGGTGTGTGTGTAAGTGTCTCACTGTCTGTGTAAGGGTGTGTGTGTGTAAGTGTCTTACTGTGTGTAAGGGTGTGTGTGTAAGTGTGTCACAGGGGGTGTGTGTGTAAGGGTGTGTGTGTAAGTGGTAAGTGTGTCTCTGTGTGTGACTGTAAGGGTGTCTTTGTGTTTAAGGGTTACAATTTGTGTTAGAATGTCAATTTGTGACAAATTTAGAGCATGTCAGTTGAATATTTAGATGTATTTCTTTTCCACACTCTACATTATACTTTTATATATGTAAAATGTATGGAGGGTTGATGGAGTGGGAGGTGTGGCAGGTCAGAGGAGGGGGGCACCAAAATGCACCTTCACCTTTGTAGACATAAATTCTTGCACCGGCCCTGCCGATGGTTCCAAAGTCAGTCCAGTGCATGGTCCTGTGCAATATGTCCACATGTTTCCTGAGTTTCATTGTGTTGTCGCTTGGAAATTCCACGTCTTGAGAGAGAAAGTTGCATATTCCTGGGGAAGTATCATTCCTACTATCCCTTTTACATGGCTCGATGTTCATTTTTTGTGTGGAAGAATGGAATGCATCTTGTTACCTGTTTTTGGTACCGTTGTGTTGTATGCCCTTATGTCAGATTCATGTGCCTGGATTTAAATCTGTTATCACATTTAGATGGCATTCTCCAGAAACAACAACCTCTGTAAAGTGACCATGATGCTGAATCATCATAGCCCCCCCTGGACAAACAGAGGAATTAGATAATCTACTAGTTGAGGAAATAGCTAAAATGACAATGAAGGGAGAAGTGATCATCATGGGTGACTTTAATCTTCCTGATGTGAGCTAGAAATACAAAACAGCTACTTGTGCCAGGAGTACGCATATCGTAAACTCCCTACTGGGATTATCTCTAAAACAAGTAGTGGAGGAGCCAACTCGAAAGCAGGCCATACTAGACTTAGTGTTCACAAATGGAGATTTGTTATCAGATATTACTGTAGGTGAAATTTAGGATCTAGTGATCACCAGACAGTGTGGTTTAATATAAGAACAGTGACACAGTCACACCACACAAAAACAAAAGTTTTAGATTTTAGAAAAACAGACTTTGCTAAAATTAGATTATGTGTAAAGTATCAAGACTTATGCACTTTGGGCGTAAAAACCCAAAAGCAGAATAGAGAATATTTGGTACACTCCAAACCTCAACATCTGAGGAAAGGGATTTAGGGGTAATAATTTAAGAGGACTTAAAGGTAGGTAGGCAATGCAATAGAGCAGCAGGAAATGCTACAAGAGTGCTTAGTTGTATAGGGAGAGGTATTAGCAGAATGCTTGGTTGTATAGGGAGAGGTATTAGCAGAATTCTTGGTTGTATAGGGAGAGGTATTAGCAGAATGCTTGGTTGTATAGGGAGAGGTATTAGCAGAATTCTTGGTTGGATAGGGAGAGGTATTAGCAGAATGCTTGGTTGGATAGGGAGAGGTATTAGCAGAATGTTTGGTTGCATAGGGAGAGGTATTAGAAGAATGCTTGGTTGTATAGTGAGAGGTATTAGCAGAATGCTTGGTTGTATAGTGAGAGGTATTAGAAGAATGCTTGGTTGTATAGGGAGAGGTATTAGCAGAATGCTTGGTTGGATAGTGAGAGGTATTAGCAGAATGCTTGGTTGTATAGGGAGAGGTATTAGCAGAATGCTTGGTTGTATAGGGAGAGGTATTAGCAGAATGTTTGGTTGCATAGGGAGAGGTATTAGCAGTAGAAAGAGGGAAGTGCTCATGCCATTGTACAGAGCACTGGTGAGACCTCACTTGGAGTATTGTACGCAGTACTGGAGACCGTATCTCCAGAAGAATATTGATACTTTGGAGAGAGTTCAGAGAAGGGCTAATAAACTGGTTCATGGGTTGAAGGATAAAACTTACCAGGAAAGGTTAAAGCATCTTAACATGTATATAGCTTGGAGGAAAGACGTAACAGGAGGGGTATGATAGAAACATTTAAATACATAAAGGGAATCAACACAGTAAAGGAAGAGAGTATATTTAAAAGAAGAAAAACTACCAATGATTTAAAAGTAATATCAGGAAGTATTACTTTACTGAGAGGGTAGTGGATGTATGAAATAGCCTTCCAGCGGAAGTGGTAGAGATAAACACAGTCAAGGATTTTAAGCATGCATGGGGGTAGACATAAGGCTATCCTAGATATAATATAGGGAACCGGGGACTAATAAAAGTATTTAGAAAATTGGGCAGACTAGATGGACAGAATGGTTCTTATCTGCAGACACATTCTATGTTTCTATCATAATAATCAACAACTGATTAGAAAATAACACTAAAACATAACACATCAAGCAACTAATTAAAATCTGCAATTAATAATCCTTAAGCGGTCTTAGTTTAAATTTGCCAGATCTAATATTAGTTGAATATTCTAATTTAGTGAAAGCCTTAAACTAAAGGCTTACTCAATGGATTACTTTAAATTGCGATCATTTGAGTTGTAACTAGTATTGTTAACCAGGTTAAGGTTGGTTATGAAATATTACTAATCATTTATTAGTGTTAGTGTTCCATATCATTGGTTGGATTTTTTTTATTTAATTGCCATTTCTTTTATGTAGAACGATGAAAGAATATAATTGTTAGTTAGGAATTTACGCTTGACTTTTTTGCACATACACCATACTGCCGGGCTGCACTTTGCATGCTCTTTCTGCAGCATGTGGAACAAATATGTGTCCCTGGAAACATGGCCAATGTTGGCAACAATGGTACACATGTTGCCAACTTTATTAAAATGAGAAGTACAGTTTTGTTGTGTATTATGCACAGCCAGTTACACCATTCTTCCAGCATGCAATCATCATTTTATATATGTTTTGTATTTGGACAAGGTTATTGATCTTTGCCCTGCTTGCTCATTGTTGAGGGTATAGACATTTATTTTCTTTTTTGGCTTACTGTCCAATGATTGGGAGGACAAATTGAAAAGGTTTTCATAGCAGTAAATCTTGGCATTTAGCAATGTAGAAGCGTATTGGTTCAAACCAGTTTTTCATCAAAGTCTTCCAAATGAGAAGTCTACTTGCAATGGGTGCATTCAGGGTCACCATCAGAAACAAATGGGCGAGCCCCTCTATTTATGTATTAGGTCCGTGAGCAGGATGGATTTCATCTGAAAGGGGATTTGTCCATAATGGAATTCCCATATTTAGTAAGGGGTTGGAGGTTATGTGGAGGCTAGTGAATGTTACTGTATGTGTGAGATTGTGTTTGTGTGTATTAGTTAGTGTTCGTGTGTATTAGGGAGTGTGTTTGTGTGTATTAGTGAGTGCATTATTGTGAGCATGTGTTAGTGAGTGTTATATGTGAGAATGTGTTTGGGTGTATTAGTAAATACATTAGTCTGTGCATGTGTTAGTGAGTGTTATGTGTGAGAGTGTGTTTGTCTGTATTAGTGAGTGTGTTTGTGTGAGAGTGTGCTTGTGTGTATTGGTGACTGCATTAGTGTCAGCATGTGTTAGTGACTGTTATGTATGAGAGTGTGTTTCTGTGTATTAGTGGATGTGTTTGTGTAAGAGTATGCTTGTGTGTATTAGTGAGTGCATTAGTTTGAGCATGTGTTAGTGAGTGTTGTGTGTGAGAGTGTGTTTGTGTGTTTTAGTCAGTGTGTTTGTGTAAGAGTATGGCTTGTGTGTATTAGTGAGTGCGTTAGTGTGAGCATGTGTTAGTGAGTGTAATGTGTGAGAGTTTGTTTGTGTGTATTAGTGAGTGTGTTTGTGTGAGAGTGTGCTTGTGTGTATTAGTGAGTGCATTAGTGTGAGCATGTGTTAGTGAGTGACATGTGTGAGAGTGTGTTTATATGAGTTAGTGAGTGTTATGTATGAGAGTGTGTTTGTGTGTATTAGTGAGTGTGTTTGTGTGAGAGTTTGCTTGTGTGTATTAGTGAGTGCATTCGTGTGTGTATGTGTTAGTGAGTGTTATGTTTGAGAGTGTATTTATATGTGTTAGTGAGTGTTATGTGTAAGAGTGCTTTATGTGTATTAGTGAGTGTGTTTGAGAGTGTGCTTGTGTGTATTAGTGAGTGCGTTAGTGTGAGCATGTGTTAGTGAGTGTTATGTGTGAGAGTCTGTTTGTGTTTATTATTGAGTGTGTTTGTGTGCATTAGTGAGTGCATTGGTGTTAGCAGGGCTGATCCTGGGCGGGTGCATGTGTATAAGTGTGTGTGTTAGTGTGTATAAGTATGTGTGTTAATGTCTGTGCAAGTGTATCCTGTGTAAAGGTGGCTTTGTGTGGATTTATGTGTGTGTGAGAGTGTGTGTAAGGGTGGCTGTCTGACAGTGTGTGTAAAGGTGACTGTGTGTGTCTTTATGTGTGAATGTGACAGTGTGTGTAAGGGTGGCTGCCTGACAGTGTGTGTAAAGGTGGCTGTGTGTGTATTTATGTGAGTGTGAGTGTGCCAGTGTGTGTAAGGGTAGCTGTCTGACAGTGTGTGTGAGTGTGACAGTGTGTGTAAGGGTGGCTGTCTGACAGTATGTGTAAAGGTGGCTGTGTGTGTGTTTATGTGAGTGTGACAGTTTGTGTAAGGGTGGATGTCTGACAGTGTGTGTAAAGGTGGCTGTGTGTGTCTTTATGTGTGAATGTGACAGTGTGTGTAAGGGTGGCTGTCTGACAGTGTGTGTAAAGGTGGCTGTGTGTGTGACAGTGTATATAAGGGTGTCTGTAATTTAAGTTTGTAACTGTGTGTGTGTGACTGTGTGTACGTGTGCTCTTGCCCAGGGCTTACTGGTAATTGGTCCCGCTGCACACGTCACTGTCTCACACGGAGGGCAGCAGTCCGCATCCAGCTGCCGTCTATTTTTTGGAGGAGACGGCCGGCGACACAAGAGAGCAGCAGCAAGGTGAGTACAGTGGAAGGTGGGAGAGGAGATGCATTTATTGGGTAAACTAACCGTGGCATATTAAAGAGCAATGTAACATTAATAATGTGGGATATTAATGGGCTAATTGGCTGTAGCCTATTAATGGGCAAACTAATATTGGTATATAAATGGGAAAACTGTCTGTGGCATATCAATAGGCAAACGAACAGCGATATATTAATAGGCAAACTGGCATTTTTAAAGGGCACACTGGCTGTTGCAAATGTAAATGGCAAAGTGACTGTGGCATGTTAATTGGTACCTGACGGTGGCTCATTTTAATTGGCAAAGTGATGCTGTGGGATCTTTTGTGGGGCAAAATAACATGTAATAACATGTAAAAGTCTCCCATATTGCTGGCTGAGCATCACAGAAATAAATAAAACCACTACACAGTATTATAGCCAAATATATATCTTTATTTAAAATAAAAGTTTGTGTCTAAAGGGGAGGATTTCATAATGTAATCACGCCAACCTTTGTGCGCCAAAAGAAAACCTGCACCCAGGCGCCCGTGACCCTAGGATTGGCCCTGAGTGTTAGCATGTCCTCATTCGTTCTTTCATTCAGTTTCACATTTGGAATTCGGATGAATGAATGATTTTCGTCCAAAAACAAGTTTTTTTATGAAAATGAATGCCTGAGTCTATGTAATGTACAGAATGCATATGTAATTATTGTTTAACAACTTTACTGATCAACCCCTTTATAGTGCCTGGAGGCTTGTAGGACGTCATAGAACGTCCTCTATTAAACAGCTTATTGCGGCCCCCTGTGTGCAGATCCCGCTGCATTGGCCTCACTCTGACACAGAAAATGTAGCTCAAATGTTGGCTACATTTTACGGAAAAAAACCTGCAGGACAGCATAGACCGTCCTGACAGGAACAGCTCATCATGGCTTACTGCGATGAGCTGTGCTGCAGCGGGATCCCCAGTGTCAGATAAGGCCACTTTGTGTGGCCTCAGTTTGACATAGGAAATGTAGCGAACGCTCAAACCGAGCAGGTTCGGGCACGCCTCTGTGATGTCACATGAGATGTTGGCAGGGACCAACATCTCCTGATCGGGTCCCTGCTTGTATGTCCCTGGCTGCCGATCACGAAGGGATTGGGGCCAGGAACACAAAAACTTCGGTTTGGTGCCCAACCGGCACGAAGGGCTTACGCTTAATCTTTCATTTATGCAAAACAGATAATGGTTTTAATGGCACTATAAATACCCCAAACTGTTACATTTGTAGTAAGTAGTTTGTTTCTTTAAAGCTAATCCCAAGGGCATCACTTTACCGTACAATATATTTCCCAACATTGCATGGCAAAAAAATGTGATCACTACAGAAAATGATCCATCAATCACACAGCGAAAATTGTTCAGCAAAAGTGTTCCCACTGTTCCTCTGTAAGTGCTGTCTGTGCCCAATTATTCCTTTGGAATAACAATGTAGGCTTCAGGGCTATGTTTTCCCCCTTTGCAAAAAAAGATTAGTCTGCAGACTTTTAAGCATGTAAGGATATTACCCATCAGCCCTCTGGATTATGTTATCAGCAGCAAACAGATGGAGCGTATCTGAACAATGCCAGTCATTCTCCACCTGTTGATCACGTACTAGAGTCAGGCAGTGTAATAGCTGGGAATTGTAAAGAGATATATCTTGTTAGTAAGGGGTGAAGCTTTCTTTACAATTATTATCAATTTCAGTACACTATATGACGCATGGTGTCAGATTTGCCTCAAACCGCAAAAGAAATAAGGACAAGGAATCAGCAACACTGATTCAAATGTCAGCTTTTTGCTGGTCATCTGATAGAGGATGAAAGCTGTGATATTCAGCATTTTTCACACAGCATTGCAATTTAAAAACAAACACAAATTCAGATTTTGGGGTGGGTTTTTGTTGCTCTTTTTTGAACATATAGTGCAAAAAATGTAGCATTAAAGGGAGCCTTTACTCCCCAAATATTTTTATAAGGCAATGGCGACTTCGATCTAATGAAAAATGTCATTGGAATGGTGTAGTGATTGAGTGCTATTTAAAAGATATGCGTCTATTTATTAAAGGACAACTGTTCCAAAAAAAATTACTTATGTCTAAAATAAAGATTGTATCAAGTGTAGATGATTTGTAACAAAATTTGGTAATGAAAGAATAAAAATTAAGTGTCTTATTGAGCCTTCTTTACTCCATATTGTTCTCTCGGGGCAGACATGTTGTTTAGAATCTTGGGTTTGATCTTCACTCACTTTGGTTCAGATGAACAAAGATCCGACCCATCTGACCAAAGATTCTAAACAAAATATCTGCCTCTTGGTAGAGCTATATAGGGTAAAGAGGGCTCAATAAGGGACTTTAATTGTATTTTTTCATTAAAGCATTTCTATATAAAATGCCGACACTTGATGCCGTCTTTCAATTAAACAGAACATGTGTTGTCAGACAGTTGTCCTTTAAAACTGAGGTGTAATTTGAGTAAAAGAGAAGACACCCAGGCACAGTCCAAGAATAAAAAATTGAAGACCTCCGTGCAGATGTCCATCCCCAGAGGGGCAAATATCATACAAAAAATTCCCAGAGTTCCACCCCAGGTAGAGCACAACGTGTTTCGCTGTTTTTGTGGCTTCCTCAGGTGCATACTTTAATCTTCAAATACGAAAGTATATGTAGAATCATAAAGTGCGCTGTACTTGGAAATTACGTCTCATATTCTACTCAATAAAGAGAGAATTGCAGAGAATAGAGATGGAAGCTTCAGATGTCAGCCAATCCGATGCCTTCAATCTCAGTTTCCCCATGGGCTGGGTTTTGAAAACGTCCCAAGTTTTTATTCCCAAGTAATAGCTGAATTCTCCTGAAATGTGTCTCTATCTGCTGAGATGTCTGGGATTTGTAGATATATTTAATAATTCTCCACGGACCATCCAGTTATCAGAGCATGCATCTGTTACGTCTAAGTTCTTAATACACACCTTCAAGAAAAAAAAAAGATTGGATAGAAAGATTACGTACACACAGTGCTGTATTTACCGCGAGGCATCCTAGGCGGATGCCTATGGCGGCAAATTTTGGGGGGCGGCAGCGCCCCCCAGCACTGGAAAAAGAAAAAATGTAAAAAAAAAAAATCCGGCCCTTTAAATAAATAAAAAAAAAAAACCCACCGCGCTTGCAGGCAGAGACGGAGGTGAGAGGGGAACGGAAGATCCCCCTCACCATCGCTCTGCCTGCCAGGCTGCACGGGGAGCCGAACAGGCAGCACAGAGAAACCTCCGTGCTGCCTGTCCGGCTCCCCGTGCAGTGTGCCGACACGGAAGTGCCGACAGTCACGTGACAGGACGTCATACGCGCGCCCGGTCACGTGACCTGTCGGCACAATCGCCGGGAAGCCGAACAGGCAGCATGGAGGGACCATGCTGCCTGCCACTAAGCACCAAAGAAAGGTAAGTGCTGATGGGAGACTGTGTGTGTGTGTGTGATGGGAGTCAGAGTGTGTGTGATGGGAGACAGTGTGTGTGACTGAGTGTGATGGGAGTCAGAGTGTGTGTGATGGGAGACTGTGTGTGACTGAGTGTGATGGAAGTCAGAGTGTGTGTGATAGGAGACAGTGTGTGACTGAGTGTGATGGAAGTCAGAGTGTGTGTGATAGGAGACAGTGTGTGTGACTGAGTGTGATGGGAGTCAGAGTGTGTGTGATGGGAGACAGTGTGTGTGACTGAGTGTGATGGGAGTCAGAGTGTGTGTGATAGGAGACAGTGTGTGTGACTGAGTGTGATGGGAGTCAGAGTGTGTGTGATGGGAGACAGTGTGTGTGACTGAGTGTGATGGGAGTCAGAGTGTGTGTGATGGGAGACTGTGTGTGACTGAGTGTGATGGAAGTCAGAGTGTGTGTGATGGGAGACTGTGTGTGACTGAGTGTGATGGAAGTCAGAGTGTGTGTGATAGGAGACAGTGTGTGTGACTGAGTGTGATGGGAGTCAGAGTGTGTGTGATGGGAGAGAGTGTGTGTGACTGAGTGTGATGGGAGTCAGAGTGTGCGTGATGGGAGTAGGAGTGTGTGACTGAGTGTGATGGGAGTAGGAGTGTGTGACTGAGTGTGATGGGAGTATGAGCTTGATGTGAGTCTGAATGATGGGGCATGTCTTAGGTGTGTAACGTGGGTGTGCAGCTTGGGTAGGGGGGTGCCCGGATTTTGTCTGCCTAGGGCAGCACAAAATCAAGATACACCACTGCGTACACATATGCACACCCTCCGACGGTCCCATTTTGTGTTGTCCAGTCCTGATTTGGGGGTCTGTCCCGCTGACACTTGACCTCCCAAGCGTTTGATAAAAAATATATATTTGAGCTGAAATGCAAAACTGAGGCAAATTTAGCTGTTAGAACAATAAGCAGGTTGGGGGATTTTTCCAATTCAACTATTAATGCCTGATTTCTGCAGCTCACTTGTCCATTCCCTCCAGTTCACTTTCTGTTGAATGAGACCTGTACACTGTGTAATCACTTAGCAATAGCAACAGTGTTTTGTACACATTAAACTTCTCAAAAATCATGGAGGGAAGATTTGTGTAGATATGTATTCAGGAGATGTGGGTGTACCTAGGGGTCTCTAGATACAAACAGTGAATAGCATAGGTATTTGACACAGGGAAGAGAGAGAAATAGAAAATAAAATTGCTTTAGTTCGGAGGAGATACAATTTGTGAAGAGCTCTGAGCCGAAGAGAAGTTCCAGAAGGTTGTAACCATGGAGACCAGAGCTAATTAGAGCGTGCCACTCTGTAACGACAGAGAAATGGCTCCTTGTAGCAAGGTAGCAAAAAAAACAGCTCACAAAATGTCAAAAAAAGGTAACTCAAAAATACAGGATATTTCTGTTAAAACTAAGGTATATAAATCACCAACATTGAAGTGTCACATTATTAATTTTTATTTACAAGAAAAAAAAACCATAATGATTGAATATATTTTGAGGAGTAATTATTTAACACTATGCACTTTATGTTTAATGTAAAATGGTGTAAGGAGAGAGGCTTTTATAGTGAGTGAGTGGTCCCCTAAGGCCATAAGCAACCAACAAAAGCAGAAGTGGAGCCGACATACGGTTTCTTTTTAAATAATACAATCTTGATTCTCAAATCTGTACTTTTGCTTCCTAAAGACTTGCTCTTTTCCATTTGTTTAAAAATCAAAATAATATCATTGATATCATTGGGAAAAAACAGCATGGTGTCACTTTAAAAGAATGAAATGGTATCTAATCGTCAGTCTCCTGTAGTTAAAGGCAAATCGTTAACTTATGTTTAAATGAAAACATATAAAACTTCCGTAATGAGGATGCATTGCTCTGTATAGCTCTATCAAGCAGCATAAATCAAATTAAAATTTACCATTTTTTTGCAGTGCTATATCATTGTATATTTTATACACAATGAATGTATCTTGTATAAATATATATATATATATATATATATATATATGTGTGTGTGTCAATTACATCATATCAACAACCATACAATGTAAGATCAACTGTATTATAGACTCAATTTGCGTTTTTAACAAAATATGCTAAAAAATATATTTCAAGTATTATGGTACTAACAATAAAGATGTCTATATGTAGTCATCTGCATAAAAATCTACAGACATTTAAGTATACCACTTTGGTTTAAAAGGAAAAAACATTTACACATATTGCCCTCTTGTGCCTAGGAGTATCGCTGTTGGTTTCTAGCATGATAGGGCATAATAAACTGCAATATGATGATTCCCCTACAGCCTCTTTGGAAACTAGGAGGATTATTGAACATTAACATTGCATATTAAGCCTCCATTGTGTAATTCTGTGCAGGACTTCTGGGTATATATACAACCTTAACCATAAAACAGAGAAAAAAGTCCAGTTCTGGCCCAAACTAGATATATAAAGTGTATGTCAGTCGGTAAAATAGATTAAGCATCATCTATATCCAAACATGGGCCTAAAGTGTGAAAGGAAACAGTGCCCCCTTGTGGTCCACGATATAAACAACAATATCACAGGTAATTTGAGTAATTAACAAATGCTATACAGTGTACTTCATACAGAAGAAAATGAGAAAGTGAATCTGAGAATGATAAGAGAAGAGGGGTAAAAAGGAACAAAAAGGAATGTAGAGGGGAAAGGGTTGCCCAAGAAAGGTCGCATGGGCAGTGGCAAGCTAGCAAAGAGGGACATTAACCATATGAGTGGCCCAGAGATGGTATTACCTGATGGCATTGGCCTCTTTCAGCAGGATAATGCGCCCTGCCACAAAGCAAAAATGGTTCAGGAATGGTTTGAGGAACACAACAATGAGTTCAAGATGTGGACTTGGTCTCCAAATTCCCCAGATCTCACTCCAATTGAGCATCTGTGTGATGTGCTGGACAAACAAGTCCGATCCATGGAGGCCCCACCTCACAACTTACAGGACTTAAAGGATCTGCTGCTAACGTCTTGGTGCCAGTTACCCCAGCACACCTTCACAGGGCTAGTGGAGTCCATTCCTCGACAGGTCATGGCTGTGTAGGCACCAAAAGGGGATCTACACAATATTAGGCAGGTGGTGACAGTGATATGGCTGATTAATTTACTGACCCAGCACTGGGGGCTAATTAGCCACAGTTTTTTTTTTTATTGTACTGATGTAATGTGTTTCATGTACCTGCTGCATCTATTAATAGTATCTACATAAACCTGGCTTAATATTTATTCACCCTTGGGCTACAACCCATACACTTATAACCCTCTGCTTTCACACACTCTATTTGTATAATTGACCAAATAATACAGTCTACATATAGCGCCAATAATTTACGTAGCACATAGTAGGGAACTACACACTAAGTTAGACAAACTAGCACAGACTGGTACATGAGGTAGAGAGCCCTGCTCGCAAGCTTACAATCTAGAGGGACTGCTCCTATTTAAATGGGTGGTGACCACTTTGGATTAATGATCAAGGATAATGAAAAATAAACATATACAATAATATATACTGCAGTATGTTTGATACATTGATCTGTGGAAGCATATGGAAAACACTTCACTCTTTGTAGAGCAGTGTACAGCTTCATGTAAGTACGTGTTTTTAACAATAGTTAGGATGAATGATTATTTTGGGCGTTCATTTTTTCCAGTCCTCATTGAATCACTGTTTGTGCCGCAATTACACAGAGCTGTTTTTGTTACGCCTTTTTTTAATGGCTGCAGTAAAGATCAATTGCAAGTAAAGGGTTTTTTATATGAGGTTTTTTTTTCTTTTACTTCGTTAGCGCTGGCATTTAATCAGAAATGGCCATTAATTTACAGCATTGAATCTGACCCAATTACAGACATGACAACTACAATAATGGGTATTCTGCTGCACTGTATGCAATCAAAGCCATATACACCATACTCATTTTCCTAATACTACAGTAACATAATTGAAGTAGCATTATTAAAAAATGTATAGTGTTTTGAAACATTTTAAATTATAAATGCTGCAAACAGCACACCTGACATGCGGCAAAAAGTATATCAAACACTACGTCCTTGTTTTGAAAAATAATGACTTGCTTTTTCTGAGCTGTCAAACAACTGAGATTTCAATAGATGTAAAGGAAAAATGGTAAGGAAAGGTGATGAATAGTGTTATTACGCCATTGCTTGGCTATGAGCAAAACAATTAGCAAATAATGTTTAAAGCCTTTTACTGTAGCAAATAATTTACTTGTGTTTAATTAAAATATTGTATCAAGTGTAAATGATTGATAAAGATGTTCTTTAATGAAAGAATACAAATTAAGTGCTTTGTTAAGCCTTCTTAATTCCATATAGTTCTCTCAGGAGGCAGACATGTTGTTTAGAATCTTGGGTCAGATCCTCATTCACCTTGGTTCAGATGAACAAAAGTCTGACCCATCTGACCAAAGATTCTAAACAAAATGTCTGCCTCCTGGTGGAGCTATATGGAGTAAAGAGGGTTCTTTATTTGTATTCTTTCATTAAAACATTTCTATCTAAAATGCCTGCACTTGATGCCATCTTTCAATTAAACAGAACTAAAAAACTTTCTATAGTTATCCTTTAAGAAGCTCAGGACACACCTTATTTTATCTGTACAACATGCTTTAGATCTGCTCCAGTCATCTTTGTATTGTTATTAATATTATTTATGGGGAACAATACATTGGAGTCACACACAAGTTTGGTTGACATAATGCTTTGCAGCTATATGCAGGGGCTTATTGTGCCCCTGGCGTGCTGCCAGTCCGGAGCACATGTGTCATTCAGGGTCACAATGTATCTCGTGTATTTCTGGGGGTTCATGTGCTGCAAACAGACAGCACACGTACCCCTGGAGATACACAAAATACATCCGAGGGGTTGACAGCAGCTGCAAATTTGGCAACAGAGTGAGCATCTCTGTTGACGAGTTCGCATCTGGCGTCTGTCTCCTGGATGTATTTCTGGGGTTTGTGTGCTCTCTGTTCGGTGCACACCTAGCACAAATGGATCATACACCACTGTCTGTATGGTGTACTTGGAAAAGCTATGTTTTTCCTGTTGCATTTATCCTTGAGCGTTAGATGTGCTTTTCTTCTATTTTTATTGGTCAGTTTGTCTCTAGTAAGAGTTATATAAATCCCACACAACACCATAGTTTAAAGTATTGGGATAGTTGTCTTTCTTTTTAGATCAAAATAGAGCATACTTCCCAAGTGTCCCTAGTTAGGAAAGACAATCTCTATGATGCGCCATAATCCCCCTATCCCTCTTTCATCCTTTATTGTTCCTCTTTTCTGGGAGCTCGAAATTTTTGGTTTGTATGACCTTACCACAGAGCTCCACACCCACAAAACTCACAATAAAATGAGTTTAAATTGAAGGAAATGTGTTATTATATTCGTGTGTGTAAATAATATACGTAATTCTGGTTCAAAGTCACTGAAAATGTTCCGGTTAAGCCCCAGCCATAGCCACTCCATCAGTCACTCCCACAAAATTAAAAGTGTCCCTCTTTGGACATTTGAAATGTTATGAGGTATGATAGAAGTATTACTTTTGTAATTAGATATTAAAGGGTCATTTTCTTCTACAGTGTCCCAAAAATATTGTTAAAGGACAATAAAACTTTCTGGTAACCCTTTCTTCATTTAAGGATCTCTCTCTGCTATTTCAGGGAGAGCCAGTCACCGACCAGGCCGGGCTACTTGCCAGGTTATCCACATAATAAGGCCAACTCGTTTGTCATACTTTCCAACTTCAAAACTATTAGGAAGTTACTATTTGTTGCATCTGTAGAAGAAAGTCATTTGTATTGCTCAAACATGAGAGACACAGTTGCTCCCCTCTCACCACATGGTGGCAGTCTACCATTTCCATTGCCAGTTGATGTTCCCTAGAAGATTAACTGTTAATAAACAAAAAAATCTATAGAAATATGGCAAGAAAATGTTCTAGTGTTACAATACACAATGGCTACTTATGTTACCTACAACATTCCATGTTTTATAGTATATGATAAAGACAGACACAATGCAGTCACCAATTTCTAATTTTATCTTGGTCTTCATTTTTCTTCATTTTTCTAGATTAAACAACAATGACAAGTCATTGCTCATTTGTGTCTGATAAATCCGAGGCCTACACGCTAAGTCGTAAATTTAACCGTTTAGCGTTTTCTTTCTGTGTAAATCTCTGCCTTATAATTTTTTCGTTCTTAGGCTACAGCTGGGAATTTTCTGGATCACTAATGCTGCAGTGACATGGATGGAAGCTCCTGATAGATACATTTACTGTGAATACTTTCCTATAATTGCATGTCAGTCACCTATTTATGGGGCATCTTGGAAAAACAGACAGTGCTTAATTATTATCGGCCGTACAGAACTGAAATCCTGGACAAAGGAAACGCGTTCTGCCTGTGTGCCATTGTCTAGCCTATTCCTTTTTTTATTTAATATATATTTATTGAAGATTTTTCATCGAAATACAAACATGATAACAATATTAATCCGAATGAACAAAATAACTTATTAAATATAAATATGTATGGACGAATAATAGAAAAGAAGATAAAAATAGGAACTTTACACAATATATTATAGAATAAATATACACAGCACTTTAGACTGTTATCTACCGCCAAACAAATCGTATACATATTGATACAAACAACAAATGCCTATAGCATGAAAAGTAGGTAAGGTAGAAGCTTTTAAATGCAGCGATACACTACGAAAGAATCAAAACATGAACTATTCAAATAGACAATGCTTTTAAGAATCACACATAAAACGTCTGTATATATTATATATATATACCGGTACATATTGTGTGGTTATATGTATTATATATATATATATATATATATACATATAACCACACAATGACAAAAATATAAAAATAAGTTAAAGGATACACATAATAAAACTTGTATATAAATAACAATTGATAATGTACAAAGAGTCTAAAAATCGAAACAATGCTCGATACCTTGCATTATCATATAACTTAACATGTAACTTGAAACATATCCAAATACATAAATACAGTTTCACAATGTAATCCTGGTCCTTGCCAATCTTATACATAACCATAATAACATAAAGTCTAACCTTTTAAACTAAAATCCCCGCCCACTCGGATGTTGGTAGGGGTGAGGGGCTGGCCCTACACACAGAGGCTGCTCTCTAATTGGGCAAGTTAGCCGGTCACCTAAAGGTTGTCACTTGCGGGGGGCCTCGCAGCTGTGTAACTCACCTAGTTGCCTTCGAGGTGACATGGGAGCTTACCGTTGCTTGCGTGCTATGTGTAGCAGTCAGTGATAAGCCCCCGGTCACACTAACGTAAGTGCCATAGCGTTGGCACTTTAAGGGGCGGCATGCCGCCTTCACTGGGATTGGACCACACGACCTTCTGAAGAGGAGCGCTCTGCTCCAAGGGTCTCTCCAGCAAGCAGCAGCAGACCCTGTCCTTCTCCCTGACAGTCTGGGTCACTGAGTGTAAAAGAAAAAATGATTCCCCCACAGCCCTGATTATCTCAGTCCTCTGATGATGGACACACAAACATAGATAAATAAATCTGCTGATGTGCGTGCAGGGCCGGCGCTACCGTAAGGGTACCCTCGCGCTGTGCTCATGTCTGGAGAGCCTGCGTCTTCAATCCTTCAGGTATGCACGACACAGGTGCACACAACGTGCTACAGGCACAGCAACATGTGTATCATGCAGACTAAGCAAACACATAGTCTGCCTTCTCTCCGGTCCCCTGCAAATAATACCGGCCTTAGAAGCGCCGGTATTTTGGTTGTGCCGGCACCGGCTCCAAGAGGTGGAATACTGGCTGTGCCTGTAAAATACTGGCCGGGTGGCAACCCTAGTGTCTGCACGAGTGCATGCTGGCTTAGTGTGATTGTGTCTGTGTGAGTGCATGCTGGCTTAGTGTGATTGTGTCTGTGTGAGTGCATGCTGGCTTAGTGTGATTGTGTCTGTGTGAGTGCATACTGACAGTGTGATTGTGTCTGTGTGAGTGCATGCTGGCTTAGTGTGCGTGCTGGCTGAGAGTGTCTGTGAGCGGTTGCTTGCAGAGTGTGAGTGTGTCTGTGAGTGTTTGATTGCTGACTGTCAATGTATCTGTGAGTGTATGCTTGCTTCGTGTGCATGTGTCTGTGAGAGTTTGCTTGCTGAGTGTGTGCTGGCTGAGTGTGTCCGCGAGTGAGTTTGTGTGGCTGTGTTTGTGATTGAGTGTGACATATATGGCCCTGCCAAGCTATTTTGAGACAAAGATGGCAGTGTCATGTTTAAGGACAATGATAACAGTGATTAGCTGTTTGGGGACACTGATTGGAGTAATAAGCTGTCTGGGCACAAATATAGCACTAATAAGATGTTTGGGAACAATGATGGTAGTGACAGTGTGTTTGAGGACAATGATGGCCTTGTTGGTGCTACAATCTTGTACTGTGATGTGTGTGTGTATCTAATCAGCTTAGAATGTATTTATATATTCTAGTGTATCTGATCAAATGTCTCCAAGTTGAGACCACTAACACTCATATGCTAATCAGGTACACACCCATGTGCTGATCGGATGCACACACTAGTACATACATACACACTCATGTGGGCCGATCAGATACACACACATAGTGTATGTGTGTGCTATTGTGTGTATCTGATCAGCATTTTAGCGTGTAGGTGTGTGCTATACCAACAACTTTTGTTTAAAGATATTTGTATAATAATCATGAGACATATACAATTCAAGGAGTGGTGAATTCCTAATTGCTTGGATTTACGGCTGGTCTTAAAATATGCTATTTATACAGTTCATTTTTATTATCACTTGCATATCTTTTTTTATTTATGCGTGTCAGTGAGGGCCTCATGTTCGAAGATCTCACAAAGTCTAGAGCTGCCTCTGCCCATATACTAACTGCATCCCCAGCCACTCCAACACAACTGGCATACACCCTCACACATACATGGTCCCCTGTCTGCCTAGACTATGCCTGTCTCCCAGGGAACTTATGGTACTTAAAAAAACATGTACAATCACAGTTTTAATAACCAGAAATGTAAAATATTGTTCAGAGATGTTAAAAACAGAGGAAACCAACGCATTTCACTGTCATCCTACAAAACATAAGAAGAAGGAATTATATTTGCCAGTAAAAGCTGCCCCAGAGTTTTTGAAAAGTGTTTGGTCAGGTCAGCTAATAATTTTTTTATAGTACACACCATTCAAGCACCTGAGTCTAATACAGGGATCACGTTGAAGTTATTATTTAGTCCTTTGGGGACAAGAGTATGCCTTGTTACTATTCAGAGAGTTTGTCTTTTACAGCATGGAGTGTCACCCTTTCTTAAACCTCAAATAATCTGTTTATTTGCAATAACTTTAAGAAATGTATCATCTTTCCAGGGCATTCTTTGAAGTGCTTGGATAACTTATGTTTTATTTGGCCACTTCGTATGCCTATGTTCACATATACCTATGTTCAAATAGTCTCTTCTCTCCTACACCAATTTATTTTTGGAGTGGTCCCACGTCTTTGGAGATGCTAATCTTTATCTATTTGTTATAAATGATGTCCTATGGTCGCTATATTGACGACCTGCACGGCTGTCTCTTTTTCTCTAATTAAACAAACAATGTTTGACTCTCTGGAGATGGCAATGGGTGTGATTGTGAATTTCCATAATTAAAAAAATGATCCTTATTGGGTTCTGGGAATTATATGTACTTTGATCTTATTGATGGGATATCTTAGGTGGATTGGGATATGTATTGCAGCATTCCATCCACTATGGTCCATGTTACGGGATGATAAATTATTATTAACCCCTTAGTGACAAGACATTTTCACCTTGACTTTCCCTTGGTGACAATGGCTGTTTTGACATTTCTGGGGTGTTTGTGTTTAACTGCAATTTTATTCTTTCTCACATAGGTTACCCACACAAATTATATGTTGTTTTTATCGTCATAAGAAGGGCTTTCATTAGATACCATTATGTTCATCATATCTTATAATTTACTACAAAAAAATCATAAAATATGATGAAAAATTTAAAAAAAAAACACTTTTTCAAATTTTGACCTAAAATATAATTTACACAAATAAAATTATTAAAAAAGACCCCGTTTTAATAGTTTCTAAATGTTGTCCCGAGTTCAAAATTATGCATATTTCAACATTTTTCAGTATTTCTTTGCGAGTTATGGGGCAAAAACCAAAAATAGTGTTTTTTGTTTTTTTCCTATATTGACCTTTTGACCCCAATCCGAACCCAAAATGTAACCCTAACACTAAATTTAACCCCAACTCTAATCCTTATTATATCCCTTAATATGTTTTTATTTTAATTTAATTTTAACCCTATCCCTTATGCTAAAAATGATTTAATTTTAACCCTATAGGCTAATCTAACTATATAACCAGTTTTTAATTAATTAAATATTTATTTTACATTTTTTCCATTGCTATGCTACTTAACTACCACTAGGGGTTACTTTCACTTCCGAAGCTCAGACTGGCAGAGGGCATAGCCATATTGACGGAGAAGCATGCTCCGTCAATATGGCGCCCACGATCGCTCCGTGGGGCGATCGTGGGTGGCCCAGAGCAGAAATTACGGTGCTGGCTATTGCCTCGACATCGAGGCAATAGACCAGCACCATTAAAGCGTTTTATGTTTCGTTGATCGCGAAAACCGCCTCATTCACCGCAGGACGTGCCAGGCAGGTCTTTTGTCATCAATGGGTTAATATATTTGCAGCAGTTTTCCTGGCCATGTACCAATGTCTATTTAATTTTTATGTATTGTCCTTGTTATTCCACAGATTACTGATATACATCATTCCACATGGATAATCCATTCCTTCTGTTGTCGATACTAACTGGTGTATTTGCTGCATTTTGACATAGTCATTGTTCTTTATATATGGCCAAATGTATTGCTTTTGAATAAATACTCTAATAATGAACATTTTTGATATGAAAAGAAATGATATGGACACATTTTGTAAATATTTCTCGAATTTGTGGCCCGTTTGGGTGTAATCAGCGCTTATTCAGTTGCTGAAATCCAATGCTTTTCATGGCGAAGTTTAACCGATGCAAATGCTTCCAATGTATCGGGTCGCAAACAGCTAGAACAGCCAATTAATGCCGGAATTACACCATACTGAGTAGCCAAAATTCAGAATTTACCAAATTTCCACTGTTTTTGCCAATCTGGCTCCATTTCAGAATATATTGTAATATATTACAGACCCCTAAAAATTATTTTTTTTACACGTTAAACAATATTTACCAGTAAAAAATGTTTGCCTTTTATTCGAGCAAATACAGCAAGTAACAAAATACGCCCCACAATTGGGAAGGGTCTAAAATTAGCATTCTGTGTGTTACTATAGGGTTGCCTCTCTATCTTGAAAAAATACCGGTTATGTTATTGCCTTAAAAGACGTAGCACTGGCCTCAAGCAAATTTTTACTGATGGTTCAGTTCTTTTTCACATGGAACCAAGGGAAAGGGGAACTACAAAAAAACAACGAGAATATTGATAATATAATTTTACTATAATACTATTTGAAACAAGGATACTCTAGATATAGGATAAGGCCAGGGACTAATAAAAGTATTTAGAAAATTGGGCAGACTAGATGGGGAAATTGGCTTTTTATCTGTCGACACATTCTATGTTTTTTTTTATTATCAGTATAATTTATTATATTCATTTAATATATTTATTACATTATAACATTATTATTGTCATTTTTAATCTCTTACTTCACATACAACACTTTTAGAGTATTAATGTCCAGTCAGTTAGGCAATGGCCTTATACTGGGCTGTGCTTTGGGTCTCAGTTGGCCTTAATCCAGCCCTGCTTGCTGGTAAAATACCAGCTGGGTGACAGCCCAAGTTATTTAAAAAGGACAATTTTTAGGACATGGTTATAAAATCGATGCATTCAACAAGGGTATTTCGTTGTTTCCTTAGTGATTGCTCCACTGGAAACAGTTTAAATGTCACTGCTATAGCTAAATAAAACCTAGTAGTCTCTTTATAGTCACAATAACAGAGAAATCAATTTGAACATTTAAATCTGATTTGGGTATTTTATTATTATTTGCAATATTAGCTCAAATTTCAGGCCATTTATGAAAATATTATTTAAGTGACATTTAATAAAGAATGGTTTTTAAAATATTTTATTATTTTTGTTTATATATTAAATTAACATAATGGCAATATGTAATGTGTATGTCATAACAATGATTCATACCACATTACACTGTACAATGAATATTCATTACTGAGCTATCCAAGAACAGCAATAAATCAAGATATTATTTTCTAATGCCCTGGATTCTTCTGTTCATTTAACTTTTAATATTTTGTTATCGCTATATTTTTCTATGAAGCGTTATCTCTCAGAGTTATGTGACTTCTCATTTCTGATATTTTGTTTATTGTTGATAGATAACAGATTCTGAGTCATACATCATGTAGAAAGTCTAATCTGGTACATTCTTTTTATTCAAATTATTATTCATATGGACAAATGTAGTGTTTAACTTAAACACAGTGGTTAAAAGATCACACTAGTGTGAAAAACAAAAAACTGGACAAATAAGTCCATATTAAAACTAACATGCGTTTATATGCACTTATTTGTTTTTTATAGTTTTTTTTCAAAATTTGGCTTGGAAACATACATTTTGTAAGCTTCCCCTGGGGATTGATCAACCCACCTTGGCATTAATTAAAAAAAAAAAAACATACAATGTTTAGGTTAAACACTAATAGTTGACTCAAAGTTTGTTTGCTGCCTGGAGTGTTCCTTTTTAAATTAGACCTTTCTGGAAAGTAACCTGGCGGATCTTGGTTCACATAAGAGATGAAGAAATGGTGCACATGGTGTAGTTACAAGAGGTGAAGAGATGGAAGTGATGAAGTCGTGAAATGTTGACAGGAGAAGGGTTCATAAAAGTATTGGTAAGGAGCCTCTAGCCATTTATCTTAAATATTATTACGTAAAGATAACGTCGGCTCCTATAAGAAAAGCTGAACTTGTCTTTAAAGATAATTGGCTAATTAAACACTCTGTTTATGTCATCGGTGAACGTATACAGATGGCCTTCATAACTTTACATATAAACAGAAGACAACATACCAGAACCGCTCATGTCCTTTAAAATAGATACCATTATTTCAGACAAGTGCAAGCAATAAAATGACGAGTTAATAAATAATATTTTCTGTATTTTTCTTTATGTCTTTCCCCTCATATTTTCCTCTCTGATTTTGTCTTTTCCTTGGCCAGATGCGTATTTGGAGTATTAATTCTGCTTGAGTGACTCCTGTCACTAAAAGATGTTTTTTTGTCTTTCTTTCAAATAATCACTTTGTCAAACTGCAACTGGTAATACTGCCATTTGTAAATCAGTGGAGCAGGAAATTAAACAGACTCTTTCAGAGCTTCTTTTTTGGATGAAAGAAAGAAAAGCCCATTTGTGACAATAACATAAAATGCAATTATTTATAGGTGCATTGTGTACCTTTAAATAACTGACCTTTAGAGTAACATAGGTTCTGTTTTTCATAAAAATATATGTTATTGTATTTTATAATGTTTCTGTAAAGAACACTTCTAAAAAACCATTTTATATAATGCTATAGGTTTTCTGTAACATTACTGTATGGAGAACTTAATGGATCTAATGCTATATTTTTTTTTTATTGTTTATCTATTTCAGGCAACTATATGCCAGTCTTAAATCAGCACTGGGGAGACCTCACGTATTGTGAGATTGGAGTATTGTGAGTATTGTGGGCTCAAAGGTTGCAGGGAAAACTTACCAAGAAAGGATCTTAACATGTAAAGCTTGGCAGAAACATGACACAGAGGGGAAATAATAGAAACATTTAAATACATTAGTGGAATCAACACGATAAAGGCGAGAGTATATTTAAAAGAAGGAGGATGTAGCCTTTATCCTCCCCCATCTGATCTCCAGAGTAGTTTGGATCCAGAAATCTCAGGACCAAAATCATCAACAATGGCCAATTTTTGGGTCCAATTCGGTAGCACATCGGTGCATTCTGAGTATCCCAAATTCATGAGCTATTCGGATCACTGAAGTGTTCCAAAACTTGACGCTATGATGTTCTTAAAGACCCAATAGTCATAAATGAAAGGGGAAAAGTAATATCAGGAAACATTGTTTTACTGAGAGGCTAGTGGATGCGCTTCCAGGATAGTGGAATAACCTTCCAGCAGAAGTTGTAGAGGTTTATATAGTGAAAGTGTTTAAGCATGCATAGGAGAGACACAAAGCAATACTATATAAAAAATAATTCGACGGACTAATGAAATTATTCATGAAGAGTAGTTTACAAAAGACAGCTCGTGTCTTGGTCTACACACCATGCCCAATATCTGGCAGACATATACAGCTAGTGAATTGAATAAGGCCCACCATTGTGTATCAGGCCTTCCTTGTCACACAAAATAACAAGTTCTGAGATGTATGGATTAAATAGGTAAAACCATTAAAAATAGTTTTTGGATGGTGCTCCCAACTGCAACTTTCAAAAGATCTTTGCTTAACAAGAAAAGCAAAGACTTGGAGGCAGCCACACTATGAACTGTTATTGACAAATAAGACAAATAAGAAGCCACAGGAGAGCTGCCAACCACTTTCCTCAGGGATTGTGTCCTCGCTGAGCCTATATCATCAACAGACCATGTTCACCGGGGGTCCAGTTACAAGGTTTGGCAAGCACCAATGCTGCAACCTCTGGACATGGCAATCTAAGAGTCTTCCTCACAGTAGATTAAATATCTTCTGAACTAAGAGATGGAAAAATGGTCGAGGCACCAATTAATATTTTGAACAGTTCTCTGAGATAAACTAAATAACTAATTCCTATGGAATATATAATTTTCAAGCAAACAAATTTGGGATAAAAAATAAGTTATAGGAACAGAATACATCCATCTGATCAAAGAAATTACACTTTTAATTATTAAAAGAATGATACAAGCAAAAAAAAAAAATAAAAGATTTAAAAACAGTTATAGCAAAGTACACAAATTGCATACAGTTGTGTTGTTCATTTGCTTGTGTGACTGGCATACATAAACCTGACCCATTTTTCCATAAACACTTGGCATACATGTTTACAGATGTGAGTCTCAACCCTTAAATTCTTAAATGCTTTTTATTCTGTTCAAATTCTGCTTGGAAATCCAGGCACAATCCAGACAAAGACCTCTAGTTACATAATCCACTGTCAGTGACAACGCAAGTGTGATAGTTTGTTAAAAATTCTCTTAAGCTGTTTCCGTCACCTCCATTCATCCTCTCCATCATTATGTCCTATGTTCTATCAGCCATCACTTCTTTGTTCTTCTGTTATGTCCATCATCAAAGCAAAGGTTTGCTCTAAAACACTGATGCCAGAATGTTTTAGCTTTCATCCTACACATGTAGTATTGCTCCATTTCCTGATACTTAATAGCATTCTAGTTTGCCTCAGTATGTCTATGTGCTATACACATTCCATTATGTTATTTTCACACAATATTACCAGTAGTAGAGTGTAATTTGCTGCCTTTATGTTTGAAATGGAGATCAAAGAGCCACTTGGTGATAGTTAGATCCACTGGGAAAATTACTTATCACCTGTTATTAATGTCTGGATACAAATGGTGTCATTTGATCATTGTAGGTCACTTTTCCATTATTATTGTAATGGGGTTTTGCTTTTGTATCCTCCTTTGATCCATTTTCGTCAGCCACCAGGGACATGGTGATATAAGTTTTGTTTATGCAGGTATCACCTGTGGATCTAAAGTGACATTTGGGTTTGACATGGACTGGACAGTATTTGGCTTATTTTTCCAGGAAACCTTTATGGGCAATACTGGATTTTTGTATTTATTTCTATGGGAAGATGTTTTAATGTTTTTTTGTGGAGTCTAGTATATTAGTTACAATTATCTGGCAACCCTACCTAGTACTGTTCTTACCACAGTGTACCACCTACTAGGCAGACAGGGACTTTTATAGGAGGGCAAAAGAAGGACTTTCTTCATCACTAACTGGGACTTGTATAACTTCTCCTACAACATCAGCCTCTAATGTGTCAGAACACAACAGCTTCTGTTGAAAGAGTAAAAGAATGTTCTAAACACATTCCTGAGGGGTGCTACATTTATAACAGTACATTTTGATCATGTATCTAGCTATGGGTTGTTGTTTTTTTTGTATAATGGTAGTGGCATATTGGGCAACTCTTTCAGGGCCAGAGACAGGAGGATTATTGATACACCGCATGTACCATTAAAAGTATTTAAATAGTCACAGGTATGTAAGGTGTTTAAATAAATAGGCAATTGTGATGTAATAGGATTGTTACCTGACTCTACCCCCAGGCATCTAAGTTATTTACAAATGTTAAAAAAGTAAGGGGAGATATTAAAATGTGTTCACATGTGCTTTCTCACAGAACATTCATTTCATAAAAGGACTATTGTATTCAAATAAATTAACTTCCAGCAACAGTATTGTAAGGCAATGTATTGTTAAAAGCTATGCCTTGCGTGATGCTGTGTCTGCTTGAAGCCGTAGTTTAGTTATTCATTTTTCATCTCTTCTCTTCCTGTTATAATACACAGCTCAGCTGATGCACAGAATTGACACAATACCGTATTTGCTTGAATATAAGACAAGTTTTTTTTTTCAGAGCAAATGCTCTGAAAAATAACCCTTGTCTTATATTTGAGATCTCTTATAATCAGACCTCAAATAGAGGTCTGACTATAAGACTATGATCCAGGTCCCCCGCAGCGCTGTGGGGGACCTGGATCTTCCTCTTTAGTAGCCAGTGGATGTTTGCGCGATGCACACTGATATCCCTCGCTGCTCACTTATTGGCGGAACGCCGCAATCACGTGACAGCGTGGTGTTCACATCATAGAAGTCCTGGCGGAAATGTAGACCGTTGTCCCTAGAATCTCGTTGGAGCTATTTAGAGGGTTCCTATGCAAGTATGGGGACTAACGAGAGGAGCACTTGCTCTGCTGCAACTTCCATTAGCAATCCCAAGTGAGAGACAAGCAAACCGGCTTCACTCACTATTTCAATCTCGGATCGGCGGGTGCTCCACAGCGTTGATCAAACGCAATTTATATGGCATCAAACAAAGGAAAAAATGTGCACACCGCTCTCAACAATGATCAATAAATATGTGCTTTAATTCAATGCACCAGCAAACAGATAATATATATCCAACATACTTACATATGGGAGTGAGAGAAGACACCTAACGCGTTTCACGTCTTGCCACGCTTAATCATAGGACCTATGACATGATCATCGTGGAGAGCAGTGTGCACATTTTTTCCTTCATTTGATGCATCTTCCATTAGCCTGAAGAAGTCTTTTCCCATCGTGCCCCTATAGTGGTACACATATAGAAACACCTCTGCACTGCGTCAATGCTATCTTCAAGGGGTTATGTTTGTATACTGTATTCCAATGTATTTCTTTAATAGCTATTTTTTTCTGAATGAGATACAGTTACCGCTTGCAATAAATTGCAGGTTGTTGCAGTTGTTTATCCACCACATTAAGTTCCATGTTCTTGTTTATTTATTTTTTTTTGCACCTTCATTTTCACACTTCATATAAAACTGATATAAAAGTTTTATTAAGTTCCGCTTTGTGTATATCTTGGCTCATCGTGACAGAGTGACACATTAAGCACCCAGTCATTACTCTAATTGGCAGCTTTAATATTTTAGCATCCAAGTGCCTGGTATTAAATTCCCCGGGTCTTGACAAACAGCAATAATAAAGAAACAAAGCACAGACATTCTTTGCATGCTCACTGTCTGTAGAAAAAAACCCCAGTGTTAAATGGTTATTCTTTCTAAAGAATTTTAGTTCTTAAAATATTATTTTTTGTTAATAAACCTATAGTTATGACAGGATGTTATTTTTAAAACATGAACTCATGTTTATGGGAAAAGTCAAGTGTAAACTTTAAAAATAAAGGCTTTAATGAAAGAAACCATTATGTAGTATTGTGTTGAGTTATCTCTCGGGGGACGACATCTACCAGATCTATTCAGTTAACCCAAGTTGAAGGACGAGCTGATCAAATATTCTTGACAACATGTCTCCAGTGGAGCATTTAGGTTTTATGCTGCTTTAGGCCTAACTAAACTCATGCACCCCCTGCCCTCATTTATCACAATTATTACTCTCCAGGTTACACACCATTCCTCTATTAACTCTTCCACTACAGCAGATTGCCCCCACATCCCTGTCCATAGTGCCTGAATACCTCTTCCCCTACCTTTCCACTCCAACCCATTGCTCCCTGTTGATCTAGTGTGGGCTGTCCAGATGTCTGTGCAGGCAGTGCAAGGCCGTGAGGGAGGATGTATAAAGTACAATAAAGTACAATAATGTGAATTTAGAGCCTAGGAAAAAAAGGAAAAAGGAAAATCATTTATTGACAGATGACTTGGAAAATGTATCCAACTCATCAGTGGCGGAGCTAGACCTCTTGCCGGCTTTGGTTGTGCCTTACAGACAGGATCCCACTACAGGTTTCTACAGTGGAATACGCAGTACAGCTCGCAGATGGAGGTGATATGGATTCTGGAGGCGCTATGAGCTTCTGCCAAAAAAGTGCCAAATGGTGCAGATCTCCCGCACTGCCTGCAGACACGCTACTGTAGATCACCTAATAATGCTTGGTATTTGCTATACCCTTACCCCTTATTACTTCCAGTTTGTCTAGGTACAATTTGAACCAGTATTCTAAAGGTCATGAGTTGAAATCCTTTAGCTGCATATTCCCTGTGTCAGCAGATATCAGGAATAGACTTATAGTAGACATAATAAATGCCTATACAGTTTTCAGGAATGCCCAGTGTTCCTTTTGAGACTATTGACTAGTTGTGTTTTCTGTGTCTTACCTTTGTTCACCTTCTGCGGTACCCCTGAGGAAGTCTGCTTCATCCGATGAAACGCGTAGGGTGTGGAGGTGTTTTACCTACACTTTACCTTTTCATCCTTGATGCAGAGGATCTTGTGAGCATGACCATCTGACCTTTTTGATGCTGTTATTCCACTTGAGCTGGCTCTCAGTGCCATATCTGGTTCCGAGTTTATACCATTAAAGCAAGTTTTATATTTTTTCAACAGCATAACACTATGAATATTTTCTCTCCTATGCTCCATATGCAGAGGTGGCTCTAGACTTTGTGAGGCCTTAGGCGAAAGTCGAACATGAGGCCCTCACGGACACACATTATTAAATAAAATATATGCAAGTGATAATAAAAATGAACTGTAGAAATAGCATATTTTAAGATCAGACTCAATTCCCAGCTTCTAGAAATAAACAGCTCCTAGAATTGTATTTGTCTCATAATTATTCTACAAACATCTATAAACATTTGGTATAGATAAAATTGTGTGCGGCTGACTAACTCACATTGTTATTGCTGTGTCCTAAATGTGAACACTAACACATATCACAAAGTCATTCATAGACACACTCAGTGAGCACACACTGACTCACAGACACACTCAGTCAGCACACAATCACACTCAGCCAGCACACACTCACAGATACACTCAGCCAGCACACACTGACTCACAGACACACTCAGAAAGCACACAATCACACACTAACAGAAACACTCAGCCAGAAGGAAAGGTGCTCAATGTTGAAAGTGGTCTCACAGACCACGTTGTGCTAGAAGATTGGCACTTTGTTCTTCCTCACAGCACCGGATGCACTGTGATTTAGCCATTCAATATGCCAGAATTTTGCCACTCAATATGCCAGGATTTAGCCATTTAATATGCCAGGATTTAGCCCCTTAATGTCAGGATTTACCCCCTCAATATGCCAGGATTTAGCCCCTCAATATGCCAGGATTTAGCCCCTCAATATGCCAGGATTAAGCCATTCAATATGCCAGGATTTTGCCACTCTATGCCAGGATTGTGCCACTCAATCTGCCAGGATTTTGCCCCTCAATATGCCAGGATTTTGCCACTCTATGCCAGGATATTGCCACTTAATATGCCAGGATTTTGCCACTCTGTGAGAGGATTTTGCCCCTCATTATGCCACAATTTTGCCCCTCACAATGCCAGAATTTTGCCTCTCAATATGCCAGGATTTTGCCACTCTGTGACAGGATTTTGCCCCTCATTATGCCACAATTTTGCCCCTCATTATGCCACAATTTTGCCCCTCACAATGCCAGGATTTAGCCTCTCACTATGCCAGAATTTTGCCACTCTGTGCCAGGATTTTGCCCCTCATTATGCCAGAATTTTGCCACTCAATATGCCAGGATTTAGCCATTTAATATGCCAGGATTTAGCCCCTTAATGTCAGGATTTAGCCCCTCAATATGCCAGGATTTAGCCCCTCAATATGCCAGGATTTAGCCCCTCAATATGCCAGGATTAAGCCATTCAATATGCCAGGATTTTGCCACTCTATGCCAGGATTGTGCCACTCAATCTGCCAGGATTTTGCCCCTCAATATGCCAGGATTTTGCCACTCTATGCCAGGATATTGCCACTTAATATGCCAGGATTTTGCCACTCTGTGAGAGGATTTTGCCCCTCATTATGCCACAATTTTGCCCCTCACAATGCAAGAATTTTGCCTCTCAATTTACCAGGATTTTGCCACTCTGTGACAGGATTTTTCCCCTCATTATGCCACAATTTTGCCCCTCACAATGCCAGGATTTTGCCTCTCACAATGCCAGAATTTTGCCACTCTGTGCCAGGATTTTGCCCCTCATTATGCCAGAATTTTGCCTCTTAATATGCCAGGATTTTGCCACTGTATGCCAGGATTTTGCCCCTCACCTCATTATGCCAGGATTTTGCCCCACACTGTGCCAATATTTAGCCACTCATTATGCCAGGCTTTGCTCGTTTGTGCCACCCTCCTCCCCCCTTCCCTAGTACTTACCTCCATGCTGCTCTCCGTTGTTTCCTCCGTGCATCTTCTCTCCTGCACGGAGGAAGGAAGTTCCGGTCACGTTTTTTTTTTTGTTTTTTTTTAACTTTATTGAAGCTGCGCGGGTTCAATAAAGTTTAAAAAAAAAAAAACCGCGATTGGAGCTTCCTTCCTCCGTGCAGGAGAGAAGATGCACGGAGGAAACGTCCCAGGTTAGTGTAACAGGGAGCTTAACGGCAGCGTTAAGCTCCCTGTTACATCAAAGGCAATAAGGTGAGTTAGGCAGCCGCGAGGCCCCTGTGAGTGCGAGGCCTTAGGCGGCTGCCTAACTTGCCTAATTAGAGAGCCGCCTCTGTCCATATGTCTGCCTGAGTCTTCGAGGAGACAGAGAGGCCTTCATACCATTTCTAGAAAATCAAGTGGGATTTCTATTCTATACATAGAAACATAGTGTCGAAAAGATAAGAACCATCTAGTCTGCCCAATTTTTCTAAATACTTTTATTAGTCCCCAGTTCCCAGTCTTATAGCTAGGATAGCCTTGTGTCTATCCCACGCATGCTTAAAATCCTTGGCTGTGTTTACCTCTACCACTTCTGCTGGAAGGATTTTCCATACATCCACTACCCTCTCAGTAAAGTAATACTTCCTGATATTACTTTTAAATCGTTGCCCCTCTAATTTTAGACCATGTCCTCAAGTTGTGGTAGTTTTTCTTCTTTTAAATATACTCTCTTCCTTTACTGCGTTGATTCCCTTTATGTATTTAAATGTTTCTATCATATCCCCCCGTTACGTCTTTCCTCCAAGCTATACATGTTAAGATGCTTTAACCTTTCCTGGTAAGTTTTATCCTTCAACCCATGAACCAGTTTAGTAGCCCTTCTCTGAACTCTCTCCAAAGTATCAATATCCTTCTGGAGATACGGTCTCCAGTACTGCGTACAATACTCCAAGTGAGGTCTCACCAGTGCTCTGTACAATGACATGAGCACTTCCCTCTGTCATAAACATTGTCTTTTTGGGATCAGAGGAGTCCTTGAATAATCCCTAACTAGGAGAGTATTTTTCTTTTTTTATCTGTTCTATACTTTTCCATGTTTTAAAATCCACATACCTTATGTAGTCATCAACTTTATATTATGTTCAGAATAGCCTTCTCTTTATCCCATGCATGCTTAAACTTCTGTACTGCGATCACAATTACATACTTGCAAACAATATATAGAGTACAATAAAACAGACTGTGTGAGATGTATGGATTATTTGAGTCACACCAAGATGGATGCATTGCAGTTAATCCCATTGCTCTAAAAATTCAGCATTTAAACATGAAAAGAAGAAAAAATGCAACATAAACCTAATAAACAAATGCATTAATCAGCTCAAAATATAAAAAAAAACTCTCCTTAAAGAATAATCCTGTCTGGATTCTACCATTCCATGAAATAACACATTAATGCTTAAAATTTTTTGTAAAAGATTCTAGAAATACATTACGGGGATGGGACACTTTATCGCGGCTGCATCCGCGCAGCCGCTTCACCGCCGTCACTTCACCACACGACAGCTCGTCGCGGGAGATTTCATCGCAGGACATTTAATCATTTTAATGTGTTAGAATTAGAAGATAGAGTTTTAGAATTAGAATTTTAGTATTGGGGTTAAGGGTGGTTAGAATTAGGGTTTAGGGGGTTTGAATTCGTTTTCAGGGTTCAGGGTTAATTTTAGTATTAGTTTTTAGGGGGTTAAATTTAGTATTAGGGTTCGGGGGTTAGTATTATGGTTTAGGGAGTTACTATTAGGGTTCGGGGGTTATTATTAGGGTTTAGGGGGTTAGTATTAGGGTTTGGGGTTAGTATTAGGCTTCGTGGGTTAATTTTAGTATTGGGGTTTTGGGGTTAATTTTCGTATTAGGGTTTTGGGGTTAATTTTAGTATTGGGGTTGGGGTGCACTTTGGGGGGAATCATTTATTAGGGGGGGGGTTATTTTATTTTAACTTGTACGTTTGTCAGAGCTGAACTGTCAGCTCTTACATAGCCGCGTCCACGATGAAACGGCCGCGTTATTCTTCATTGCTGACAGTTCAGTGTTCTAACTGCCGCGCTGAACTGTCAGCGATGAAGCCGCGGCAAAGAAGCCTTCAAGAAGCCTTCAAAATCTGGCAAAAATGTTAACTTTTTTATTTTATTCTACTGGCAAATGTATATATTTACACTACCTGCACAAACTTCTTAATTAGAAATATCTATAGCGCCTCTTCTTTCTCTGCAAAAAGAGATCACTTCCCTTTAAAAGTAAAACCCTTTCCCTTTCCTTGATACTACTGACCTGTCCAGCTAAGCCTAATATAAATTTTTAACAAGCAGATAAATCCTTAAATAGGCCATGGCGTCTCAGGCTAAAACATATTTTTACTCACATGTGAGCACCCTCTTGCTTGTTACATAATATCGCCTTTCTCAGCTGCTAGGATCGGGGCTAATCCCCTCTTTTGTGTCACTTCCTATTAGACAGGCTGTGCAAAATAAAAAAAGACACTTTAAACTTTGCTTAGACATTTATTTCTAAGCAGATTGCTGTTACCATTATCGGAAGATACATGCCTTTCTTTAAACTAGAGAAGCTCTATTTTCACGTCAGCAAATCCTCTTGTGAGCTCTGGAGGGATTTTCAACAGCAGCAATACTTATTTTTGTATGTAGAATTCGGGAGAGATTTGCTATTTGTGGACAGTGCGTTCATGTTCTGCTTTGTGAAGGACCACATTGCTGACTTGTCAAAGAATACATAGAGCAATTTTTATTTGTAATCTGAGAAACAATTTTCTTTTTTTTTTAATTGTAAAAGATTATCCATAGCTTGGTGTGCTGGAAAGACTTAGTGATTACTGTTTCTAATCTACTGTCTATGCCATTTGAGACAAGGAAGTAGTAAAGGGGGAAATTTCTTGGACGGAGAGTAAAGGAAGCCTATCTAAGACCTGTAGCTTAAGTGACACTGGCTTCACAGTTTACATTGGTCATGAGAATGTTTGCCTGTAAAAGTTTAATGGGCTACATGTCAGGCAAAAGGGACATAAAGCACAACGTCACCTGCTGTGTAGGGGAGGCAGCAGATCAATGCCAGCTGCAAAGAGCACATTCTGTCTTCATGTAGGTGAGTAATACAATGATACTTTCCAGGGTTCGTAGATGATGTGCATTTCTATTAGACGCATATGTTGCAATGTGGTGTAACTAATTAATGCATGTAACATGAATCACAAGAATACAGGACAGTGTATCACCCAGGATAATGGTTGTAATGGGTTGGAGGAGGAGAAATGTATCTATTGTCCCTAAAGGGATGCCATATTAACCTTTTGTGTGCTGGTGATTAGTTAAACCTTTGTGAATCTGTATGATACTACCTATACTGTAGTTGCATTAAACATCCTCATCACCTGTCCACACAGTGCTCTATAATCATGTATAGTTAGGGTCCATGCAAAATGTACATCTTATCATGGAATTATGTAGTCTGCATTATTATTCCAGTGATCCTAATGCATCATGTATACTAATTGTGCTATAATATATATAGTTATTTATTAAGCACACACACTCCAATAAAAAAAAGTATATGAGTTTCATAAGCATAATGAAAAAATACAGTTAAAATCACTTACCTACATTAAAAATTGCTCTAACCTGTATCTGATTTTTAAATACTCAAATTGCTGGGTATAAGTAATAAGGTGTACCTTATCAGTTATCCCTCCCCCCCCCTCCCCCCGCGCTAGTGACAACATATCTCTTTGTGTCGAGCTGTGAAGCTGGCTCCAGTCTATCAAGTTATAAGGCATTGGATGAGCTAGCCATTGCTGCATTGCTGGTCAGTTTATGAAAGGTGTGTGATATGCATCCTGACTGTTTGCAGGGTGGGACTAAAGATGGAGGCAGACTCACGTGTTGCAGACAACGGATTCTACCATCCTACTGTCCACTAATTACCACTTAGATTAGAGCAGCTGTGACATGTGCACAACTAACAGATCATTGTACACATCATCAAAACGGATCCCTTCTATCTATTTTATTTTCTCTCGGTTGTACATGTTTACAATATATGTGGAATGCACTTATATTTACTTTAGAACAATGTACAGTTGTCCAGTTCTTGTGCATTGAATGTAATTTGACAAGGGGTCTCTAAATTCAGTGGCATCCAGTAAGCAGGGGTTTGTAGAGATAGATAGGACCCTTGCTGTAGATCTATTAAACTTTATTTTTAGGCAATAGGAAAAAGACCATGTTGAGGGGAAAATGCTTTTTATAGTGCTTTAGATGGTAAGCATAGCGTCTGGCTCTATAATATTGTGAAAGCATGATTACTTAATTTAGATGGTTTTATCTACCCCACATGCAGTTTGTGACATCTTACACAGCAACATTTTTACATGTAACTCAATGGGTTGGAGCTGCACCACTTTTCACTTCTTAATGCCCTAGTGTCTAGGAGGCGAACTATGGCTCACTAGCTGATGCAGAACTACACACCCCATAATTCCAAACCAGCTTAGGAGAATGGCAGGGAAATAGGGTAGTTCTGGTCACCAAACAGTTGGCTGCCCTCAGTTGGCCCAGGCTTAGTGTGTCGCGCTTTCTATATACTTGTTTTTGTGTATCGGTCTCTATACCAAATCTGTCAGTGTATCTGTCCTGCCTGTGTCAGTATATCTGTCCTAAAACAGGAAAAAACACATTGTCTATGTCAGACTGAGGCCACGCAAGCCACTCAAAGTGGCCTCGTCTGACACTGCGGATCCAGCTGCAAGTCCCTGCGGCGTGATCCTCAACAGAGCTCATCGCGGGGAGCTGCAATGAGCCTTTTGATGCAGGGTGTTCTATGCCGTCCTACAAGCCTCTAGGCAGTAAAACAAGCAGGAAGGGGTTAAATTGCAAAAATGGGTCACTGCATTGTTTTAGCCCCTCCCCTGGCCAAAAGTGGTCACCCCTCTCCAGGTAACAGGCATCCTGTTATGTTATGAGCAGGATTTTCATTCCTTACTTGCCGTGTATGTGTCTATGTGTTTATAATTAGATGAGCCATGTTTGCAGATGTACAGGTGTGGTGGTAGTAGTGTACATTTACTAGCAGGTGCTGATGCACACAAAAGATCTTTTATTTAACCATTCAGACAGGTGCAGAATGCTTAATTGTATAGAGAGAGGTTTTAGCAGTAGAAAGAGGGAAGTGCTCATGCCATTGTGCACAGCACTGGTGAGACCTGACTTGGAGCATTGTACGCAGTACTGGAGACCGTATCTCCAGAAGGATATTGATACTTTGGAGAGAGTTCAGAGAAGGGCTACTAAACTGCTTCATGGTTTGAAGGATATAACTTACCAGAAAATGGATCTTAACATGTATTTAGCTTGGAAGAAAGAAGAGACAGAGGGATATGATAGAAACATTTAAATACATAAAGGAAACCAACAAAATATAAAAGGTGAGTATATTTAAAAGAAGCAAAAACTACCACAGCAGGTGGACATAGTTTTAAATGAGAGGGGTAAAGATTTAAAAGTAATATCAGGAAGTGTCACTTTACTGAGAGGGTAGTGGATGTATGGAATAGCCTTCTAGGGGCATGGTAGAGGAAAACACAATGAAGGAGTTGAATCATGCTTGGCATTGGCTATATTAGATATAAGATAACGCTGAACTGCCGACACCTTCTATGTTTCCATGAAAATGCGGTGTCTTTAATCCAGAGGGTTACAGTATTATTCTTCAGCACAAGAAAGTGTCTGCCGAATGTGGGGGTCTCTCGTTACTAGCGGAGAGAGAGAGACTCTCGTTTTTGCATGGGATCTGCAGGGGGTCCTAGCTAAGGTCTGTGCAGAGAGAGTTAGTCGCCGACCAGACGGCTGCCTACTTCCTATGGAAACATGGCAGCTGCCAGTCAGAGGATAAGCGGACATGTACTATCAAAAGTACGTGTCAGTTCATCCTCACACTAGGAACAACTATATTAGAAGCAGAAGTGAAAAGTAACGTTTAGTGTCCCTTTAAACATCAGCAGGTCCAAGCTTCCCATCAAACACACATTAGTCTAACCATTTTGTGAGCTTCCAGCAGACATGGAGGTTTCTCTCCAATGGTTCCACAGTCAATAATCAAACTACCTTATACAGCTCTTTAATGTGCTTTACTGGTCCACCCGGGTGACAACTAGTCCTACAGTGCATTGTAAACTGAACCTTCCACAGCGTCTGTCTCCCAGTTCTTGTTTAAGTAACCCATTTTTGTAATTCAGGGTTTATTCTCTCCATCACAATGTAATTTGGTTTTCACTTAATGTTTATTATTTAATTTAGAACATGTTTATTCATTTACAATGAGGCTTTACTCATTTACAATGAGGCTTTACTCATTTACAATTAATACTATTCACCACTACATGGTTGATTGGGGTGAGTTTACAACCCAACATCAAAACCAGGGGTGTATCATGCCCCTGGGTGACAGGCATGCTGCTAGTCAGGAGCCCACTTGTCACTTGGAGGCACAATGTATGTCATGTATTTATGGGGGTATGTGTGCTGCGAACAGCCATCCTACATAACCCCGGAAATACATGACTTACATCCGAGGGGGCGACGCCAGATACGAATTCGACCAGCACTAAAAGTATACAAATTTTCATATACATTTCGAGTGAGTGAGTCTGTTGCTGAATTCACAGCTGTTGCTGAATTCACAGTACTGATTCGGCTCAGTATGCCAGAGAATTAATTCTGTGCATGAGTAAAATTGCTTCCCTCCCAAGTCTCAGTTATTTCGACAATTCATTAGTACCTTCTAAAATATTTTCATGGTGCTTATTCCAAGGCTAATAATACATACTTTGCAGATTTTACTATTCGTTTAGGTCCCAATCACTTGGTTATAAAAACCCAAATTGGAGGTACAACTACGTGGGAGAAAATAAACAAAATGTAGTGTAATAACATAACAAGCATGTCAATTGTTATGTAATTTGATGTATGCACAAACAGATTTATTAAACGAGCCCATCAATTGTCATATGGATTACATCTTCTTTTACTCCTATGTTCTAAAAATAATAATGAAAAACACCAATTGTGCAGCACCCAAGGACTACAAAGTGACACCGTATATTTGCACTTACAAAATAGTGAGCACATATAGAATGTGCAAGTAGCACTGAAAAGCTGACAGTCTCAGTATCTCTAGGCAACACACCAACACCACAGTCTGGTCAGCAACTCAGGGAAATGATGAAGTCTCAACGCGTTTCTCAACAGGTCGGCTTCTTCAGGAGCAATTCATTCTAGCTGTCATACTTGGTTATAAGGAATGTTTTTTTTATTTTTTATTATAACACAGAAATACCCGTCTTCAGATTATGACATGCTGAAAGACTCCTACCAGGTAACCACAGGTCACTAATGCCTTATCATATCCTTCCATTTTTAGGATGACACATTGATGATGTTTTCATTCAGTGGAAAATCACTGGTGTTTGATGGTTTCCCTGACCCCTCGGACACATGGGAAATAATTGAGACCATTGGTAAAGGAACATATGGCAAGGTTTTTAAAGTGATACACAAGGCAAATGGAAGCAAAGCTGCTGTGAAAATCCTTGATCCATTTCATGTAAGTTAAATAATAACTATGATATATTACATAATGAACTCAGAGCTGCCTGTATTGTATCAGTATATTCAACACAGTGTAAAGAAAAAGCGAAAGACAAAAAAAAAATCTAAATTTTCGCATGTGATTCTTTAGGTCACTTTTATTGGCTGAACGTATATGGTAGACAGATAAACAAACATTCATGGTCTGTAAACCTGTGATTAAAGGGACTAAAGGGGCTCCTAAGGACATTACAAATTAATAGTGTAAGTGTTATTTTAACATTGACTTTATATACTTGTCAACATTAAACAGTGAAGGAGTTTAAGCATGCGTGGGATAGGCACAAGGCTATCCTAGATATAAGATAGGGAAACGGGGATTAAAAAAAGTATTTAGAAAATTGGGCAGACTAGATGGATAGAATGGTTCTTATCTGCGACAAAAAAATATATACATCCTATCAATGTGAGTCCCGGTTCCTGTATATTATTATTGCCTATTTGGGGATCAAGGTGGAGATCTCTTGCCTGGCACCCCCTCAATAGAGTCCAAACCCACATTATCATTTTTTTTAAATGTATTTTAGAATGGCATAGAATGAATGTCCTTATGCACATGGAGTTACATATTTACATCATATATAACTAGATAGAATGTAAGCATTATGGTTATGTTAAATGAATGAAACTCAGAGCTGGGAGTCTCTTATCTGACCTTGGGCAGGAGATTGATCATGCCAGTAATTGATGGATTTTCACTGATAAAATCACTAGGATTTAGGAACAACTAGAAATAATACTATTCTCCTTCATGCTCTTACATGCTACCACATCCTTAAAGAGGCAGCGTCCCCTAGTTTATTTTCTGTATGCGGGATATTTAGGAAATACATTTATTTTTATTTGAAAACAATTTATAAAAGTAATTTCACCGAGGCCTCAATAACATCCAATAAGGAGGGATGTTACTGGGAAGGAACAGGACTGTTGCTAAGGAAAGTAGTGAACAAGCTTTCGTTTTACTTAACATGATGCTGTACTTAAAGGGACTGTGTCACTTAAACATTGTTTTTATTGTGCATGTAGGGAATAAAAATGATTGAAAACGATCTATATATTGTGTTAGCAAAACTGCAAGCAAGTGTCTAAATCAGGAGAATATGTGTTTTGAATGTGTCTGTGGAGTCTCCTGGTTATGACATCACCTGTGGTTTGATATGCAAATGAACTGGTTTTCAATGAGGAATGTGCAATTTGAATATCAAGCCACAGGTGATGTCATAAGCAGGAGACTCCACAGGCACATTTAAAATACTTTTTTTCTCCTTATTTAGGCATTTACTTGCAATTCAGCCAACACAAAAGTGTAGATAATTTCCAATAATTTTAGTATTCTCTACATTCACAGTATAAGTATAATGTTGCCTTTAAATATATATATATATATATATATATATATATATATATTTAAATATTATATATAGAAGCACAAGTGAAATGTCCAGTGCACTTACACTAATGTTTGATGTAAAGTCTTGCTGTCTGTTTACTGGAGTCATGTTTTCTATAGCAGCTGTGTATAATCTATTCTTAGTATCGCAATCAAACATGTAAAACAAAACAAAATACATGCTCACTCACAAAATAAAAAGCAAGCAATAAATAAGTGCCACACAGCAAATACATCAAGAAGAATACAATAAGAAAAGTGCTATATCGTTTTTCAGATAAGAATTGTAAAAGTTGTAGCCTAGGAACAGTTAGTAGGCTGCAGTATCATATCCCTGCAGTCCTCAATTTTTCATCCATATATGCAATCAGGTTAACATTAGCACAGACAGTTTAAAAAAAAATATTGTTTAAATATGTTATTTTAATACATTTACCATATGTTAGTGATTTAGCTCAAATAATCCTTAAACATATTGATAAATAACATTTATTTGGATGTGGAGGGTAGATTCATCATATTTTTTGGACTAATTGATGGAAATATGTATACCTTGGTGAATGTATGCCTCGCTAATTTAATGTCTATGAACTGGGTAAGGTTAATAAGGTTAAAGAGAGAACTTTGATAATAGCACAGGATTTCAGCTGTATTCTAAAGAACTAGATAAAAAGAAGAAGCAACCAACCCCTGGAGATAAAAGAAGAACAACTAAACAAACTAAAAGTGTTAGCAACATTATAAAGGGGAACAATCTCTATGACCCTTGGAGGGTAAAACATCCAATAGAAAAATACTTTTCTCACTTTTTGAGAGAACATGGTACATACACAAGAACTGATATGATCCTAGGGGGAATAGATCTAATAAACAAAATTAGTAACATTCAGAGAAGAGATCATGCGTGGGCCGACCATAACTTTATATATTTCAATTTAAATGATAATGGTCCAGAGAGGAATACTTGGAAATTAGACGGTCAGCTACTATACAAAGAAGAACACAGAGAATTTATAAGTGAACAGATAAAATTATTTTTTAAAGAAAATGTGTCTCCGGAGATAACGGCCACCCCAACATGGTATGCGTTCAAGGCCGTTATTAGAGGCCATCAGATTAAACTCAAAAGTAAAGTTAAAAAAGAGCAAGGAGCTACCCTTTCTCAGTCATATATACAATACTATAATTTATCTGCAGAGAATAAAATATAATGTAAGGGATAAAATCTGCTCTCTAATCGATGTGGAAGGCATCCATCTACCCCCCCCCCCCCCCCCCAAGAAATTGGTAATGCCTTCTTAAAATAATACCAAGGCCTGTATAATCTTCCCGTCATTTCAACTAAAAACAAGATTACAGGCAATTTTTCTAATGTCAATTTACCAAAAATAATACTGGAACAATGAGAAATGTTGAATAAACAAATAGATCTCCAAGAAATTGATATGGCAATTGACAAGCTAGTAAAATATAAAACATCGGGCCCAGATGGGTATGGCAATTTCTATTATAAGAACTTTAAAAAACATATTAATAAAGAACCCATATAATGAGATTTCATCCCAAGAACAATGCCCAGAGGAAACATCAATCCCATTCTCAAAACAAATATAGACCCTACCAATACTGCCAGTTATAGACCCATTTCGCTTATCAACGTTGATATAAAACCGATTGAAGAACATTTTACTGTTTCTGATTTATCCCGACCAAATTGGGTTTGTCCTGGAAAGACATATATTTATCCACCTGAGAAGATTGATTGACACCAAGGATGCAGCTAGAAGAACACGGACCCCCTCCTGACCCTTTCATTAGATGCTGAAAAGGCCTTTGACAGGGTAAATTGGGGGTTCCTTTTTGGATCGCTTAGCTTGGCAGGTATTCACGGTTTGATTCTAAGTGCCATACAGTCCTTTTACACTTGTCCATCAGCTAGGGTGGTATGGAGTGATGTCTGCTCGGATTGGTTCTATCTAAGAAACTTGATGAGACAGGGTTGTCTGCTCTCCCCGATTTTATATGTGTTCACAATAGAACATCTGGCGATGAAAATCGGAACACTGAAGGCATACAGGGTTATCCATCTCCAGATAGAGATCTCAAAATCCTTTTCAATGCGGATGACGTATTAATAACAACTGCCAATCCGGATAACTCAATAACACATCTCATGAAAGAGATAAAAGAATTCACAAAAGTTTCAAATTATCGTTTGAAAATACATAAAACAGTGGCCCAATATATGTCTGTCCAAGAAATAGAACAATTGAAAAATACATTTCATTTTAAATGTTATTATAATCCAACTTAATTGTACACGTTTATTGACCTTGGAATTATGAGGGACTCAAATGACCCTGCAGGGATTGGAACCTGCAAACCTGGGGTACAGCAGTCAGAGCTTTAACAAGTATTTCTTGTTTACATCAAGAGAATTGTGTCTTCAGTGAAATATAAAAGGACTTTTTGCAATAGTTTTACCCATTCAATCAATTTACCAAGATGATCAATTGTGTATTCCAGAGGTCAGTATGTTTAGCACATGTCATCAGCAGCCTCCAGATTTTAACTATCAACTAAAACTGAACTGCAAAGTGAACTGCAAAAATACAAAGGGAAAATGTTCGGTTGGGATAATGTGTCATCCTCTCCTTAGAGATTAATTGATACATATTGTTGTATATGTTGTGTGTATATAGGTGTATAACATTATTAGGAAATGCAATATATTTTCATAAACAATCAAATTGTTTGTTATGTTTTTTTGTATATTTGTAATAAATGTTTTAAAAAAAAATAATATCTGAAAAATGATCCAACTTTCCAATCTTTCTAGCTCAGCTACCCATGCCTGATTTTTTTACAGTTCACTTGTCAGTTTGGTTTTAGAGAATAGCCCCCTTCAGAATGTCAAAGCGGAAAAACTGCAGAAATTGTTTGTAAGTAATGACGATCATGGCGTTGGAAAGAGCAGTATGTTTGTAAAGTTAGTTAAAAAAAAAACTTTAAAAAAATACGTTTTTTTTTTTCAAATAGATAAAAGCAGACTTAGGGTCTAGCTATAGCGGGGGTTTGTTGTTTACTAGATGAGGTCTGTGTCATTTGTGAATAATAAAAGAACAGTCTGCAGCTGTTTTACCCATACAATCGATAAATGAAGGAAGAAAGTAGATTTAATGAAAAGAGACATTTGATAGACATATGCCCTTTAAAAACATTTTTCTGTGCTAACAATTACTCACAAAAATAAACTGACTCCGGGGCTCTGGGAAGGATAATATAGAGAGCATTTTGCTCTTCATTTCATCTTTCTTCCCATAGCACCGCGTAGTTATTGAAGCACTTACAGATTTGGATGGAGGAAAGCATTTCTGCTTGATTAGTATGTAATAATAACATATACACTATATTAATCAAACATCTTCTAAAGGGTAATAGTGTATATGTTATACCTTTTAAACACAAAAAGGCAGCATTCACAGCTCAGCCACTGCTTTTTAGTAAAAAAAAAAAAAAGGAAAGCGAGGATCAGTGGTTAGTGAAAAATAAACACAATTTGACAATTTTTTCAAGGAAATTAGATTTTCTTGGGAATAAAATGGTATCTGAAATTCTGTTTGTTTGGGACAAAATAAATGGTAAGAAATATATATGTCTGAGGTCGTGTATATTACTACATAGGTACAAAACCAGCAGGCACAGTCACTTACTGGGAGATGGTAGATTTATGCACTCACACAATACTGCCACCTCAGTGAAATAATATTGGAATTCACTGCCTGAAGAGGTGGTTCTATCAAATATATTCAATGCCTTTAAATAAATACTTTTTTAATGATCCAGGGCATAGAGGGCTATGCATGTCAGTATAGACATTAATATTTATTTAGTGCTTGAAGATCCAAGGAGAAATCTGATTGCCATTTGGGGTCGAGAAGGAATGTTTTCCCCCACTGAAAGCAGAATTCAGTATTGGTGAAATAAAGTTTGTTTGTTTTTTTGCCTTCTTGTGGATCAACAGCGGTAAACAAGGAATAGGAAAAAAGGGTTGGACTTGATGGACACAAGTCTTTTTTCAACATAAACTACTATGTGACTATATATATGCAGAGGAAGTAAACATGGAAGAAATTCTTGATCATGAAACGAACAGAATCGGAGATAGCTAAAACAACGACTGTAGAATTGGCTAAAAATCCAGGGTGACACAGTCCTTCATCCTTCAGTCTTAGATAAAATTAGTACAATCGCTTACAGTAATCTACCAGTGGTGTTTTCTATGTGTGTGCTAGGTGTGCTCCGCACCCCTATGTATGATCCCGTGCTGATACAGTGTTTTTGGGGGTTTGTGTTGGTCTGTTGGCAGCACAAACAGGTCCTCTGAACAGACAGCACACAAACCCTGAAAAAATATAACCGAGACACCAACGGCCACATGAATATGGCCCTCACTCTGTTGCTCATTGGACCAGCACGAAAAGTATACGGAAATAACGTTGATGCTGAAATCATGTGGCCGTTATATTTCGTATTTTTTCAGGGTTTGAGTGCTGTCGGTCCGGACCACACCTGTCAATCATTAGCAGGATGCACCCCTGTAAACAATCTACCCTGTTGTGTAATAGTAACATTCCCAGGACGTGGAATAACCAAACGGTCGTGAACACTAATGAAAAATGCATTGGGTAAATACAGATTTGGCTACGTTACTGATTGAAGCCCTGCAGTATACATTTTTCATAAGCGTACTGAATAAAACAGCCCTGGGGACACGCAAGCAAAAATCAACAAAAGGATTACTTAGCTCCAGGTTACACATGACCATATTCTTATTTGGTAATGTCCATGTGTTCTGTGCATGGCTGAATACATATTTTTATTGTGCTTTAATGTCACTTATCACAGGAGGATATTGATGAGGAAATAGAAGCAGAATACAACATACTCAAAGCTCTCTCTGACCATCCCAATGTAGTCAAGTTCTTTGGAATGTATTTCAAGAAAGATGTGAAGACTGGAGATCAACTATGGCTCGTTCTAGAGGTCAGTAAAGCATGTTACTTTTAACATAGGTCTGCTTCCCAAGTGGGTCCAAGTTTTGGACCCAGTCAGATCACTTTGGTGATATGAGTATCCCTCATATTCAGGTTTATCAGAGACCACCAAAGTGAATTGGCATAAAAGTTGGGAGGACAACTCAAATTGGCCCATTACCTGAAAGAAGAAAAAACATACCCATGGAGTGCCATGAGGATGTGCAGTGAAAATCATTGCCAACCCACCTGGCACACAAAAAAAGCCCCATAAAATAAAATATTACCTGGACAAAGCGCCAGCCTGTGACTGCCGGGATGGCGCTGATCCGGAGTCGCATTGTCCATGGGGCCAGCAGTAGGTTGTTTGCCCCAGGGGACAAATATTTATTGTTTGGGGTTGGGAAAGCATTTTTTTTTTTCATGTAAACCCTTTCAGTGGTGTAGGGAGCATTGTTTGCTTTCCCTGCAGTGCTGAAAGGGCCAAAACGTGCAAATAGTGGCTTCATTAAGCATATTTAGTGTTCAATGAATGGAGAAATAATTTTAAAAAATTCCTGTTAATTGTTTGGGACGTCTTAACATCACAGGGAGAATTTGCATTTACCCCATTACGTGCAATGTCTTCCCAACCGTGAAGTTCAGCATCAGTAGCAGAAATGATTATCCACCACCCTGCAGTGGCAGTCTGTAGACAAACAAACTAATAAATATACAGAACTAGTTGACACTTAACAGTACCAGTCAAACAGCATGGGAAATCAACCAGAGTGACTAGAGTTACAAATCATATTTGGGTTCTGATCAGGCTGCTAAGTGTGAAGACTTCCCCTCCTGAGGTATCACATCATCTAAGCTCTAAAAGGTCAGTCAGTGGACTTCACAGATTTAGCACTGAATAAAGCCTATACATGATAATTAGATTTTTTTTTGTTTTGTTTTTGTAGTATCTTTCCTGTGTAGTATCTTTCCTGTGTAGTATCTTTCCTGTGTAGTATCTTTCAATTCTTCCTCTACAACTCAGTTTTCGTAATATCTGCACAGCAGCGGTGCAAGTGGCGTATACTGCCCACCTTATCCCTTTATAGATGATGATACATGATTATGTATGCAGTGTGCATACACTATTTTGCATTTATCTTTTTCTTTTCAGCTGTGCACTGGTGGATCTGTAACTGATCTGGCAAAGGGTCTTCTGAAGAGAGGAGAAAGGATGAATGAATCTATAATAGCATACATTCTTCATGAAGCTCTCATGGTAGGCACTTACCACCCTGCCTTATAATAAGGTTAAACAGTATAGGTGGCAGTGAAACAAAAGTCACAACCTCAAGTGAAGAAATGAGTTTACTAGATGCTTACACAGCTAAGGAACCATATTGAAATATACATTTAAAGTCTAATAAAGGTTGAGTATTCCTTATCCAGAAATCTGTTATAAGGCCAGAAACGCCAGCAGCTGGTTCCCAACAATGCCTCATATCACAGCTACATCACAGTAACAGTGATTTATTTGCTCCATACAGTATTTGCATTGATGCTACTGTATTTCATGAGAGCTGAGAGGCTTTAATACATCTTACTGGTGAAAATGATCCGTTATCTGAAATGATCCATTATCCAAAATACTTCTGGTCCCACGCATTTTGTATAAGGGATGCTCAACCTGTAATGCAGGTTTCAGTTTGACAGAGACCCATGTAAGCAATGAATAGCAAAGCATAATATATATAGAATAATGTTTGTTACAGCATATTTTCCTATATCCCCGAAATTGACACGTATATTCGCAGCATTTCCTGTTTCTGATTGACAGGTAGGGTTGCCACCTGACCGGTATTTTACCGGCAGGCGGGTAAACAAAATTGGCATCATGCCAATGTTAAGTCTATGGAGACAGAACCAACGCCGGTATATTTCTGAAGAAAAGGTGGCAACCCTATTGACAGGAACTCAGAGATTTATATATTCAGGAATGTCATGTTCCATTATCAGGGACAATACTCCGTGTTCTACTGAATTAAATACCCAGCCTGTTTAATATGTTATTCCAGCAAGGTGTGTAATAATCATGCACCCAGCGTGAATGATCCAGTTTGTCTTGTTTTCCGTAGGGACTTCAGCATTTACACGACCATAAGACAATCCACCGTGATGTGAAAGGAAACAATATATTACTGACTACTGAAGGAGGGGTCAAACTGGTGGACTTTGGTGAGACCCTTCAGAAACACCTCTTATGAGATAGGAGTCACACAATGGTATTGGTGAAAAGTTGGCTGACATTCAAGATTTTTATTCACCATTAATATAGTGACACCTGCGTTTATTCACCAGGACCATTGAATACCTGTCTCTTTTCTGAAATGTCTGTTTTCTTTTTCTTTCTTCAGCACAATATATGTGAAATGTGTTGAGCATTACATCTCACAGATTTTTAGATTTTTTTGCACCGGGTCTGTAATTTATATGTGCAATGTGTGCTTTTAACAATAATATTATTGAGACATTTTGGCACATGGTGGTTAAGGGCCAATCAATTGGGTGCATTTAAAAGGATCAGGTTAAGTTAACATAATGTATTCTCAAGTCCAGTGTTATTTTAATGGGTCAGATCCATCCAGCTTATTTTGTGCATCTTATACATTTTTTTTTATATCTGTGAAATGCACTTAATTTCTCTTCAAAACAAATTACAGTTCTCCTGTGAAAATAATTTTACAGACGCTTCTAAATTCAGTGACATCAGTGAGAGGGGTTATATGGAGGGCTTGTTAACTCCCTCTGCAGTAGTTTTCATGTTCCCATATGAAAAAGTGCTGACATCAGCCATTACTGTGGAATCAGCCTCCCTCTGTTGAACTAAGATGTTTCAAGTGCTTGGAATGCAGGTGTGTGTGATTTCAGCAAATGTTGTGTACTGTAACACATAAATAAGAAGACCTTCCGGCTTCATCATAAAAGTCCCGCGCGGAAGTGCCGGGCAGAAGTGAGGATGTCTGCGCGTATCGTGCAGACATCCTCCAGCTGCCTCCACTAGCCACCATGGAGATTTGGGCAGCCAGGGGATGTCTGCACAATAGTTGGGGGGGGGGGAGGGGGAAGACAGAGAGAGAAAACATTGGAAGGGGGGAGACAGAGACAAACAATGTTGGGGGGAAAGATGGTGGGAGAGAGAGACAGACATTATCGGGGGAGGGGGGAGACAGAGACAAACAATGTTGGGGAAGGGTGGGGGAGAGAGATAGACAATGTTGGGGGGAGGGAGGGAGGGTGAGAGAGACAGACAATGTTGGGGGGGGGAGGGTGGGGAGACAGACAACATTGGGGGAGGCAGGGAGGGGGGAGACAGACAACTGTGGAGGGAGGGAGGGGGAGAGAGAGACAGACAACGTTGGGGGGAGGGAGGGTGGGTGGGGGAGAGAGACAGACACCGTTGGAGGGAGCATTGGGTAAGTCTGTGTGGTAGGGGCAGCATTTGCACATAAAGGTAAATAAAAACAATAAATGCATTTTTTTTATTTCATAAGTTTTTATTAGATATGAAAAAGCAATTTACATGTGAATATATACAAGTTAAACATTTTTACTATATGGTAGTCTTATATTCAGGCTTTTAGTTTTTTTCCTCTCTTTTTTCTCTTGAATTGAGGTGTCTACAGATCAATTATCTATTCATTACCTTGTACAATGGTGACTGGAATCACTGCTATTTATTTATAAAGTACTAACTTGTCTAGTTCCATAATAAAAAGCAATTTATTAGCTGAAAATCCAGGTTTATGATTCCCATGTGGGAAGATCTGTAGTGAAATTAGAAAATCCCAGTTGAATACTGATTTCTGTCAGCAGAGCTCAGTGAGGTCTATTCAAATTGACATTTGTCAAACATGCAAATTAGCCTGATTTCTATTCAAACTCTTCTCTCTGAAGCAAATATATTAAACGCACATATGAACAAAAGTACAAACACTACAGTTATAGCCATTAGCAAAAATAAATGTCCTCGTAATTAAACAGACGCATAGGGGCTATTCACTAAAACATTTTCCCAAATTGGCCATAAATGCCTGACTTTTGCAGTTCACTTGGAGTTTACATGTCAGTACCCGGTATTCAATATATAGTGACTTGTGATGTACTAACATGGGGATATCACATATCAATCACTGACGGAAGGTCAGGCAAGCTGAGAATATTTACAACACAGCTATTTTGGCCTGATTTTTTATCACAAATCACTGTTTAGTGATTATAACTCATAGAGTCTAGTCACTAAAATTCGAGTTGAACTTGACCTCCCAACTCAACCACCTTAAGCTAGTCACTAAACCAAACTTGACCTCAGCTCAACCCCCCTCACCTATGTCCAACTCAACTTCCGATCTTGATCTCGATCTCCCATAGAAATCATTGAAAAACGCTACTCTATAAAAGTGAGGAGAGGTAGCGATTCAAGGTCAAGCTGGACTTGGTCTCTTAAATCACTTATTCCAATCAGCTTCTGAGGCTGCCAAAGTCCCATTACAGTCTATGGCAGAAAAAATGGCACATACTGGTTTTGAAAACAACCAGGACCAACCTTATGCTGTATTTATTCTCCATAAAAGACACCAATTAGAGGCGAGTTGAAAGGTGCGAGTTTGGATACTTAGTCTCGACTTTCAAGCTCAAATTTCAAACTCTTCTTCCTTGACACATTGAACTCGACCACCATTTTGACTGCCTTCACCACATTGGGACCTCGATAAAATGCTATATTAATAGATATTTTAAAGTCGACATTGAGCCAGGCGAGGGAGGTCAAATCTGTGTGAGTTTGGTGGTGAAGATTAGGTCTCAGCTCGGCCAACAAACACGAGCTTTAGTGAATAGACTCCGTAATGTTTGAGAATTTTCTGAGAATAGATCCTTCAACTAGATACCGTTAAGTGCAGATACCAGGTTGAAGTGCAGGTGAGATATAAAAAAAATTCTTCAATTTAGCATGGGGTTACCAGCTTTTCTTCAATAATACTCATGCGTCCACAGACCTAACATTAACCTCAAGTCAATTTGCTAGCGACCTGCTGGGATGCAGCGCTAGTTGAAGATAGAAATAATGTAAAACATTACACTAATGTTATTCTGCTATGTTGTTCTAACGCAGGTGTTTCAGCCCAACTAACCAATACTCAACTGCATCGAAATACGTCTGTGGGAACTCCTTTCTGGATGGCTCCTGAGGTGGGATATGTTTATCTTTGCCATCACATTTGATGCTTCTGTTTGTTTTGCACAGCTAAATGAAAAGCTATATGTTACTGATCTCACCTGTGCTCAAGTTAGTAAATGTATCAAATGACCCTTGTACTGCCAACGTTCTGTCATTCCATTCTTAACCCCTTAACGCATATGGACGTATATATACGTCCTGAAAAGCATGGTCCTTACCGTTTTCATGTAGTGTTGCGCTCATTAGCGCAACACTACATGTCTGTAGCTACTCTCAGAGGCTGCTTCGGATCCGTAGCAGCCTCTGAGAGGGCTTTCAGCCCCCCCTCGACCCCCCCCCCCCCCCGCGCGCATACGATCACCGCGAATGTGATCGTATGCGCGTTGCACACATAGGCAGTGAAATCTGATCACTGCCTATGTGTGTTAAAGTGTTGCCATGATGCCTCTATCGAGGCATCATGCAACACATTCTGTGCCCTCCTGGGCACCGCGATCACCCGGTGATCGCGGGTGTGTGCTGTTTCTGAGGAGCATGCTCCTCCGATACAGCATGCCCAGAGGAGAGCGACGGAAGACAGAAAAAAAAAATCTCTTCCGTCTCTCTGAAACCGCTACTTGACTGCCCCTACAGGCAGTTAGACGGTATTACAGTTAAAAAACAGAAAATTAATTAAATAAATAAATAAAATAAATAAATGAATGGAGAAAGCTAACCCTTGATCTACTGAACCTAGATCTAGGTTTAGGGTCACAAATAGGGTCATAATTAGGGTTAAACGGGGGTTCGGATGATTACAAGGGTTAGATTAAGGGGTGGGGGTCAATTTAGGGTTAGATTAAATTTAGAGTTGGGGTAAATTTAGGGTTCGGGTTAAAAAAATCACTGTAGAAGAAAATGGTTAGAAAACAAAAAAAACACTAATATTGTTTATTGCCCTATTACGTGAAATAAAACATAGAAAAACAAGGAAACATTGGTATTTATAAACTCAGGACAAATAGTAGAAATATATAGACGGGGTCTTTTTTATCATTTGTAATTGTGTAAAAAAAAAAATCAGGTCAAAGTTGGAAAAAGTGTTTTTTATGGCATATTTTCATAATATTTTATATGTTTTTAATAGTAAATGATATCATATGATGAAAATAATAGTATCAAATTAAAGCCCTATCCGTCCTTTAAAAAATGATATATAATTTGTGTGGGTGGACTGAACACAAAGAAAGAAATTCACAGTTCAGTAAACGTATGACAAAAATAATGGAATTCTGGTCTTCAAGGCACATCAAATGCAACATAGCACTCGGTCACTAAGGGGTTAAATGGGGGATAATACAGTGAAGGAGTTTAAGCATGCATGAGAAGGGGCAAAAGGCTATCCTGAATATAAGATAAGGCCAGGGATTAAAGTATTCATATTTTTGGGGACAGAAATAGGGCATTCTATGTTTCTAAGTTTTTGTAATAAGCATCCCTAGATAAAACAGTTGTCACCCTAATACCAATGTGTGTGAATACATTGTACATACACAGTCACACTGTGGAATACATACCTACATATTTTTACAAAACAATAAATAGTGTAATAATTTACTTTTCTATGCCAACGCTTGCCTTCTGGATATCATTCTGCAGCAATCACCCAAACTGGAAGCAAACATTGCACAGCAACATGTGTTAGACTTGTGTTTGCATTGCAACAGTATACAGTTGTAACAGATCCTTACAGTCATCTAATAAAGACATAAGACATAACTAAAAAATGACACATGTGTTTCATAATTTCAACAGGTAATTGCATGTGAACAGCAAGTGGATACAACGTATGATTCAAGATGTGATGTCTGGTCATTAGGGATAACGGCCATTGAACTTGGTGATGGAGATCCACCCTTAGCAGATGTGCATCCTATGAGAGCGCTCTTTAAAATCCCAAGGTATTGCCCATTAAAATTAAATTATACACCTGTGTGACACTCATGGGGTTATTTGTATAATAATACACCTGTGCGACACTCATGGGGTTATGTATATAATAATACACTTGTGCGACACTCATGGGGTTATTTGTATAATAATACACCTGTGCGACACTCATGGGGGTATGTATATAATAATACACTTGTGCGACACTCATGGGGTTATTTGTATAATAATACACCTGTGCGACACTCATGGGGGTATGTATATAATAATACACTTGTGCGACACTCATGGGGTTATGTATATAATAATACACCTGCGTGACACTCATGGGGTTATGTATATAATAATACACTTGTGCGACACTCATGGGGTTATGTATATAATAATACACCTGTGTGACACTCATGTGGTTATGTATATAATAATACACCTGTGCGACACTCATGGGGTTATGTACACCTGTGCGACACTCATGGGGTTATGTATATAATAATACACCTGTGCGACACTCATGGGGTTATGTATATAATAATACACCTGTGCGACACTCATGGGGTTATGTATAAAATAATACACCTGTGTGACACTCATGGGGTTATGTATAAAATAATACACCTGTGTGACACTCATGGGGTAATGTATATAATAATACACCTGTGTGACACTCATGGGGTTATGTATATAATAATACACCTGTGTGACACTCATGGGGTAATGTATATAATAATACAACTGCGTGACACTCATGGGGTAATGTATATAATAATACACTTGTGCGACACTCATGGGGTTATGTATATAATAATACACCTGCGTGACACTCATGGGGTTATGTATATAATAATACACTTGTGCGACACTCATGGGGTTCTGTATATAATAATACACCTGTGTGACACTCATGTGGTTATGTATATAATAATACACCTGTGCGACACTCATGGGGTTATGTACACCTGTGCGACACTCATGGGGTTATGTATATAATAATACACCTGTGCGACACTCATGGGGTTATGTATATAATAATACACCTGTGCGACACTCATGGGGTTATGTATAAAATAATACACCTGTGCGACACTCATGGGGTTATGTATAAAATAATACACCTGTGTGACACTCATGGGGTAATGTATATAATAATACACCTGTGTGACACTCATGGGGTTATGTATATAATAATACACCTGTGTGACACTCATGGGGTAATGTATATAATAATACAACTGCGTGACACTCATGGGGTTATGTATATAATAATACACCTGCGTGACACTCATGGGGTTATGTATATAATAATACACCTGCGTTACACTCATGGGGTTATGTATAAAATAATACACCTGTGTGACACTCATGGGGTTATGTATAAAATAATACACCTGTGTGACACTCATGGGGTTATGTATATAATAATACACCTGTGCGACACTCATGGGGTTATGTATATAATAATAAACCTGTGTGACACTCATGGGGTTATGTATATAATAATACACCTGTGCGACACTCATGGGGTTATGTATATAATAATACACCTGTGTGACACTCATGGGGTTATGTATATAATAATACACCTGTGTGACACTCATGGGGTTATGTATATAATAATACACCTATGCGACACTCATGGGGTTATGTATATAATAATACACCTGTGTGACACTCATGGGGTATGTATATAATAATACACCTGTGTGACACTCATGGGGTAATGTATATAATAATACACCTGTGTGACACTCATGGGGTAATGTATATAATAATACACCTGTGCGACACTCATGGGGTTATGTATATAATAATACACCTGTGTGACACTCATGGGGTAATGTATATAATAATACACCTGTGCGACCCTCATGGGGTTATGTATATAATAATACACCTGTGCGACACTCATGGGGTTATGTATAAAATAATAAAGCTGTGTGACACTCATGGGGTTATGTATAAAATAATACACCTGTGCGACACTCATGGGGTTATGTATATAGTAATAAACCTGTGTGACACTCATGTGGTTATGTATATAATAATACACCTGTGCGACACTCATGGGGTTATGTATAAAATAATACACCTGTGTGACACTCTTGTGGTTATGTATATAATAATACACCTGTGCGACACTCATGGGGTTATGTATATAATAATACACCTGTGATTTTCACCATAGATTGTACTATATTCATATACTTCCTCTTTGTAGTGGGAGAAGAACAGTATGAGCACAAAGAGCTTCCCCAAATCAATATTCATCAAGCTCTGACAATGTGCTATGTTGCAAGGATCATAAGTATTATGATTATTATTGTATTATTATGATTTATTTTGACAACATTTTTATGACATTTTACAGATGGAGAAACACATCTAGTACCATCAGCTGAATAATAAATCAATGCTGTCTTTTCTAGATTGTTTAAAATGTGTCTTAATTATGGTCCAGTATTTTATTTTTTTATTTAGTTTCTGTATGTTTTGCCTCCAGAGCTAGGGTCTTTAATGTGTTATTTAAGGCAGCTCATTATATAATTCCTTAAATAAATAATAAAACAAGATGTGATAACATTATCTATATATATATATAAATATATATATATATATATAAAGTAATTATGTTATTTTTATTTTTTAATTTACAAATATAAATTAAAAACTTTTTAGTAATCTTTTCGCATGAAGATAATTTTCTGGGGCAACGCTGTATTAAGAGAAGTAATGCTGGCTTGCTATACAGTTCAAACAAACTGTGGGCTAAAATTAAAAAATTAGTTCAAAGTGGTCAACTAGGGAGGTCGACTTTCACTTTAAATGTCAACCTCCCTCACACCCCCACCTCGCCAAAGTCCATCTAAATCTCCCATCTCGAACACCCTTAATAAATAAAGTAATATTCCATGGGTTTGCCCAAGGTCCCCATAATCAGAATAAATAATAGCCACCCTGCCCCATTAATAAATAACACCCCACAAATAAACAATATCCCCCATCCGGGGGCTTGTCCAAGGTCCGAGTGCCTACTCAAGACCCACAGATAACATAATTAATACATGAAAGAAATTAAATGAACTCAACCTACCCTTCCCTTCCCCTACCTTGGCCAGGTACTGGGGGACTATCCTAATATATGGCCTCACACCTAAAAAAAAATACTCGCCCTTTCAGTACCATGAGGGTGGGAAATGAAAATCACTGCCCCCCCCCCCCCCTTGGCACACAGAGGGTGCCCTGTAAATAAACTGTTACTTAAATTAAATATGTCCCATGATAATCATTGATACCTTCGTTCCTCAGGCTGGAGCAGTGAGGCTTCTGACTGGATAACAAACAACCAATCAGACACCTTCTATATTCTTTTGAAATCCAATTTGTCCCGGAGGGAGGAAAATATTTTTTATTAGCGTTTTAGTACATCGAAAATTGTGTTATACTAAACGTTGTGTATACTAAAATAGTTTATTGATAAAGGTCCTAAGGAAAAACTAGATTATTTGTAATGTGCCTTTCTGCTAAATTTCATTTTCGGGACTGTTCTACTTAATGATAGGATACCAATAACAAACAGTACTACACAATGGATATTTTATGAGGATCCTCTGTGAGCATGAGAATTTGCGTTGACTAAACATTTAAAAACGTAACATCCCATACCGTTATAGGAACCCTCCGGCAACATTGCGCCAACCAGAACTTTGGTCATCGGAATTCAATGACTTTATCGCTCAGTAAGTAGTGATATTATTTGTGTGTTTACAAACTGGTAAAGGAGGTTTTTAGTTTAAAGGCTGCTCAAACCTATTTAAAGGACAGCTGTTGGCAACAATAAAGTTATGTTTAATTGAAATATTTCATCAAGTATAGGAATTGTTCATGGAAATGCTTTAATGAGCAAATACAAAAAAAAGTGCCTTACTGAGCCTACTTTACTTGTATAGGGGGCGGACATGTTGTTCAGAATCTCGGATCAGGTGAATGAAGATCTCACCCATCTGACCTGAGATGTCCATTCCAAATAGTGTTCAACAAGGTGCTTTATTTGTATTCTTCATTTAAAATGCCTACACTTAACGCAATCATTCAATTACAATTTTTTGCCATGCTTTGTCCTTTAAGAAAGTTATTTTCTGTAAGTGGGAAATGTTTTTAATGTATGGAAAATGCACTTGTTTTTATTTTCCCAAAAAATTATAGTTCTGTAATGTCATTAAAAATGATTTCACGGAGTTGTGTGTGTGCTGTGATTTAGCACAGAAAGGAGAGGCTTGGTGACATAGGCAGCACAGTTGCTACAGAAACAGAAATATTATAGTGTAGATTAAGTTTTTAGGAAATATAAAGTCTTGAGGGAAAAATAGGACAGATATATTTATACTACATGATAGAGCACTTACCTATGGAAGCCCAGAGAGGTCATGTATTTGTAAGATTTTTTCTCAAGATAACAAGTTTTTTTTCAAGATAACAAGTTGTTTTATTGAGACAACAATTTGTTTTCACAAATTAGAAACCTGTTATTTCAAGATAACAACTTACCTCTTGAGCAAATAAGTCAGAAAAATATTAAAAATACATGGCCTCTGGGCTTCCTTACTTACCTGTTTTTTGGAGACTCTAGGTGTAACTGCTCGGTTAAGAACTACCATTTAGTACCAATTGGAACTTTTAACCTTATCAAAATTCTAGTTCTATATGGCCATCGCCTGTGAACTTTACTGTAAGTATCCTGTTGGTCTGAAATGCCACTAGGGTTGCCACCTTTTCTTCAGCAAAATACCAGCCTTGCTACTGTCTCCATACACTTAACATTGGCCTGATGCCAATTTTTTACTGGCCAGGTGGCAACTCTAAATGCCACTGATCTCTATATCAGTTAAAAGCACACACACATAGACACTACTCAGAAAAACAGGCCAATAGAGTTATCATGTGTCCACCATAAATAAATTATATCACCTTGGGAATTAGTGCACTAACAGGGCAGATATTTAATCAAAGTGTGCATTACAAGAACAGTGGGGTCTATTCACTAAATAGTGAACTGCAATGAATTGACAAAGGCATAATAACAATCAGGAATTAATAACCCAGGACATACTTGAAATGAGAGAACTCTCAAAGTATCAATAGACAAGTTGTAGAATGCTCCCAGGCTTTACTGTATAGGTCATCACAGGTTGAGTGTCTCTTATCCTGAAATTGGTTATCCTAAAATGAACCCTTATCTCAAATAATAAATAAACGTGGATATGGCCTATCCATGCATGCTCCACATCCAACGGCGCATGTGCAGGCCTGATGAAACGCCAACGGTAGGTACCTACAGATGCCTCACATCACAACTAAAAGTCAGTTATGTGCAATATAGACTATTTCCATTGATACTACTGTATTTCCTGAGAGGCTTTAATATATCTTATTGGTTAAAATAATCAGTTATCTGAAATGACTCGTTATCCACAATACTTCTGGTCTCAACCATTTTGGATAAGGGATATCCAACCTGTATTTTTGCTCCACATTCATACTACTGTTGATAGATTCCATTTAATATCACATTTTGCTGCTAGGCTAGTCTGTTTGCTATTATCATACTTGGTTACTTGCAGAATTTAAATGAATTATGCAAAATCTGAAGAGGTGGTATTTTATTTTCTGCAGCAAACAAAGCTTTTAATGTAAGGGCATTTCCCATACAAACAGTATGTAAAACAGTTGAATATATTTTTGTTCTCACTTTCACCTTATGTGTTTGTTACAGAGATAAAAATAAATGTTTATTTCAGAGGCTAGTAACAAAATAAGATTAGTGGATCTAAAAGTGAATTTAATTGCCCATGTTTGACTGGTATTTCATTATAATCTTTTCATATTGAAACAGATGCCTTACAAAAGATTATGAAAAACGGCCAATGGTTTCTGACCTTTTGGAGCATGAATTTATTAAGCAAATTAGAGATAATGAAAAAGCACTACAGAAGCAGCTAATGGAATTTATAGATATCCATCAGCAAATGGGAATTATGGAGAAAAAAAGGTAAACAAATGTGTCATGTTAATACACGTCAGCCCTAGGAAATGTATTACATGGTTGAAATGCTGTATATGGTGGTCTCGCACATCTATGCTTTTCCTCTTTCTGGGTGCTTTAGATAAAATAAATCCTAGATTAAAATCAGGACTGCAGAAATCACCTGCTTAATCACTTTTAGAACATTATAATTTAATCATTTGAAACCTGCTGTAATTTATATGAGGTAATAGACACTAATAGACACTAACATTTCTAGGTAGATAATGTCTTATTTTTTGACACCAAGGACCAGACACTAGTGGCTTATTGTCTGCCAGGATAGCAATGGCTTATGTCCATCACTGAGACAGGCATAACATTACATTGAAGGCATGGAACTCACCTGGGTCTTTGACTAATAATACACTACTCAGAGGAATGGTTCTTTCCCCTAGTGTTCCAGTAGGAATGAGAACGTTCATCACTGAACGATTTTATCCTCTTGACATAACTCAGACATGTGCAACAGCTGCACTTTAACGTTTTTTTTAGGACATCTGTCCTAAACAGTGGTGAACAGTGGTGAACCGAAAATTTAGTTGCAAAACGTAGACCAAAAATAGTCTAGTTAGAATGTATTGTTAGGAAAAGTATCCATAGTTGCTTTAAAGGCCTAGGTTCAGGCCTAGGTTTAGGCCTAAGCCTAGGCTTGTTATCACACCAGGAGTAGTCTCCCTATGCTATATACAGCTTGGTTATCCCTGATTTACGTCTACTGGTTCCGTGTACTATCTCATTTCACTTAATACATTTCAGTTTGATAATTTAAAATACCCAATATATTGTCAGTCATAATTTTCATTTCCTAACATACAACTTTTTATTGTACTTCTTGTGCTTCAAAAAAAAAACAAGCACCTAACTCTGAAGCTACTGCCTATTTAAATAATGTCACATCATTTCTGTGACACATTTGATATAAGCACCTGTGCTAGCTTTTCATGCATTTTGCTAAGTATATAATTTGATTGCAAATGAGTCTCTATGGGTTTGGCATAAAGCCACCGAGGAGCATGTCTGCTGGGAACTAGAACACAGAGACAGAGAGGCAAATAAGTGCATGACAAATATAATCCTCTATTTATTTTACTAGCAAAATAGGTTCCTCTACCCCAGACTCTCACGTGCATAAAAAAAGACAGTGGAATAACAGCAATTTCTTGTATTAGATGAATATTGTGCGACATCAGGAGTGTCCCATAAGCAGCTGTGATTTAAATGTTTTTAAATGGAAAGTTAATTTGCTTTATTTACTAGACACGAACGGATTCATACCAAGAAAGGCAACTTCAGAGAGTCTATGACATCCAACCAGAATGATGTGGATGACTTGGCAACATTAGAAGTTCTTGATGAGGTACGGTGCTAACTTATTTATCACAGATTATTCATGTTTTTTTCTGTTGGCAGTTGTATTGGTGACTCCAACTTCTTGGGGTTTTTGAGATCCTAATCCTAGTCAAGTATACAAGCTATGATATTCTTGAATGATCAGCTTCATTATTTACCGGAGTTGTAGAAAAATGGTTCCAGAAAGATGTGCGCGATTTGATAATATAGTAGTTTATTTCACTATTAATTGCAGCTATTACTGATGTAGTGTTTTCTCCCGAAGGGGATTCTATGAGCACACTCTCTTGTAGTTAACATAATCGACCAGTGATAATAGATGTTAGTATTATCCAACTTAATGGCAATCATTTTAGCTGCCTGGTAAGGATGGAATGTTGTGTTAGCCCTGCCTGGAATCAAATGTCCAGCTGTGAGGTTTTAACAGGTACAACATTTGGAACAACAGCCTTTGTTTTATATTTGATACTTACTGTGTGGTGCGTAGGATAGTTACTCCAATTATTGTGTCATTTAAGTGAAAAAGGAACAGGAATCAACAGATAAAGTTAATGATGACAGACATTACATTCCATATCCAGAAAGAGGGACCTGATTCTAGACTCTTCCTGGGAAGGAAAAATTATTTGGAAAATTGGACATTTTTAGGCCCAAAAAATACAGTAAAAAAGTTTTTTTAAGTGGTTAATTGATATGGAAATGACTAAATATATGTTAAATTTAGGCCATTACATTTTTACAATTATTGAATTTTAATTTTCAAGGAAACGAAGGACATTTTTAAGGTGCCGTGGTCCTTTAATTGCAGTTCAATGTGAGTTGCTAGGCCGTAGACCAGTCTCTAATACTCTAATCCAAGGGTCTTACATAGTGAAATTATATAAACTTTGGCTTGGAAGATTTTTATCAGCCACAACTTTTGCATGCTGCTTTGCAGTAGGTAGAAGCATAGTTGCCAACAGTCCCAAATTTGCCAGGACTGTACCATTTTTTGGGGTCCTGTCCATCAGATTCGGGTGGGTCCCAGCATTAACACTGTCTATGCACAATGGAACAGGTGACATTGCATTTAAACGGCATATGCCTAATTATCATGCACAGCCTAAATGGAGCTGCAGATACCTGGTATCTGTAGACTTTAGCTCAGTCTCCCAGAGTCACACAAAGTTTGCGCGATGGCCAGCAGTGCCGTGTAACCCTGGCTTTTTTTTAACCCCTACCCCTCATGTTCTGGGACCCTGCATTTCAAAGTTGACAAGCAGGTAGAAGTCATATGCCACCAGATGGGAATCAATTGATTTTGAGGGAAGGAATCCCACAGAGCTACAATGATTTACTTCTACACACTGCAAGGAAGCATGCAAAAGTTATATGTGACCGGTAAAGAATTGCCAAGGTGGCAACCTTTTGATTGTGTAGTAATTCTCATATATGAAAACACTGTATTAATAATAACGTATCAATAGAATCTTCTTAGAAATTCACACATTCACTGGGACAGATGTTGATGATCATCTCCCTGTTTCTGGTCAACAAAATCCAATCCTTCACCCTGTTAAAGACATACATTGTAACAAAACCTTTCATAAATAAATAGAAAGTGGATATCGCTATAAATATATATAAAATATTGTTTTTTTCAAATATTGAGTCATTTGATTTACTTTATAACTATATATTTACTCTGTAGTGCTGTCCACTTTTTTTTTTTTTTTTACTTTTATTTGTGCACCAATTCATTTGGGTGGTAAGGTGTTTTATTGTTATTTCTTGTAGACATGTGCAAAACTAAAATTTTCGTTTCGTTTTCGTTCATTCGGACGAAAATGTTACGAATTTCGTTCATTACTGCATTCGTTTCAGACGAAATTCGTTCATTATTTTCGTTTCGTTTCGTTTTATTCGTTCGTTTTATAGAATAAGTGTAATACTATTGGCTTTCTATAAACCGAACGAGAGCCCCATTCATAAGAAATTCTTATGAATGGGGCTCTCGTTCGGTTCATAGAAAGGCAATAGTACTACATGTTTTCTATAAGCCGAAATTCTATAAACCGAACGTTCGGTTTATAGACTTTCGGCTTATGGAATACATGTAATCCTATTGCTATTCTATAAACCGAACGTTCGGTTTATAGAATAGCAATAGGATTACATGCTATTCTATAAACCGAACGTTCGGTTTATAGAATGCCAATAGACTTACATGCATTCCATAAACCGAAAGTCGTTCATTATGTCGGTTTATGAAATGTACTATGTATGTGTAATGCTATTGTATTCTATAAACCGACTCTATTTCGGCTTATAGAATGCAATAGTACTACGAATGGACGAATGAACAAATGATTTTCGTTTATTAACCATTGGTTCATTCGGCTTTCGTTAGCTTAGCATTTTCGTTATTAGTTTTTCGGACGAATGGACGAAAATGCTATTTTCGGACGAAAATGCATTCGTCCGAAAACGAATGCATATGTCTAATTTCTTGTTTATTTATATAATGTTATTTTAGTGCTGTACATTGTTTTGTAGTTTGTTTTCTGTTAGTGCTGACACCTTGAGGGACAGTGGTAGTCCTGGCTTATCACACTTAAACATTTTTATTAAACAGGGGTCATCAATGCAAGTATTAAAAAAAATCACATAGTTGAAGTATTAACTGTAAGTATTAACAATAAAACATTATCAACTAACGCAAAGTATTTTAATGCAATGTGCATAGTAACTTATGAAAAAAAGTAAAGCATCAAAATAAAGCCTTAGTTCTTAAAAAACGATATTTAATTTGTGTGGGCACACAAAATAAGAACTTAATTAATAATTATTAATATGACAAAAAATACATAGAAATAGATATCATGTTGACATAATAGGAAGGTCAATACTATATACCCATATCTCCTTACCCCAAACTAAGTTAATCCTTCTAAAAAGGAGAAAATTCTTCCAAAACATAAACAATTATACCTCAAAAACACATACAATTCAGTGTGGAGCCCATATTGGTATATCAGAAAAAAAAAACCTCCATAACGATCAGCACAGTTTACCACTGGTCCTAAATGTCCTTAAAAACTTCTCGTTTGCCCTTATTGAAAAATAAATTGTATAGTTCACAGTGTGTGTATGTGGTTTGAAACATAAGCCCATACCAATATGTCTTACTCTTTACAGCATCTTTCTATAATAAATTGTGTGGCCAATGGCATATATATATCCCTATATAATACGTTAGATTTCCTGTGCCAGGTCTGATAACTTGTTTGTTTTTTTTGTTCTAGAATACTGTAACGGATCAGCTACAGAAACAATACAACAGAGATCAGATATACACCTACGTGGGTGACATTCTTGTTGCCGTCAATCCATTCAGAAGCTTGAATCTTTACTCCCCCCAGGTGTGATGATGCTATATGGTTTTGTTTGTTTGTTGCAGATGCAGGTTTATGGGGTCCTGACTAGGCAAATTTGGGTTTGTCCCGACACTAGTACTACCTGTGCACAATGGCAGCAATGCCTTTAATCTGTGTATGTCTTTAAGACAAACACGGTCTAAAGATCCTGAAGAACAGAACTCCAGACCCCTGGACCAGGGAGGCCAGGGAGTCACGCAAAGATGCCAGATGTCCCACAGTATCATATACCTACCTCTATTGCTTTGCCTTTTCGCATCTCTTGTCACAGTTGGTAACAGTTGGCAAGTATGCATTCAATCCAAAGTTATTAGTAGGGTCAGGTCCTGTGTCTATAGACTGATCTCTACTCCAGGCATATGGGGCTAATCTGCAGGAGCATTGTACAATTGGAACCCTGAGTCTTAGGCACATAACCCTTTATAGGCATAGATCAATTTGAACTCTACTGTAGAATCTCTTCTTCCAATAGATCAAGGGGACTGCAACTACAATATAAAGCCATTGTACATTTGGAGGTATATAAAGATGATATAGAAGCATGCCTCCTGCAGGAGAAAATAGCTTGAGGCCATCAGAAGCTGTTACACTGAAAAGCAAAAAATAATTGTATAGCCACAAGGATTGTTTTATTGGAGAAGAATGAACTGATTTTGGTTATGGTATAATGAAACTAAAAGAAATCAAGAAAAAACAGTTAATTTGCCAGAGCCAGAAAGATTGTTTAGCTAAAAATATATTCGCTATGTCAATCATACTATAAAGGTTAAGCAACAACAGAAAATGAAAAACTGATTGAAAAAATAGATTGGCAAGTATAAACATAACAAAAAGCATGCGGGTCCACATTCCAGTAATCATGGCCATTAAGCATTCTTGAGCACAGATTCAGAAATAATGAGGCCTTGGCCTAAAGATAATCTCCATTAAAGGGGAAATACACACGTCAATTCAGTCAGTAGCCTCTTGATGATCAAGATGAGTTTAGGCTTCAGGCCCCACTAAGGTATATGGAGTAGGGTGGACTCCAACACTTGTTAGGGCCTGTGGGGGGACACATGGGTGCCAGCCAGGCCACAGAGAAGGCTGTATATATCTCTGTGTAAAAAAAAAAAAGTACTGTTCAAGGTGAGATAAGTGTGAGAATCTGAAAAGTATGACATTCTCTAAAATTGACGGAAACCGCTCTCATTCATATTCAGAGCTTTGGTTCGGACAGGAGATTCACTGGCACTTGTTATAAGGCACAGCTGCTGTAATTACTATCAGTACAAAACCTGAGAATTCTTTCAAATCTCTTCAAACCTCAATTGTTTTACCCTCTGACATTTCTACATTCCACATTGATCTGAACATGTAATGACCATGGAAAAAAAATAATTGTACAGTATCTACACAGGTTAAATTATGTGGATTTGAATAATTTTGCCATTTTTATTTTCAGTATTCCCAACTCTACATAGGAGCTAAGAGGACAGACAATGCTCCACATATCTTTGCGGTCGCTGATTTAGCGTATCAGTCCATGGTTACATATAATTCTGATCAGGTACCAGCATTATTATTGTTACATTACTATATCCATAGTATGTCCTCAGAATAAGGAATACGCAGTATTAATGTCCTTTTCTACTTGCATTGCAGTGTATAGTTATTTCTGGAGAAAGTGGTGCAGGGAAGACAGAAGGCGCCCATCTCTTGGTGCAACAACTTACTGTCCTTGGGAAGGTAGGTTTTGTTTCTCTGGTACTAGAAAGGCTAGTTAAGAGACAGAGCCAGTTTAACATTTCCATAGTTTGTGAAAGTCTAGCTCACACTGATGTAAGTAGTATGGTCACTTTAAATCACTGGTGAGTCCTGAGCAGGGCTTTCAGTAGTAGGCCCCTCTCACTCTTAAACATATTTACAACAATTTCAGTGTGTCTTGTAAATAACAGTTAAGACTCAAACTATTACAGCTATTTGTACTGTATTTTTTTTTTTTGCTGTGAATGCTTAGCATTTGCTCCCTTTATCTTACCTTGCACCAGCATAATTATTTGAGCCCCTAACCTCTTATAGTGGCCTTTTGTTCATTTTCTTACTTTACCAATTTATGTATCCATTTAGCTCCCCTGTGAAACTAAACTTGTCTTTTGATCACTGAATAAGGAAGCCCTGGATGATATTGGGAGGTGCTTACTTAGGAGAGAGACATCTTTACTCTAAAAAATCTATTTATTTAACTAATGGAAGTGGAACATTGTAGCCTCAAAATAATAAGGCAAGGATTAGTTAAAAAAAAAATAAAAAAAGAAAAATATATATAAAAATCTAAGGCCTGTAGAGTCAGGCTTTTTGCCCAAAACAACTTATACTGGAACATATAATCATAATGTTATTTCATATTTGAAACTGTGCCATTTATCTAAATACACACTAACTGGTCTAATAACCCAGCACAAGGGAAAAAATTATCATCATAACATCATAAATATACAATAGAAATATGACGATTCTTCCAGTATGAAAAATATACAGTAGACACATGTTCGTTCTAAAGACTATCATGTATCAAGACTGCTGCATCTGTACACAGGAGAGAAAAATGTATGTAAATTCCCTTTAAACTTATTAGAAAAAAAGTATAAATATTGTTTCAGCAGTAAACTGTATGCTAAAATAATAAAAGTGATCAAACAAATAAAAAGACCAGATTTGAATTGTGTTCACTACATTATTTATAATTAAGGGTATACCAAAAATCACTGTAATTAAGGTTAATATTGTAAATCATTGTTTAAAGGGAATTTCCACAGAGGAAAGATACTCTTGAATCGTTTATAGAAAATCAACAGAACTAAAGCTTGAAATTTACTCCGAGATGCTGTGGGGAATTTCCATTGCAAAAAAAGTTCTGTTTAATTTTGTTGCAATAAATGATGTTTGTTTTTTGGAGTGAATTACAAAAGAGGGGGTTTAATTTACTCATCTCTCGGTGGAAATTGTAACATGGCTAAGTATGTGAAATGCCAATGATGCCTGATTCTATAGACTATTAAAATGTCCATCCCTGTGTAAATATCTGATGTGATAAGCTGTATTTTCCTTGAATAATGGAGTAACACTGTATCAAGTTTTTGCAAGTGTTGGGTTTAAAGATATGTAACAGATGCTTGCATCCAAGCATTATGACTGTAACTAGAATTTAAAATGCATGTTTGGCTGTAATACATGCAGGCATACCCCACTTTAAGGACCTTCACTTTAAGGTTATTGTTACAGTATTCCCATTTATTGCACTGTACAATGCTTCTCCTTCTGTGACCACTATTCGAGAATAACACATGGAGGGGGACGTTGGAGGTCGACTTTCATTTTTTAAGACTAAGTCAAATTGGCACCCGAGTTTGAAAAAACAAACAAACCAGGTTTGAATCATCCCCATTAAAAGTTATTTTTGAGACTAAGTCAAATACAGGTGGTGTATTTGACTTAGTGTCAAAAGTAATGTCAACCTCCAAAGTCGACCTCGTTGAGCTATTCTCAATTTTTTTTGTGAATAGACCCATAAGACACGTGTACTATAGACTATATAAGATAAATGAAAAGTGAAAAAAGTTAGTGCTTCACATTAGTAGATTTTTGTTCTACATACATGCCCATTGCGTATATTAATATGTGGTATGTCTGTAGTGTATGTTCTGGACTGTACCGTACTATTTTGCAGTTGTCCAGTCTGGTACACCAGGTGGCTTTTTAAATAGCCATTCTTTAAAGAAAGAATACAAATAAAGCACCTTACTGGATCCTCTTGCATGTATAGCTCTATCAGGGGGCAGACATCTTGTGTCAGATAGATCTTCCTTCATCTGACTCTACTGACCTAAGATAATGAACAAAATGTCTACCCCCTGATACCTCTATACACGAACACGGGACTCAATAAGGTACTGTATTTGTTTTCTTTCATCAAAGCATTTCTGTTTAAAATTCCGACATATAATGCAATCTGCCTTTAAATGTTTAGATTTTCTGAATCATAAACGGTGACAAAAGACAAATGTAGCCAAAAAAATGAAAGACTGTAAGTGAAGACATTATAAATAGTTATGCTATAAATAAATAATACAAAATAAATTCCATCATAAAGCTTATTTTCATCGTTTTCGCTCTATCTGGGTGTGGACATGTTGTTCAGAATATTCGGTCAGATATTTCTTGGATCGGATAACCCAAGATTCCAAACAAAATGTCTGTACCTTTAAAGAGCAATATGGAACACTAGCACATGATTGTACTGTTAAGTCTATTTCATATTACCTGAAAAATATGGAATAGCAATGCAAAGGTATACATTTTAACCAAAGATGCATGTATATTATTATATAATTTTTATCTGCTGGTACAGCTTTTTGTTTAGCTTCTGAATATATACTTGTTGAGTCACTGAATAAAGCATAACTTTTGTCTTTCAGGCAAACAACAGAACATTACAAGAGAAGATTTTGCAGGTGAATAACCTGGTTGAAGCCTTTGGAAATGCCTGTACTATTATTAATGAGAATTCAAGTCGCTTTGGAAAATACTTAGAAATGAAATTTACAAGCAATGGAACTGTCGTCGCAGCCCAAATTTCTGAATATCTCCTCGAAAAATCCAGAGTTGTTCACCAAGCCTTGTGAGTATCAGTAGAATTCTATTTAATTATATAGATTGATTATATTGGAGGGGAAACATGTTTTAAAAGATCCTTATCAATATTAACCATAACATCTAGTAGTTAGCTATGCTTAGGACCAAATTTATCGAAGCAAAACAGGTGCTATTTTTTTTTTAAAGAAAAAGTTCTACATTTGGAGCGAACTACCATAACTTTCCATTGGTTTCCATAGTTACTATTACTATTTTAGCACTTTGGATTGCAAAATACCTTATGTTTGACCTGGATACACCTGGATCATAGAGAAGCAGATCGCCTGGAATCTTCTTTTGCACAGTATGCACCCAAGAACAATCTTTTCACTTGGGAGCCCCTTTTCAAACATTTAATAAAGATGGAAGAAATACCATATTTCATATATGGAGATACTTGTGCAATAGCAAGTCCATTTGCCCTACTCATATTAGATTTGAGTTTATCTCATGTACAATAATGTGTTGGCATGTTTTCTTTACTTAAAGGACAAATGTAACAACATATGTACTTATGTTTAATTGAAAAATTGTATCAAGTGTAGATGATTTATAAAGAAATTCTTTAATGAAAGAATACAAATAAAGTGCCTTATTGAGCCTACTATACTCCATATAGCTCTCTCAGGGGCAGACATCTTGTTAAGAATCTTAGGTCAGATCTTCACTCACCTCGGTTCATAGGAAGAAAGCTCTGACCCATCTGACAAAAGATACCAAAACCAAATGTCTGCCTCCTGGTAAAGCTTTATGAAGTAAAGATTGCTCAATAAGGTACTTTTTTGTATTCTTTCATTAAATCATTTCGATTTAAAATACCTACACTTGATTTTAACAACTTAATTATTTGTTACAGTTGTCCTTTAACCCCTTTGTGACATGACCTTTTGACCTTGTCTTTCCCTTAGTGACAAGGGCTGTTTTGTTGACAAGGGCTGTTTTGGTGACAAGGGTTATTTGTGCTCAGCTGGAATTTCCTTCTTTCTCATATACTGTACCCAAGCAAATGGTATGCTGTTTTTATCGCCATAAGAAGGGCTTTCATTAGATATCATTATGTTCATCACATCTTATAATTTACTGCAAAACTAATCATAAAATAACTTTGACCTAAAAAAATATTTACACAAATACAATCATTAAAAAAGACCCAATCTGAATAGTTTCTAAATTTTGTCCTGAGTTGAGAAATATGTTTGTTTCCATGTTTTTCTGCATTTTTTTGCGAGTTATAGGGACCTTTTGACCCCAACCCGAACCCTAAATTAAATCCTAAATTTAACCCTTACTCTAACCCTTATGCTAACCCTTAACTTATTCTAATTTTAGTTTAATTGTAACCCTAATTGTAACCCGAACAATTATTCTAACCCTAACCCTAGATTTTAGCTAATTAAGTCCTTTTTTTTCGTTGTCTTTTTTTTTTATTGTAATTCAACAGCATTAGAGCGACCAAAGTGATTTTTTCCCCACTTCTGACGCTCTACCCACAAGAGAAAAGCAGCCACATTTGAGGAGCATTCTGCTCTTCCAATATGGCGCCCACGATCGCTCCGTGGATTAAAAAATTCCTTGCTGCTTAATGCCTCGACGAGGCAATAGAAATTTGCGGTTTTCATGATCACATGCAATAAAAGGCTCATTTCTCATTATATGAGTCAGACTGGACTCCATTAAATCTATTCATCATTTAATAATGATAGATTGCCCGAGAACTTCTCAAAATTGCTCAATACATTTTTAATTGTTCTTGCAGAGGGGAAAAGAATTTTCACATATTTTACTATATTTACGCTGGACTGTCAGAAAAGAAGAAACTTGCCCATTATAAATTGCCAGACAACAAGCCTCCCAGGTAATTCAATGTACATTATTAAAAAAAAAAACGTGGCTCTAAACTGTGGCATGTTATTACTTTGCCATTGCAATTTAAATGCTAATACTTTATCTTTCGACTTTTAGGTATCTGCACAATCAGCATGTTAAAATGGTACAAGACTTTATGAATAATTCGTTCTATAAAACCCAGTTTGATTTAATTGAACAATGTTTCAAGGTAATAGGTTTCACGCTGGAGGTGAGTGACACAATGACTTTTCAATATAGCTTGCCAAAGTAGGGGACAATTTCAATAAGTATGTGGTATGTCAATTTTAATTACGTCATTGAAATTATAAATCAGAACTGCACCATGTTTTTTAATGCCAATAAAAAGTTCATTGCCCACGTACAAGAGTGGCGTGAGTAGGCATTAGAAGACTTTACTGACGCAGTAAAAGTGAAGTGGAATCAGCCTCTGAAACAGGGTTTGGGAATTATGGACAGGTTGGTAAGAGCATAAAGACTTACTTAGAGGATGGTTATCAAATATATATAGTATATAGAGAGAGGTCTTTGACATTGTAGGTTGTTTATCCTCTGTTGTGATATCACCATAGAGCAGGGGTAGGCGACCTTCAGCACTCCAGATGTGGTGGACTACATCTCCCATAATGTTCTTACAGCTGGAATTGAAGTCCACAATATCTGGAGTGCCATAGGGTACTGACAATTGAATAGTTCCTTTTGAGGCAGTAAAAAAGAGAGGTTTCTTGTGGTCTTTGGTTTTGGTCTTGACTATTTTGGCCTAGATTTTGAAACGTTATTGGCAATTTACTACACATTACTGTTAGTGGATTAAGAATACCAATAAGCTTGATAAGTGGCACTTATCTAGAACCATATATTAACTAGACATGTGCATTCGTTTTCGGACGAATGCATTTTCGGACGAAAATAGCATTTTCGTCCATTCGTCCGAAAAACGAATAACGAAAATTTTAACTAACAAAATCCGAATGAACGAATGGTTAATAAACGAAAATCATTCGTTCATTCGTCCATTCGTCCATTCGTGCTATTGGCATTCTAAACCGAAATAGAGTCGGTTTACAATACCAATAGCATTGTACTATATTCCATAAACCGACATGAATGACTTTCGGTTTATGGAATGCATGTAATGCTATTAGCTTCCTATAAACCGAAATTGAGTTCCCATTCATACGAATAGGTCAATTGACCTATTCGTATGAATGGGGACTCTTTCGGTTTCTAGAAAGCCAATAGCAGCATGTATTCTATAAGCCGAAAGTCTTTAAAACAAACGACGTTCGGTTTATAGAATACATGTAATGCTATTGCTGTTCTATAAGCCGAAAGACTTTCGGCTTATAGAACAGCAATAGCATTACATGTATTCTATAAACTGAACGTCGTTCGTTTTAAAGACTTTCGGCTTATAGAATACTATTGGCATTCTATAAACCTAACTAGAGTCCCTCCTCATTCATAAGAATTTCTTATGAATGGGGACTCGACTCTAGTTCGGTTTATAGAAAGCCAATAGTATTCTATAAGCCGAAAGTCTTTAAAACGAACGACGTTCGGTTTATAGAATACATGTAATGCTATTGCTATTCTATAAACCGAACGACTTTCGGTTTATAGAATAGCCATAGGATTACATGTAGTACATAAGCCGAAAGTCTATAAACCGAAAGTCGTTCGGTTTATAGGCTGTCGGCATTTAACTATACAGAGACAGAGTCTCCATTCATAAAATTATGAATGGAGACTTTTTCTCCGTGTAGTAAAATGCTGAAAGCCTATAAACCGAACGATCGGTTTATAGACTTTCGGCTTATGTAATACATGTAATCCTATGGCTATTCTATAAACCGAAAGTTCGGTTTATAGAATAGCAATAGGAATACATGTATTCCATAAACCGACAGCCTATAAACCGAACGTTCGGTTTATAGGCTGTGGGCATTTTACTACACGGAGACAAAGTCTCCATTCATAATTTTATGAATGGAGACTCTGTCTCCGTATAGTTAAATGCCGGCTTTTAACTATACGGAGACAAAGTCTCCATTTATAATTTTATGAATGGAGACTCTGTCTCCGTATAGTTAAATGCCCACAGCCTATAAACCGAACGTTCGGTTTATAGGCTGTCGGCTTTTAACTATACGTTTGTCTCCATTCATAAATTTATGAATGGAGACTCTGTCTCCGTATAGTTAAATGCTATTGTATTCTATAAACCGACTCTATTTCGGCTTATAGAATGCAATAGTACTACGAATGGACGAATGAACGAATGATTTTCCTTTATTAACCATTCGTTCATTCGGCTTTAGTTAGCTTAGCATTTTCGTTCTTCGGTTTTCGGGCGAATGGACGAAAATGCAATTTTCGGACGAAAATGCATTCGTCCGAAAACGAATGCACATGTCTAGTATATATTCACATGTAAATTGCTTTTTTAATAAAAAATTATGATATAAAAAAAATCTTGTTTTTATTTCCTTTTATGTGACAATGCTGCCTCTCTCTTTCCCTTGCCCCCAGATTTGTCGCTCTCCCCCCCTTAGTGTTGTCTCTCTCTCACCCTCCCTTTGGCTCCCCCCTCGCTCCCCTTGTGTCTGTCTCTTCCCCCCTTCCCTCCCCTTGTTTCTCTCTGTCCCCCCCCCCCCTTGTTATTCTGTCCCCCCCTCACCTGTTTCTTGCTCCCTGGTGGCTAGTGGGGGCAGCCGGGGGATGTATGCACTATACATAATAGACGGAAGTGTCGGGCAGCATGGAGGTTGTCTGCACGATTCGTGCAGACATCCCCCAGCTGCCCGATTCTCCCTGGTGGCTAGCGAGGCAGCAGAGGATGTCTGCGCGATGAGCGGGACCTCTCCTGCTGCCGCCCGGCATGACCGCCGGGACTTCTATGATGAAGCTGGGTACTTCCGGCTTCCTCATAAAAGTCCTGGCTGTCGTTCCGGGCGGCAGCAGGGGAGGTCTCGCTCATCGCGCAGACATCCTCCGCTGCCTCGCTAGCCACCAGGGAGAATCGGGCAGCTGGGGGATGTCTGCACGAATCGTGCAGACAACCTCCATGCTGCCCGACACTTCCGTCTATTATGTATAGTGCATACATCCCCCGGCTGCCCCCACTAGCCACCAGGGAGCAAGAAACAGGTGAGGGGGGGACAGAATAACAAGGGGGGGGGGGCAGAGAGAAACAAGGGGAGGGAAGGGGGGAAGAGACAGAAACAAGGGGAGGGGGGCAGAGAGAAACAGGGGGAGGGAAGGGGGGAAGAGACAGACACAAGGGGAGCGAGGGGGGAGCCAAAGGGAGGGTGAGAGAGAGACAACACTAAGGGGGGGAGAGCGACAAATCTGGGGGCAAGGGAAAGAGAGAGGCAGCATTGTCACATAAAAGGAAATAAAAACAAGATTTTTTTTATATCATAATTTTTTATTAAAAAAGCAATTTACATGTGAATATATACTAGACATGTGCATTCGTTTTCGGACGAATGCATTTTCGTCCGAAAATTGCATTTTCGTCCATTCGCCCGAAAAACGAAGAACAAAAATGCTAAGCTAACTAAAGCCGAATGAACGAATGGTTAATAAAGGAAAATCATTCGTTCATTCGTCCATTCGTAGTACTATTGCATTCTATAAGCCGAAATAGAGTCGGTTTATAGAATACAATAGCATTTAACTATACGGAGACAGAGTCTCCATTCATAAATTTATGAATGGAGACAAACGTATAGTTAAAAGCCGACAGCCTATAAACCGAACGTTCGGTTTATAGGCTGTGGGCATTTAACTATACGGAGACAGAGTCTCCATTCATAAAATTATAAATGGAGACTTTGTCTCCGTATAGTTAAAACCGGTGTTCTGACAAATTTCTGGAGCAAATTCTCCTGCGCAATCGCAGGAGAATTTGCTCACTGCGCATGCGCATAAAGTTACAGCTGATAACTCAGCTGTAACTTTGTGACCACCGCGCATGAGCCAGCTGCGCAACCCACCTCCCGCCCCCCTCACACCCCCCTCACACCCCTTCTTACCAGATCATCGACCACAGCGATACACACCGCATGCGCACGCCTATCCAGCCGTTTGGGAATGCGCGCGTCCGTTGTTGTGTTCTTAAGGTGGTAAGTAACACGGGGCGTCGGGACATAAGGGGGCAAGCATCCTGGTGAGGGCTGCCTCATCTTGATGGGATTTGTGATCCTCCTGCTGTATTATTGATGCAGCAGGAGGATCACAAATCCCATCAAGATGAGGCAGCCCTCACCAGGATGCTTGCCCCCTTATGTCCCGACGCCCCGTGTTACTTACCACCTAAAGAACACAACAACGGACGCGCGCATTCCCAAACGGCTGGATAGGCGTGCGCATGCGTTGTGTATCGCTGTGGTCGATGATCTGGTAAGAAGGGGTGTGCGGGGGGTGTGAGGGGGGCGGGAGGTGGGTTGCGCAGCTGTCTCATGCACGGTGGTCACAAAGTTACAGCTGAGTTATCAGCTGTAACTTTATGCGCATGCGCAGTGAGCAAATTCTCCTGCGATTGCGCAGGAGAATTTGCTCCAGAAATTTGTCAGAACACCGGCATTTAACTATACGGAGACAGAGTCTCCATTCATAAAATTATAAATGGAGACTTTGTCTCCGTATAGTTAAAAGCCGGCATTTAACTATACGGAGACAGAGTCTCCATTCATAAAATTATGAATGGAGACTTTGTCTCCATGTAGTAAAATGCCCACAGCCTATAAACCAAACGTTCGGTTTATAGGCTGTGGGCATTTTACTACACGGAGACAAAGTCTCCATTCATAATTTTATGAATGGAGACTCTGTCTCTTATTAGTTAAATGCCGACAGCCTATAAACCGAACGACTTTCGGTTTATAGACTTTCGGCTTATGTAATACATGTAAACCTATGGCTATTCTATAAACCGAAAGTCGTTCGGTTTATAGAATAGCAATAGGATTACATGTATTCCATAAGCCGAAAGTCTATAAACCGAAAGTCGTTCGGTTTATAGACTTTCGGCTTATAGAATACAAGTAATACTATTGCCTTTCTATGAACCGAACGAGCGCCCCATTCATAAGAATTTCTTATGAATGGGGCTCTCGTTCGGATTATAGAAAGCCAATAGTATTACATTGTATTCTATAAAACGAACGAATAAAAATTAACGAAACGAAAATAATGAACGAATTTCGTCTGAAACGAATGCACTAATGAACGAAATTCGTTTTAGACGAAATAAATAACATTTTCGTCCGAATGGACGAAAACGAAACGAAAATTTTAGTTTTGCACATGTCTAATATTAACCCCTTCGTGATGTTAGGACGTACTATGCCGTCCTGACTTTAAGTGCCTTAAAGTCGTTAGGACTGCATAGTACGTCCTGTACTAAACAGCTCATCGCGGCTCCCCGTGATGAGCTGTTTTCGGATCCCGCTGCAGGCACTTACAGAGTGGCCTCAGTCTGACAGAGAAAATGTAGCCGGTACTCAAAGCGAGCACAGGCTACATTTTGCTAAATCACGCTGTGCCCGAACTTCCGGGTTCGGGCACGCCTCCATGACGTCACACGTGACGTCCGGAGGTCTGGCGATTTTTTGGCAGGGACCCACAGGGTCTATTAAGACCGTGATTGGGTCTCTGCCAGAGTATTCCTGGCTACCGATCACAAGGATCGGTGGTGGCCAGGAACAAATCGTGACGTTTTGGTGCATGCGTCGTTTGGGACGCAAGCACCATGCGTCACGAAGGGGTTAAACACTCCACCTGCAATAAAAGGATGATTTCTCGTTATATGAGTCAGACTGGACTTCATTAAATCAATTCATCATTTAAAAATGATAGATTGCCCGAGAACTTCTAAAAATTGCTCAATAAATGTTTAATTTGCTCTTGCAGAGGGGAAAAGAATTTTAACATATTTTACTATATTTATACGAAGCTAGAACACATCAAGGGAAATGAAGTCCACAATATCTGGAGTGCCATAGGGTAGTGAGAACTGAATAGTCTCTTTTGAGGCAATAAAAAAGAGAGGCTTCTTGTGGCCTTTGGTTTTGGTCTTGACTATTTGGGGATAGATTTTGATTGGTAGATTGGATTAAGAATTAAAATATTTGCAGGCTCAAGCATTCCTACCAAGAAAGGCTTCTACTCCATGACGTTTTTTAAAAAGTAAGGTTTAACAGCATTGGAGAAGGATATTGATACTTTGGAGAGAGTTCAGAGAAGGGCTACTAAACTGGTTCTTGGGTTGAAGGATAAAACTTACCAGGAAAGGTTAAAGCATCTTAACATGTATAGCTTGGAGGAAAGACGTAACAGGGGGGATATGATAGAAACATTTAAATACATAAAGGGAATCAACACATTAAAGGAGGAGAGTATATTTAAAAGAAGAAAAACTACCACAACTAGAGGACATAGTCTAAAATTAGAGGGGCAAAGATTTAAAAGTATTATCAGGAAGTATTACTTTACTGAGAGGGTAGTGGATGTATGGAATAGCCTTCCAGCGGAAGTGGTAGAGGTAAGCACTGTGAAGGCGTTTCATCATGCGTGGGATAGGCACAAGGCTATCCTAGATTTAAGATAGGGAGCTGGGGACTAATAAAAGTATTTAGAAAATTGGGCAGACTAGATGGACCGAATGGTTCTTATCTGCCGACACATTCTATGTTTCTATGAAAAGGGTCTTGACCAAAAGGTGGAAGGGTCTTCCAATAAAAGGTGGTCTTGAGAAAAAGATGGGCAGGGATTAGGTAGATATTGGCATGGTGTGTCCCAGACAGTTAAATTTGACTGATAATGGGTGGAGCATATACAAAAAAGGAAAATATATTGTCGGATATTAATAACCATAAAAATATGAAGATGGGTTATTAATTATGAATCATTTAAGATATGAATAAATTATGATTCATATGTATGGGTCTGACCAAAAATACCCATATAAAGAATTCATTATGTATATAGAGAGTTTGGATGACGTTTTTACAAAAGTAAATACAATGCAACAATTATAAATAAAATAATAATTAATTTATTGAAAATAAAATAAAGATCAAAAGATAAGCAAATTAGTGTAACAACAAAAAAACAATATCAATAGATGTTAACCATAATTCTCAAGCATGACTTATAACAGATGTGAATATGATAAAACATAAATTATGCATCTATGTAGCTGTATCAACATGTATGTAGTATAATTTACTATGCAGTTATGTTTCTGACCACAAGATGGCCAAGCATTTTATTTAGATACAACCACACATACATTTATAATGATTAGTAGTTAAAATAGTTAATGATAGTACACCATAATTATCTACAAATCTGCTGGTAAAAAGGCATATACTCTGCTTAGGTAAGGTAATATTACTAAATCATAAAACCCAAGGTGGCAATTTCTTAACCCCTTAGTGACAAGACATTTTCACTTTGACTTTCCCTTGGTCACAATGGCTGTTTTGACATTTCTGGGGTGTTTGAGTTTAGCGGCAATTTTATTATTTCTCACATACAGTACCCACACAAATGATATGTTGTTTTTATCGTCATAAGAAGGGCTTTCATTAGATACCATTATGCCCATCATATCTTATAACTTACTACAAAAAAAAAATCATAAAATATGATGAAATTTTTTTAAAAACCCACTTTTTCTAACTTTGACCTAAAATATAATTTACACAAATAAAATCATTAAAAAATACCCCGTCTAAATAGTTTCTAAATGTTGTCCCGAGGGGCAAAAACCATAAAAATAGTGTTTTTTTCCTATATTGACCTTTTGACCCCAACCCGGACACAAAATTTAACCCTAACACTAAATTTAACCCCAACTCTAATCTTTATTATATCCCTTAATATGTTTTCATTTTAATTTAATTTTAACCCTATCCCTAAATGCTAAAAATTATTTAATTTTAACCCTATAGGCTAATCTAACTATGTAACCAGTTTTTAATTAATTAAATATTTATTTTAAATGTTTTCCATTGCTATGCTACTTAACTACCACTAGGCAGTCAAGTAGCATATTCAGAGCGACGGAAGTGAAGTTACATTCACTTCCGAAGCTCAGACCGGCAGAGGGCATAGCCATATTGACATCGAGGCAATAGACCAGCACCGTTAAAGCGGTTTTGAGTGCGAAAACCGCTTGATTCATCGCAGGACGTGCCAGGCACGTCATTTGTTGTTAAGGGAGTTTCTCCCAGGACGTGCCTGACACGTCCTTTGTCGCGAAGGGGTTAATCTGGCCAGTAAATGACAATTTATGTATTCTAGCTTAGACTTTAAGAATTTTAAGAATAAGAATCTTAGATAATCTCAGAAGATTAGATATATTACATATTTGGGTGAAAATCAGAAATTCTGATTCTTGGTAATATCTCTAGGATATTCCTCTGGCTTCCTTCTGCAGAAAGGATGACAGATAAACATTGGGCTAAAACATATAGATGCCAGAAATTGTGGGATTTAAGTTTAATTTACCCAAATATATATGCTAATTACATCTATAAAAATTGAGATTATTCTGGAAACAAAGTACCACATGTATACATTACCAGCAGAGGTTGATTTACAGTTGAGACTTTTGTGATGGGAGTTACTCCTGGGACTTAGACATCTCCATAAACATAATATTGAGCTATCGTTATATTGAACATGTGCTATTAAAAGCCTCATATTCCTGAGTTCTCCCCAGGAGGAGAGAGACTCAGCCCTTTTCTAAATCTGTCCCATCTCTCAACCCACTAGTGCCAGCGCTTCCAAAATCAGTCTACCCGGGTCTCCGCTCTACTACCTCAAGTATCAACTTATCAACCAAACTTTATCTCAGAGTTACACACTGTTCCCTGTAATTTCTAGCCAATTAAAAGTGATGGGTGTGTTTAATTTAAATGAGATAATGTCATGATTTATAGCGATACCTTGATTGTGAGTATAATGTAAGAATATTTATATGTAGAAATGTATAAAAGTGTTATTTATCATTTCACATTAATTTAAAACTCATAATACAATTAATACCACACTAATAAAACAAATAAAAAAACAATATTCTAAAAAAAATGCAGGATTAATTATACTTTGCATATTTGAGTGAAGGTGTGATATAATTATATATTTTAATGAGCAATTATAATCAACTAGGTGTGTTTATAATAACCCTTAATTTATTCTTCAAATCCAAAATCCAAATAATCTCAGTGTGTCTGTCAGTTTCTGTCAGTTTGGGTAGGATAGCATGCTGCATGGAAGCCCCCCTTCTCCTCTTGTATGTATGGACACAGCTGGTAAAATGAAATGTGGCTAGAGTCATAAACCATCCACTAACAATGACCCCTTATCTATTTTGGCCTCTACCAGTCTTATCGGTAACAGATTTGGTTTCATGATTGAAAGGGACTGACTGTTAGGTAGTCTGTTCAGCCACCTCTATGACCTTTAACACCAGATTGATGTGAACTACCGTGATGATGATGAGACCAGGCAAGGCCTTGGAGAGCCAAGGACGACGAAGGAAAAGACTAGACAATGATTCATGTTCCTTAACTCTGATTTTAATTGTTTAGACAAGCGTATATAAACGAAGATAAAAGCATTAGTTACTATAATATAATTGGTTATTCTAATATTCTAAAATGTAGAAAGGCGTGTTTTACAAGAAAATGCACTTAAAACGTCATATGTAAAATAGTGTTACAAAAGTCGTTCTTATGGAAAATTACAGAACTTTCAGAGACAATATGTTGATGTTCCAGAAACCTCTGTTCTGGCCTTGGAATAGTAAGATAAGACCATTCTCATTGCAATTACGCTACTGGCGTGATACAGAAGCTGCTGCAGACATCAGCTTCTTAGATACGCTGTCGGCTTTTAACCCTCACAGATCCAAATTAACCCTTCAATGATAACAGAATTAGGAATGCGGAAGGCTTTCTTCTGTCCTCAGAGACACAGAATAAGGTTTGAACAGACATAAAATAATTCAAAACTGAAACAAAACGGAGGCTGCTGTCATCCATCTTTTTATCCTTGGCTTCTGCTTTATTCATAGGTACTAGTCTCGAGATTACGGTTCAATACCTCTGACTATATATATAAGCCCTGCATCTTTTACATTTAGCATCAACCTAAAAAAAGTGATTAACCCTTTCATGAATTTAATGTTTTTGAAATGTTGTACCTTTAATGAAAATGACAGTTTTTACACCTCTGTTGTGTTTGTGTTTAGCTGTCATTTTCTTATTTCTAATTTACTGTATCCACACAAATTATATATTGTTTTTTGGGATAAAAATGCTTTATTTAGATACCATTATTTTGATCATATAATTTATTATAAAAAAAACATAAAATATGACTCAGAATTAAAAAAAAAACCTTTCTGACTTGTACAGGAAAAATCTTTTACACATCTACAAAAGCTAATAAAACTCCTGTTAATAGATTCTAATATTAGTCCTCAGTTTAGAAATACCAATGTGTACATGTTTTTCTATTGTATTTTGCATGTTATAAGCTAATAACTGAATTAGTATATTGATTTTGTCTAACCATTTTCTCCTTTAAATACTATAAACCGAACCCTAACCTAATCCTAATGCTAACGCTAACCCTGATGCTAACCCTAACTTTAGATCTAAAGCTAAACTAAGAAAAAGCTCATTTTTTTGTTGTAATGTTACTGACTGTCTAGCAACATCCCCTGCGTCAACTGAAGTGATCACTTCTGAAGCTCTTGCCCACAGCAGGGCAGCAAATTATTGGAAAGACTTTATGCCTTTTAATATGGCAAAAGTGATCATTCCAGAGTGATCGCACTGTGTCCTGAGGCCAGATTTAGGCATTGCTGAATGCCTCAATATTGAGGCATTGCAGCACTATTAGCTGAGCATAGAAAGTGATTGGTGATCACTTTCTAGGCTCATTTCACTGCATGACATGGAAGGCAATACAATGGTTACTTTCCCATGATGGGATATCAGTTGCCATGATAATGAAAAGCATTGGGAAACAAATGTGCATTAATATTTGCACACAGCATATGTATATAGCATTTCATAGACACATGCTAAATATGGCTGTTGGGTGTTAGGAGCTAAATCTATGGCCTCACCATTCTGTTATTCAGTGTATAAACAAATGAAAGTGTCAGGAAGGTAAAAGGAGCCATTGTCGCTTGTTATATACAAGTGGTAAGTGTGCCATTTATTTACATCACAACACTTCCATGAATTAAACCTCTGCCACTTGTCATCAGCGGAGGTTCTCCAACCCTGAAAAAGCATGTGATTCTACATCTATGGATATACTCTGGCACTCAGAACACTCAGAACTTTATACTCAGAACTTGTTTTATTATAAAACCAAGTAAATGAAAGTACAGGCTGGGCTGAGGTTTAGCCAAAACTAGAGGCAAGAAAGTATGAGACGGACTCCAGCAACCTCTGTGCATTCACGTTTATTGTATGGTAAAAACGGCACAGATATCTGCTGGGAACAGTGTGGCATACACCAGGTGGATCTGTGAAATGAGCCCACGCATTTCGCGCCTGCATACTGGCGCTTCGTCAAGGTAGTATAAAACCAATAAAATTGTATTGGTTTCTAGTATAAAACCAAACCAAAAATATTATATACAACAGCAAACCAAAAGGATAGCGGGACACTCTGGTCACATGGTTTACAATGGTTTACAAAACGGTAGGCTGGCTGATAATGCATTGATTCCAATTGATGGGGAGTAATACAAAGGAGTCCTAATCTTGCCTCAGTATAAAACATTCCGTTTGAATTCATATGCCAAAATGCAGGGACAATCTTCCCATTTACATTAGCTTGATTGGACTTGATAGCAGGAGATTGGTTGCTCTCAAACCTAAACAAGTAACATGCTTAAGAAAGGAATAAGGAAGGATTTTTAACAATAAAGATTAACCCTGGCATTATTTCTCTCTATCTAGAAGCATTGTATTCAATGAATAAAAATTGTGCTTATTGATTGGAATTGTAAAAAAAAAAAAATTGTGATAAAATAATTGCAATTATTGGTAATAATGATATGTTTCCTTTCAGGAACTTGGCAGTGTGTACAGCATCCTGGCTGCTATTTTAAATGTGGGTGATATTGATTTTACATCAGTGGCGTCAGAACATCAGATTGACAGAAGCCATATCTCTAATACTACGGTGCTTGAAAATTGTAAGACTTGTTTTTTGTATTTGGTGTATGTGAAGCATGTTACAAAGTTACAAAGTTAAGCAAAAGTAATGTACGCAGTAAATATACTATAAAATCACTGCTTATTAAGGGGTGTGCGACCTTCCTAATCTCTACAATACTTTATACTGCATCCCCTCTGCAGTGTGGTCAATTCGCTGTGCAGTAAGTGGGAGAGAGCTAACAAGATCACTACAAAATTAAGGCTCCAATAGCCAAGTTAAACAAAATCTCCAACTTGCCCATGTTTCCAGCTCAGCCATTACTGCCTGATTCTTGACATCCTAATTGTGAATACTCTGTTAATTAGATTTGCTAATTAATATTCTTTGAATCTGTTGTTAGGAAAAAAGAAAACAAATTAGGTACACGGGGATCCGTCCAATGAACTGAGTTAATTGATCTCAGATCATTGAATACCCTGGACTACAATAGAAATGATGGCAATGGAATGATGACATCATTAAATAGAGCCCAATTGAACAATGTCCTTATGTATGACCCAGATAGCATTGTATGTTTAATGCAATCAGTTGATTGATGCAAATTGCTCCAGTCAGATGGTAATAAAATATGTTCAGAAATCAACTAGATGTAGTTATAAGATTTTTTGCAAACCTAATAAAAAGCAACATTTAGTAGACAAAGATGCTGTGCAGCAGGGGCGGGCTGGGCCGGGGGGCAGGGTGGCAATTGCCCCCCAGGCCGCCCTAAGCTATATAAAACACGGCCGCTGGGCCAGTGTTTAAAAAAAAAAAAAAAAAAAAAAAAAAAAAAAAAAACGCGCTTGCAGGCAGAGACTGAGAAGGGATCGGAAGATCCCCTCTCACCTCCGCTCTGCCTGCAAGGCTGCACGGGGAGCCGAACAGGCAGCACAGAGAAACCTCCGTGCTGCCTGTTCGGCTCCCTGTGCAGTCTGACACGGAAGTGCCGACAGTCACGTGATCGGCGCTGTGACGTCAGACGCGCGCCGATCACGTGACCTGTCGGCACAACCGCCGGGAGGCCGAACAGGCAGCATGAAGGGACCATGCTGCCTGCCACCAGGTAAGTCCTCCTGCCACTAGCCACCAGGGAAGTCCTGCCACTAGCCACCAGGGAAAAAGGTAAGGGGGGGGGGCTTTTAAACACTGGCATATTATTGGGCAAATTGGCTGGCAAATAAGACTGGCATATTATTGGGCAAATTGGCTGGGGAATATTACATGGCAAATAAGACTGGCATATTATTGGGCAAATTGGCAGGGGAATATAACATGGCAAATAAGACTGGCATATTATTGGGCAAATTGGCTGGGGAATATTACATGGCAAATAAGACTGGCATATTATTGGGCAAATTGGCTGGGGAATATTACATGGCAAATAAGACTGGCATATTATTGGGCAAATTGGCAGGGGAATATAACATGGCAAATAAGACTGGCATATTATTGGGCAAATTGGCTGGGGAATATTACATGGCAAATAAGACTGGCATATTATTGGGCAAATTGGCTGGGGAATATTACATGGCAAATAAGACTGGCTTATTATTGGGCAAATTGGCAGGGGAATATAACATGGCAAATAAGACTGGCTTATTATTGGGCAAATTGGCTGGGGCATATTACATGGCAAATAACACTGGCATATTATTGGGCAAATTGGCTGGGGAATATTACATGGCAAATAAGACTGGCATATTATTGGGCAAATTGGCTGGGGCATATTACATGGCAAATAAGACTGGCATATTATTGGGCAAATTGGCTGGGGCATATTACATGGCAAATAAGACTGGCATATTATTGGGCAAAGTGGCTGGGAAATATTACATGGCAAATAACACTGGCATATTATTGGGCAAATTGGCTGGGGAATATTACATGGCAAATAAGACTGGCATATTATTGGGAAAATTGGCTGGGGCATATTACATGGCAAATAAGACTGGCATATTATTGGGCAAATTGGCTGGGGAATATTACATGGCAAATAAGACTGGCATATTATTGGGAAAATTGGCTGGGGCATATTACATGGCAAATAAGACTGGCATATTATTGGGCAAATTGGCTGGGGCATATTACATGGCAAATAACACTGGCATATTATTGGGCAAATTGGCTGGGGAATATTACATGGCAAATAAGACTGGCATATTATTGGGCAAATTGGCTGGGGAATATTACATGGCAAATAAGACTGGCATATTATTGGGCAAATTGGCTGGGGCATATTACATGGCAAATAACACTGGCATATTATTGGGCAAATTGGCTGGGGAATATTACATGGCAATTAACACTGGCATATTGGGCAAATTAGCAGGGGCATATTAAATTGCAGATAACCTTTGAATATTATTGGGCAAATTTACTTAGTCATATTAAATTGCATAATAACATTTTCATATTATGGGACAAATTGGCTGGGGAATATTAATGGCAAATAATATTGGAAATGTGTATGTAATGGGGTGATGGAGGCATGTAAATGTGGTGATGGGGCATGTCCTGGTGTGCAACGTGGGTTATGGGTCATGTCGTAGGTGTGCAACGTGGGTAGGGGAGGGGGGTGCCCAAATTTTGGGATATTGGGTGTCTAAATCCTGGCATATTGAGGGGCATAATCCTGGCATATTGAGGGGCATAATCCTGGCATATTGAGGGGGCATCATCTTGGCATATTGAGGGGAAAATCCTGGCATATTGGGTGTCTAAATCCTGGCATATTGAGGGGCATAATCCTGGCATATTGAGGGGCATAATCCTGGCATATTGAGGGGCTTAATCCTGGCATATTTAGGGGAAAATCCTGGCATATTGAGGGGGCATCATCTTGGCATATTGAGGAGAAAATCCTGGCATTTTGAGGGGCATAATCCTGGCATATTGAGGGGCATAATCCTGGCATATTGAGGGGCATAATCCTGGCATACTGAGGGGCATAATCCTGGCATTTTGTAAGGGAAAATTCTAGCATATTAAATGGCAAATCCTGGTATATTGTGGGGGAAAATCCTGGCAATATTCGTTATAAAACAAGGAAAAGATGGCCGTGGATGGGGAGGCGATTCGATGATGCAATGGGCCACTTGACTGGATTTGCCCCCCAGGCCTACGGCTGCCAGCCCTCCCCTGCTGTGCAGGAGATACTGAGCTTTGGTAGGATAGTTGACAACATTTGAAAAAATTCCAGGGACACTTTGTGGCACAGCTATTTATTACTTATTTAAAAATGCACCACACCCATTGCCCCCAAAGTTCCTCCCACTGCCCCACCCACATAATTAGCATTGTGTAGCCCCACCTAGTTATTATAGTGCAGATTATATCACTAAATTCCTACCAACTAGGGCCTATTTTAAGGAACAACTCACATTCCTTCATTATGCCAGATCCATAGCACGGCACCATTATTGTATAGTTTAGAATAGAATAATTGCATATTTAAAGAACAAACTTGATTGCATCCACATAACTTGCCACAGATCCCAGCTACAAGTCTTGCCAGAGCACCAAAATTTCATCCACAGATCTTGCCAGAGCACCCAAAATGCACCCACAGGTGTTGCCAGAGCACCTAGATTGCACCAACAGTATTGTGCTCTTAAACGCCCAGCCTACACCACTCAATTTTTCTCTTTTACACAGCCTGATATTACTCCAGTCAGGCTCTCTTACATAGCTTTTATCTCATACATCTTCCATTAATGCTCTTTCCCACCACCCAGATAGACTCCCTCTTACACCTCACATCCCTGCCCTCCCATTCCCACTCCTCCAGGCCATGTCTCTCACTCTCTCTCCTTCAAGTCATCTCTCTCCTAGCCTCGCACTTTCTCCCACTCTCACTGCTCCAGGTCAGTTCTCTCTCCTAGCCCGGCACTATCTCCCATTCTCACTACTCCCCCATCATGACATTGCGCAATGTCATGTGACCCACGCAGAGTACTGCTCTCTAATAAGTGAGTGGGCAATTTCTATATCTACGCCTTTTGGAGTGTTTCCAATATATTACACTACATAGTTTCTCTTTTATGTTTTTTTTTTCCATTTTATATGTATACTTGAGACATCCATATCCCCACATACATTGAAGATAAGTGTTTTGTATGGTTTTTTTTATGTATTTTATTAATTTTAGTGGTGTGCTCACTTTCCTATCTTCTGTATCTGTTTTGAGATGCTAGAAATTAAGTTTATTATTGTTTAGCTCCCCGCTGAATAAGAGCTGTCCTTATTATTTGCTGTTGTCAAGCTAGAAATAGTTATGCTAATATATAACAAACCTCAGGATCTCCTGCACAGCTGCTTTGTCTAATAAATGTTGCTTTATGTTAGGTTTGCCGATGCATGCTAAACTAAAAATCCGTCAGAGTTATATCAGCATCTAGTTGATTTCTGAACATGTTTTGTCACCAGCTGACTGGAGCCATTGGCATCAATCAACTGATTGCATTCAACATACAATGCTATCTGGCTCATCCATAAGGACATTGTTCAATTGGGTGCTATTTAATGATGTCAATGATTTTCTTTTACAGTCTAGGGTATTTAATGACCTGAGATAAATTAACTCAGGTCATTTGGATTTTTTTTATTTTCTCTAACAACAGATTCAAAGAATATTATTTGGCAAATCTAATGAACAGAGTAGATGATTGCATAAATTAGGCAGTAATAGTTGAGTTGGACACATGGGCAAGTGGGAGATTTTTGAAAATTGAAAATGTTATATCTTGGATTGTCTGTAGATGATTGAGTTTTTGGTATGTCTGGGATGGAAACTGTAGTGTTTCAGGATCCATTGCGAAATGCATCGGAAGCCTCATTTTGTTTTTAGAACATCTCCTTCCATAATTCGGCTATATACCAACTTCCTCAGAGATACTCATCTGTATAGGTAGCACCCTCCCTTTATTTCTTTGTATGTGTGTTTTGGATCTGATCAAAAGTCAGTTATGTTGATGTGTTGGTCCAAATTAGATAGATAGGATACGTGCACGGAAAGAAACGACACTGACACACTCTGTGGAGTCAAAGCAAATCTCTGGTTTATTAAGTGCAAAACAGCAGATTATATAGTTCAAGGATATAGGTGTGGAAAACTATTATGTTACTAATTCATTGGTTTATACGGATATATGATTGACAGGCTATGAGGTAATGTATATGTCACTTAACTAGCTTGCATAACAGGATGCATCTGCATCCTGTAAAGTAACGGTTTTAGCAGCGGTTATTCCTGTTATTTCCTGTTAAACATAGCAATTGTACACTTCATGTTAGTTTCAAAGCATTTCTATTAGACTCTGTTAGTTTCATATCAAGCAAGTGTCCATTTTGTCTCATACGTCCATGACAGTCCCCCCTTGGACCACTTGATTGCAGACTATCCCTATTACCTAGCTCATCTGTCCCAATGTGCCTCGGAACTCTTTTCTTGCTGCACGTTAGACGAGTGATGGCTTGTCCATCACCCCCCTTGTTACAGACTTTTGCACATAAGGAAGTCAGATGCTGTCCCTATCACAGAATTGGTTCATGTCAGGCAAGGGGGACTGAGAGGGATCTCACATTCTCCACCAGATTATCTTCTTCGTACCCATACATTAACATGATTTGGTTATCATCGATTGGAGACATGACTTTCACGAACATTTTCTTAATACAAGGTATTAGGCAACATGTGACGGCACACAATATGGTCATGATTATGACAATTATGATACCCAACTGTACCATCGCAGACTTCCATCCTTTGAACCACCCAAAATATTGGTCCCAGGGGTCAGAAATACCTGAGTTCCGCTTTAGTTCTTCAGACAAGTCGGTCAACTTTTTAATTGCCAGGGTGACCTTACCATTTGGGCCAGTGTTACCAGGTATGTAAGTGCAACAGGTTTCGCCAATCATTTTACACACCCCCCCTTTTTCTGCTAAGATCATATCTAAAGCTATTCGGTTCTGGAAGGTCATTTTGGAGGTAGCTTCTAATTGTTCTGCTACACCTTTTAGGGCGTCTCTGGTATAATTCACAAATCGCTGTTGGTTGTAATATATATAATTGATCCAGTCAACATTCTTGTTTACAGTTATTAACGTAAAAAGACTCTCGAATCCTGCTGCCACCTGGTCTCTAGCTTTAAACTCATCTGGGACCCCCCTAGGAACTCCAATGGAGTCTATATATATGTGTGGATCAAAACTGGCTTGGGGTACGCTTCTCTTGCTTCTAACTAAACTGGGTGTCTTTACAGCAGGTGTCATTTCTTCTTCACTTAAAATATGGATGGGCATTATGGCCTTGGCCAGTGCACATTGTCCTGTCCAATTACCTTCCAACCTAGGTCGTATCCTTTGGTCACCACATATCCAATACACATCCCCCAAAGCATACACTTGATTTTGTGTTTCTGATTCTTTAAGCCTACTGATGTCGGAGCAATAACCGTTAGTGAAATTACCGAAAAAACCACCATTACCTTTCATGTTTTGGTAGCAAGTGTAGTTGCCAGGATAAATTGTGATCCCTTCACGGGGTGTGGTTGCTTTTGTAAGTAAAGGAAATTCATCTTTCCAGACCTTGCATGCAGTGTGATTAGTGGAGGTGTTAGTATATAGACTGAGGAAACAAGACTCTAGATCAACAGGCAAGTGTATGGGAACAGTGCCTAAGTGGGGACGCGCTCTTCCACAAACATAACAGTCACTCTTATTGTTTTTGTTTACATTGTATTTCATCCACTCAAGCCATAGGTTAATGTCGGAAAATCCTGTCTCAGCTGCCATGGTATCTTCAAATGTGGGGTCAGCTATAGCCATCATATCCTTGATGGTGTGAACATGAGGTTTTAGGGGATTTATTTCTTTGGGAGGGGAGTCATACATATCTTTGAGTTGGAACTTCCCTCGGGGGCTATGGTAGCCCCCACCATACCATAGTCCAAAAACATACTCTCCCTGATCCTGGGGTCCTGGGTTTACAATGGTCAGTTTGGTTCGAGTGTATGTGAGTAACCTTAGACGGAAAGGGATGTGTGATGTAAGGGTTACGGTCATTCTTTCTAGCAGTGACTTCCCATTTTTATCCTTTTTGGCCAAAGCACTAGACGGCTTATACCCCCAAGCAGTCCCCGTGTTCCAACCAGCTGCTCCCCAATAATCACAATCTTTTCCCCAGTATGTGTCAGACACACAGACATATACAGCCTCCATACCTTGTGATATCCGTATGTTTGTAATATACTCGCTCCAACCATAAATCATTTCCTCACTTTTGACCGAGTATGTGGCCACTTGAGTATTGGATGAGTTATACCAGAAAATGGTTATGCCTCCTTGCTTTGTGATAGCCACCTGTTGGTACTCTGGGGTATGTTTAGTCTGTGTGAGGCAAACAGTGAGTACTAACAAAAGAAACATATACATTTTTATTGCTCAGGGGTTGGAGGGCTTTTTATCCTTTTGCAGTGTGAAGCGTGAATCCAGGTGGGTCTCCCTTCTAATTTTACTGAAGTGGGTGTGGTCAATAGCACCTGGTACGGTCCTTCGTATCTTGGGTCGAGAGTGCCTCGGACGTGTTTCTTGACCACCACCCACTCCCCAGGACTTAGAGTGTGATTTCCGTCCAAACAGTTAGGATCTGGAAGGGAAGAGAAAACTTGTGCATGTATATTAGATAATTGTTTACAGAGAGCAATTACATACTTTGCGATAGAATCATAATGCATTTGTAACTGCTGAGGGAAATATTGCCCCATTCTTGGCCCTGACCCAAATAGAATCTCATAAGGGGTGAGCTTATGCGGGGGCCTTGGCGTGTGTCTGACTGAGAAAAGTGCTATGGGCAAACATTGTGTCCAATTTAGTCCTGTCTCCCTAGTCATTTTCAACATCTTGGATTTTAATACCCCATTTAGTCTTTCTACTTTTCCACTACTTTGGGGACGATAAGGGGTGTGGAAGGCTAGGTGTGCTCCTATCATCTTCCAAACTTCTTGTGTCAGATTGGCAGTGAATGCGGGACCCTGATCACTCTCAATAACCTCGGGGACCCCAAATCTGCAAACTATTTCATGTATAAGCTTCTTGGCAGTGGTGGTTGCTGTCTGATTTCGGACGGGGTAGGCTTCTGGCCACCCGGAGAATAAATCCGTGGCTACCAGCACGTATTGGAATCCTTGAACCATTGGCATCTGGATATGATCGATCTGAATCCTCTGAAATGGATATAGGGCCTTTGGAAGACACTTGGTAGGTGTATATTCAGTTCTTCCAGGGTTGCACTGGGCACAGATGAGACAAGACTGGGAGTGTCTTACCAAGACTGGGGTAATCCCTGGAGCCAGCCATATTTTATCAATAAGATCCTTCATGCTGGTTTTGGACTGATGAGTAGGTCCATGGGCCACGGAGGCTATTAGGGGATATAGAGCTCGTGGGAGGCACACTCTATGCCCTTGTGTCCAGAGTCCTGATTCTTCGTGGGCTGATTCCCTCAACCAGGTTTCCTTTTCCGCATGAGTGGCCTGTTTTTGCATCTGCTTCAATAAGTCCCATGTAACCTCTTTTTGTTCTGGAACTTCTTGTGTGGTCATAATCTGGTCAGGCTGAACTTCTTCCTCTTCCACAGCTGCTTTCTTGGCAGCTTGATCAGCTAGGGCATTCCCTTTAGCCTCAGAAGTGTTGGCTCTGGTGTGGGCCTTCACCTTGATCACTGCCACTTGGAGGGGTAGAAGTACTGCTGTCATTAGATCTGCTACTGCAGAAGCATTCTTGATGGGAGTGCCTGCCGCTGTGACGTAATCTCTGGTTTTCCATATTATCCCGAAATCGTGCACTACTCCAAAGGCATATCTGGAATCTGTGTAGATATTGGCCGTAGAGTCCTTTGCTATACGGCAGGCTTCCGTGAGAGCAATGAGTTCGGCTTCTTGTGCCGATTGATCTGGGCGTAGTTGTCGTGCACACAGTACCTCGTGCTCACTGGTGACGGCCATTCCTGTATGGAATTTTCCTTTTTCATCGGCATATCTTGAACCATCCACAAAAAGAGTCCAATGTGGGTTTAATATGGGAGTATCCTGTATTGATGGAGGAGTGCCCACTTCAGCTTCCATCATGGTAAGACAATCATGATCGGGTTCCTCAAGAGGGGGTCCGGATTGAGTCCAGAGGTCTGTATCTTGGAGGTCCTCTTCGGTATGCAAGTCAATGAAATCTGCATGATCTGCAGTAGCACCACCATCACCATCATGATCTGCCCCCCTTGGGAGAGGAAGGAGAGCAGCCGGGTTAAGTATTTGGCATCTTTGGATGGTAACATTGTCGGGCAGAAGGAGACTGCATTGTAGCCGAAGATGTCGTTGAGCAGTGAGGTGCTTAGGCTGTGTTTGTTGGAGAATGGCTGAGATGTCGTGAGGGGCCAAAATGGTGAGGGGATGGCCCAGAACAACATCGGATGTGATATCCAACAGGGAACTGGCGGCGTGGACGGCCCTGACACATGAGGGGGCCGCTCTGGCCACCGGATCCAGTCGTCTGGAATAGTAGCCCAGGGGTCTATTGCGACAGCCGTGGGTTTGGGTAAGGACTCCTGTGGCATGTCCCTGGCGCTCCATGACATACAGGCGGAAGGGAAGGTTGTAGTTGGGGATACCAAGAGCTGGAGCTGATGCAATGGCTGCTTTCAATATTTGAAAAGCTTCTGCGGCTTCCATCGTCATCTGGAACGATATTGTAGCATCTCGTGGTATACAGTCATATAGGGGCTGCATTTGGACTGAAGCATCAGGGATCCAAGGTCTGCAGTACGAGATGAGTCCCAAAAAGGTTTGAAGCTGATGTGGGGTGTCCGGGAGTCGTATGTCTGAGATAGCCTTTTTCCTTGCGTCTGTGAGATGTTTGCTACCTTTTGCAATACAGTGGCCTAGAAAAATCACTTTGGGGAGGCATAGCTGTAGCTTTGATTTGGACACACGACATCCAGCAGCAGCCAGAAACTGAAGGAGGGAAACAGAAGCCTGCATGCAGGCGGAGGGAGAAACAGCGCATAAGAGTAGATCATCTACATATTGTAGAAGTTCCATTTCCGGGTGTTCGGCTTGCCAGGGCACCAAGATAGAAGACATAGCTTTACTGAAACAAGAGGGGCTGTTTTGGGCCCCTTGGGGTAGGACAGTCCAGGTATATTGTTTTCCGGCATGGGTAAAAGCGAACAGAAACTGACAGTCCTCGTGCAAGGGGACGGAGAAAAACGCATTTGCCAGATCGATGACTGTAAATGTGGTAGCTGTGGGGGGAATAGAGGCCAACAGGGTGTGTGGATTCGGGACAATAGGCGCTTCAAGGACAGTTGCCTCATTCACTGCCCGGAGGTCTTGAACCATACGGTAGACAACAGGTTGTCCTTTTTCCCTCTTCTTCTTTACCGGATAGAGTGGGGTATTGCAAGGAGAGGTCGTGGGCTTGATAGCTCCATTTAACAGGAGGGCTTGCACTTGGAGAGTGATTGCATCCTGTTGTGGCATCGAAAGTGGATATTGTGCTTTGTATGGCAAGATCTTGGGATCTTTCAGGGTTACAGTGACCGGCGGTACTCTGAGGCGACCAACATCTTGGGGTCCTTTCGCCCAGAGAGTATCGGGTATGAGAGGTAAAATATCCTGCAATGTCCAAGTAGAAGGCGTATTTTCGGAGAAAATCCCGTCGTTAGATGAGAGGGTGTCTACAGCCATGAGTAGACAGACTTCCTCCGGCTGAAGAAAAGTGCCAAGGGTGACTGTCCCATCGTCTCTAAATTGTATGTTGGCCTGAATTTTCTGCAGGAGATCGGCCCCCAATAGGTTGTAGGGACAAGTTCGGCTCACGACGAACTGTGACATAACATGTGAGGGCAGATGTAAATTGGGAAGAGAAACAGGGCTGGTGATTGGCAAGGGTTTTGTTATAGAATTATGCTGTACGATTCCTTCTAAACCGCAGCAGGGCAATCGGATATTGGTAAGCCAAGATGGGGAAACGTCAGTCTCACAGATCACACTACGGGCTGCGCCAGTGTCTACTAAGAATGAAAGCTCTTTTCCGGCGACTTCGAGAGTGAGTTGCGGGGTGGGGCCGGAAGGAGGGGCGGAGACTGTCATCATATATGCATCCCCCCCTAACACTGGCGTGCCATTTTCCTATTCTTCAGTATAGGGGCGTGTAGGAGGCGGAGGAGGAGGAGTATTATTGCCCTGACCTTGCTTCTGACGCTGGTTGGAGGGCCAAAGATGGTGGCTGCGACAATTACGTTTTAGATGTCCTTGCCTCCCGTATCCATAGCACTTAAGAGAAGTGGGATGGTCTTTAACTTCGTCTCCGGACATGACTGCCAACACAGTCGCCCGAGTCTTTTTGTTATTACTTTCCAGCCCTTTTGCTATTTGTTCCAGCACTTCTATATTCAGGGATTTCCATTCTGGGCGGCAAAGGGTCAGAGCCTTATTAATATCGGGACGTAGCCCTTCTACAAAGGACCGTGAAAGGAGTCGTAGGTGCACAGGCTCATGTATGCTAAAACCCATGTCCTTGTAATGCATCTTCACCTTCTGCACAAATTTTTCCACTGACTCCCCCTTGTCTTGGGTCATGTCTTGTAGAGTGGAAGATTGATCTGCCAATTTAGCTTTTGCCCACTGTCGTAACTGAGTCATAAAATCCGCTCCGGATTTTTGTGTACGGTCATCATACGATAAAGAAAAATTTCCTCCTGGTTTCATGATTTTGTCTAGTATAAGTGTGGAGTATTCTCCGGTTTTATTCTCTACCAGACTTTGTAAATCTGACCACGTACAGCCATATGTCTTATAAATCTGCTCTAATTTCCTGAAAAAGGGCATCGGATGTGTCTCGGGGTCGGGGAGTTGGTTGACTATCGTATACAACTGGTTAGGGGTGAAGGACACATATTTGGGAGTCCCCCTAGAGGCCGTCATGGACTCATTGGCCTGTCTAAGGAAATCAGCCTGTTCCCCTGTGATGGTACGAATTTGATCCCTTAAGCCCTGTAACTCGTACTCAATCTGCCTGCTGTTTTCGGAGGGATGGGAGCGAAGGTGGGAGGCCCCCACCCTTGGAGTACTGGTAGTAGGGGCAGCGGCTGCTCCCTGCGTAGTGTCAACCTCCACCTCATCATCATCATCTCCGGCGACCATAAGTTGTGTCACTGGAGGTGGCGGTGATGGCCGGGAAAGGGGCGCACAGAAGGTACCATCGGGATTGACCATGGGATATAAACGTTGGACTGTTAGACTGGGATGGACAGGAGGGTCGGGGTCAAGGGAAATTAATGATTCAACCATGGGCGTTGGTTGAGGATAAGATGGCGCCGGAGTCGGGGTTTGGGGGACGTGCTTGGGAACTACGCGGGTGTGGCTATGTGCGTGTGGAGCACCACACGCAAAACACGTCTCTCTGGGGGCGGGGTTTTGCTGACCGCAGACGGAGCAAGTCCATCCCCTTTCTTCTTTGGCGGCGCCATTATAGGGCGGTGGCTGCCCGAATTTGATTAACTTGTTTGGTTTACAGTAAAACCTATCCGAATCTTTGTCAAATTTTTGTTTGCCTCCTGTCCTTTCAAATTCTTTACTGCAGTCGAGCCACACCTCAACTGCCTGTAACAGATGGTCATCTGTTAATTTACCTCTTTTGTTATTTAACAGCTGTCTCCATGTAAGACTGCACAATGTACCACCTTTACATATGTCATAACATTTTTCTAATTTTGGTAGACAATTGGCAAAACGTTTTCCTCTTTTGTCCGCCACGTACTGCTCGGGCAAGCAGTAGCCCTTCGGGACACTTATTTCATTACCCATTTGTCTCAATCAATTCCTGGGACTTGTCCGCAACTTAGTCTTATGACCTCCTGACATATATTTCGTATATTTTGTTGAGTCAGAGCTGGACACGTATAATTCTCTGTGACTATACGCACGTGTAGTTCTCTGTGACTAGACGCAGCCCACCGGGCTTACTCTGACCGCCTCCTCCCGTCTGTCCCCACGGGTAGACAACCAGGCTGACCCGTGGTACAGGAATTTTGAGGTGACTTATTATTATACGGAAATATATGTCAGTCACTCAATATGTTTAAAACACATGGGGGGTTCCGTAACTTAATCTTGTGATTCACCATACACTACGTATATTTTGTTGAGTCAGAGCTGGACACGTATAATTCTCTGTGACTATACGCACGTGTAGTTCTCTGTGACTAGACGCAGCCCACCGGGCTTACTCTGACCGCCTCCTCCCGTCTGTCCCCACGGGTAGGCAACCAGGCTGACCCGTGGTACAGGAATTTTGAGGTGACTTATTATTATACGCAGATGTAGGCTAGTCACTCAAAGTTCTCCTCAGAATATACAACACATCAAGATATTATCAACATATGGGGATTCTTACTGTCATGCCCACACGATGCCTCTGGCTGGCGTCACACCCTCCCTCGGACAGATATACGAAGACTACATCAAGTGACACATGTAGGTAAGATGATAAAATTCCTCACCTCAATCACGGGCTGCAGTCCCGGTGTCTGTTGATGTGTCTCGCCTCTGTCCGATGGTTTGGGGGGTGTCCCGCCAGGAGGTCTCTCGTGTGCCCCACGTTGGGCGCCAACTGTTTTGGATCTGATCAAAAGTCAGTTATGTTGATGTGTTGGTCCAAATTAGATAGATAGGATACGTGCACGGAAAGAAACGACACTGACACACTCTGTGGAGTCAAAGCAAATCTCTGGTTTATTAAGTGCAAAACAGCAGATTATATAGTTCAAGGATATAGGTGTGGAAAACTATTATGTTACTAATTCATTGGTTTATACGGATATATGATTGACAGGCTATGAGGTAATGTATATGTCACTTAACTAGCTTGCATAACAGGATGCATCTGCATCCTGTAAAGTAACGGTTTTAGCAGCGGTTATTCCTGTTATTTCCTGTTAAACATAGCAATTGTACACTTCATGTTAGTTTCAAAGCATTTCTATTAGACTCTGTTAGTTTCATATCAAGCAAGTGTCCATTTTGTCTCATACGTCCATGACATGTGATTGCATCTATTTATTAGAAGGGTTACAAAGGGTCTCCATTTATACATTATTACAATTTTTTGTAATATAAAATTATTCGGCAGCCAGGAACATCCAAGCAGGGAGCCGATCAGGCTCTCTATAGACCCTGTTGGTCCCTGCCGACATCCTGCGATACTTTGTGACGCCACATGTGACATCACGAAGGCATGCCAGAACCTGGAATTTTGGGCACACAGGAAATGTAGCGGGCGCTCGCAAAGTATTTGCCGGCCTCGCAAAGTGGCCGCACCTGACAGCGGGATCTGCACACAGCACATTGCCTGGGTCCGCGATGAGCTGTTTAATACAAGACGTTCTTTGACATCCTACAAGCCTTTAGGCCTAGTCCTACAAGCGCGAAGGTTAATGTAAATAGTAGGAGTTTATAGATAGTGGATATTTGTGTGAACGTAACTCAGTTTTAAGTTTATTTTGCAGATTTATATTCAGTCACTGTAGTAAGAGTCACTGATATTACTAACCTTCTCACTTGTCACATTGTAGCTGCCTCATTGCTCTGTATACAGCCCGATGAACTGCAAGATGCCCTTACCTCTCACTGTGTGGTAACACGTGGGGAAACCATCATCCGCCAAAACACTGTTGAAAAAGCATCAGATGTCCGAGATGCCATGTCCAAAGCTTTATATGGGCGTCTCTTTAGCTGGATTGTAAACAGAATCAATGTGTTACTGAAGCCCCTCGAGGAGCTAAGGTAGTTATATTATATTGCTATACATGTTCATTCTTTATGGTGTTAGTTTTGTTAAATCCTGATTATCACAAACTATTTTGGATTTTAGAACAACTTAATGCATTTATAGTAATTGATGCTATCCAGCAGAAATTACTGTTGTTATAAAACACAAATTCTATTAACACTGTTTAAAAGGAGCGTTGTTATAAAAAAAAAAAAGGACTAAGAAGCACCTGATCACTGTCAGGAAATCGCTACCAAACAGTGTTTGGGGGCGGTCCCTTTCCCTGCACTGAAAAGTGTTGGGATTTATGAAAAGGGGCAGCCGCCATTATACATAACAAATGGCGATTGTGCCTTTTTATATCTCTACTGACACTTTGCAGTGCGGGAGCTTTTATACATGACCCTCCATGTTTTTTCATATTGGATAATAAACCTGGGGGCTATCCCCTAAAAGGTGAGTTGCAGGTGAGATGATGTGATCTCACCAATGTATCTATACTTTGTACAGAGAAATCCATGATGAGTTTGCTTAACAAGAGGAAACTCACCAGGTTTGCACAATTGGTGAGTTGAAATGTTATCACCATAAATCACCTTTGAAGTGAATGACCCCCCTTAATGTTTAATTTTACTCCTCTTGTTTGGAATTTGGTTGTCCATTTCAGCTCCTGATTATTTCGGTGTAATAACTGAGGATTATATGTAATAACACGAAAAAAAAGTTCAGATAGAAATAGTAATAAGTACATTGAGAAAGTGGGGAAAGAGAGAGAGAAGGAAGCTAGATAGTGGAATATATTCAACTAGAAAAGCTACAATTTCTGGGGAAATTGTTTTAAGTGTTCTTGCCTCCACCAGTAGTCTACAACTGGAGTGGGCGGAGTAACTGGTTGGAGGGGCTTGTGTAACTGTTGTGTGGTTGGAGTAACTGTGGAAAGGTTGGAGTGCGGTTGCCATCTTCAAACTGTCGTATTTTAAAAACTATAAATCCTACAGCGAAGAACTTTATATTGTGAGAATCACAAGACCCAGAACTACATTTTGATGCATAGTATGTCTCTGAAATATTAAAAATGAAGGCACAGTCGCAGTTTAGATATTGCCCTTCAAATTTGAGGTGGCTGGAGTAGAGTTTCAATGAATGTCAATGAAAGGCGTGAGTTGCAAACAAATGGTCATATTGTGAAAACTATCATGACTATGGCTTAGCCGTGGACATGTTTAGTGGCAGCAGGGATAGCTGAACGTTTTGATATAAGATTTGTGTAGGTGGGCTTGAAAATGAAGGAGTGGTGGCAGTTTTGAACATTCCGCCATTCGTTCCTGTGGGACCAATTTCGCCACAAAAACAACGATATTTCGAGAACCATTCGGCGAAACGTTCCACAAAGTAATAGCACACCGATCGGGAACAATCCGCACGTTTCGGTATATTACCGTCTATGTAGTGTAAAAACTATGGGAGGAGTTAGGGTGGTAAATTTGGCTATAATAAGAATAAGAATATATATGTGAGATAATATTAGGTGGTCTCGCTATGCAAGAACACTTAATAAACAGTGAACTGTCCACAAAATACCAAACATCAGGCATTAATAACTTTAATATATTTGGATACACATGGGTCTATTCACTAAAGTTTTATCTTGAGGAGGTCGACTTTCATTTTGAGACTAAGTCAAATTCAGCACCTAAGTTTGACTTAGATAAAACAAAAAACAGATTTGAATCTTCCCCATTGAGAGTAATGGGAGGCAAAATTAAACTAGCGGTTTTTCGTCTAAGTCAAACTCAGATTGCAAGGTTTCTCCATTGAAAGTAATGGGGAGCGAAAAGGTCAAACTGTTTATTTTTTCCTAAGTAAAGCTCAACCTCTGAGATCAGAGATAACTTTGACTAATTTGCCTCCCATTATAGCAATGGAAGGCAAAATTAAACTAGCGGTTTTTCGTCTAAGTCAAACACGACCTCTGACCTCCTTGCCATACCTGGTCTCACCACATCTCAACCATGCAAAAATGTTAGTGAATACCATTTTGCGCGGTCGAGATGATCCAAGGGGGTGGTGAGTCTGTTTGAGTTTGGACTTTGAGATTAGTTCTAATCTCGACCTCCAATCTCAAATTTTAGTGAATAGACTCCCAAGTGAAACTCGGGTGCGGCATTTGTCTCAAAAATAGCTTAGATAATTTCACCTCCCATTACTTTCAGTGGAGAAAATTCAAACCTGGGTTTTTTTCTAAGTCAGACTCGGGTGCCTAATTTGAGTCTCAAAATGAAAGTCGAGCTCCTCAAGCTAAAACTCGAATTTTAGCGCATAGACCCAACAGAGTTAATTTTGCCTGTTTTGTGCAAAACCTCTATTTAGTAAATAGACTTCCGAACGATAAAATCAGGGTAAGAGAGGGGGTTAACTCTTATTTTTTTTATTTTTATTTAGCAGTGAGGACGATGCTGGATATAATATTGGCATTCTTGATATATTTGGCTTTGAGAATTTTAAAAAGAATTCCTTTGAACAACTCTGCATTAACATTGCAAACGAACAAATCCAGTTCTACTTCAATCAGCATATTTTTGCTTGGGAACAGGTATGTTATGGAACACCATATATATATAGATTTTTATTTTGTGGTGGAAGGGCGGGTTATATATGAAAAAGAATGTACTTACAGAGTGGGTGTCTTATCTCATAAAAATATGCACTAGCGAAGGAAAAAGTGCTAGTCTGCATACTTATATTATTTCCCAATAAATGAGACTACAAGACGCATGGGTAGGATTCGCTTCAGCTAAATCAAGATCTCTGCCACTTTAAATGGAAACCTCATTGAAACATACATGGTGCTCCCACTGCGTTATATATTTTTTTTTTCATGCACATTTCTCTAGCCTTATTAGCATTTTTATTATGGGGTGTAATTGATGTGACCTTTCTAATCATTTCTGATAAGTCAATTAAAATAAAATTTGCCTCCAGGTTTCTCTTTTCAGTGTGAAAAATAGCAAGTGACTCACTGATAATATTAATGAAATGTATTTTCTATAAATATTATTCCTCCAGTAACCATAGGTGTTAGATTTTTTTGTTAGTCATAAAGACACCTATTTTTTTTCTTTACTATAATTGTATTTCAAAACTTAATAATAATTATTTGTGAAATAATCACTGTATAATTCTGCTGAAAAATAGCATTCTATGATATTAACTAAATATGAGTTGTTTAGGTTTAAAAACTACTTGCGTCCATCAAGTTCAACCCTTTCCCTATTCCTTAATTACTGCTGTTAATCCAACAGAAGGCCAAAAAAAAACATTATTTCAGCAATTTTGAATTCTGCTTTCAATCCTTGAATTAATTCCTTCTTGATACCAAATGGCAATCAGAGTTCGTCTTGGATCAAGCACTAAATTAATGCCTATACTATCATACATAGCCCTCTATGTTCTGTTTCGTTAAAAAAGTATCTGGGCCACTTTTAAAGGCATCTAATGTATTAGCACCACCTCTTTAGGCAGTGAATTCCATGCCGTTATTGTCCTTGCCGTAAATAATCTCTTCCGTTGTCGTAGACTAAATCACCTTTCTTCAAGTCATAGCGGGTGACCTATTGTCCTTTGTACGATTCTGTTCATGAACAGGTCATAAGAGAGTCCTTTGTATTAGTCCTGTACATAATTATATAACATTATCATATTCCCCTCTAAGATGCCTCTTGCGTGTACAAATTCAATTTTTCTAACTTTTTAATGAAACATTTAAAACAATTTTTTTTTTACCAACAACTGTCGTAACTTGTGTAACTCTTCATATAATGTATGTAGTCTAATAACTGTAACCCTCTATATCTTCAGAATTTGTTCTTTCATTATTACTGCTCTTTTTTGGGAAACTAGACTTTTTTTTGTTTTTGTTTCTCATTAGTTCCTACATTGTCGCATACCCTTCAAACAACTGTAATACTGTCCTTTTCTTAGAATGAATATATAAACGAAGATGTGGATGCCAGGGTAATCGAATATGAGGACAACAGACCACTTCTGGACATGTTCTTACAGAAACCAATGGGTTTGCTCTCTCTTCTTGATGAAGAAATTCGATTTCCCAAAGCAACTGATCAGACTCTTGTAGGTAGGTGTGATTGCATTTTTAAAACCTATCTCTAACATAAATCTATAGTCGGGGGGGGGGGGGGGGAATACATATATCTTCCTATGAGCACATTTTTTAAATAAATAGTAAAATTAAACAAATTTAATATATTTCATATTTGTTATGTAAGTTATTTTCCTTACCAATAACATGTTAAGTGTTTTGTTGACATGTAATATTTAAATTCATAGAGAAATTTGAAGATAATCTGAAGTCAAAGTATTTCTGGAGACCCAAGAGGGTAGACCTCACATTTGGAATCCATCACTATGCAGGAAAGGTAAGGTAAACAAGTGTGTAATAGATGGTTTGTAAACACTACGAACACGTGAATCTTGTAGTATTGAAGAGATAAGAATTCTAAGAGGAAAAGTAAGTTTAGGAATAGAACAGAAGAAAAAGACATGTACATGATATAGCAAAATGGTGGATGCAATATACTAATAGTTATACCTTAAAAGCATTAATGTGCAAATGATGACCAGTAGGCTGAATACAGTCCTACACATTAAAAGTTAACATAGAAACTTAGAATGTGTAGGCAGATAAGAACCCTTCGGCCCAGCTAGTCTGCCCAATTTTCGAAATAATTTTATTAGTCCCCAGTTCTCTGTCTTATATCTAGGATAGCCTTGTGCCTATCCCACGCAAGCTTGAACTGCTTCACTGTGTTTACCTCTACCACTTCCGCTGAAAGGCTATTCCATACATCCACTACTCTCTCAGTAAAGTAATACTTCCTGAAGTTGAACAACATTGCCTAAGAGACAAAATGTTAAGGACTTCAGGGCCATGGATTTTCAGTTTCTACGTAAATTGTTGGCTCTATATAAATACATGCTAATGTAAGACTGAATATCTTGCACTGGCAAACTCCCATGGTACTTTGAAGGATCCTTCAAGGAGATGAATACCTATATAATGCAATATCAATTCTCAGTCCTGGAGACTGATTTTATTATTCAGTTTGCAATGTTCCTTAAAGTACAGTGAATCACAAAATCTTCACGCATGTAGGTAAAATGTTACATTTTAAATATAAAAAGCTTTTTAATGATTTCATATTTTGGCATTTATTGTGCATCAGGATGTTTCATTAACCCATTCTGCATTAGAATAACAGACCATTGGAGAGCAGGATTTGCTAGCAGTAAAACAAAACAGTCATTTTATGTCTTTCTATTTCAAATCCTTAATTCAATTTTAACTACATTTTCAGACATAAATCAGGCCTGAAACCTTATAATAAAGCCACGCTCTCATTGAATAACTGCTCATTGCCAAAGCAAATTACTAGTAGAATTGACATATCCTCAGTCACATTGGAACATTTTAATCATTTCTTAAGTTCTTGGATTGTGTCTTTGAAGGTTCTCTACAACGCAAGTGGATTTCTGGAAAAAAACAGAGATACTTTACCAGCTGATATAGTGCTACTCCTTCGCTCCTCCGAAAACAGCCTAATTCGTATTCTAGTAACTAATCCCCTAACAAAGACAGGTAATGTTCTTCAATGTATTTATAAAGCTTGTTCAATTCAAGGTGTCTATTCAATATGGCCGATTACGGCCCAAATGCATCCATTTTCACCAGCTGTAGTTTAGCATCACACAGAAACCACCGTACCATGGTGGTAAGATTGCCTCATGGCTCTCTGACCACGTAGGACTTCACATGCAAAATAACAGAGATGAGCTCTAATGACCCTACAATCTAAATAGGTCTGTCCCTAACCCACCACAAGGGGGCGCACAGGAGTAAAGAAAACAATGTTGAAAAATTAAAAAGACCAGCCCTGTGCCCAACCAGCAAGCCACTGCCATATTTGTGCCCAAACAGAATTTGTCTGCCATATTTACGCCCAAACACTGTAGCACTGCCATCTTTGTACCCAAACAGCTTGCTGTTGTCATATGTGTGCCTAAACAGCATATATGTGCCATCTGTGTGCCCAAGCAGCATTTATCTGCCATATTTTCGCTCAAGCGGCATTTATGTGCATAAACAACTTATTATTGCCATATCTGTGCCCAAATAGCATTTCGGTGACATCTTTGTGCCTAAACAACTTGTCACTGCAATGCTTGTACCCAAACAGTATTTATGTGCCAACTTTAAAACCAGCAGATGTTCTGTGACATATTTGTGCCTAAACAACTTGTCACTGCAATGCTTGTACCCAAACAGTATTTCTGTGCCAACTTTAAAACATGCAGATTTTCTGTGACATGTTTGTGCTCAAACCAATTGTCAATATCATCTTTGTAAATAAGCTGCCAAGCATGAGAGGCTGCCACCGCCCCCTGAGACATACCACCCTAGTTCTAGGTCTTGTCAGCCTAGGCCAAAATACACAATGGGCAATAGTGCATTGACAATGAGATATACGTGGATTGTAAATATAACCTAACTGCTGACGGTGAACAAGAACCAGTGTTTAAAATTACCAGATTATCCCAGTTTTATAAATGGTTTATGAAATTAGCACATTAGCCTGTCAGTACAGGGTCACCAGCAAAATGTAGTTAATACCCAAGGGAATTAACTGGTAGTGTGTAGACTGCCATGCTATTGGAAAGCACGCCTCTCACCTATTTAGCCTGCGTAATCTTCATAATCCCTACATTGATGGAAAAGCCCCCACCGATAGATTTAGAACCTAGCCTCAGTCCATAAACCCTGAGATTGATTGATCTCGGATGTGCTCTCGTGGAAGCACAGGAAGTGATGTCACAGCACATTTCAATTTTAATTTCTGCCCCTGTGTCTATAGTGACCCATTAAAAAATATATAAAATACATGTAAATGTTATAATGAATGTGCACTTTCTCTGATGCAGGAAACCTTGCGCATACGAAAACAAAAGGAGCAATACATTCCCACTCATGTACCACACAGAAATCCTCCAGTCGTAACAAGGTACAGTAAACCAAACCCGTTTTCTCCGTAATATGTTTTTTTAAATTTTTTTAATTTTTGGGTTTCTCTGCTAACCTGTTTGTTTTATTCCTATCAAGCTGGATATCTTAATGTTGTACAATACATATTACTTCTGTGAGGTAAACACATGATTCCCATTCTCTGTCTGTCAGCTTGGCTTTGCTTTGTAGCTCAACGCTGATATTTGTGTATTTAATTTTTACAGTTACATCGAATACATGTATGAACTTGTTTTACTTCTTATGTAACTTCACTCAGCACCGGATGGAAAACACAAATTTAGAGACTTCATTTGTTTTAGTGTAACATTGTACACTTATTATATATTATTTAAAAATATTAGTCAGAATGACAGTAAATTGTATTTATTTATATCATTTTAACAGAGTGATTTTGGAGATGCACATCACCCGAGGGAGACGACCAACATGAAAACTCAAACAGTTGCCTCATACTTTAGGGTAAGATATTTCCTTTCTCCACACTTAGCCACCTCTATTTGATAGCCCATCAAATTATTGGTATGCTTCTAACACAGAAACAAACCAAACACTAGGCCACTTATTCCTTCTAGTGTCTGTTGGTTTTTGAGACTTTCACAGTAGGGTACTTACTTCTTTTAGTCCTGTTTGTGTGTTGGTGTGAAAGTGACAGTCTAAAAACACAGCAGACACTGGAAGGAGTAAATACCCTAGTACTTGGTTTCTGTGTTAGTGTTCCCTTACTATACTGTGAAAGTGACAGTCTAAAAAAACAACAGACACTGGAAGGAGTAAGTGTCCTAGTGCTTGGTTTCTCCATTACTGTAGTGACATGTTCTAAACAAAACATGATAATGGTTCTGTTTTGCATTAGAAGTGCAAGAGTTTGTAAAATGATTTTAACTATTAAAAGCCAAACATGTCAATATTTATATACAAATGCAGTCCCTACATTGTTTGGTAAGTCCATAGATTTCTCCCCCTGACTTTAACATTCTAATATTCTGTTGTAGTACTCTCTCATGGATTTATTGTCAAAAATGGTGTCTGGTCAGCCACACTTTGTTCGTTGTATTAAACCCAACAACGATCGCCTGCCAAGTAAATTTGATCGTGAAAAGGTACTGGTCCAGCTGCGGTACACTGGGATTTTGGAAACTGCAAGAATTCGGAGACTGGGTTATTCACACCGGATACTTTTTGCTAACTTTATAAAGCGGTAAGAACCAGATCGTTTCAAGATGGCGCTACATCAACTTTTTGTTTAAAGAATAAAATAAAAACTGCATATTAACTGTTCAAATGGGATTTGTCTACTTTGAGATTCTTTGTTTTTATTCTATAGAAGATGTAGTAGTTTGATGATAATTAGGGGGAGTAGAGAAGAATTATCTTACCTCTGTAAAATTCTGTCTTGTGCCTTTTTGTGGCTGATATTTATTCTCGACATGCAATAAATCTTTCCATACATCCTTCTAAAGCTGTTGTTTCAAATGGACATAGCAAATGAATTTAGAGAAAACTGTGATATGATCAGAACACAAAACTTACATATCTAAATGCACTTGTAAATTTGGGGAATGTGTTTACTGAGGCTATGTAATTGCTTATAACAATACATTTATTTATCAGTGTTTTATCAGCAAGAATACATTGAGATTTCTCTCAATTCCAAGAATGTATATTATTTATATGTAATGTAGATCCTTTTAGTTCTCGAACGTAATAAAAATAATATCTGATATTTTATGAAGGTATCATCTTATTTGCTTTAAATCAAATGAAGACCCACCAGTCAGTCCAGAATGCTGTATGTCTATACTAGAAAAAGCAAATCTCGACCACTGGATATTGGGCAAAACAAAGGTAAATATGGGTGAGCAAAATCACTAACCCTACACTGAATTCCAAAATTTTGCAGTTATCCCTCCCATATCCTTCATATCAAACACACAACATCCTTTATGGCAGCAGCCCTGTATATTGCTCCAGGTTGCTAGTTACGCTATGTCAAATGTTAGATCATTGTACAGAAGTAAAAGTTCTAAGGGTTCATGCCTGTATATCCCTTCATGTAGAAGGGATCCTACGGGTTGTCTTCCAATGGTGCCCATAGGTCTGCCACTGTGTTGCAGTACAGGGTTCATTTTCAGACTAGATAACCTGATGGACTTTCACATCCAACATTAAATGATTCCTGTTTTATACATAATTAACTTCATACAGATAATCCATACCATCAAAAACCGACATTGGTGGTGAGTAATGTAACCAACCATTGCTAGCTATGATCACAAGATGGCAGCATAAGACTAATACCATGGATAAACCATAAAAAAAATAATCCTAGCAATACATTTACAATTTCATGGTTATATGCTATAATATATGGAAATCTATTTCTATTCAGACGTGGTTACAATAGAAAAGTTGATTTTCCTTGTTGCATGTCTTAAATCTGTCTAAAGCATGTGACCAGAAGTGAAATGTGAAAGCGAGTACTCACGCTCCCTGCCCCCTTAATATTTGGCTGGGTTAAGACTCTTTAATTTCCCTACAGCTAGGGCTACTAGGTATACAAATTACAGGCATCGACCCCAACTATATACCGAATGGAAATGAATATTGTAGCCTGTGGGTGTGTCACTGGAGTGCATGGGTTGGAATGGCCAATGCCACCCTCATACACTTCCATTTCACTGTGAGCCTTTTCTCCAGCTGTGACCAAGGTCATAAAGTCCCATTTATACACCCATCTTCCATACACAGTAGAATGTTTACATCTTTTTTTTTTTACAATAATGAATGATTGGAATGGAGATATAATTGAAGATGATGTGAATAACGAGTATTTATTTATGTAGGTGTTCCTTAAATATTACCATGTTGAACAACTGAATCGAATGGTGAAGACCATGGTTAGTCGAATTGTTTTTCTTCAAGCTTGTGTCCGCGGATGGCTAGGAGCAAAGCGATACCAAAAAATGCGACTGAAAAGAGAACAAAGCGCAGTTACAATACAGTCAGGTAATCCTTCATTGCTGATGTGTGTTTAGTGGATATAATGTGTTGTTTATTGCCTGTATGTAGACACACCTGGTTTGCATTGAAAGTGAAAGGACGGTATTTTTGAATAGTTTTGTATTGGTTAACGTGTTTATATCCCTGTCTGGGGATGCCATCTGAGTAAAGCTACAAAACTAATAAGAGGAAAGGAAAGTTTTAGATATGAAGAAAGGCTAGAAAAGATAAATGTGTACACGCTAGAGAAATGCAGCCTAAATATGTACATGGCCCATACAATTGTCTCTGTAAAGACATGAACCATTTTGCTTTGATGCCACACAAGCAACAGGTGAGAGTGTGCAAACTTCTTATCTTAGTCCTCCAAATCATGATGCAGTCCAACTCACAGCAGTCGACCACATAGAAAAGAAAAAAATATGGAACATGGTGTGGAGTGTATTTGTAAATATGTGATGAAAAACATACTCCATGGTAGTAAACTCACATGCAGAAGAGCCTGAAAGGCTCATATAAGTAAGCATATGTTATGCAGACTTGAAGCCATTCACAAGTTCACTTGAAAGCAAACAGGAACGAAGAGGCAAAAAATGCTGAGGAAAAGGAATTTAGGAAACTTGTTCATACCTCTGCTTACAGTATCATTTCTGGATGCCTGGCAATGGGACTCTCTGTGCTAATTCAACAGCGGTGCTGTGAGTGCTCTGTACCCTAACCCAAGGCATAAAGATGTACTGTAGAATCCTAGTTACAGGTGGTAGGCTGCCTCCCCCTCATGTCTGCTCGTTTCGCCGTTTCCCAACTTCTTCAAGGGCCTTTGCTTTGATGTCCTGTCTGTCACCCTCTTTTAGAGAATCCGCTCTTGTGCCCAGTAATTGGTGCATACAGCATTTGAACTTGTAAACACTGGCAGGGGTTTTTCCATTGGTAGCCTGTGTATGCATGCCCCCTGTTCACAAACCCTGGCCTTTCCTTATCATCACTCAGGCTGTTGACAGTCAAAGTTGGGTACCTGTTAAGTATGAAAAATATTAATTATCACTCCTTTAAGATATGTTGCGGAGCAATTAAGGACAACAATTCTATTTAAAACCACTTAGGGTGAAAAGGACACAGGGAGTGCAGTAGGTTTGAGTCACATGACGTGTGAAGCGTAAAAAACGAGTCTACATGCTATATGAATGGTGCCAACTAGTAGTAATAATTACTTAGTAATGAAAGTATGATAAGAAGATGATAGAGAAAGGAAAGTGAATAATATGTTGGTGAGAATATAACGAGGTAATTAGATAGTTGAAAGCATTTCTAAAATATCTGTCCTTTTCATGGCATAGCATGCATGGTATGGTGTGTGTACATTATTTGTTAATGTATTTTAACCACCATCACGTTTAGTAATAATCCTAAATTGTTCATAGTTGCTATAATTTAAAGCATTTATTGGCAGGAAAAGGTAGTCAGCCATTATGGTACAATGAAAGTGTGTGATTTGCGTATTAGTAATTATTATTTTGAATGAAATGTCCATATCACTGAGAATATATTCATCAATTAGTCTATTTTCCAGCTTACAGGGGGTATGTTGTCCGTAAAGAAACAGAACATACAAAGACAGAGAAAATGGAACATTTGATTACACGACTCCAAGCTGGTAAGTCAGCATGTATCACTGACATCCCCTGTACATTAACACATATGTATATTTGCTCCTTCACACATGTAATATCTTGTCACAGTTGCCAGAGGCTACCTGGTGAGAAAGAACAGGAGCGACAAATTAAAGCAGGAGAGCGATGCAGCCACAAAGATCCAATCACACTATCGGGGATTCAGGGACAGACAGAGCTTTGAAAGAAAGAGGTAAAAGGAACTGCATCATGAAACTTACCTCCGTCTTATAACTACTGCCAAACCTTTTCACGAGTCTTATCATCAGCTATGGCTACTAAAGGGGAGAATGATTAATGAAAATCTATTTTACTTGGCATAATGACGAAGAGTACATTAAAAACCATATCGATAGGCTATGGAAAGCTCTTCATACATTAAGGGTTGGTACCATGCTGGGCGGTCTACAAAGCAATCTTTACTAAGCATTGATTTAATAAAACATAAAGCATTGACCAGACCAACACAACACCTTGTCTATTCATCATCTTATCTTTGTTTCCTGAACACAGGCAGGCTTGCAAGTCTACAATGATGTGGTCCCCCTTTGCAAAAAAAAGCTTCCCAACATAGTTTGGATAGCACAGTAGACGTAGGCTGCCATATATTAACATAAGTTGTAATAAAATTGTACAGGAGAAACACAAAGTATTAGGCATGACGTAATCATGATTAGAATTAGTAATTTTGTTTTAGACCCATGTACGTGATGTTCGGAATGGGACAATATTTTGCTGCCATTTCAATGTGGCTGTTTCAGAGCTGACATTACAGCACAGCTGTTTCATCATGGCGCACTTAGGTTAGGGGCTGGGTGAGGGTTAGGAAAAAATGGCCACGCCTAACTGTCCGCACTGAAACAGCTGCGCTAAACTATCAACGCTCAAATGGCCGCACTCGAAAAGGCTGAATCGTCATAGAGCATTTGGTATTATGGAGAAGAAAAAAACAACAGTCCCAAATTCTTTAAATGAGTACATTTTAGGGGCATGGAAGTCAGCCACTTTTGGGAAATGCATAGAAGGTGCCTCCATATAAGCATGCCGTGCTTTCTCTTTTATAAGATAAAGATAAGATAAGATATAAAACTTAAGCAAGCAGATTGGCAATGTCCCATTTTTATTATTACAAATTAAAAGTTAAACTGCTCTTTCCATCAATATTATTTTCCAGAGAATCAATGAAAAAGAAAGAATGTAACAATTCGGATGATGCAAACTTGAATGATCAGCTAGCTCAACCAGAAGAGATGGATGAAAAAATCGAAAGACCAGAGGGTAAAAGTCAGGAAGAAGCAGCTATTGTTATCCAAAGTCATTTCAGGGGACACAAAGAAAGGAAGCAAATAAAAGAAGGACATTATGAAGAGAAAGATCCAGATGATAAAACTGTTGCCAACCAAGACGCAGAACATGCGGAAATTCTTGAAAAGGAACACAATGACATCGCTATTGATGAAAATGACCCAAGAGAAGATAAGGCTGCGATTGTTATCCAAAGTAATTATCGTGGACACCGAGAAAGAAAGAAATTCCAGGAAGGTCGGGAGAAAGGCCAGAATAATACAACATTCTCTGAAGATAACCCTTCCAGTCAGTTTACAGACACAAATACAAAACCGGATACCCAAGATGGGGATCAACAGGTCTCAACTGGAGAAGGGACTGAGGCCGTGCTGGTAACCCCACCAACATGTCAAGAAGGGACACTGAATGATGAGTTCCAGAATAAAACTGCAGAGACTAATGAGCGTTGTGAGGTTAAGAGAGGCAGTGAAGATGGCATAGACTCCAACTTCCAAGGACCCCCAGCAGACAACGTGAGCCCAGAAAACACCATAGCAAATGGGGAGGATTTGGATAAAGCAGCTGTGGTGATCCAGAGCAATTATCGTGGATTTAAAGAGAGAGAAAAACTTAACAAAGAAGGAAGATTACACTGTAAAAAGAACACGGGGGACGCAAACGGCACACACGAAAAAGACAGTGACTGTAGCGTAATAATGGAAACTGAAGATTTGGCATTTTTTACAGAAGAGGTAAGACATCACCAAACACTGATATGTCTTCATTCAGTTATTCGTGTCCCTGTTTAAAGATATCAACTTTTTGTTTTAATCTTATAGGTGTTGAATGAAAGTGTGTCTTATTTTTGACATGTTGGGGACATAGGGATAGAAAAGTCAGACTAAGCAATGTCCATTGGATTGTATATAATGTGTAGTGTATTTATTAGCATGTAGATATTTTTCATGTCACCCATCTTGCAATATTGCATACTGGGACTGCATATAAATTGCATTAGGTGTCTATTTTGTCTTTTTCCCCACTCTCAGCCTCCTCCGCTTCTGAGCCTGTCAACAATGAAATGAATAGTCTATTTAGTGTATAAAGTATCAACTTGGACACTGGTAACTATATGGATTACATCAGACTGAAGGAAATAGATAATAAAAAAAAGACAAAGGACAAGGTGGAAAGGAGAGAAGGCAACGAGATTGGGAGAAATACTGCAAATTAGATAAGATTGTCAATTGAAGAAAGAAAACGATCGGACTAATTGATAACCACGAACAGTATTGAATGAACAATAAATGCTGTGATCCTGTACTTGCGGTGTTTCCTGTAAGAAATACCAAATTCTAAAGGAAAAGGTTTCAAGGTTAAGGGAAGAGTCGGGATTTAAAGCAAAACAAAAAGATGAAACAAAAATGTAAAAAAAAGCTAGGTCTTTATTCATAAAAAAAAGGGAATTAGCAGAGGAATGTCGAACTTAAGGTCAAAGTACCTAGTTGGAAAAAAAAATCTCCAATTCGTCTGAAATGTTTCCAACTCAGCTTCTTTGGTCTTAAGTTTAAAAATTCCCTTGGTCATTTCTCGTAATTCCCTCTTTCATGGATCCAGTCCATGGTGAATAATGAAACCGTGGTTTCATGTGTGTCATCCACCTGTCCTTAATGTATTTCCCAGATATCCAAATTATCGGAGAACTATTTAATTCTACAACACAAGCTCAATGACTTGATTATGTTAAACCAACTGAAACCAGAAACCACTGCTCTTTACATGAAAGGAAAACATGCCAATGAGAATGATTCCTGTGAAAATAAAAAAGGTAAGTTTGGTTTTATAGAATATCATGGCTGGATTCACATAGGTTATGTATTAGACAGCAGTGTAACACAGTCCTAGTTTAAAGTCTTCTCTGACTTGGAAACAATAATCTAGCGGCAAAACTTTCTACCAAGATTATGCAACATTATGTTTTTTTTTTCTAATTTTAAGTGGATCAGTGATGCCCAAAAGCTAGACCGTCCAAAAACAAATGATGGGTTACCTCCAGCATGCTCGGTTTCAAAGTCATTGCATAACTTTGTTATCTACACTGCAGGTCTGTGCTTCACTCCAATCAACACATAGAAACTGTGTCGGCAGATAAGAACCATTTGGTCCATCTAAGTCCAGTTTTATAATTACTTTTCATTAGTATTGTCTTATATCTAGGATAATCTTATACCTATCCAATGCTTAAACTCATTCACTGTGCTAATCTCTGCCACTTATAAACCATGCACCTGCTACCCTCTCAGTAAAAGTAATACTTCTCATACTTCGTATGAATATCCTTCTGGAGATACGGTCTCCACTACTGCGTACACTAATCCAAGTGAGGTCTCTTGGATGGCATGAGCCCTTCCCTATTTTTATTGCAGAGAGAGACTAGAAAACATGTCCCCCAGATATTCCCAAATACATTTTTTTTTAAGTATTTCTTAAATCACTAATATCACTATAGTATATGATTCGGCTTTTAAACCCCTCACCAACCATGGCGTCTTTAACAAAGATTTTTAAAAGGAGAGGCTTGTGTCATCAAGTATTGATTGTTCTGTTGCCACACTTCAATTGCATCTCTCAAAATACTGAGATGTTCTAAATGTTATATTTATACAGTGTTATGAAGATGTTTAGTGGCGTCAGCGTTTGAAGGATTAACTGAGATGGCACAGGAAGTTGCTCGGCTGCAGGTCAAACCATATGATAGATATCTGCCCTGTTAAATGAGTAAAACTACAAAAAGGGAAAAGTATTCTAAATTCTTATCATTTCCTTTAACAGAAATGAGAGAAAAATAACTGCTTTATTATTATTATCAATTTAGTACCATAGCCCAAAGCTATTTCGGGTAAAATGTTTGTTCTTCATTTAATCAGATAGCATTTCTGTGATTACTTTTTTTTATGACAATTCACTATATTTATACAATATCATATAGAACATTGTCAGATTCTAATATGTTGTCAACCAAGATCCGGATTTCTTGCCAAGGAAATTTACATTTGTAAAACCAACAATGACGTGTAATTATTGCAATTTGGGGAAATTAGGAATGTGCTCTTTTTTTTCTTCTGAAAAACAGATGTCAAGCGAAAGATATAATAATTATTACAAAAATAGCTAAGACCAAGATAAGGTGCTTATATTAGAGGTGTTACTGGAAGTAAGGCAAGAGGCCAGTACGTAATCGCAACGTAGGTGCAGATATAACGATGTGTTGCTATGTATGTATTGCCAAGATAGGTTTTGAAAACAGTGGACTTTTATTTGTGGAAGTAGTCAGAGAGCTTTATATATACGTTCTACTCTCATTATTATCTCTGTTTGCAGGATAATGATCCCTACCCTCTTTGTCTTCAATCTTTTATTTTAATTTTTAATAAGGGTATTTCAGACTCCTTTTTCCCTACCAGTTCTAACATACTTCAACAGACCATGTATCTCTACATAGAAACATAATGTGTCAGCAGATAAGAATCACTCAGCACCTCTAGTCTGTCCCCTTCCCAATTTTTTTTTTAGGTTGGCCCAATTTAATAGTCCATGGTCTTATCTTATATCTTGGATGTCCGTATGTCTAGTTTATGCATGCTTACACTCCACTGTATTAACCATTCCATGCATCTGTTGGAAGGCCATTCCATGCATCCACTACTCTCTCAATAAAGTAATACTTCTTATAATTTTTAATCCCTTGTCCTCTTGTTGTGGTAATATTTTTTTTCTTTTAAATATACTCTACTTTTTTACTGTGTTGATTCCCTTTATGTATTTAAATGTTTGTATCATATCTCCTCTGTCTCATCTTTCTTCCAAGCTATACATGTTACGATCCTTTAGCCCAAAGTATCAATATCCTTCTGGAGATACGGTCTCCAGTACTGCGTACAATACTTCAAGTGAGGTCTCACCAGTGCTCTGTACAATGGCATGAGCACTTCCCTCTTTCTACTTCTAATACCTCTCCCTATACAACCAAGCACTCTGATAGCATTTCCTTCTGCTCTATTATATTACCTACCCATCTTTAAGTCCTCTGAATTAATTACCCCTAAATACCTTTCCTTAGATGTTAAGGTTAGGACTGTATCAACCATTCTATACTCTGCCTTTGGGTTTTTACGCTTGCCATTTGGCTTATCCCTCCAAGAAACCTGCTGCAAATCTTTGTAACTTCAGCTAAAAGACTTTCTGTAATAACAATAATAAAATATTAAAGAGAATGGGTCCTAGTACAGATCCCAGAGTTAACCCACTGGTAACCAGACCTTTTTCCAAATGTATTCCCATTGACTACAAACCTTGGTTGTCTGACACTAAGCCACTGCCAAATCCAATCAACTAAATTAAACCCAAACTCAAAGTTTGCAATTTATTAATAAGCGTTCAATGTCCACTTAAGCGAAGAAGAGCAAATTTTACAAATGAAAAATGACTACAACTTGCACCAAAGTGAATACAGATTACACTGTCACTTTAAGTCATTAAACTGGCATTTAAATTTGACCACCCATCAGTACAAAAGCTTCACATACTGGATACTGAGTTCAGGTAGACAGAAATATTCTCCATCAGGAGTATCTGTTTTTTTTTTTCCAGATTGATAGTATATCCGTGGGAATAAATCCGTTTGTGCAATGCTTGTCCTGTTTCTCCCACATACTTTGCTTTTGGGCACTTTGCATGCATGATTAGGTATATTGCAGCCATTAATTTTGTGGTGTAAATGTGATCCTGGTATTGGTATTTGATGTGTGCTTTGAATGTGTGCACCTCTCTTACACCTCTTTTGTCGGCAAGGAGATGTACCATTTACCGTTTCTCTGCTTAGGGTGCTCCTCGACATCAATTGTTTGAGGTTGAGAGGCTGCTTGAATGAAAGTAGTGGGGGATGTTTGAACATTGTCCAGTGTCTTTCATCTGTGTGTAAAATTGGTTATAGTACTTCAGTACTGCAGGACTTCCATTTGTAGATGGTGGGTCACCACTAAGGGTATGTGATCTTCTTTTGTAGCTGCTGGTATCTTAGGAGATTTTCTCTGGGAATATTTCTGGCTTTTTTTTTATTTGTGAATCTTTTATTTTTTTCGTACTGTAAATATGGTTTTCTCTGGAATCTGAACAGGTGTGATTATATCTAAAGGCTTGGCCGTGGATTATTGAGTTTATGGTAAGTCTAGAATGGAAAATGTTATGTTTCAGGTAGCTTGGTCTATCTGTTGGTTTTCGGTAGGGTGAAGTATGAATGGAGTTGTTCGAAACTCTCTTCCCCCACAACAAAAAACAAACTTTTAGATATGAACTCCTGCTTCCCAAAAGACAATTAGAAAGTAACAGTTTGCTATTCTGGTGATGACTGAGAGGGCTGCATTCTCTCCACCCACCTCCACTCTTACTTTTAGTATCAATGGTGGTATATGGGTACCATTTTGATTTTACCTGGGAATAGCAATGAATGGAGTAAATTACATTGTAAAAAATAATAGTATATCTAGGTGAAAACAAAAATAAAAAAAAACATTATGAATGCAAGAAGATGCCTAAAGTACCTTTGGTGGAATGTCCTTATCATGTAAAAGAAGTGAGGTGGTGTGCACATGTGTGTCTGTGTCTGGTTTTGCATGTTAGCTGTCATGCTGTATTTTCTTTAAAAAAACAATAATGTAAACCAGTTTATACAATATCAAATATATCAGCTGTTTCATTTCCAAAAACAAATGAGCATTTTCATGGAGCCTTCACGTTGTCTTTGTATTGTCTTCCGAGGGTATGTCTAAAGGTATTTACAGGTTCATTTACTTTTTGACTATCTTCTGTCACATTTCATTATTGAGATTGCTGTTCTGTGTAATGGAAAGCAGGCTGTTCCTTTCCACACATTTTTGTTTCCAGCAGGATTTTGTAAAATAAAATAAAAAATACTAATACATTTGTTAGAAATGATGTAATTTATATTAAAAAAAATGTATTTTGAATGGGAAATAACAATCAACAGGTCATCAGTTTGGACAAGTGTTGTATTATTTTATATTCTATCCCATTAACTAAATAGATAATGCTCTTTCCCTCTTTTTCCTAAATTGTCTTTTTTTCCACAATAAACTATTGGATATATTATTTATTTGAGGACTTTTTTTTAACCTTTGTGGAATAAAGAGAGCTTCCTACTGAAATTCTTAGAAATGCAAATTATTTTTAGAAATTGCTGAGATTTGTTTTGGACTCTAAAAAGTAACCATATTTAAGTCAATGTGTAGAGCCAGGGATTTGTCTTAACCTGAAGCCCAAAATCTTCAGACTTGTGCCAATAAGTGAATAATTGAGTATTTCTAGCTCTATTCTCTGGTTTGTGCAAGAGGTTAATATAGCATTTTTAACAATGTAGTATTTGATTAGACTTGGAAGATCAGGGTGGTGCAGTAGACATTGCTTACCTGGATTTTAGTAAGGTTTTTGACACTGTCGCATATCAATAAACTTCAATCTTTGCGTATGGATTTCAATATTGTTGAATGGATTAGAACATGTAACAGGCAACAGAGAGTTGTAGTCAATGGGGTATATTCGATGCAAGGTCTTGTTACCAGTGGGGTACCTCAGGGATCTGTACTTGGAGCCATTCTCTTTAATATTTTTATAAGTGATATTGCAGAAGGTCTTGTTGGTAAGGTATGTCTTTTTGCTGATGATACAATTATTTGCAGCAGGGTTGATATTCACGGAGGGATAAGCAGTGCTGTATTTACCGCGAGGCATCCTAGGCGGATGCCTAGGGCGGCAAATTTTGGGGGGCGGCAGCGCCCCCCAGCACTGAAGAAAAAAAAAATAATAATAAAAAAAAAAAACGGCGGCCCTTTAAAAAAAAAAAAAGACCGCGCTGGCAGGCAGAGACAGAGGTGAGAGGGGATCGGAAGATCCCCCCTCACCATCGCTCTGCCTGCCAGGCTGCACGGGGAGCCGAACAGGCAGCACAGAGAAACCTCCGTGCTGCCTGTTCGGCTACCCTTGCAGTGTGCCGACACGGAAGTGCCGACAGTCACGTGACGGGCGCGCTGACGTCATACGCGCGCCTGGTCACGTGACCTGTCGGCACGATCGCCGGGAAGCCGACCATGCTGCCTGCCAGCCAGGGAAAGGTAAGTGCTGATGGTGTGGGTGTGTGTGTGTGTGATGGGAGACAGTGTGTGTGACATGGGAGACAGTGTGTGTGACTGAGTGTGATGGGAGTCAGAGTGTGTGTGATGGGAGACAGTGTGTGTGATGGGAGACAGTGTGTGACTGAGTGTGATGGGAGTCAGAGTGTGTGACTGAGTGTGATGGGAGATGGGAGTCAGAGTGTGTGTGATGGGAGTCAGAGTGTGTGTGATGGGAGTATGGGAGTGTGATGGGGTGTGCAGCTTGGGTAGGGGGGTGCCCGGATTTTGTCTGCCTAGGGCAGCACAAAATCAAGATACACCACTGGGGATAAGCCAAATGGCAAATGATTTAGCTAAACTAGAAAAATGGTCAGAGCAGTGGCAACTGACATTTAATGTGGACAAGTGCAAGATTATGCACCTTGGGCGTAAAAACCCAATGGCAGAGATTAGAATATTTGATACAGTCCTAACCTCAACATCTGAGGAAAGGGATTTAGGAGTAATAATTTCCAAGGTCTTAAAGGTAGGTAGATAAAGTTATAGAGCAGCAGCAAATGCTGGCAGAATGCTTGGTTGTATAGGGAGAGGTATTAGCAGAATGCTTGGTTGTATAGGGAGAGGTATTAGCAGTAGGAAGAGGGAAGTGCTCATGCCATTGTACAGAGCACTGGTGAGACCTCACTTGGAGTATTGTACGCAGTACTGGAGACCGTATCTCCAGAAGGATATTGATACTTTAGAGAGAGTTCAGAGAAGGGCTACTAAACTGGTTCATGGGTTGAAGGATAAAACTTACCAGGAAAGGTTAAAGCATCCTAACATGTATAGCTTGGAGGAAAGACGTAACTGTTATGCACAGGGTCCAGGATGGTATAGGACCCTGAGCGCCTGATATCAGGAGCTAAGTTGCAGGGTGGAGACACAGAACCTGGTGCTGGGTAACTGCAATCCATCTGAGGTTTGGGACCCCAAGTTTATTCAGGCACATATTAGGCCCTGTGAAGCCGCTGCTGTATCGAGGTCCCAAGGCTAGGACAGTACAGAATGAACTAAATGACAGCCAAGCAGAGCTAAAATAGAAAATCAACTGAGGGAGAATAGAACAGATTACATAGTGCAGAGCTACTGGCCAGAAGCAAAACATAAGCAAGATAAAGCAGAAACCAAACTAAGGATAAACAGTACAAGGCACAGGGTTGCAGATAATAACAAAGGAATAATGCAGAGCACATACAAAGGGCACATACATAATTTAAAGAGACAGGCATAAATATAACCAAGACATACAGGGGACATGACTAAGGAACAAGAGAAACATACAAAGGAACAAACATAAATACAGGAACTAGAAAACATAGAAACTGGGTACAAGAGCAAGGTATAACATAGACAGGGAACAAGGCTAGAAAGAGACAGAACAGAGCTGAAAACTGATAAAGGATCACATTTAAAGGGACAGAGGACATTCAACTTGAGGGACTCAGGACAGGACATCCCACTTAAGGGACTCAGGACAAGGCATCCCATTTAAGGGACGCAGGCCAAGGCATCCCATTTAAGGGACTCGGGTCACCTTTTTTTTTTTTTTTTTTTACAAGGCACAGGGCAGGTGCCAGTCTATGGCCAGGCTAGGGCAGGTGCCAGACTATAGCACAACTTAGGCAGGTACTGGTCTATACCAAGACTTGGGCAGGTGCCAGTCTGAGGCTAGGCTTAGGCAGGTGCCACTTGTGGCCAACTGGGCAGGTGGCTCTCAGAACAGGGACTTGGCAAATACCACCACTGTGGCCTGGACATGGGAAATGCCACCACTGTAACCTGGAACAAGGAAATACCACCACTGTGGCCTGGAACAAGGAAATGCCACCACTGTGGCCTGGAACAAGAAATAAAGCACACACAAGGATAACAGATTAAAGAACCTAGGAACAAGAATACTAAATAGGCAAGATAGAATAGCAAAGGCATAAAGGAAACTGGAAAGCCTGGATACAGCTTGGATGAGCCTGAATGCGGGTTGACCCATGACAGTAACTACAATAACAATTTAAATACATAAAGGGAACACAGTAAAGATGGGCCAAAGGGTGGGGGTGGGGGGGGGGCTTCCAGTGTAGTCAAAGGATTCTGTTCTAATCATGGTTTATGGTGTGAATAATGAGAATAAAAAAAATATCAAGAATCATCTATTCGATGGTGTGTACTCAATAAAAAGAGAATTTCAGGGAATTAAGATGGTAATGTCAAACTTTGGGCCAATGTTGCCGAATTGGGATAAATTATCCAGTGCAGCTACTTTTGCCTTAAGTTTTGAAATTCACATCTTAATTCCCTGCAAGTCTCTCTTATTGAGTAGATCCTTTTGTGGTGGCATAATTGCAACAAAGTACATAAATGAAGTGGAAAAAAATGTTATTAATGCATCTGTGGTGTTTCATGTTTATGACATCACCTTACAGCTTGGTATGCAAATTAGACCTTTATCATTGAAAGTAGTTAATTTGCATATCAAGCCACAGGTGATGTCATAAACAGGTGACGCATTTAACACATGTTTTTCTCTTAGTACATTGCCTTGATATTCTGTAAACACAAGGTATAGTTCATTTATTGTGTACATTAACCCCTTGCCGACAAAGGACATGCCAGGCACGTCCTGGGAGAATCTCCCTTAATGACAAATGCCTGGCACGTCCTGCAGTCAATGAAGCGGTTTTCGCGATCAACGATCGCGAAAACCGCTTTAACAGTGCTGGTCTATTGCCTCGACATCGAGGCAATAGCCAGCACCGATATTTCTATTTTGGGACCCCCACGATCGCCCCACGGAGCGATCGTGGGGAGCCATATTGACGGAGCATGCTGCTCCGTCAATATGGCTAAGTCCTCTGCCGGTCTGAGCTTCGGAAGTGAAAGTAACTTCACTTCCGTCGCTCTGAATATGCTACTTGACTACCCCTAGTGGTAGTTTAGTAGCATTGCACTGGAAAATAATTAAAATACATATTTAATGGTATAAAAACAGGTTATTTAGCTATATTAGCCTATAGGGTTAAAATTAAATATTTTTTAGCATAAGGGATAGGGTTAAAATTAAATTAAAGTTAAAAAATATTAAGGGATATAATAAGGATTAGAGTTGGGGTTAAATTTAGTGTTAGGGTTAAATTTTGGGTTCGGGTTGGGGTCAAAAGATCAATATAGGAAAAAAACAAAAAACACTATTTTTGGTTTTTGCCCCATAACTCGCAAAAAAATACCGAAAAATATGGAAACATGCATATTTTTGAACTCGGGACAACATTTAGAAACTATTTAGACGGGGTCTTTTTTAATGATTTTATTTGTGTAAATTATATTTTAGGTCAAAGTTAGAAAAAGTGGGTTTTTTTTAATTTTTCATCATATTTTATTATTTATTTTGTAGTAAATAATAAGATATGATGAACATAATGGTATCTAATGAAAGCCCTTCTTATGACGATAAAAACAACATATAATTTGTGTGGGTACTGTATGTGAGAAAGAAAAAAATTACAGCTAAACACAAACACCCTAGAAATGTCAAAACAGCCATTGTCACCAAGGGAAAGTCAAGGTGAAAATGTCTTGTCACTAAGGGGTTAATGGTATAAACAATGCTTTGGTGATAAAGTTCCTTTAAATGTCTATCTTTTGACTGAGGTTTGTTTTCTTTCCAAAAGAAAGCAGTTGCATTAATGTTGGGGAACTGTGAGAAGCAAACTTATTGGGGTCTATTCACTAAAAAAAATAAGCGGTGGTGAACTGACAAGTGAACTGCATAAACCTGGAATTCACAGTGGAGTTTCTTCAATTTGAAAACACCCCACTACTTCTATGTGTTCACATGCAGGGGTCTGTTCCGTGATCTGTGATCATTTATCCAATTTCGTTGAATCCCATAGAAAAACGTGAGTTACAAAACTCACTGTATCTATTGTAAAGCGTGAAGCCAATAGCTATTCAAGCCTTAATGGACCTCCTACTGGCATTTTTATTAGGTTAGAGAGAATCTCTGCAAGCTACAATTAGACAATGAAACAAGTTCCATTCTGTCTGTCTGTCTGTCGGTTTATCTGGCTGTTTGTCTGTCTGCCTGTGTCTGCTAGCTAGCCCAATGCCATACACTTATCTAGCATATTACGACTTTCCTACAACCTAAGAATGAGTTGAGCTCTGCCTCTTTTTTTTTTATAGCTAGTCATCATCTGCTTGCGATGGCATGGAAAATCACAAGAACAGAAATGCTTGGTTCAGCACTTCCAATCCGCACTGTTGTGACAATAAATTTGCACATCAACACAATTTGAAGTTGTCTGTTTATGAAAGATATACTCTTCAATATTCAGCAGAAATCACTGCTAAACTCCAAATGATATTCTGACTGTATTTAGCAATGTATTTGTATGGAACAATATTGAGTGACATGATTGGTTGTCGATATGTAGGGGTGCATACAGGGGGCTATTCTCTAGTCTTGCCTCTCTATCCACACAGCTATTAATGCCTATTTTTTGCAGTTCATTAGTCAGTTCACTTAATGTTGTGTCATTTAGCCCATCATGTATATCCACCTTGTAATACTGGGTTTGTAGTCTCTACCATTTTTGAACAGATGGCAAAACATTTTTCTTTCTCATATACATGTTTTACACAAGATTATAATTTTTAACATATTTAAGCGGATTTATTTCTATAACCATTCTTATCTTGATCAGGCACAGAAATATTAATTAGAGAGGAAAGTATATTGAGCAGTGGTGTATTTACAGCAGAGGGTACCAGCCTGTCGGCATAGGGGCCTTGGGTGCATCCATGACCTCCTCCCACCCGAATAAACGCAAAGAAAGGCTATAAATAGTGTGACACCCTAACAAAATTGCTTCCATCAGAGGGGGCGAGGAAGGTTTCGGATGTACTACACAGGTGCCTTCTAGGCAAGGCACCCCACTGATACCAGAAGGTACAGAGAAGGCTTCACCAAGAACTGCGTTTTTTGGGGGGGTTTTTGTTTTAATATCTAGGATCGTTAAGATGAAGCCGATATACTGATGTGGTCACAGTTATAAATGTGTATATGTGATGTGATAGAAGATCCGACTAAACATATAAATCATACACAGGCTTTTTTCCTTTAGAATCAGCTCTACATTATGTTTCTTTTCACTAATGCCGTTCACTTATTTCAGCATGCCAAAGGGTTTTTATGATACACTGCAAACTACGGTAAATGACTTCCTTTGCAATTAAGTTGCTATTTTACTATAATTGTAAATGGGGAACAGGAACAATCACAATTCTATATCAATGTCTAATGCTTGCCCATGGTAATTGTGGTTAGGACTATTTTTAAATTCCAGATATTTCAAATATTCCAGTTTCCAACGTCCTTTTGATTTCCTATTTAAATTGGAAGTATGATTAATCCTCAATCCATACAGAGTTTACAAGTCCAATTAACAGAAGCAGGGGAACAAGCCAATGCAATCATTTCAGCAATGTGGGGACCCTAAAAATACTTTCCCAGTAATACTCTTTTAGTGCACCACTTTGATACAGAGACTTTATTAGAATCCATTTCCTGACTAATAAAGAATTTTATTAGTTATTAACTGCTGCATGGTACAAAAAGCCAATTAAACATAAAAATAGAGAGGAAAGTGAATTCAGACATACTGAACCAGGAGGTGAGGAGAGGAGTGCTCACAGAAGTATACAGTCTATAACAGGGGTGTCAACATTAGGCCTTAAGCTGCTGTAGGCCTACATCTCCCATAAAACTTTGATAGCTTAGAGGTTGGGAGTGATGGAGATGTAGTTCTCCAAAAGCTAGCAGGCTGCAGCTTGACACCACTGGTTTACAGGGACCTGAGGTAAAAGTTAAACAAGAGGTAAAAATTGCAATAGTTCGGTGCCGCTCTGTTGATGGCATGTTAAACTTAAGGTGTCTCATTGCACTACCAGAAAGTAACAGTCGGAAAGCATGCCAGCTGATGGTCAGAAGATACAATGGCCGTATGGTTAAAAAGTCCTCATTCTAGGGCTACTGGACATTTCACTTGTGCTGCTAGAAAAGAAGCACATGTTAAAAGAAAAGGTTAGTGGCTCTTCTAACTAATGTTGGTTTGTTTTTAAAACATGTTTAGAACATTGTTATTATATGTGTATATTACAATATCAATAATGATGTCAGGTGTAAACATAAATCCTGAAGAAAGAATTTAGTGATGATAGTGCTTATTAATCAGGCCTGGCTGTTACTGAAAAGGAACTAATTAATTAACAGGCCATAAAAACTACCCTTACATTGTTTCAATGTTTTTCAAAATTATTCAGCAGTGATGAAGGTATTTATATTAACAATAATAATAAAGTATTTAACTAGGGAGGATGCAGTGAGATATTCTCACACTTTCAACTACATGCAGGGGATATAACTGTTGCCTAACATCCAGAACATCTTAGTTTCCCCCTCAGGAATTGAACTTGCAAACCTGAGGATTGAATATATTCTACAGTTGATGCAATAGATCACAGAGGCATCTCACTGTCTTTGCCAAAATACACTGATACCCATGATGCTAGACAGCCTCTTTTTCCCAATTCTGCACCAGGTGATGTGCAAATCAGAAGCAGTGACATAACAATAGGGAAAACAGACAGAACACAGAGGTTCTTTAATCCACATAGGTGCATGGGCTATAATGCAAAAGACGGAAACCACACTGCACACCTGCTTGTTGGAGGGGCATTGCTCGGTCGCCAAATGATCTGGGGCTAGAGCCCAGATGGGCTCTCTCACACAAACACACATTCACTCCGTCTCTCGCTCTTTCTTACACACTGTCTCTCTCTTTCTCACACGCTGTCTCTCTCTCTCACACGCTGTCTCTCTCTCTCACACACTGCCTCTCTGTCTCACACACTGTCTCTGTCTCTCACACACACACTCTCTCTCTCTCTCACACACACACTCTCTCTCTCACACACTGTCTCACTCTCTCACACACTGTCTCTCTTTCTCACACGCTGTCTCTCTCTCTCACACACTGTCTCTCTCACACAGTGTCTCTGTCTCACACACTGCCTCTCTGTCTCACACACTGTCTCTCTCTCTCACACACACACTGTCTCTCTCTCTCACACACTGTCTCACTCTCTCACACACTGTCTCACTATCTCTAACTTTCTCACACACTGTCTCACTCTCTCACACACTGTCTCACTATCGCTCTCTTTCTCACACACTGTCTCACTATCTTTCTCTCTCACACACTGCCTCACTATCTCTCTCTCACACACTGTCTCACTATCTCTCTCTCTCACACATCGTCTCTCTCTCTCACACCATCTCTCTAACTCACACACCGTCTCTCTCTCTCTCACACCTTCTCTCTCACACACTGCCTCTCTGTCTCACACACTGTCTCACTCTCTCACACACTGTCTCACTATCTCTCTCTTTCTCACACACTGTCTCACTCTCTCACACACTGTCTCACTATTGCTCTCTTTCTCACACACTGTCTCACTATCGCTCTCTTTCTCACACACTGTCTCACTATCTCTCTCACACATCGTCTCTCTCTCTCACACCATCTCTCTAACTCTCACACCGTCTCTCTCTCTCTCTCACACACACCATCTCTCTCTCTCACACTGTCACTACCTCTCTCACACATAGTAATGACTTAGAGCATCATGTTCTGACTCTCAGAGTCATCACTATGCAATGCATGTGAAAAGCATGGCAGTGCTGACTGAGGTCTGAGATTACAGCATGATTTCTGCCATGTACTGTGCTGCCACACCTGTGGCCTACTATGCAAATTACACATTTCCCATTGAAAAGCAGTTTATTTGCTTATTAGGCCACAGGTGATGGAGACCCCACAGCCATATTTAAAACATATTTTTCTCCTAACTTAGGCATTATCTTGCAGTTTTGCTAACAGAATGTATCGATGATTGTCAATATTTTTTTATTCTCTATATTGACAATATAGGCAATGTTTAGGTGACTCAATGCCTTTAACTATAGTTCCCATGAGGCTCAGCTAGATACTGCTCCGATGATGCTGGATTGGCATAATGGTAGAGGCAGTTAACACTAGATACAAATGTAGCAGTTATCTATCAACTACAGATCCCATGATGCTCAGCCAGCTGAACAGCCCCATGATGCTGGCTGAACATAACGGAAAATGTAGCTAATACTTGATCAGAATGTGGGAATTACAATTCCCATGATGCTCGGCCAACTAAACATTCCCATGATGCTGGCTTAGCATTATGGGAAATTACACTAGAGTAAAATGTAGGTGTTACCTGTAAACAACAGTGCTCAGCCAGCTAAACATCCACATGGTGTTAGCTGAGCATAATGGGAAATTCAGCTATCATTAGATAATAATGTGGGAGTTACAGTTCCCATGATGCTTAGCCAGCTAAACATCCCCATGATGCTGGCTTAGCATGATGGGAAAATAAATCAACACTAGATAAAAAAAAAAAAACCATGACATACCAGTGAACTACAGTTCCCTTAATGCTCAGCCAGCTAAACTTCCCCATGATGTGGGCATAATGGGAAATGCAGCTAACACTAGATAAAATTGTGGGAGTTACAGCTCCCATGATGCTCTGCTTGCTAAACATCCACATGATGTTGGCTGAGCATGATCGGAAATGAAATCAACAGTAAAAATGTAGGTGTTACCTGTGAACTACAGTTCCCATAATGCTTAGCCAGCTAAACATACCCTTGATGCTGGCTGGGCATTATGGGAAATGTGGTCCACATCATGAATTTTTTTTTTCCTCCAATATTTTATTTTCTACTCTACCCTTCAATATATTCGGTACCCTTCCCTGTTTGGGTAGGACATCTGATCCTGGAAGCTGCTGCTGGTCTCTGGAGCTCCCTGCATTTTGGCTCTCACTGTCCGGTGCAGGGCTCGGGGATGTCCCCGCCCCCTGCCTCTGATTGGATGCCCTTCTAGTGGGGTGGTACCCAATAAGCAGGTCTCTGCTGAGGAAGGCGGGGACCTGTGAGCACAGGGGAGGGAGAGATAACAGTGTGCAGCTCCCTGTTACTCAGGGGCTGCACCCAAATAGAGCAGGTGCCGGTCTGCTGATCGGCACCAAGACTTAATAAAAACATTTTTTTTAAATATCCCTCCTGCTGATGACTCCAGCGGGAGTGCGTGGGGAGAAAAAAAAATTAACAATTATAGACCTGGGGTCTAGTCTCCATTTGGGGCTATGGAGGGGGGGATTAGGGGCTATAGGCCCAGTAGCCCCCCCCCCCCCCCCCCTAGTGACGCCACTGGCTTGTCACATCCCTTTTCCTTGTTAACAGAGCAAGTCGATCTCTCCCCCTGTCCACGATAAGTTATATATTCATGATAGCAACAGGACCTTCACTTTCTCTTCCAAGTACCCAAGGTTTCCTGCTAACTGGAAAACTGGAAAAGGAAGTCAATACATAACTACATAAAACAAGTTATAGAGGCTCTAAAAGCAACATAAAGTACCTATATGACATGCGAATGGAGATTTAATTGGCCATATCATGCTCACTTAATTTGCTGGAGTGTCTTAGTATGTTGGCAGAAGAAAGGCCTGTGAAAGTAAGTGATACAATTTAGGAGATCAACATCTCACACAGAAGAAAGGTACTTTATTTTATATAGCTATAGTATATTATAATGATAACATTTGACTGAATCTCAAATTGTTGTCCAGCTTAGGTAAGAATTTTCATGAGGTTTTAGGATGTCCACTGGTTATAATTTTCATTTATCTCCGTAGCACCCTGTATGCTTCTGTAGGCGAGTGCTTTCCTTTCCTTAATTTCTCATGCTGAGACTCATGTCCCTCATTTACCAAAAAAAACATTGACACCATTGACATATGTTTTGGTGTCTCAACCATGACTAAACCCTCAATCAAGATGATGAAAGCAACTTCTGTCTTTCTAAAATAGCTGTGGAACGAGGTTCCTATGATGCTCCGTTCAGCAGTCATTCAAATTCTATTTGGAGCTTTCTATGAGACTTCCATGCCGCCATGTTGCAGAGCTGGTTCTCCATGAGATTGGTACTGCTGTGATAATCATCACCTCTCCTGCTATTGGCTAGGTGCAGTATGATTGACGAGCGCACTCTCTAACGACAGAGAGGTATGATCGCGATTGCATATGGCTGTCAAATGAACTGCAGTATAGGAGTTAATGGCTAGGGAAGGGAGTTTTCTCTGCCATGGGGAATTAAATTCACATTGGTTAGTTTCAGTAATTCAAAATAAACTTCAAAGCCAGCTTCTGTTTGCTCACCTTGAATTTCTTGTTTTAAAGATTTAAACCTGAGGAATTTTCCATCCCTTGTGCCTTTTGACTGGCCTCTCATTTGCCAGCCGTAAGCGGATTAAACAAAATTGTGAAAGCAGCATGTTCCACTGATTCTGGCTTGTGGAGACTGCAATCTCTACTTAGTAATCCCACATAACATTAGTCATCTAATTTCTCTCTTCAGTATGATCTGACTCACATCCGAAGAAATGCAAATTAATTCTGACTTCTTTAATGTGTCAAGGTCACCTAGCTGCGCAATACTTTTTGAGCCATGTAGTTGTGTTTTGATGGGAATATGTTTTGTTTGTTAAATTCTTTACTGTTTGTTTGAAAAAAATTGATCTGATAAAAATGTGTCTTGATGGTAGTGCAGGCAATTGCAAGTAGCCAATATTGAAAGGAAGCACGGTGTGTTACCCTCTGTTATATATAGGAAATTTAGAGATCAAAAGTGTGACATGAAAAAAAGGCAATGGAAATAAAATGCTAACTTGGTGTTATTAAGCAGGCCTCTTAATCTGGTTGTATGCATTTTTTTTAGAGCAGAACAAAAACATGCAAACTCTTGCCTAGTAAGCAGGGGTGCACCAGAGACCAGAGACTGCAACAAGTTTTTACAGGTCCCTTTCCCTAGTAAGATTAGTGAAGAACTTTCCCCTCTCCTGCTGCCCTGCAGGATTAAATGTACATGGTGCCTTCAATTATTCCTGTAGGACATCACAAAGAAAGAGCAAATGAGAGGTCGTGTACTTGTCAAGGAGAATGGGCAATGGTTAACTGTTGCACAGTCCTTCAAAGTGTTTCAGCCCAGACGCCTTTACCTAGCACGCAAAGGGAAGGTGAGTTAACAGTACGAGAAATCGAGGGAAGATTAGAAACATGACCAGGCTTTACAATCCGAGCAAGAGAGGCCAAAGGTAAAAGGTCAGCTAAAGAAAAGGAATAAGTAATATCTAAGCATCTGAGCATTCCTACGACCTTGTAAGGAGTGTGCAGTCAACCCAATACAAATAGTAAGGATTGAGCAATGGTAAATTGCATTGGGACTTAAGATGCCTGATATATCCTAAAATTATTGATTTGTCTGTAGTCGTGCCTTTCAATCTTTCACTGGTTGCAACAAAGATTCTTGTGTTTCTGTTGCAAGGCTCGTTATTTCCTTCATTTTGAGTAATTTCTACGTGTCAAACATTGTAAAAACTATTACATTGTATTTCGCAGGACGAGAAGGAATGTTAAGCATTAACAAACTCCTGTGACGTCCTTACGCTGCCACTTTCTGCAATTATGGATCTAAGTACTGCTCATAATTAAACATTAAAATTACAGCTAAAACGCACGCACTTGATAGAATCATGAATCACTATACTTTAAACCAAAAAAGGTCACATCCTAAATGACACTTGTTCTCTTAACTTAATGAGCTGCATAATTTTAAAAGTCCACAATAGATACCAAATACTGCATCATAATGATCACACTGAGGAAGTGATTCATTGATTGAGGAGTTTTGGTCTGATTTAGGCAGCAAAATCCTGATCCAGCTAAACTGCAGCTCAGTGCTAAACAGCAAAAATAAAACAGCTAAGTACAAGGCTAAAAACATAGTTGGCTTACAGAACTAACTATGGTGCAATTCATGCAAAAATCATCATATGTAAAGTTATTATACACATATTATAACGTTTACACAGTATCAGCAGTTAAAGTGACTCAACTCAAACATTACTTTCACTGTGAATGTAGAGAATACAAAATGCTGAAAAAGGATCTATACATTGTGCTAGCAAAATAACAGCATATGCAGAAAATAAGAGAAGAAGATGTTTTGAATGTGTCCACGGTTGAAGACATCATTCGGGCTTGATATGCAACTTAACTCATTTTCAATGGGAAATGTGTAATTTGAATGTCAAGTCAAAAGGTGATGTCATAAGCAGGAGACTCCGTGGACACTTGTTAACACATATTTCTCATGTTTTATGCGTATGCTAACACAATGTATCATGTTTTATCATTTTTTTACACTCTCAAATAAAAGTATGAGCAATTTGTGGGGTGACAGAGTCATAAACAAGGGCTACAAACTAAATTACTCTCGGCACTGTGTTCATTACTAGACATGTGCAAAACTAAAATTTTTGTTTCGTTTTCGTCCATTCGGACGAAAATTTTATTTATTTGGTCTAAAACGAATTTCGTTCACTACTGCATTCGTTTCAGACGAAAGTCGTTCATTATTTTCGTTTCGTTTTATACGTTCGTACGAATCAATTGACCTACATACATTCCAAAGACATTCGGTTTATAGACTTTCGGTTTATGGAATGCATGTAATGCTATTGGTATTCTATAAACCGACTCTATTTTGGTTTTATAGAAAGCCAATAGCATGAATGGACGAATGATTTTCATTTATTAACCATTCGTTCATTCTTTGATAGCATTACATGCATTCCATAAACCAAGTCTATAAACTGAAAGAGAGTCGGTATATAGACTTTCGGTTTATGTAATACATGTAATGCTATTGCTATTCTATAAACCGAAATAGAGTCCCCATTCATACGAATAGGTCAATTGACCTATTCGTATGAATGGGGACTCTATTTCGGTTTATAGAAAGCCAATAGCATTACATGCATTCCATAAACCAAAAGTCTATAAACCGAAAGACATTCGGTTTATAGACTTTCGGTTTATGGAATACATGTAATGGTATTGGCTTTCTTTAAACCGAAAGTCTATAAACCGAATCTCTTACGGTTTATAGACTTTCGGTTTGTAGAATACCAATAGCATTACATGTATTCCATAAACCGAAAGTCTATAAACCGAATGTCTTTCGGTTTATAGACTTTCGGTTTATAGAATACCAATAGCATTACATGTATTCCATAAACCGAAAGTCTATAAAACGAATGTCTTCTGTTAGTGCCCATAGCTGATGGCTTCACAGAAGTTTTTTATACCACAATTCTCCATGAACCTTTATCACCCACTCTCAGAGCTATCTCTGATATGTATACTACATTTGCCAGTACAGGGAGAAGAGACATTGTGTTATAAAAACAAATCCACTGCCATATGTTCCACAATCATTTGGAAGCGAAAATCCATTCTGCTGAAGTCATCACCAGCATAGAAGTAAAAGTGTATAAAATAACACCATAGCACTATAAAATGCACCTAAACCAAAGGCATTGTTAAATTAAACAAGAATAACAGTCTATCACTATGAAAGAAGTGAAACGTTCTATTTCATGTTAAATATATGTCTAGTCGTCACATTTTGAAACAGCTCTCTATCTATAAATTGGTATGGGAGACAAAATGAGCTAAACTATTTTTGAGACCAAGCCAAACTTAGGTGCCAAATTTGAGTGTAAAAATAGCTTTGATCATTTCACCTCACATTACTTTCTAAGTCAATCTCAGATGCCGAATTAAACTTAGTCTCATAATGAAAGTCGACCTCCTCAAGCTAAACTTTTTGTGAATAAACCCATATGTATAACTAGCTCATTAAAACGCCACTGAAGATGTTGTCTCCTGTTTATTTTTAGCTGTTGACCAAGCAGAAGATGCTAAACTACAAAGAATCTCAAGAAGGCAAAAACCAAAGACATTAAGCAGTCCAGATGATTCTACTTATTACAATCTCCTACACGTAAGTGATCTACTTTGTGTAGTATGTGGTTAAGACAGTTTTTGTATTGTCTGAATATTTGTTTATTTTTTGAAAATGTGTCACCCCCCCCCATTAGTTTTTTGCATAGATTTATTCAAGGGACGGTATCACCTAAACTTTGTTTTTACTGTGAATATATAACAAATAATGAAAAATGATCTGTACAATATGTTAGCAAAATTGCAAGTAAATGCCTAGATTAGGGAAAAGAGGTTTTAAATATGTTTGCAGAGTATCCTGACATCAACTGTGGCTTGCAAATTAACTGGTTTTCAATGGGAAATGTGTAATTTGCATATCACCACAGGTGATGTCATAAACAGGCGACTCCACAGATATATATAAAAACATATTTAACCATTTGCTTGCAATCTTCCTATATATCAATGTCTAGAGCATGTTCACAGTTTAGGTGTGAAATGTTTAGGTGATACAGTCCCTTTAATTTATTTCACTTCCCCCAGTGCACCATCAACATATCCTTTGTATTTTTACTCACATGCTATGGTGTCTCCTCATTGAACAGTGAACTGTGCTGTACCTTCCACCTTCTTATAAAATTCAAGAAAAATAGCCATGTTCTAGAATGCTTCCAACTATTTATGGCCTCATTTTGTCACGTGATTGTCAGTTCACCATTTTGATTAATAGAATAGCATATTTTGCATTTATGTATTTGTTGATCAGATACATGCCTGACGTCATGGAAATAGTTTCTCTGCTATTATTTCATTTTTAATGCTTAAAAATATTCAGTTCAGTTAGCAATTTAAGTTAGTAATGAAAAGTGAAGGTGCAGTATACAATATTATTTTGCAAAATACATATATCTCTCTTTATTCGAATAATGACCTGCAGTAGTGTGTGCCTCTACAGAGTACTCTCACAGCTGGAAAGGACATGGAAGTTTTAGTACAGCCCAGTAAACACCATCTCTTAACTTCAGAAACTCACAGCTTGCTATTAAAATGCAAAAAAAAAAAGAATAAGTATCTTCACACAAAACAGGGTAATCACCTGTGTAGCTGCTGCAACTGCACTGCAGGCAGAACTTTAAAGACATGCCTCCCTGCTTTTGTTTGTTTTGGTTTTTTAACCCCCTGGTGCCTTATTTGGGGAAAGGGTTTGCACACAAGTTCATAAACCTTTAAATGTCAGGGTTAATAGAAGAAAAAAAGTCTAATAAAAAAACTATTTTTTTTAGACATTAATATAGACTCAAGTTCTAAATGTAATAATTTATTACATGAAGGACACTGTGTGTAAAATAAAATCTATTTACTAATACTGATAATAATTGTTACCAGAGCTCCTGACACAGCATTCTCCTACAGGCTTGGGTGGGATAATCAGAAAATACCTGCTGTGTAAGTGCTTTTAATACTATAGGAGTTAATTATCATAGAAAATAAAAATACAGTAATTGAATGGTATTACTTTGCTAACACAGAAATTCTTAACAGGGATATTGCATATTTACTTGCAATATGGTTGAGAGATGGTTGAGATGTGCGCCAGGAGGATAGGGAAATGAGGGAGAGAAAAAGGAAGTTGTACCCAGAACTCAAAGAAGACTATACTAGGTAGATATGTGCTGGAATACGCACTTAAAAGAAAAGGATAGACAGAATAAACCAGTGTAAAATAAACATATATTTTTAATTTAAAAATGGTAAAAAAAAAATAAGACATGATATAAATAACACATAAAGTTGGTCAAAGTGAAGAAGCCATCATGAAATGAACGTACATCCTGTCAGCAGCCATCTTGAGTAATGGCAAAATGCCAAAACTGCCATAAAACTTGAGGGGAGTACTCCATCTTGGGGGCATAGCCATCTAGGGACATTTGATATGTCAATGAGGCCACACCTCCAGAAACCTCACAGGCCATTTGATATGTCTGTTCAGGTGCAAGCCTCAGTGAGTCTCTCCTCGTCCTCCATCCTACATGGATGGGACAGTCTGTGTTGGGCTGGGTTACTCTGGGCCTTTTGGTTATAATCTATGATTCAGGTTAGTCTTGGGAAACTGCTGCATTGTTAGTTGGGCTGCCACTAATTATTGTATGTTACTGTGTTTCTGTCTCTTATCAAATATGTGTTAAAGTAATTTTTATTTTATAGTTGGTTGAGCACCACAACATGCATGTGTGAATGGTTTACTTTGATGGACTCTTAACCTAGCCTATGTTTACCACAAAAATTGCCAGAAAAACTCTTCATCCATGTTACAATACCGCCATCTAAAATAATATATGTATATGGCACCCTATAGCTCTGACAACGCAGCACAATAGCAGAAGATAAAACCATGTAAATGAGTAGAAATTGAATATTTGGAAAAAAAAACACAAACTAAATGTAGTTTTCATCCATTAATACATGACACAAGTTCATTGGCTCAGAAAATATGCAGTGCATTATGTCAACATCCTAAATTAGAATGGGTTAAAGGTCTCTCAAAATGATTCATCCGCCACACTTTGCAAGCAAATTTCCATATAAGTATTCATTCATTTCATTTGTTAAATGAGCCACATCTTCTTAAGTCATGTGCCCACCAGAATCAGGGCTCTTCTGATTGCTATTACTGCTCTCAGTTCAATGTGGGGTATTTGTCATCTATTGAAGCATCAAAGTTAACTTTGTTTGTCAGAGGACTCGAAAAACATTTATTTATTTATAGGAAAACATGTTTTACCAGGAAGAATGCATTGAGATTTCTCTCATTTTCAAGTATGTTGTGGGGACCAAGTCCAGAATGGTATTACGAAATGTTTTGATGGAGTTTGAGAGACTATTGCACATATGAGGAGCTCTGAAAGAGAACACACCTTGACCTGCTCCCTTTTTGAAGTGAGGGGTATCTAGTAAGGGGCTGATGCTGGACCTGACATTGTAGGACATGCAGGGAGTAAGAGTGGACATGCTGTTCCCTAGAAGTAGTTATGCACTAAGCAAGCTAGGTGGAAAGTGGGCCTGCAGACATGCATCAGCCAGTTCTCTTATAACATTTTGCAGTGATGTGTGTTATAATTGCACTGGAGGACAAATCGGCACAGTGCATTGTACAGAGTGGCAAGTTTACCGAGATGATTCTGCAGTGCGGAATCGTATACGACATCCCCATAGTCTAAGATTGGCTTTAACATTTGCTGCACAGTACGTTTCCTTACTGTGGAATCTACATTAGATCTGTTCCTATATAGAGAGCTAATCCAAGGATGCAGCTTTGACGAGAAAATATGGAGACCAAAGGACAAGTTGGGATCTAGCCACATACCGAGATTCTTATAAACATTTACCTGGGTCCGGTTATAACCCGATTTGATCTTTATGTATATATGAGGATTGTTTAATTTGAGTAGTTTAGCTTTTGTCCCAAAAAACATGTACACAGTTTTTTCAGTGCTGAGAAACAGTTTTTAGTTAGCTATCCAAGTTTCAACCTTAGAAAACTGTCCCTGTAGCACAGTTTCCATTTTAAACAGTTTTGTCCCACTTGTATAAATTACACTAACATTAGCATACATATGCACATTAGCCAGGATGCACTCTGAGGGTGGATAATTTATAAATCCTTGAGGCACTCCACACTTATTAAGCAACAAGAGGGAGGCAGCATCAGCAACAGACTCATATTGAGTCCTATCAGATAGGTAAGACCGAATCCAGCTAAGTGATTGCCCATTTATATTGTAGCAATTAGTTGTGTCATTTGATCATTTTGATCAACCATATGAAATACCTCTGCAAAGGCTAGAAAACTTCTTCGGTAAACTCACTACTCTGGATACCATTGTTCACCTTTAAGAGGGCAATAACCATGGAGTGAATAGAACAAAAACAAAAAGATTGTAGCGAGATTAGAAAGTTGGACTGTTGATAATACATCTAGTGTCATTTCTAAATAATGTGTTAGCAATGCCAATTATAAGGATTACCATGTGGGATAAACACATGTCTATGTTTTATGGTATATGCCCAAAAGACCTGCCACAAAGTAATAATAAGAAGAAAGAATAACTAACACAAACAAACCCCCCAGTTCATCGTGTTTTTTTGAAGTTTTATATTTACCTTGCGAATTCCAGTAGAGGAATTTAGATCCATGACTTTCTAGTCATGACATGCATTTGTGGGATAGGCGAAGGAAGCAATAAATAGAATCATATTATATTAATAAAAGAAGGGTTGGTGCCGCAATAATAGTAGAAACCAACTTCCTTCCCTTATCAACTCAGACAATTAAACAGTTGAAAGATTGGAGAAACTCCAGCTTCTCTTGGTGGGAAAGAATTAATATCATAACTTATATTCTGCCCAAATGGCTTTCTTTGTTTAGATTAATTCCCCTTGCAATACCAAACAGCTGGCTGGGTTTGATACAAACATCCTTTGGGAATTTTGTCTGGCAGAACAAAAAACCTAGAATAAGCCTGAAATGTCTGAAACTAAAGATTGCTCAGGGTGGTCTGGGAACACCAGACATAATGGAATGTCATGAGGCAAGTCTCCTGTCCCATGACTTGACTTCTCAGTTGGAGGTATCTAAGAAAGAACCTTGGTATGCTATAGAAAGTGAACTAGTAGAAGTATTGGATATGACAGAATTTTTTTGGTCGACAGATAAAGATTTGAAAAATAGTGTAAAGAATGTTCGGGAAAAATCTTTGGTAATTAATAATATTTCAAATTTTTGGACTAGGATTAGAAAGAAAATGGGGATAGAGAATAGTGTCTTGCCAGACCCCCCCCCCCCCCCTCTGTTTCTTTTAGAAAAGAATATAAAAAATATTAGTCTCCATAAATGGTATAGTTGTGGCTTAAACAAAATTGTGGAGATGATACAAAAATAATTCCATTTCAAGAATTGCTAGACAAAAAGCCAAGTTTGAAGGGAGAAACTTTTAATTTCTTGAGAATAAAAGGGTACCTGGGCAAACATCTATATACTGCAAAGTCATCAATAGTAGAAAATCCTAAGAGATAATACACAAAAGAATGTATTAAGGAAATCCAAAGAACTGATTGTTCTGGGTTCTGGGGCTGAACATTTCAAAGCCCATAAAAAATGGGAACACGAGTTAGGATTAATACTGCCCAAAAAAAGATATGATTGAGGACTTTCAGGCGATGCATAGGGCAGTGAGATGCCTTACCTTAGTGGAAATGCAATTTAAAATTTTAAACAGAATATATTTGGTACCTGCTAGGTTGATACAAATGTTCCCGGACAGCTCAGGAACATGTTGGAGATGCAACAGACACAATGGGGATTATGCCCATATATGGTGGAGCTGCCCTGCACTCAGTACTTTCTGGAAAGAAATGATAGACAAACTGTTCTTGCATAGGAACCTCCCCGGGGCAAAAACAAAAATGGGAAAGAGCTTTCATCTTGCATTTCCTGACTGCTATAAAGATATCAATTGCGAGGAAATGGGGGAAAAAAACAAATCCCTAGCTGGAGCGAAATAAAAATTCAACTGGATTATCAACCAAGGGATCTCCTATAAACAAACTGTAAATGTGACCAATAAAGAAATATAGAAACAGTGTATAGATGTTTTGGCCCGGCATTTATGAAATATGAGAGAGTATGCATTTAGATTGTAAATTACATTTTACTTCTAGATTAATACGCCTGGATAGCAACAACAATTGACCTGCCTCAATCCAATGTGAATGTTGTATATTGTATTGTATTTTGTGTTTATATGTTGTCATGTGATCTCCTGGTACGTTTTAACCTATGTATAAGCACTTTAAAATATTTTGCACTATAGAGCTTACTGGGAATGTCTATGTAAAACCGAAGATTGTAGCTTTAATAATAGCACAAGCTCAGAACTGTATAATTGTGTATGTAATCTTTTTATAAAAATGTTTGACAAAATAAAAGATTTAATAAAAAAAGAAGGGTTGGTGGTAGTGGTGGCAGTAGTGGGATATGGTTTGTTTTATTTGGAAGAAATAGGTTTTTATACTAATTACTGGACAAGCATTCGATTATTACACAGAAAATTTATTGGCACACTCGATTACGACTCTTAAAACGTATGAAAAAATGCAAAACAAGGAAAACTATAATCTGGTAGCTCAATATTGCGAGATAAAGTCACTGTAGGATGCTGAAAACCATTATTTTCTGTTACACCATGGTTAACACAATGATATTGAAGGGGGAAATTAGCTCTTTTGATTATAATTGACCTTTTTAGCAATTATTGGTTTTATTTTGTTTGAGTATAATAAATGTCAGTGTAGCATTTACCGTGAAAATCTGAAGAGCAGCAAATAATGCATATGTACTGTTTCCTCAGTTACCACTCAAAGACGAGAAACGAAAGCCACGGAAAGAGAGGTATGGTTTAACATTTGTATTCGAAAGTCAGGGTCTGCAAATTATTCAATATAAAAACCTGTTCTACATGGAATATGTTTGGTTTTCTACATGTTACAATAACCTGTGAAAAAATAACTGTGTGCGTGCAGTATTATTTTATAATGCCATGCAACAAGATGTATTTCTATTGTACTGTTTTAAAAGGTGTACTTAAATGCAGTGCTTTGTTGGAAAAATGACTCCCTGTGTCAGTGGATGGCAAATAATTACACATAATTATTGGGTAGGACACAAAGCATGATCCATACCTTGTGTTTCTGAGAGCAGTTTCTGTATAGATTATTATAGCACAGCATATTAGTATTTTCCATTTTCAACTTTGTGCCTTCTACAGTCCAACATGACTGCAAAAGAGCATGTGTATTCTAATAATCTATAATGTTATAAAGAGTAAAGGAGATGGGAGAGAATTAAAAAGATATTTAGGGGTCTATTATTTAGGGGTCTATTCATGTAATAAGGACTGTATTGGCTGAATTTGGGGAAAATCTTCAAATTCAGCCAACGTGTGGCTATTCTAAATAGCTGATTATATACACTAACATATATTATTTCATAAACCACTGTATCTGGACCCACCTTCCTAGGTGGCCCAGGTGACCCCTGTAACCACTGCAACCGCTGCAGTGATATGGAAACAAAGCTAGTATGTTGGACAGAGGGTGTATATTGCACTTGGGGTATCATGTGATGATGTGCTATGTGGTGAGGGGGCCACATGGCAATTTGAACCAATGTAACTGGTAAAACGTTTTACCAACATAGCCTGGAGGCTTACAGTCACCCCCTGCACTAACATATGTAAAGGTATTATCTTTATTTTTATCACATTGGACATTATCTATGGACATTGTGTAACTTAATTCCAATGAAAAATGTGAATCAAAAAAAGTTTGATTTTATAAATTGGTTTACATATGACGTTTAATGTGTGTGTTTTTGTATTTTTCTCTCTTTGAATACACTTTTTGTCTGTAGAATTGAATAGTTCTACTTTCTGATATTTGTAGTGCAAAACATTGCGGATAAGTGTTTTTTAAATGGTTTTATTATTAACTAACAAATAATTAATAGTATTCCAATATATCATATCCTTGCACATTTATTTATCTATCGTTTTATATTATTGTATTATTATTATTATTGGAATAGTATTTTATAGTATATTATTTATATTATTTTATCTATATTAATAATGAGTGTATGTATTTGTATAATTTTTATATTATCGTACATATTTATTATTTAAACATTTATTTTATATTATGATAATATATATAACATATATAATATATATACATATGTTTATTTTAATTATTTATATATAAGTTAATATGTTAATATATATAAGAATTATTTTTTTTTAAATATTATTTAATTATTTTACAAGGGGCCATTTTTGTTTTCAAGGGGATTTCGGATGAATTCGGCAAACCAGAAAGTAGCCTCGGAGTTCCCTGTTCTCATTAGAGGCTACTTTTTTCGGTTTGGTCGAATTCAAACTGAAAGGCATGTCAATGATGCCTGATTAGCTCAATTTAAAGAGTCATTGGGATCACTAAATGATCCGAATTTGGCCGAAATTCAAAGATACAAATGTCATTGGGAAATTCGAGTTTCATGCATCAACCCCTACAGGTCTGCATCATAATATATACTAAGAAAGGCTAAAATCATATTGTTGTTGGTTCAGAACAGTGTTTGCTGTAATATTGAAATTTAAAACACATCAGGTAATTAAAACTGTTAAAACTAACTGTTTTAGTATTTTCTGCTGTTGATGTATAGCTTTTCGGATTGCCTCCTAAATATGTGTGGCTGGCTTAAAACAGTCACTAGTGAAAAACATTCACACTGTGTCAATGCTGGCCTTAATAGTGTGTGTGTGTGTGTGTGTGTGTTTTATTATTAAGTATTTCCCCTTCAAGGGGGAATTTCGTTATCATCTTTTAACTCTGTAATTATCACAATAAAATGTACCATATCATGCATACTGTATATATCTTGTCCACGTCATGTATTTAACTCAATATTTGTATGCCTTCAGATATGGTTCGTCTTACTTTAACACATAAAAAAAAGTCTAATATTCTTGCATCTGCCCATGGGGGAAAATATCAATGGCAGATTCTTTACTCGTTTATGATAGTAAAAGATCTGAATCTAGCAATGTCTTGCCACTGCTGTTATTTTCTATTAATAAGTGAATTCTAATTTCAGTATATAACTGTATTGCTTCTGAAGGATGCTGGCTGGATTGCATTAGAATTATATGAATAATTGTCTTCTGACATACATAATTTCCTATAAAATCACATTAGAAAGCATTTGATTGTTTTCGAGATTCTGCCTCTTGGGGGTAATGAATAAACACACTCAATTCTCTTCTTTCTATCTTTTTAACAGTCAAGGCAAAGTGCTGGATTCAGAAGATTACTATAAGGAAATTTATTCCAACCACTCAGTGTCAATAAATAGCCCAACTCAACATGATGATTTTTCTGCCATGGAATTCTCCATTTTAAACCCAAATGATAGGTAAGTATATTAAAAATAAGACCTTTTCTTAGCCCAGCTACTATAGAATAGGTTGTATAATGTTTCAGAAAAATAAACACAGATCTTGTGCCCAATTGGCAGGAGTAATCCACTTGAGAACGTAGGATCCGCTAAAACTTAGCTTTTATTAGAAACCATGATAAAGGTATACTTGAAAGCCCATCATATGGGTAGTGATTCATTCAAAAGGGACTTAGTCGTAGGGCCGGGTATAATGTTTTAGGACTTATACGTCTAGATTGGGACATCCTTTCTAAAGGGGAAATGTTAAAAGCGACTTTTATGTTTTCATCTACAAAAAAAATCCTACAGTGGGGACTTTTTATCCATATAATTTTTCTAAATAAAAAAAATATCCTTCTGGAGGATCAGAGGACAGCCATTACTAGGATGCTTGCTTGATTTTTATTGCTGCATATTGCAAGACAATAAGCGCATATGATGAAAAGTTCTGCTGTTAATATCCTTCCAACCTACCCGTGACATAGTAAACACCAGTTTACTCCTTAGAAAGTAAAATATGTTCTCATGTTGGTTTAGAACTCCCTTTAGGAGCTAAAATGTATAAATTATCTACCTGCACAAGAAAAATAATAGATGTGCAAATTGTATCTCACCGCTCCATCACTTCCAGCAATATATCATTTATTTCACATATATTAAAATGACCACTTTGTTCATAGGTCATCAGTCACTGATGCCACCCAGCTGGGGACAGATAAGGAAGATAATCCGTATGACTTCAGGAAACTCCTCCGGAAAACATCTCAACGTGATCGCCTTATGCAACATTTCTAACTTTGACTTCTTTGTATTCTTCTTGTTTTATACTGTTTATGTCCATATGTAAAGAGGAAGATATACACTAATGGGATTTTCTTGTTTACATGTTGTTTTGGATATAAATCTGAAATGAAGTAATACTTCTTGTAATAAATTAAGGCTATTGCTAAAGATATAACTTTATGGTGTTGTGTGAAATACTTTACCCAGTATACATTATGTAACTATTCACCTATGCAACATCCACGCTGTATCTAGTCATTTCAGTATCCGCTTTGCTTTCTTGATTATTAGTTATGCTCATTCCTGTCTGCTTGTATTCCTGCCCTGTTCCTTGAATCCTATTATTCTCTGCTTCTTAGCTATCTGTTTTTCCATTCCGTGTTTTCTTTATCTCCACCTTTGTCTCTCTGCAAGTCTTCAGTCTGTGCAGCTCAGTCTTCCGGTTTAGCTTGTGTATGTGTGTATTCTGTCATAGTTAGGGACTTGCCTAATTGACATGGTTGGCAAGCATAATCATAATTTGGTCAGTTGTTGAAACCAAACCCCTACCATTTATCATCTCTAGTGTTTGGCTAGTTCCTGTATTTAAGTTTGTTCCTTTGGCCTGTGCGTTTTGTACCCTTTTTCTGTGCCTTACATTGTATCTATGTTATTGTATGTAACCCTGTGCCTTGTATAGTATATCCTTAGTTTTCTTTCTCATCTGTCTTTCTCTAGTCTCTCCTTAGCTCTGCCTTTCTGCTTTTGCTTTACTTGTTATGGTTTATTCTGTTCTAGCCTGCAACATCCTACTTTCCTGTTGGGTTATTATCCATGCCTGCTCCAGGATGTCTGCAGAGTTTCTACAGTCCTAGCCATGATATACTGGATAAAGCAGTTGCCTCCACAGGGCTTCTGTATGTGGCTTCACAAACCTGAAGCCTCAAGCTACCGGGGAAGTTCCATAACGCCTCACAAGGCCCCGTCTCCACCCCTGCAGCTAGCTCCTAAACTCGTGTGCTCAGGGTCCCATGCTACCTGGAGGGTCAGATAAGTAAGTTAGAGCTATACAAGCAATATTTAGGGGGCAAATTAGGAGGCAGTAAAGAAGATATGGGAAATATTTTGGAAGCATGTGGAGAATGTTTTAGAATCAAAGACAATTTAAAATATTACAAAAATCGAGATATGATTTTGAAGAAGTCAGTCCAAAGACTTGTTACTGACCAGTTATGTGTGGTTTTATGCATGGTTAATGAAGTCATTTAAGGAATCCGGGTTGTCTTGGAAAATTGCTCTAATGACTGTGTGTATGAATGTGTGTGTATCTGTATATATGCGTGTGTGGTATTCAAACCATTTTGTATCAATGCAATAGGATACTGGATATAGGAGGTTCATTCTTAGAGCTAGATGCACATTTGTTGGAACATTTTTTAACTCCAATGAAATTGCTGCCATCCTATCTTTGTTATCATTGTCTAATATTTTTAGAAACACCTCTACAACACCTAAAAAAAAAAAGCTTTTCTGTAAAAATATGATGGTGCCAGAGAAGTGTTTGGGCCTGAAAAGATCCACACAGTCAGCACAATAAAAATATATACAACTTTGCACACAAGTAAATATGCATTAAAGTGAGTTTATTGGTACACGATGAAACAATCTACAATTTCGTCCATAGAAACATAGAAACATAGAATGTGTCGGCAGATAAGAACCATTCGGTCCATCTAGTCTGCCCAATTTTTTTGGAGTACTTTTATTAGTCCCCCGTTCCCGGTCTTATATCTAGGATAGCCTTGTGTCTATCCCACGCATGCTTAAAATCCTTGACTGTGTTTACCTCTACCACTTCTGCTGGCTGGCAATTCCATACATCCACTACCCTCTCAGTAAAGTAATACTTCCTGATATTACTTTTAAATCGTTGCCCATCTAATTTAAGACTATGGTCTCACCAGTGCTCTGTACAATGGCATGAGCACTTTCCTATTCCTACTGCCAATACCTCTCCCTATGCAACCAAGCATTCTGCTAGCATTTCCTGCTGCTCTATTGCATTGCCTACCTACCTTCAAGTCCTCTGAAATTATTACTCCTAAATTCCTTTCCTCAGATGTTGAGGTTAGGACTGTCCCAAATAGTCTATATTCTGCTTTTGGGTTTTTACGCCCAAGGTGCATAATCTTGCACTTGTCCACATTAAATGTCAGTTGCCACAGCTCTGACCATTTTTCTAGTTTAGCTAAATCATTTGCCATTTGGCTTATCCCTCCATGAATATCAACCCTGCTGCAAATCTTTGTATCATCAGCAAAAATACATATTTTGCCAACAAGACCTTCTGCAATATCGCTAATAAAAATATTAAAGAGAATGGGTCCAAGTACAGATCCCTGAGGTACCCCACTAGTAACAAGACCTTGCATCGAATATACCCCATTGACTACAACCCTCTGTTGCCTGTCACTCAGCCATTGTCTAATCCATTCAACAATATTGAAATCCAAACTCAAAGATTTCAGTTTATTGATAAGCCTTCTATGTGCTACAGTGTCAAAAGCCTTACTGAAATCTAGGTAAACAATGTCTACTGCACCACCCTGATCTATTATTTTAGTCACCCAATCAAAAAAATCAATAAGATTAGTTTGGCATGATCTCCCTGAAGTAAACCCATGCTGTCTCTGATCTTGAAATCCAAGCGACTTTAGATGTTCAACAATCCTATTCTTTAACAAGGTTTACATTATTTTCCCCACTACAGAAGTAAGACTTACTGGTCTATAGTTGCCCGCCTCCTCCCTACTACCTTTCTTGTGAATGGGCACAACATTAGCTAATTTCCAATCTTCTGGAACTGCTCCCGTTAACAATGATTGGTTAAATAAACCTGTTAACGGTTGTGCTAGTACACCACTAAGTTCTTTCAATAACTTTGGATGTATCCCATCAGGTCCCATCGACTTATTTGTCTTTACTTTAGACGGCTGAAGTAAGACCTCTTCCTCTGTAACCTTACATGCATCAAAAGACTCAGTAGTCTTTTTCCCTAAATGAGGTCCCTTACCCTCATTTTCATTTGTAAAAACTGAACAAAAATATTCATTAAGGCAGTCTGCTAAGCCTTTATCCTCTTCTACATAGCATCCTTCTTTTGTTTTTAATCTAACTAATCCTTGTTTTACTTTCCTTTTCTCATTTATGTATCTAAAAAATGTTTTATCCCCCTTTTTCACTGACTGTCCATAGGTGAAGCAGGTCTTCATTAGAGATATACCTCCTATTTCTACACCTATTGATGGCAAATGAGTTCTTAGCTCCAGAAAACAATGAAAGCTGCTTTCACTCCGTGAGGAGCCGGGTCCTACATCATCCGATAGGCCTGTCGGTTCATGAACGCAGTAATTCCCAACAATAATCCTCATGTGTCATATACCATCATATACCAAATATATCTCATGTTATGGCTCATTATCTTACCCACTATGATGTTTATTTAAAATTGAATTATGGTAAATTGGTCAAATATCCTATTAAGTCAAATCATTTAAAATGCATTGCTTAGTGAATACAGTCTTATCATTTGGGGGGGGGGGGGGGTAGAAATAATGCTCAATTACTGGTCAGTAAATAAATTAGATACATTTTATACAGAGGGGGTCATTCATACAATGTGAACTGACATCTAGGCTACATGTGAAGTGCATTAGGTATTAACAGCTGAGTTTGAAGGATAATTCCGCTGATTTCATGTTCCCTTGTCATTGATCTAACACTAATTACACAGGGCTGTTTTGAAAGCACATAACATGGCCATTGAAAGAATCTGGCCATTAGAATGAATTTTGTCCAAAATGTGCTGACACACTAGGGTCTACTTCTTGTAGGTCAAGTTTAAGGTTGAATGTGGCCTGCCATGCTAGAGCATTCCCTGCAATCAGCCAAATCTGAACCATTAATATCGTGCAGGTGAACCATCCGACCAATCAGTGCTAGGAACTGTCAAACATTGAAATCAGCTGACAGGACGTGTAAAGAGAAAGCTTCCTTTTAATTCTCCCAAATACAGATAATATAAACATATGAAGGTATTGATATACAATGATGTATTGATATACAATATGAAGCTAGGTTATTATACTTGGATAGATCAAGTGGATAGATTAAATTATATATATCTTACTTGGATAAAACAAGTGACATTCATGTTCCTTCCTCCTAATTGTCTGACTGATCGAAGAATTGATGTGCTACCAATGTGTGTACATGAACTAAAAGATATTTGTGATTAAAAGTGGAGTGTAAATTTTTTCATAGACTTTGTAAACACTATTAATTGTAGAATAGTTTTTTTTCGCTCCCCTTTCACTGATTAAGAGAACTAATTAAGAAACGTGATTAACGTTCGATGTGAAATCATGCAAATGTAATATTTAAAAATGTTTTGTATGAATAAACATAAATTATAATATATATATATATATATATATATATATATATATATATATATAGTTATTCAAGACCCTCCAAGAGCTAGGAAATCCACTGCCAACAATCCATGTGTCGGGTTAAGTAAGGGGTTTAACAATAGTTAATAAGAAACCCAAAGATGCAACTCCGTACTGTCCATCCTATGGGCTGTGTGGATGAAAAATGTTAATCGTTTTGACTTTGTGTGTCCTAATCTACAACCCCAGATTACATCTAGCTTTGTGAATGCAATCCATAATGCTCAGCCATAGATTTTGAAACGCCGAGAAAAATAGTCTTCATTGCATCTTTAAAAAGGGTTTCACTACATGAATTATCCCCAGTGCCCTACCCATAAACTACTGTTTTACCTATCCACCAGCATTCTAGATGCAAAGGAAACAGCTGTACATGCGTGACATAGGCAGCTGTTTTTGTCGTTTGTCATTATGCTTCTTGGCTCAAGAAAAAAATCTGTACACTGAATGTAATGATGGCTGGGAACTGTGTGAAGCTTTCGTGCACTCAGAATTATAGTGTTTAATGACTCTGACCTAGAAAATGTGCAATAATCACTTTAGTAATCTATTTTACTTTTAGTATACTCTGTTGTTATCCTTTTTTTTCCTTATATTTTGCTGCTTATTATTATCCATGGGCTTTGTTCTGTTTCTAGGCAACAATTTATAAACATAATGTAAGTGAGTGGCTTTGGTTATAGGAATGGGCCAAAACATATTTAACCTCACCTGCCATGTCAAGGTACACTCTCAATAGGGTTAGAACCTAACCTCACCCTCGATACAGTGGGCACACAAAGCATTGTATAATATATATATGATTTATCTCATTAGGTGAGTTTCTCTTACCCTGTTGAGAGTGGGCCTAAATTTTATACAGTTGTAGCTTGTGTATTCAAATGCAAAGACGTTTTGAATGTGAAAAGCTATTAATGAGTGATTATATGCAATTGGCTCTATACAACATTATCCAAACGAGCTCCATTTTTGGATTGATGGATGTATTCATGCTAATATGAAATCACTCACTGTGACCTGCAAAAAAAAACATGTATTTCCTGTATTGGATATGTCAAGTTTTTTCTATTGTGAAAACAATGGCTAATAACCCTTCAGAGTCTGGACAAGCCACCAACAACAACACTGTATTGAAAAAGCCTTACTTTTCTGGCTAGTAGTAATGGACTAGTGCTGAATTTATTATACAGAAGCACAGGAGTTCATTATCCATGGCAGGCATTCAAAATATGCTACAGCCATTAACTCGTGGGATTTGGTTCAGCACACATTGCAGTGAAATGTATTGAATGCCAAAGGGTTAAACAGAGGACATTAGCATTCTATGAAAGTATTGGGTTTGGCTAAAAAAAAAAAAATCATAATGGACTGATATCTGCTGAACGGTTTGACACAGCTTCACTCTGAAGTCCTTACCATCTGCAGAGAATCCATTATGAATTAATTCCTATAATTACCTCCTTGGGGCTGCTTTGTTCCATAGCTCCCTGACTGCTAGAGAAGAAACTGTCTAAAAATCAGCAGTTTTATAAAAAAATAAAAATTAAAAAAACCATGAGCAACACACCCAATAAATATCGAAAAAAACCTAACAAAGTTATATTATATACTTATAATAATAATACTAAAATAAAAGGCCATGAGTTTGGCTTGCCAAGTATGTTGGGGTTAAAAAAAAACAACTATTTTATAATCGAGGTAGAACTAAATGTATTTTTTATGTTTCCAGCGTAAAATTTCATACATGCAGAAATATTTGTGGGTATATGTGTTAAATATTTTGTGCAACAATTTATTTTTATTTTAGTTATATTATGGTGAATGGATACTTATTAGATACATTTAGATTTTCATTATATCTATTTATATTAGCCTGATTTACCATTGATAAAACATGTTTTCGTTTTATAATTATATGCTTAATAATGGATAGTTGAGTATAATCAACAAAGTAAGAATACACCATCACAGCCTTAACTGTGACAATATAAATATTCAAAATTGTACATACTTAGTGAATCTGCCATTGAAAATAGTAGGTAAATAGCACAATCATGTAGTACAGTGACATCAACACACATGTATTTTGCTGATGTCACATCCATGTGACTTGAGTCTCCCAATGTATCTTTCCAGGAAGCCTCTGTTAATCTCCCATGAACTAATGCTGATGAACTGCCCTTCTCTGAAGGACCTGAAGAAGTATAATTTGACCTTTGGAGAAAACCTGCAAAATATGTTTCTCAAGTTAATTATTACAACAACAAAAATGAAACAAATACATGAATCTGTCAATGCCAGCTTTAATGTGTATTTAATGGTTTGTTTGTTTAAACCTGGAATGGATTCCTTTACATTAATTTTTATACCCACAAAACCTGGGACAAAACCAGTTCATACAAGATGCATTCAAAAAGATTTCTCTAATAACTGCAATATACAGATATGTGATTCTAATGCATGTGCATATGTGTACAATTCATTTTAATTGCACATTCAAGTTTAATGTACACATGTGCTGATATTTAGAGACCCTAACCTTCGTCTGTAGTGATGTCTGCTCATACAAGCACGTTTGTTAGCTCTTTTATTTCTAGCTCTTATTATATGGAAAGAAACCTTCTATCCATGCTCAGTCGTGTGAAGCCACAGGCGGGACAGGGAAATGGCAGCACAGCCTGCAGGGCCCAATCTAGAAGTGAGGGTATAAATCTGTTTCAGCCATGAATCCCACGCTTCATTGGTCAACTAGCTGGAATCTGAACAAAAGATCCCAACATGACGTTTCTTTAGATGAGTAAGTCCGGCTTTGGCATTTTCTGCTTGTAGGCACAGGATGATAGAGGACATGTTATTCTACTTGGCTTTCTGCAGACTGCGTAATAAGTTAGGAAGCCCAGGCATAATAGGTTATCACATGTGATGTACCACTGGCATCAGCATTCACATGGAAAACATGTATATAAAATGGATTCCCTAATGTTATATCAAAGATGGATGACAGTCTATGCTATGATAACCATCTAGTTTTAGAAGAGCCTCCTACCCTTATATGTAATGTCCAGTTCATTTGCACTAGGCGTACTATAAAGATGCTGATTGCAAAATATAAGGACATCCTATGCTTTACAGAGAAGACAATATGGAGTGAATTTAACTTATTATTAAGAATATAATTACATTTGTTGGACTAATTAAATATTAGTAATATGATTCCATTCTTATCAAAAACTATCTGAGGTCAGTGCAGGCAACACAATAAATTCTAAAACTATAAAAGCAACATAGCACTGGACTGGAGACAATGAACATCGTAAACTAATATTACCCCTATAAAATGTTACACATTCTGTAAAAGAAAAGCAACCCCAAAAATTATACCAGGAAATGCAGGTGGCAACAAACGATGCAATTATTACTTCATTAGTCAGATGCCTTTCCCCCCCATTGAACTGAATTAGCTTATTTTCCACATGTGCAGACAAACCTGCTCCCTACCCTAATGGGCATGGGGTCTGCGAGCTCCTGGGATTTTTTGGCTCACTAGGCAGCCAGCAGTTTAAACTAAAGACCTCTAACGAGTTGAAATCCCAAGACACCGGTTATCCATTGGTGACCACACACCAAGGGCTTTTTCATTTCTTCCATCCACTTCCCAGTGGTCTTACTACACAGCATCCCTGGCTTTCTGACACACAGGATACACAGTGTAACCGAGACACGTTTGACATTCTCGAACTCTGTTACTGTCTGTTATTACACCAGTCAGATTAGTCATTCCATCTAGAAAGGTTGTTTAGAATGTGGATAGATTTCCTCACCTCATGTAGAACTACTAATGCTAGAGAGAGACCCTGCTTTTAACCAATAGGTGTTTGTTAGATGCTCGGGGAGGGAATAATACTGTGGTTGGCTTTGGAAGTGCAGAGTCTTGTGTTCTTAGTCACTGCAAGAAACAAGTCATAGTTCAGCTCCACCGACAGCCTCGAACTGCCTGTTCTAAGAATCCGGATCAGCACCACAGACAGCTCCTGCCCCACAGCGGCATCAGCACCGTGACTGCTACAAGGAGCCTGGTCCATCAGCACCATAGACAGCTCCATTTATTGACCTGCAGCCACTTACACTATCGCTCACATCAATTTGGCTCCCTTGTGATATCAGTGAAGACTCCCCAGCACCCAGTCTCCCATTCGCAGTCCGTTCGACCGGTTCGTGTTACTCTTCTCGCAGGCGGCACTGAGCTTTACTTTGTCTGTACATTTCTATGTTCCTGATAAATTCCTTCGTCCGCAGCATTTTTTTTCGTTGGTGATTTTATAAGTATGGCATCTCCCGGCTCGGGATTTTGGTCCTTTGGGGCAGAAGATGGGAACAACGAACCAGATAACCAAGGCACAGGTAAGGGAGGAAATACCATATAGTACCAATATTATATATTGATCCGGGGTATCATAAACCATAAACTCTGCACTGGCTAAAAAAGAGATAATGTATGGACCACTTTTAGTAACGACTATATCCACATATTGAGGATTTGCTGCATCACAATTTTCGTTTGCATTTCAAGTTATCTAAGGATGTTATCCTTCTATTTTGGGATTCCGACTAGAAGACAATACAAAGAACATGTTTTCAGTTTATTTTTTTTAATGTTATATTTAATTTTTTTTTTTATTTCTATGCAATTATTGTCGAACAGCATTTTCACGTTGTGCATAAAATACATCGCAATTGCAGTTTAGTACAGTACTTAAAACAGTTTCTTGATTTTGAAACGAAAAAGGCAAAAGACCTACAAACATGAACTTAGTAAGCTTAAGGAATTATTCTGTGTTTACTAAATATTATAAGAATAAATACCAAATATTTGTTAGATGCTCAGGGAGGGAACACTATATATTTTTACTATATAATTTACTAGTAAGATGTATTTTTGCTGGACACAAAAAACCTTTAGAAATAGTAAACATATTGCCTGCCTTATTCTTTTACATCTTTTATATCCATTATTATTAACACAATTTTATTTTCTGTGACAGCTAAAGCATGGTGCCAGGTAGCCCAAAAATTTACAGGAGGAATCAGCTCAAAATTATCCGGTAAGTAATAAATATGAGACATATTCATTTCTCTTATTGAGGGCAAATTGTAGTTTATATTTTCAACCTATTGTTTATATATTTAATGTTTTGATTTTTTTTTCTTTTGTAATATTAAAATAATAAATGATATGTTTTGTACAGCTTTTCTTTATGGTGAAGGTGAAAAATCTGCAGATTCTGGGGCCACAAATGAGACAGGAAATAAAGAAATGTCTGCTAATTATGATAAGAGGGCTTGCAGCTGCCAAAAAGGGGGAAGTGACTTATCCTCATTGTACTCAACAGGTACATATCCTTTATGCATGGATGTGGTGTGCTAAATTATGCCAAATGATTAGCTATTACATTTTTAATAACTATTAACAATAAGACAATAGTTACTATAGTTATGAAATAAAATGTTCCTGCTGGAGATGATGATAAACAATATATATTTTATAGATTTTTTTCACTACTTAAAAAAGTTGTTATATTCTTGCAATTTTATTCTTCACATATATGTATTATTTTCTCTAAGTATTTGATTAGCTGATAAATATGATACTTACATAAGTATATGTAGACACACAAACATATAAATACTATTATTTATTGATATATTTTTTTTTTCTTCAAATACAGGGAAATAAAATCGCAATATTGAGACAACAAAATGCATGCACATGGTTTATACTGTTTAAATAGAAACCCAAATTTGGAGCAAAGAGCAGGTGTTAATTTAAATTAATGAATCTGGTTGGTATCTAAACCTTAAAGACGAAATATTATTTAACGTATATAACTTAGTTTGAAATGCTGGTTAAAATTACATATCTAATCGGAGTTCTTATGGAATTTGAATGTATTAATTTAAAAAATAAAAAAGATCATCTCATTTACATGCAGATTTAATTATTGAATGACAGATAAATCGATAGAGAAGGAAAAATGCATGTAATTAGCCTTTAAACTAAAAATGTGAATCAGCGAACCAGTTACGAAGATTACATGAAATTATTTCTATACCTTTAATATCTTTTTCTTGGGGGGCATTTTAGATCTTCTACCAGCAAAAAATGGTGAGGCAGAAACATTGCGCTTTTTACAAGACGTTATGGACATTTTACTACAATACGTAGTGAAAACTTTTGACAGGTCCACAAAAGTGATTGATTTCCATTACCCAAATGAGCTTCTTCAGGAGTACAACTGGGAGCTCTCTGAACAGCCACAGACTTTGGATGATATCCTGCTTAACTGCAAGACAACATTAAAATATGCCATCAAAACAGGTATGACCATTTAATGTACAAAACCCGTTTGCATGTGAAGTCGTTTGGGTTTTTTGAGAGATAAAAAACTAAAATTCTACTGTTTTTCTGTGCATGTCTATTAATTTATTCACTCCTTTAAATTTTCCATAAAAAATACTAATATTAAATACCTAAAATAATAAAAATACAAGTCAGCCAGGGTTACCCTTCCACCTTCATATATAATCATAATCTGTATTTTGTTGGATTGCCCCACTCAGGAAAAATAAATTGTTCTTGGTGTGGAGGGGACTCATGTGTTTAAATATAGTACAAATGATATCAGCATATATATATATACATATATATATATATATATATATATATATATATATAAATATATATACATGCATTGCTTTCTATTTACACTCTGCTTATATACACAGCTCGGTACTCTCTACAAAACACAGGAGCAATGTATTTTGGTACCCGTTCCAGTGATATTGATATGTGCTTACCAGCTAGATGGCCCTTCTGTGATAGATTATTGAGTTGAATTGGAAGTCTAGGGTTTAAATTTACTGGACCTGTGTAGAATATGCATGCTAATCTATTTATCTTAAATAGTTCAAATTAATTTCGAGATCATTTTGCACCAGTAATACTAACACAGATAGATAATGTGACAATATGTTGTCAGTAAACTGGCCTCCTGTCTGTATTTAGTATTGACTTCTGTTATATACAAAAATATTTTAAGGTAAACAATTTTAAAAAAAATGAAGCAATCAGTATTACCATGCTTTTGCTTAAACATTGCGTTTACCTAAATTAATAAATTGACCAGAGCATTGCAATGCAGTTTACAATTTTTCTGTTTAATTGGATATATGGAACAGATTTAATAAAGGTTGTATTAAATGAATTGCTGCCCAACAAGATGCATTTAAGATAGGAATCCACAGTATTTGCAAAATTCAGGGTTGTTTTTGTATGTAAAGTGTTCAAATAATAAATGCATTAAAAATAGAGGAGTATACTTCTGTTATCATTTTATTTACTATTTTATTAAGTGCTATGTTACTTCATAAGCATTGAATGTAGATATCATTTTTTATTGTGAAAAAAACTTTAATTGAGGCATAGGCGAATCGATCCCATAATGCACGCCTGCAGGGTCCTATATGCTGCCTGTAATATGCTTTATATCCTTTCAAAATATCAAGGTTTAATGTAGTCACAAGCTGTGCAGATATTGGACTTGTCCGACGATGGGAATCTGGAGCTGGTTACTTGCTATACATCTAGAGAGTTCCTTTGTCTACTCAGATGGGCAAAGTGACCACAGCAAAAGCTTTCTCTGAATGTGATATTAACGGGTCCAGAGCTCGGTTCCTTTAGGCTAAAATATGTCATGTCTGACCTACTTCAACACCCTTCTGTTTCACTCACTGATCACAAACTATGCGCTCAAGGGACCTTTTATTTCCGTCTACAGTTCTGAAGAACAAAGAAAATCACCATCTTAGAATCTAAAAACAATGACTAGTAATGCAACACATGATATTATTATCATTGCTAATATTATTATTATTATTATTGAAGTGATCTATTAGGAATTCATTGATGAACTATTAAATTAAACAGTAATACTGAATATTTAAAATAATAATAATAAATTATTATATATATATATATATTATATAATTACATATAAACACATATGTATCCATGTATGTGTAATTTTGTGTGTGTATGTGAAACTTTCCTGTTGGGTAAAATTAATCTATACTTTCTCAGGACAGCTACAAAATGTATCTCTCATGAGATAAATCCATTATCACATTGCTCCCAGTATCCCTAATGACGATCTTTGACACAGTATGTAATAATGGTAAGCGTCAGAGGGAGGGATTAGTTTCACGTCACACACATGCCTGAGTATCTGAGATTGCAAGCGCTCTTTGCCCTGTGGAAAAGAGTTTGCTTAAAAGGGTGTGAAAATGCATCAACATGACGTCAATTGCCTTCACGTCAATAGTAACCCAAAAAATGTGCTTACTTACTCTTTGATATGATATCTATCTGCTAGCAATTCCATCAGCACATTTTTTTTTCATTGATTATTTTAAATGTAGGTTTGCTTTCGTGCTATTACGAAAAACTAGACATGTTCTAGACAGCCATTTTATAATCACTTCAACGTGCGATGAAACGTCTGACTACATCTCTTAGACTCGTGAAGACACTGTAAAATGGCTTCCAATTTAACAGCCATGACATAACTCCTGGCTATGATACTTGTTAGACCAATGCAATATTGATATGGATAAATTAAATACCAACTACATAAACAGTCAACAACAATTTTCCTTTTGTAATGTGTTTCTGCTACCTTGATCAAAGTGTAGAACATAATTTTAGATTTTTTTTTTTAAAGTTTAATGATTGAAACAAATAAACAAACATAAGTCTATAGATATTTCTAATGTAATTACAATACAGAAGGAACTATGATAAGGTTTAGACTGATTTTCCTATGATTGCAGAGTTGCTTTACGATGTTCTATTCAAGTAATTTTTTTTTCTTTTTTATGTTCATGTCAAAATAAGGCAATCTGTTGGTAGAAAATAAATATAAATTAAAATCACTCTTTAGCACATATTCTGTACACTAAATAGACTATTTCCATTGGATCTGTCAATAGGCCAATGTAACTTATCCCCTAGATGTTTTAGGATTTATTTGATATATGTCTTGTTTCTTTTTCTTTGTGAGAACATTTTTAAAACACTATTTGTTTCTCCTTCTTGTGAATGGAAATAACCCACCCTTACTAATTCTATTAAATGGCACAGAAAATTGCATCTCCACTGAAAGCATTATTCTCACCCCATGTGCAAAAGCTTGATAACAGGGCAGAGGCAGCCTGGCAAATGATTTACTGAATTGATGTATTCTGATTGCCCCCCTCCCCCCCCTTTCTGAGAGACTGATGTCCTTTATACAAAACAGCTAGATATGGTAAACTGTACTGTATCGTGTTTGATAGTCTGTTGCAAGTAAACAGATTGTTTCTTTCCCCCATGTAACTACCATTATCTTTATTATTAGAAATTAAAGCTGATAGGATGCTACTTTTGGATCCTTCTTAATCAGTCATTTATATTCCGAATTTTAATTTCCTCCAATTTTGCTCCCAAAAAGGGGATGTCAAACGGCACTTTCTTTTTAAAACCACAATAGTTGTAATAAATAATTCACCATAGGAAGTAGTCCACTGTATACTCCATTACTGCATTGTGGCTTGGTTTTATTTCTGTTTAAATCCACAATTTGCTATCTTCAATATGAAAGGGGTATGTGAAAATATCCATGAGAGATGACAAATTGTCCTCTCTGTGACTTGTCAAAGAAGCAATTGGCTTTATGATTGGAGCAAATCAATGACCTCCATTTTTTTTTCTAAAAAGCATATGAGGGATATGATTGATGAGACAAACTGCCTTTAAATCTTTAAGGATAAGTGGTTCTGTGAGTTTAAATGAGTGTCTTATTTGTGAACCTCTGAGATTAGCTTGAAGTCAACGAACCAATGGTCTATGCTTCATTTAAATAATATTATATGCATCATAATGTTTTTTTTTTGTTTGTTATTTTTATCCACGATGGGTTAAAATAAAGACAGCAATACTATAACTTTTTTTGACATTCTGGATGACAAAATAAATATGGCATTCCAGAGTGATTGATTAAATGGCAGTGGCACCATTGCATGACAATGTAGCCCTGTGGAAGGTGAGATGAACTATAGTGGCCAGTGTTGGCCTTAGCGCATATCATGCCTCTGAGTGCTTAGTGTTTGTGTCTTACCAGTAAGGCCAATCTGTAGACAGGTCTAGTACACCCCAGCTGAAACAATTATCTGGCGCAGACAGAAATTTTGTGATAAGAAATGGGCATAATATACGTTTAATTCGCTTCCTGTAGAATATTGAGAAACGTTTGCCATTGCTGGAACCGAGAGATTACTCCTAAAATGTTACATCTTTTAATCCCTCAGGACATCCTAGATATTTTAATCAGCTGTCAACAGGACTTGACATGGTTGGACTGGCTGCAGATTGGTTGACTTCTACTGCAAATACCAACATGTAAGTATTGTAGACCTGTCTTCATGGTGTTTGCCTTGAATTTAGAGGCATACCAGGCCCCACTTCAATATCGTTTACATACATCTCTGTATGCTTGTATGTAATCTAGATCTTAAAAATCAGTGGAATTCTGTACATGATCCCACCTCTAAAACCATCCGGGTCAGTGGGTTAAAAGGAGAAGAGTAAGTCTCCATATTCCCTGCAAACCAGGCAGCCAGTGCTCATCTGTAGAGAAATAATATGGGTAATATCCTTGTCCGAGTAACATAACTTAATAAAGACCAATTCTCCAATTGTGTCCAAGCTGTAACTGTTGATGAGTAACATTGAAGTCCCTGTAAAGCCTTAGTTGGATTGTACCCATTGTTTTACAATTAACAGGGCCCATGAACACATGAATGAATGTCAGTGAAGCTCAGCCAATTGCTATGATGAATAAGAATGGTACTGATGACATTGGAGGCCTAGAGGTCAATGCGTATGACATAATTGTCATTGGATTATGGTTTTTCACCCAATACAATGTTTTGGAAGGGGCCAGGACACTTCTTTTCAACCAGCAGCTACAAAAGCATATAGTATATTTAGACTTTTTCAGGGACACCCCCCCTTGTGAAACATTCTATTCAGCGGGCCTGCATTTTAACTATATATGTTTTATATTTTATTGTTTTTCAATTAACTTATGCTGTACTGTTTTTAACCCTTTTTTGCTAAAGTTATCAATTAAAAGGGATTTAAAACTCTGTATAAGTCCTGGGTTAAGGAGGCTTAGTATCACCTCCTTTTTGACTGCTGAGTTACAAAAGGGTTGTTCTGGATGCTGCAGTGTATAACAGAGAACTCTCTTATGTCCCTCCCTTATGTGTCTGCATTTAAGTGCTTACGTTATTTTATAATTGTCCCAGTTTTATTTGGGAGAGAAATACCTATATCCCACTGCTGCTTTCATTTCTTATTATTTATATGCAGGACAACGTTTTGAATAGTTTAAAGTCTTCAGTCTGTTGGCTAAACATGTGTAGACAGGACAAATTACCCCTGCTATGCTACAGACTTTATTGAGGGTTGTGGGGTTGTCATCAACCCTAAGGTCAGAGAAAATTCCCTATGGGGTGGCTCACTAAGCTTTTGCTCTTATTTTTTTAAAAAACAGCATGCTCTGCTTATTGTTCAGGTCACAACAGTAGCTGATTTGTTCTTCTATTCAATTCTCCGCATGATCTACCACCAGGATAAAAGTATAGACTTAATGAGAATCTCCACTATGTATCACTAGACACAGGAATGAGAAGCTCTATTTTTTATTTTTTTTACATTCACCTACCATTTTGTTGGATTTAGGTATCAAGGAGGAAAAAAGGACTCAAAGGATTTAGAGATGTTTTTAAAAGGATAATGGTATTGCCCAATGTACAACTTGTGGGACTGCTCTATACAGAAGAATGTTGAATTATAGAATGTCTACTGAATGTTTCTGATTTAATATGGCTGAATTGGCTGCTCTGCTCAATGGCAGACCCCTTCAATATCCCAAATTACGGTCTATTTACTAAAAAGTCAACTGTACTGGACTGGGGTTTACAACAGAATTGGGACAACAAGGACAAAATAGATCAGTTCCTCAACTTGCTCACCTTTCTAATTCGTTTAGTAAGACCTGACTTTTACAAACAGGATGCTGCAGGCTAAGAAAGAAAGGCTAAGCAGAGTGATAGGAGAAAGAAAACTGAGAAAGAACAGAACAGAATGCAGAGTACAGGGCTTAAGGCACTTTAGTAAAACTAAGACAGGAGACATAGGCAAGAAACAAATGTAGAGTACTGGTGCAAAAGCAAATCTAAAAATAGATATCAGCAGGGGAACGCAGAAACCAAACTGAGGAGAAGACAAATACATAAATACAGGTCAGAGACAGACATGGCACGGGCAAAGCACATAGTAACAGACTTAAATGAGACATACAAAACCACAGGACTAGCCGAAAACTCCAACAAGGTAAATGGTAAGGGTTTAGTTACACCAAATGGCCATTAGATAATAAGTTAAGGAAGGATGGAACAGAGAAGCCCTTTGATAGGGCTCCTACAGGGCATTCCCCTAAAAGGGCTCAGACAGGGCATCCCCCTAACGGAGCTCAGATAGAGCATCCCCATATTAGGGCTCAGACAAGACATCATTTTAAAGGGGCTAAGGAAGGGCATCCCCCTAATGTGGCTCAGATAGGGTATCCCCCTCGGGATGGGACACAAATACAGGGTACAAGGAAATAAGGATTAGGAAGCAGCTAGCATAAATAATAAACAAGAGAGCAAGGCAAGAAATGATACAGAAATAACTGAATACAGCCTGGATGAGCTTCCATACTGGTTGATTTCTTGACATATCCAAATTTAGCCCAAGGCTATGCAAGGTCAACTAAAGTTTCTCCAATGCTTCTTGGTTGATTGGACTCATATTCCTGGGAACACCAACATGAACTTACACATTGCCCTACTTGAGAAAACATGCAATTTGTACATGCAAATTTTATTGGATTATCAAATTTTACTGTTCTTAGTTTTCACATATATTTAAAATAAAAGTTGTTTTTTTAAATTGGATCTTATAAGGGAGCGAAAATATGTATTTGCTGTCACTATTCAGTTGCGATATTGCTTTATGAAATGTAATATTTTTGTCTTTCTGACACATATTTTTTTTTTTAAATGTAATCATATTATTATATTTCAGGTTTACATATGAAATCGCACCTGTATTTGTACTCCTGGAATATGTCACCCTAAGGAAAATGAGAGAACTGATTGGGTGGCCGTCAGGGAGCGGAGATGGAATTTTCTCACCAGGTAAATAAGAATTGGAGGAGTAAGATTAGAGCAATGTTGTTGATTGCGTGATATCATCGCCGTACATATTTCTTCCCCCCATTGCCACACAGAAAATGTAGCAGGCTTTTAATTCCAAGATAAACCTTGACAGACCATGGTTTGCAAAGATGTATGTATTCCTCAAAGCAAACTACGCATTACCACAAGCAAACATTGTGCCATGCACAGGATATAATCAGATGAGACATTGTGCCTTGCAGTTTTGTGTGTCCTCAGTGATAGAGTAGAGCAAAGCTAGAAATGCTGAAATCTCCTGTGAGCTGCACAGTGACTGTTAAAGTTTAGTAATCCACAAAAATAATCATCAGCCGCGCTCCAGAGGAGCCTGTGGAACACAGAGATAAGACTGTTCTAGTAATTATCAGAAGAATAGCAGAACTGATTCTTCAAGCTGATGCTTATCATATCATTTTTCTTTTCACTCGCCTAGCATTAATTTAGCAAATAAGTTTCTTTTGTATGTCCCAAAGCTATTAAAGGAACAGCAATGACAATGATTTGGCTTTAGAATACAGATACACATACAGACTGATATACATTTATTTGTTATTGCTTGAGCTCTATGGTCAATGGGTAATGCTTCATTCTCTTTAGAGCTCCAGTATACTTTCATAAGGCATATACTTGCTGAGCCATCAGCTTGAAAGCTGCATGCTGTTCCAATTTGAGATGTTGGGGTCTGTTTATTAAAAAGTGAACTAGGGCTTATTGGTGAAATGGACATCCAAAGTCAGGGAATATGGCTAAGTTAGAAAGACTGCTAAATGGAATCACTTTTTCCAACTCAGTTCGCGTTTCAGCTACCAGTTTTAGTAAATGGCTTGTGGTCAGTCATCACAGAAAACAAAATTTGCAGCATTGATAAAGTAAAAATATAAAAAAAAGGAATAGTGTGAAAAACACAAGAAATTGTACCAGCGACAGTGGAAGAAACAGATGAAGATCTTTGTACAATCTAAAAGTAGAAAAGGTATTTATTGATAGTCCTCAGATTGTTTAAAATCATGGGAAGTTAGACAGACATATTACTGGGCTACAGACTAGACGCTTCACGCGTTTCGCATGCTAGGTGGTTACACCAGTGCAAGCGTAACTTTATAATAAGAGATATAACCTTTTTGGTTGCACGTTGGGTTCTCAATCATATGATTTCCCTCAAAGTAGTACATAAAAGAAAAAAAACACAATAAAAAAATCATGATATTGTGTAGTATTTATAAATCGTGGAGTGTTAGAAACAATATTGAACTCACAACTTCACATGTCCTCAAATGGGCACTTCAGCAGAAACTCCTCTTCCATGGAGACTGATTTCATCCCAAACTTTCTTGGTGGAACCTCAGCAATACCCTCCAATAATGGGGAAACAGCACAATCATGAGTATGTAAACAGTAACACATTTTATTAACATATAATACTTTATCTAGAAGTAGACAGAAAGGGCCCGGATAAAGATATAGGTAAATGGAAAGAAAAAAAGCATGTAGTCCAAGTAATCAAATCCGTTACAATAATCCCCCTTCGCTGCAACACGTTTTGCCTGTTGAAGGACTTCTTCCAGGCAGTGTGATGTCATACTCATTGATCAGTAAACAACTGCATGGGTGACATCATTATGGAGTGTGTGTACTATATGTATACAGAAACAGCAGCAAAACAGTGTGAGAGGAGGAACAATATGTGTAGTGCAGTGGCTCTTAAACATGATATCAAACTACCTAATCAGAATACACCTAAAATGCCAACTCCCCTTCCCCCATAAATCTATAAAAATGTTATATCTAGGTTGTTAACGAAGTTAAAGGTTATAAGAAGTGTTGAGCGAACCCGAACTGCACTGTTTGGGTTCGTACAGAACATTACGGTATTCGGACCCCGGACCCGAACACGGACATTCCACTGTATGTTCGTGCTGGAGTTCGGAGTTCGGCTATAAACCGAAAGTCTATAAGCCAAAAGACATTCAGTTTATAGACTTTCGGTTTATAGAATAGCAATAGCATTACATGTATTCTATAAACCGAATGTCGTTCAGTTTATAGACTTTCGGCTTATGAAATAGAATTTCTTATGAATTGGGACTCTAGTTCAGTTTATAGAAAGCCAATAGTATTACATGTATTCCATATGCGGAAAGTCTATAAACCAAACGACATTCTGTTTATAGACTTTCTTTTTATACAATAGCAATAGCATTACATGTATTCTATAAAACGAAAGTCTATAAACCGAATGTCTTTCGGTTTATAGACTTTCGGTTTATGGAATACATGTAATGCTATTGCTATTCTATAAACCGAAATAGAGTCCCCATTCATAAGAATAGGTCAATTGACCTATTCTTATGAATGGGGACTCTATTTCAGTTTATAGAAAGCCAATAGCATTACATGGCTATTGGCTTTCTATAAACCGAAATAGAGTCCCCATTCATACGAATAGACCTACTGAATGACCTAATGAATGGGGACACTCACCCACATTTTACTTAATTTTGCAGCCCTCTAGCCCTTTCCAGGACTTTTTTAGAGGCATTTTAGTGGCCAAAAGTTCGGGTCCCCATTGACTTCAATGGGGTTCTGGTTCTGGGTCGAGTTCGGGGTCAAGTTCGAACCCGAACATCCAGGTGTCCGCTCAAATCTAGTTATAAGTTATTAGTTTGGAAGTTTAGACATAATAGTTGTATTATTTTTAATCTTAGGTATAAAAGTATATATTTCCTTTTTGGTTATCATTCTTGTTCTGGGGAGTCCTGGCAAGGGGATACGGATGCAATTGTCCCCTGGTCTACTACCTCTAACTAGACTCAATGGGCCAGAGCTGAACCTCTATCTGAGGTTGAGAAGGGGCAATACAAAGGGGAAACTGGTTAAAATGCATTTAAGCTCAAACACTGCTCTGCCTGTCTGGCTCTGTCTAGCTCTGTGTTTTGTTTCCCCAGAAGCCCTCCCCTGTTCTTGTGTATTAATATCTAATTGTTTTCAACATTTTACAGAATTAACCAAATCTCAAAGAGTTGTTTGGAAACAGATTAAAAAAAACTGTTATTTATTCAGCATAAATACTGGCATCCTTAAGTATCACTATTACATGGGTTATTTATTTAATTTTTTTCCCCTTCCTTTTTTTTAATTTCAATCTTTATTGTACACAATATAGATACTGTGGATTCTAACACAGACACAACAGCTTATTCAATTGTTATTAAAATTTCTCCATTATCCGTAAACAAAGAAAAAGGGGAAAAAAAGCTACAAAAAAAAACAAAACAACTACAACCACTGGAGGACACTCAGGAGGGCCATAATATATATTACATATAATTAGTAATATTATCCTATTACTTCGATCAAAGTTCATTATTTAAAAAATTAAAAGGATAGAGATGCAATACGTTCCCGGCCTTGGCTGGTCAACTATAAGGATTCTTGGTGTCAGGATACGTCTGGAGTTCTCTTCAGCCAGTTATCCCAGACAATCACATCTCTATTTAACCCCAGAATTGTATTGACTCCCCTTTCCATTTGTAATTGATATGTCAATTGTTTTGTTTTTAATGAACTATGCTTTTACCATTTTATTCCATCATAAAACCCATATGTCCTAAAAGAACAAATGTTTATTTTTTTTTTTTTTTTTTTTTGTGATTCTGAGTATGCCCCGTATTTCCATTGCTGATTAGTTCACTCTCACATTTTGCTTTGACAAGCAAACAGATTATTACTTTAGGCCTGCCCCATACAAACCCACATGTTCACTCATCAGTATTACAAACAGAGTCATCCGGAATATCAACTGAACAGCAATTATTCTAATTTGAATATGTATGCCTGTAACGGAGCTGCAATATTAAATCCCAATATCTCCGCTGGTAAAAGAAGGTAATCCAAATAAAGCGCTGGAAAGTAAGGCAATATCCCAAATCCCCCAGTAACCGGACGAAACACAGTTCTGGGAGTCAACTGATTAGTTTATTCACAGTTTCAGCATTTATGCAATTCCCCATGCAAGGGGTTTACTTAATCCCCTTACAGGGGCTATACAATAGTAGATTACCTGGGAAGTGCAAATACAGGACATTTCTCCCACCATGCACTGCTGTACGGGAGGGGCACTCACACTAGATAATCCTGTTAAGTGGATTATCCCTCAATACAGCAGAACCTGGTTTTAACATAAGAATATATATTAACATGAATACATTTTTACACCAGGGTAACACAGCTATTTCAGACAACCTTTAAATATTCTGCAATAAGTGGCTAGGTTTGCCACAATGCTCCCCCAGAACCAAGCCGGCATACACAGTCTGATCCCAACGGATCGGCTTGGGGATGTCCGGAGGAGTACTCACAGATCACTTCTCAAGGTCAGTCTGTCTAGATAACCCGTCGGCGTTACCGTTTTGCTTTCCTGGGCGGTAATGAATAGTAAAGTCAAAAGGCTACAATGCCAAACTCCAGCGCAACAGCCTGGCATTGTCCCCTGCCACACGGTTCAGCCACACCAACGGGTTGTGATCTGTGAGTAGGGAAAAAGGTTGTCCATATAAATAAAGCTGCAACTTGTTGAGGGCCCACACCACGGCCAGGCATTCTTTCTCAATGGCGGCGTAGCTCACTTCACGGGTAATAACTTTCGGCTTAAGTAAGCTACGGGATGTTCTCTGCCATCTGCTCCAACTTGGCTCAGCACTGCTCCCAATCCAAACATTGAAGCGTCTGAGCCTCAGAGTGCGTTGCTGGAGCCGTGGTGCGAGCCTGTTGCCTTGTGGTTACTGGGTGGGCCTCTTGGAGTGGAGCTTGAGGAATAAAGGCGGAAGTCATTTGACCCAGGTCGTTCCCCAATACGACATCCGCTGGCAGTTTCTGCATCAGGCCCACCTCTACCATGCCCTCCCCAACACCCCAATTCAAATGTACTTTGGCGGTGGGTAATCTGTATACCACTCCCCCTGCTACTCGCACTGCTACAGATCCGCCGGTGTGTGCGGAGCCTGGAACCAAATGAGGATCTACCAGAGTCAGAGTGGCTCCCGAATCCCGGAGCCCTTGGACCTCTTTCCCTTCCAGAGTTACTAGCTGGCGATGGTGTTGCCTGTTGTCTGTGGCTTGTACCGACATCACATCGTGTAGTATCCCCAGGGGCTCTTCGGTCTGATTAAAAAGTATCTCCTGTGTTGCTGGCTCCGCTTGGTAGTGGTGGGCGGCTGCTCGTGGTGCTGGGTTCTGCCGTGCCTGGCTCCATACTTGGCGGCTCCGGTTCTGGGTACACTCTCTCGCCATGTGGCCCCATTGTTTGCACGTATGGCACTGGATATTCGCTCTGCCATTATATCTGGATGGTGGAGTGTGCCCCCCCGGGGTTGGCCGGAATGGGGTCACTGTAGGTGCAGAAGTGGTAGCTGTGTGAGGTTGAGCGGTGGGTCGAGGGTACCCTCGGTTGAGGTTACCGTGATGCCTCCTGGCGTCATAGTGCTGGTCGGCTAGTCGTACATCTTCTGTTAGGGTGAGGGGTTTTCCATCTCTCACCCTCTCAGATCTTTCACTTCCAGGGTTACTAGCTGGCCATGGTGTTGCCTGTTGTCTGTATTGCTGGGCGGCTGCTCTTGGTGCTGGGTTCTGCCGTGCCTGGCTCCATGCTTGGCGGCTCCGGTTCTGGGTACACTCTCTCGCCATGTGGCCCCATTGTTTGCACGTATGGCACTGGATATTCGCTCTGCCATTATATCTGGATGGTGGAGTGTGCCCCCCCGGGGTTGGCCGGAAGGAGGTCGCTGTAGGTGCAGTAGGGGTAGCTGTGTGAGGTTGAGCGGTGGGTCGAGGGTACCCTCGGTTGAGGTTACCGTGATGCCTCCTGGCGTCATAGTGCTGGTCGGCAAGTCGTGCAGCTTCTGTTAGGGTGAGGGGTTTTCTATCTCTCACCCATTCCTGTGCCTCTGGGGACAGGCCATTGAAAAACTGTTCTAACAGCAGCAATTGCCGTAACTCCTCCATGGTGGTTGCTTGACTGGCTTGTATCCACCCCTGGGAGGCTTGGTCCAGTTTGTGGGCCCACTCTGCGTGGGAATCTTTCTCTGGTTTGCGCAACCCTCGAAACTTGCGCCGGTATGCCTCTGGGGTAATGGCATATCTTTCCAGTATAGCCTGTTTCACCCGGGCATAATCTTTGCTGTCTTCCCTGGGTACAGCCCGATAGGCTTCTGCTGCCCGACCTGACAGTTTGCCCGCCAGTAAAGGTACCCACACTGCCTGCTCCAAATCATGCAAGTCACAAAGCCTCTCAAAGTCTTGTAGATACCCATCAATCTCGTCTTTCTCTTCACAGAACATTTTAAACGCATGGTATGGGATTTTAGGCTTTACCTGGCTGACGACTGAAGCAGTAATAGACTCTGCTCTGGGAGGAGCATCCTGCGGTCCGTGTGCCATCACATACTCCTGCACATCCGCCATCAGTACTGTCAGTATTTCCAGTGGTACTGGCTGAGGTAAAAATTCCATCCTGGTCCTCATTTCCTTTTGGAAGGGGGTTTCCTCCATGGCTGGTGGGGGTGTAACGCTGCGAGCTCTGTCTCCCTCCATCAATTCAGCAATCAGCACAGCTTTTGGCTTATTGCTGGCTATCTTACCCCTGGCTTCCAGTAGTTCCTTTAACGTCTGCCGTTTCAATGCAGTAAAGTCTGTCTCCATTCACCTCTGTGTTCGGTTCTTTGTTGCATCCGAATTGCCATTCACTTTCCTGTTCGGTAGTTTCAATTACACGAACACCGCTTTTCGGCTGTAAGGTTGGATCCCGCCGCTGCCACCAATTGTAACGGAGCTGCAATATTAAATCCCAATATCTCCGCTGGTAAAAGAAGGTAATCCAAATAAAGCGCTGGAAAGTAAGGCAATATCCCAAATCCCCCAGTAACCGGACGAAACACAGTTCTGGGAGTCAACTGATTAGTTTATTCACAGTTTCAACATTTATGCAATTCCCCATGCAAGGGGTTTACTTAATCCCCTTACAGGGGCTATACAATAGTAGATTACCTGGGAAGTGCAAATACAGGACATTTCTCCCACCATGCACTGCTGTACGGGAGGGGCACTCACACTAGATAATCCTGTTAAGTGGATTATCCCTCAATACAGCAGAACCTGGTTTTAACATAAGAATATATATTAACATGAATACATTTTTACACCAGGGTAACACAGCTATTTCAGACAACCTTTAAATATTCTGCAATAAGTGGCTAGGTTTGCCACAATGCCCCCAGGAACCCAAGATGGCATCGCAATCAGGGTCCATTTATCAAATGCCCTGAACCAAGCATAACTTCATTGCAGAAATAGAGACATGATATGACATATTACAATGCAAACCAGTAGGGATATTTCAAATTGTTTATGGTCCTTTCTTCATGCACAAGTAGAGCCAGTTTTGCACCGACTTTGTTGCAGCACTCCTAGAGCCAGGGAGTCGCTACTGCTGCCTCCTAAGATTTTTCACTTGTTTGCACAGAATTCTATGGAAGTACCACCACCCTACAATTGTACTAGATCTGATTAGCTACAAAGGTCTACAAAACATTTGTCAATTCCTGTGTTATTTTATGGATCCTACTTATCACTATCATGCCTTGTGGACATTGGCCTTTACATTCCAAATGCTATTCAGTAAAACCTGTTTTATCCACTATCCTTATGACCAGACATGATTTCGAAACTTTTGGAGCCAAACAGGCCAATTCAGGAACCAGCCAAGTTATTTTTAAGAGCCACGGAAAGGGTATGTCTTTAGAGTTTCATGTATAACAGTTAAAATTGTTAGGCGCCCGCAGTAAGTATTTTAGGAGTCTCCACTCCCTGGGTCCTGGGATTTGTAAATCCCTGTTAATGACCATACAAAATGTAAATAGAATTAACATTAAACAATATAAAAAAATTGACTCTTGGTGTTAGTCACATTTTTTTTACTTTCCTTTAATTTGTAAATTTCAAAGCTATTTTTTTTTTTTACCAATACTTAAAATCAAAATGGGAACAGTTATGACTAGTGTGAAAAAGTGATAACTAGCAGGTCATATATTTGCAGATATTGAAATATTTCATTTAACTGCCCAAAAATACATTCCCTAAAATGTATCCAATGTCTACATTATTCTGTTTATAATGTTAAACTCTGCTGATCTTGATTATCTCTGATCGGCCTCAGTTTCCTGCTTTTGGATTCAAAGGTAGGAATGATGTAAGATTACAGATAGAAATACACACTAATTATTGCATTTCTTTCATCCTATTATTATAAATTATCAGCATGAACCAGCTTGCAGCATGCCCAGCTCAAAAATTGTTTCTCAAAAATTGTTTCCTTTGAAATAAAAATTATATATATATAAAAAAAAAACAACATCAAGTATGCTTTTAATATTGTCCAGTTAAATGCATTCTGGTACCTGGAACCATATTGAGAATTTCAATTAATTTTTTTGTGGCCTGACGTTTGCTGCATGATATATTCCTATTCCATCATTATGGTATTTTAATGAAAAGGAGGTCCATATTTAAACATTTAGACTATGCAAACCATCATGTAGAATTTTTAAAAGCATTTGTTTAAAATTACTGTCAAAGCCACCATTAACCATTAATGAAAAAAAAAACATATAAAGTTTACAGTTATTTCTTGATGATGAAAGTATATTTTATGTATTAAAAATATAGACGTAAAGTGTTACATTTAAAAAGGGGGGCCGTGTTATTTGCCCTTGACCATACATCAGTGGGAATACCCAGGAGGAATATGAGAACATAATCAGAGACTAGATTGGTATGTGTACACATCATCTAGACGTCATTGTCAGCATTAGTGTCGTATTTTACTTGTTATGTGTCACATATACCACATAAGATGGGAGTAAGTGGATAATGTTTTCCTCTTAAATGAATGAACTTGTTAAAAGAATTTGAAAAAAGTTGAGATTGTTTTCTATGATTATTTCTATGATGTACCTTTCATGAGGTATTAGTTTTTTATTTCTTTAGGGCTACATTTTAAAACATTTGACTGCTTGTATAGGTCATTAACCAGTGACCTCTTAATGTATTAGTATTCACATCTTAAGCTCAGAGGTATATTTGGGTCTCAAAGAACAATACAATGTATTATGTAATCATTCTATGAGATACAAAAGTACACCAAGCTGAAGTTGTGAATATCTACACATTCTGAGATCACTATTTGAGGCTGGCAATCAATAGACTCTCTCAGCAAAATATGGCTATCAAATCTGTCAAATGAACGCCTCCAAGAAGGAGGAAATGCTTCAGTATATGTAAATATCTCATCAATGGTATATCATAGCAACCAATGAACACAGTGTAAATCTCACTGTCCTGTACAGAGAGTATATCTCATACACTGAAATCTGTACTGGTCATTGTCCCCTTGATATATTATATCCCAAAATAATGATTTCACTAGGATGCCAGTTTAAACCAAATAATAATACAATGAAAAAGGTGACATAACAACATGTAGTGCTCATTAAATTAAAGTGTTTTTTTTCCTTAAATGGAATTCATAATTTAGATGACACCAAATAAAAAGCCTGATAATTGTTTTCATCATCAACGACTACCTGACTAAACTTTTTTGTTGACAAATGTACATTTCCTATAAAAATGTATTAAGCATAATGTCGTATGTGATTGTATATCCACTCAAGTGTTTAAAGAGTTAATGTAGAGCAAGTATGACTGACATTTACTCTAATTATTAGAAGGCGAGGGGTAAGATGCAGAGAAAAGCAGCTTAAACATTTGAATCAAATATATTTTCTCTTGTTTGCATTTTGTGATCCAATCAGTAACATGTTTTGTAAATGGAATTTTGTGCATATTAACACAGACCTTTCTTTTTTGCTCTCGGAATGTGCTTCCGTTATTTGAATGACATTTATGGTCCACACAATGTTTCATTGCTGTGTAAATTCACAGCACGTGTTATAAAAGATGTTCCCTTACTATGACCATACTTTGCACAGTATAAAGAATAGCAATGTAGATATATGATGTCATAGCTCCAAAAAATAATAATGGTACAAAGTTCTAAAAATGGAGATTTCATTGGATTCTGCAGCAATTGGTCAACTTTTAGACCCTTGTCCTAGATTTGATCTTTATTAATATGCCCTTTAACTTTCTAGATTCTAAGTCCAACTAATGGTTTTTACAAAATATTCATAAACAATTATTTTTTTTACTGTAATATCTACGCCCCTTGTGATGTTAATCATTTAACTGGCATAGTTGATTTTAATGCACTTAAATATTTTTTTAAAATATATATTTGATAAATGATGGACCAGAAACAAATAACATTTTCTTGACAGATTTGTTACAAATTAGTATTCTACAATATGTTTTATATATATCATTAGCTTAATAGTGTGTACTGTAGATATCCTTGTTAATAAATATACAAGTTATGATGACCTCCAAATTTCTTAATGTACAGGAACTATAATTGTTTTATGCTCTATCAGGAATATATAGTAGACAGGGTGGAATAAACTTTTAGATAACACATTAATTTTTTTTAGATAAAAGTTTCAAAAAAACAAGGATTGTTGTTTAATATGTAAATTTGATTAAACAATTTGGTAAAACTTCCATTGAAATGCATGTATATGTAAGGACATTATGTGGCTATCTGTTGTTGGATTGTTAAGTCTTATCAAACCCCAAACAGCCTTCTGATCCAACAAATAGCCAACAAGACACAAGATGCTTTCTCTGGATGTACATGGTACTGAACTTATTTTGAATGTTGTACTGACAATTCAATGAAAAAAAAGTAACAATGTATTACTGTGGACTCCAGGTGGTGCCATATCTAACTTGTATGCTATGTTGATTGCACGTTTCAAGATGTTCCCAGAAGTTAAAGAGAAAGGAATGGCAGCAATCCCCAGACTCATTGCCTTCACATCAGAGCATGTATGTTGATTTTTTTTTATTTCTATTATTATCGTTATGCATTTTATAAACATGAAATCACTCGATCCGTAGGTTCAAGACAATGGTTTATTCTCCACCTTAAGGGAATATACAGTAAATCCATCAATGCTTGCTGTAGAGGGTTATGGCTTAATGGTCCTTAAGCTTTCAAAATAAGGACTCATTGGTTATTGTGATCAGATCAATAATCTTGAGATGTGTGCATTCAAGAATAACAATCTAGCAGCTCTTTGTACTTGGGGTGATAAAAAAAAAACATTCCCAACATGTGTGCAATCAAGCAAAACATACAGTCCAACAAATCATTTAACTGCTACGGGGCCAAAGTAGTAGACAATGTTTTGTAGCAGACTAAGGGGGTCATGTACTAAACAAGTGCAATGGAGAAAAAAGTAGGTAAAACATGAGTAAGTAGCAATTTGCAACTATTTGTAACATTCTGCACTTTTCTGATTTGCGCCCCTTCCTTTTATTTTTATTTAGCGTGCATTTTTCCGGTTGCGCTAAAGAACTTTGCGAATATTCTGTGAAAAATAATTCTTATTTGCGTGTGAAAATTACACCAGCTTTTAGCAAGTGCTATCAAAAGAGGTAGAAAAAATATTCACAAAATTGCCCTTTTTTTATTCTCAATTTGCTCATATTTACTATTTGAGTGTTAAATGTTTAGTACATTGCAACAGGGGCCAAGCGCAAAAATAGTTTTGCACATAAAATATATTTGCGTTTTTTTAGTACATGCCCCTCTAAGACACATATAAATTGTAGATATACATATATTTGTATGATGTGTTGTTTCTAGTTTTATAATTCTGTAATTAGTGTGAACTATTATTATTATTATTGATTAGTTTATTATCATGATTATTTGTACATGTGTAAACATTTCCCTTGGGTGGTGATCCCTTCTTAATTAAATACATTTTGAAATTCTTTAATTTTGACATTTTACCACATAGTTATATATATATATGTTTAGAATGTAATCCCTTTCTCAAGCCAGCTGCCGCATGTGTATACATTCTATCGGTACACAAATCGTTTGATGATGATACCTTATTATCTGAGCCCGGAAGTTTTCAAGATGTACTGGATTGTTCATGACAGCTCTAGAAAAAAAAATATGGCTGCTATAACGTCAACATTGAAGCTCTAGGTCTATTACTTTCTCTGTTATGGCACAGTCATTTCATGGCATGCCAGAGTGTAGTGGCCCTATTAGAAGGCCATATCCTATTTTCCATAATCACAGCAGAGGGGAATATTTCCGGAGTGGTGACTCAACAAGCTGTCTAAATGTACTTATAATCACCGCTCTTGTTAAGGAAAATTGCAGAGTCTCAGACATGTGCATTGTTGCTGACCTCAGTTTGCTACCTTTTCACTTGATTAGCATAAGCCATTTGCCAGTCTTTGTCATTCTCTACAGTCTGTACATTCACAATTAGAACAGTTATGCCAACCAATTTACATAAAGCAACAAGAAAAAGGGCCCAGAAAGGCAGTGTACCATCTTAACACTCACAGGGAATCTTTTTATAACCCTTATCATTATTAATATCGTCAGAATATTGATGGTGCGATGTCAAGAGAAACTATATGATAAAAAGTATAAAGATGGATATTGATAAACACCGCAGAGTGATCATCAGAGATGCTTTCCAATGCAAGGTGGTGTAACAAAGTTATTAGAAATGTGTGAGTGTGTAGTATTGATGCATTGTTTTGGATACAGCAACTCCTCAGAGATACTTCAAAAATAACATACAACACGCAAACTCCAGTAAGTAAATTAGATGTTCCATGGCACGTTAAATGAAAACAGAAAGTGGAACCATCATAGTTTAGTTTATTATTACGATTATTTGTACATGTGTAAACAATTCCCTGTATATACAGTCCCGAGAAAAGAAGTAAACTCACAAGTATAGAGCCTTTTATAGCTAGCTATTTCGTACATATGGATGCACCATAATTTATCAGGATAAATCACCTCGGTTGTTAGATGCCAGATACCGTGCAAATAAACAGAAGATGAAGCCAACTTTAGTAATATTATCTGTTTTTACTCTGAATAATATATAGCCTGCCAGAAAGCTATGGTAAAAAGTCCCTTTTTATTGTATTTCCAGTTCTCCAGCGTGTATCCACACCAATAGTTTGGTGTGAGTGATTGACAGAAAGTGTTATATTACAAGATAGTGCATTCTATAGATATCGATGGACTATCGGCACAAGTTGGCTGATCAGCTTAAATACAGCACATCAGGATGTTATTCAATGTGATTGTAATTAGTTGCATTCCTTTCCAGAGTCACTTTTCTGTAAAGAAGGGAGCTGCAGCCTTGGGGATTGGCACTGACAGTGTGATTCTTATCAAATGCGATGAAAGGTAGGAAAAAAGCTGGGGGGGTGGGGGGGGGGGGGTGGCGGAGATGGAACAAGCTGGGTGTGAGTCACATGCTTTAGGTCATAGAAACATGAACTGGGCTGAACAGTCACAAAGCACATATACGTTATCTAACACATGACGGATGCAATCATTTTGACTTTAACAAACCCACACCGGCTCTATAATGGCTCTTGGAGATAGGTAGCTGCAGATCACAGATACCACAGCATCGGGTTTTGGTGTTGACTCTATAATATAACCGTTTCCTGGTTAGAGGGTTGAGCAACACCTTGGGGGTGTATTGGCAAACTGTGGTGTATTGGCAAGCAAACTGCAAAAAAACAGGCATTATCAATCTAAAAGGAAGCTAACATTAACAGGAATTTAATAAAATGAATTAAAAGAAAATTAACAGGAAAGATAGGCAATTTGGAGTTGTTTTTCTACTCAGTTATCAATTTGTGATGTTTGCAGTTCACTTGTCAATTCACCGCAATTAACTTTTTTAGTAAATTTGCTCCTAGTGTTCTCATTTCAAGTGCTATAAACATAATATACAACATGCCATGCAATAATTAGAGATTGTTCTTATGTGACAACTTTGTTTATGTTTTTTGTCCCTTGATCTACAAGTCACAAGTTCCTGCCATACATTTTAGTGCTAATTGAAAGATTTGTCTAATCTGTTTTGTAATGTAGCTCTCTATGGACATAGTATTTAGTCTATTACCCTGCTTAGGAATACGCACATAGCATGAATTATTTTGGTCTATTGACTTTAAAAAAAATTTATTCTTTTGGAAATACGCATTAGCCCTGGAGCCTCCCTATTGCACCTGTGGTCATCCCACAAGACACAAACACCAAAAAGCCCTTTTTTGTTACTGGCCCAGATCACAGGCTGATCGGTAGCCAGGGATACATTTGCAAAGACCAAATCAGGTTCTTAACTAACTCTGTCCCTGCCCAAAAATCCCAAGACCTCCTGACGTCCCTAAACACGGAAGTTCTGGCACAGCACGAGTTAGTCAAATTTAGCATCAGCTACATTTTTCCTGTTAGTCTGGGGCCACTCTAAGTGGCCTCATCTGACGAGTAAGATGCCAGTGCAAGTCCTAGCGCTGCAATAAGCTGCTATGTTGAAGGAGATCAGAGAAAGGGGCACCAATTGAGAGCGTGCAATGAGATAAATCCAGTGTTGATTATCTTTGGTAATGATAATAATGATTGAACAACGTTATACTTTTTTTTTTTTGAACATTTAGATCTTGAGTTCTATCTAGTTCTATCTTAGTTCTATCACAAAAAAACAGATTTTGATATATTGCTTAAAATGTATTGCTTCATTGAGAACATAAACGTTACAATAAATACAAACAAGAATAACTCCTAGTTGACTGATGACAAAGTGGAGATACTATAATTATTAGAGTCTAATAACACTCTTAAAACTGTCTTATCTAGTGTTGCTCATTTCAAAAATGTATTTTGTTCATAAAATTGTGCACAGATAGCACATTATATCTCCCCCGCCCTCCCCCCTTTTGAACAGTGGAGTGCTGGGAACAATGAGCTTAAATGTGGAAAGGAAATCTGCAGTTCTGGTTGGCTGCTTGGAGCAGATTTTTAAATAGTAACCCTCACTGAGGAGGTTGTGGTGCAATTCCAAGATGGCCACCTCCATACTAAAATCAATCATATCTACAAATAATCCAAGATGGCCACCTCCATACTAAAATCAATCATATCTACAAATAATCCACATGAAACTTGTTTCAGTGAAAATAGTTAATCGCTGGTAATATTGTTTTAACGTCATTTATGTCAAAATAAAGGTGACAGGCCCCTCTTAACCAAGTTTTCTTAATGTTTTCAGGCAAGTAAAGTAAGACTTGACAGAGAAATCGCAGGAGATGTGTTTAGAATGCAACAAAGCTTCAGCTCAAATTTGAGCCTGGTAGTTAGTCATTGGCTGAGGCTCAATTATAGGAATTTCAAATGATCTACTCAATAAAAAGAGAATTACAGGGAACTGAGACAGGAATTTCAAACTTAAGGCCAAAGTAGCAGAGTTTGAAAAATCCTCCCATTCAGATGCATTTTTTTTGGCTACATTGGTCTAAAGTTTGAAATTCCCATCACAATTCCTTGCAATTCTCTCTCAAATATATCATTTTTATATTTCTGTATATGCTAAAAAATACCATGGTTTCTCCATATAACATTAAAGGGCTTGACGTAAACAAGATGACCCCTATGTAGCAGCGCTATATGTAGGGTTGCCACCCAGCCGGTAAAAAAAAATTGTCTTGATGCCATCGGTAAGTCTATGGAGGCACCAGCAAGGCCGGTATCTTATTTGTAGATAAGGTGGCAACCCTAGCTATATGCCTTGTCTTGAATGTTTATAGTGATGTTTCTACTTGCAGAGGGAAAATGATACCATCAGATCTTGAAAGGAGAATCATAGAGGTCAAACAAAAGGTATACTTCTTCGTTTTTCCACAGACGATAATTAGATGCCCGGCAGTCTGGATTGGCCCGTATGATGTAACACCTTCAGCGGTGTTTGTGAAGGAAACAAATAAGGCGATGTGTAAAACGTATGAGCAAACACACACACATATGTAGGCTAACAGCTTGAAATATTCAATACTGAATTTATATTACAAGTTTCATGATATTGTAGGTCAATAAACTAATAAAAAACTAAAAATGTAAAGGGACAACAAAATGGAAATTGTGTAGATAAGGGAAACCAGTCACCTAAACATTGCATATTTTGTCAATGTAAATGACCAAAAAGGATGAAATAGGATGTAATCTTTGTGTATAACAACTGCATACAATAAGAGAAAGATGTTATGACATCACCTTGTGGCTTGATGGGAAATGTGTATTTTGCATATTAAGTCACAAGGTGATGTCATCAACTGAGAATGTATAGGTAAGCTTTGATTATGTTTTATTTTTTACATTCACAATGTATAAGTGATTGAGTCAGTTCAATTGCTAGTTAAAGCCAATAATCAAAGGACACAGTACAGAGCAAATAAATTATCTCGCCTGGCAGGTGGGACATGTGGTATAAGAAACATATTCTCTTTCTTTCCATATTGCAGGGGTTTGTCCCATTCTTTGTTAGTGCGACAGCAGGAACAACTGTCTATGGTGCATTTGATCCATTAATAGCTATAGCAGATGTCTGTAAAAAGTATAAGATCTGGATGCATGTTGATGTAAGTATTACTTTACAGTAAGTGTTTACATTTATTATTCACGCACTAGGAGGTTGCACTAGAATATTAGCGGGACCCAGTCCATGCCATAACTTCACTTATTAAAACATGAGCTGTCACTAAGGAGGGTTTGACACAATTCTAAGGTTGGATGGTTATTCACAGGCTTTATGGATAGTGTCTATACTAAAGTAATGGGATACTTTCTGGTATTTTTTCTGGTCGTGTATCCATCTAAGAAGCATATAAACTTTGATTTGTTTCTGCAACCAATATACTAAGTCAGTAAAAAATATATCCATGCATTAAAAAAATTATAATGAAAATGAAAATAGGGTCGATTCTATGCTGGCTGTTAAGATCGGCAAAAGATAAAGATTGAATACCGCAAGTTATTCCTGGAGAAATAAAAAGAGATTGGACTGCAGTGGGGATGGCAAAAATACCACGTGTTAAAGCCCTGGTATTGTGGTAAAGGAATAACTTTGTTTAGCATAAGATGCCATTATTCCCCGTTAGTAAATACTATGCTAGGAAACGGAGGGTGTAATAGCCACCCCAATCCTCTAGTTTCACCCGCCCAAAATAATTAAAGTATTTAGCCCCCCTGGGGCCAGTGACCACCCGCTGACCCCATAGAATTTAAATAAAGTGGCGCCAAGCAACAGATCTCCAGCGTCATGCCCGCGGTCACTAAAATTTTATTATTGGTTCCCTGGGCCATGGACAGGCTCTAGGACCATGGCCCCATAATAATAAAATAGATGGCCTCCATGGGGGCACAGGCCAGCTTATGCCTCTCATATAGAGCTATATTGAGCAAAGAGAGCTCAATAATGTACTTTATGTGTATTGTCCCATTGTGTTTTATGTAAGACTTGGATGGTCTTATCAGTACTATTTACTTACCATCTTCTCAAAGTGGTTGTATAGTAATTAGTTTTATACACTTGGTATAATTCAATGCTCATTGTGTTATGTTGGAGATGATAATAGCTAAAGTATCATTCCATCACCCTGAGATATATAAATCCCATGGCCCAGATTCTAAAGCAAACATTTTAATGACTTTTTAACTCAAAGATCCATTTAGCAGGTCGAAAATACCTTTCTCCCAGTGGAACTCAAAGTGCTTTTTATGTGCACGTTCTCAGAATTAATCAGCTGCGTAACAGATGTTATTAGTACTCAGTTGATGGTACTCATTTAGCAACCTTGGAAGGATGAAGGGCTGAGGTGACCCTGCCAGGATTTGAATTGGCCTTTTGCATGAAACATAAAATACAGGTACACGAGCTGATATATTGCACAACCTTTGAATGCATTTGGTTTTATATTAAAAACAATGTTTCTATACTTTTACCTGGATTTAAGCAATCATATTGCCCCAATACATCAATGACTAGTCAATCCTTGAATGGAAGGAGATTCGGCTTTATCGGACATTACTGGTCAATCTATAGCTTGCATAGCACAAGCTATTAGCTTCTTTCTTAGCATCTTGCATATTGACCAATAACCATTTACAGTTGTGGCCAGGCCCTGCCCATGATATGGACTATTCTCTAAACAATGAACTGTGGTGAACGGACAAGGCAATAGCAAACAAAAACAACAACAGGTATTAATAGGAATATCAATAACAAAAAATATGTTTGATTAAAAAAAAAGGTAGTAATAATGCCTGATTTTTGCTATCCTCTCATCAGTAGTGTTGAGTGAACCCGAACCGCACTGTTCAGGGTTCGTACCGAGCATTATGGTGTCTGTACCCCAAACCCGAACATTTCACTGTATGTTCGGGTTGGAGTTCGAGGTTCGTCTATAAACCGAAAGTCTATAAACCGAAAGTCATTCGGTTTATAGACTTTCGGTTTATAGAATAGCAATAGCATTACATGTATTACATAAACCGAAAGTCTATAAACCGAAAGACATTCGGTTTATAGACTTTCGGTTTATAGACTTTCGGTTTATAGAATAGCAATAGCATTACATGTATTACATAAACCGAAAGTCTATAAACCGAAAGACATTCGGTTTATAGACTTTCGGTTTATAGAATACATGTACTGCTATTGCTATTCTATAAACTGAAATAGAGTCCCCATTTCGTTTACCCGCCGAACCCGAACATCCAGGTGTCCGCTCAACTCTACTCATCAGTTCACCTCATTTCACTGAATTAGACCCCAATATCTAGAATGGCTTTATTTTAAAGGTAATCATTGTAAACCTTGTTTGCAAATGCCTACCCAGAATCCCCAAAACTTTAACTCTGTGGACATCTCAACCCTTGGTTGAATCCACCAAAATAACTATAGATAGGCAGTTTATTCCACAATTTAACCACCCTAACAGTAAATAAACTCTGTTTTAGTCTAAAATCTAGATTTATTTGGCTAGTTATTGAAAACTATGGTTATCTCATGTTTTGAACCGCTCGCTCTCTGTGGTTTCCCGTCCTAGAGAGCATTGCAGGTTCTGTTAAATTACGGGGCAGGTAAGGATTGTTATCACACATGGCGGATATATTGTGTATCCTGACATACAACTATACTGTTCTGACCGATAAATGTTTAAAACCCTCTTTGGAAATAAACTTTAATCCACATATGTTTAAAGATCAGAGTTGTATGGGATATGCCTGTTACTTAAAATTATCTTAATTTTACTTTTGAAATGTTTCTTTTTGTTCCCTTTCTCAGGCTGCGTGGGGCGGCGGACTTCTCATGTCTAAGAAACACAGATGGAAGCTAAATGGGGCTGACCGGTACGGACCACCTTGTTTGTTGATATGAAATAGGTTTTGATTCAGTGGCTAGCTGTGTGCTGTGTGCTAGATGTGCATTGTAAGTGCTGACTACGTTCCATAGTTGCCAACATGCTCTACCCGTGATGTTGGGACTGCAAAATAGCAATCCTGAATCAGGACTGCCCCAGCTGAAACGGGACAGGTGGAGCAATATTAAATTCTAGTTTCTGGTAGTAAATCAAGTTCATACATTTTTATTATCGTTGTTTCGATTTTGTGACAGGCGATTGGGCATTCCACAGTTTTAGTTTCAAGTCTTTCATTAATATTTGCTATAAATGAAATAATGGGAATTTAATCATGATTCCATTGCATCTATTTATTTTTTTTTCCACTGTTCCTTCTATTAAAAAATTAGAATAAACCCCCAATCTACTATAAAGACTTTTTTAAGACTCCGATCCACATTTTCAGACACAAATTATTCATCATTATTGCTCTTATGACCCAATTGCAGATGGTAATTGGTCTACCTCACAGGGATTAAAGCATCAGATTGAGCCGTGAGGATTTAAGAAGTGATCTCAGACACACGCAGATGTTGAGTAGGGGGCTTTTGATAAGACACACGCAGCATGTCAAATTAGGCTGGCATTTCCCTTTTTCTTTTTCCAGAAAAGCACAGCACCACTCTCACATTAAGATGTGCCCCGCAAAAATTAACTATTGCACATGGCAGAGCTTTCCTGGTTTGTTTGTATTCCTAATGAGTGTAATTTCACCAGCAATTATGGCAATTTTACAGAAAATAGAACAACAGCCTGACTGTGTGCTTGCTTCTCAGAAATGTGTGCAGCCTGGTAATTGGGGAGGGGAAAGAAAGAACAGTAATGGAAGGAGCACAACAGACTTCCTATCACTCGCCATCCATTTTTGGAGAATATCTGTAATCATTGCAAATGGTCTGTTTGCTAAAATGAAGTGACTGTGGACGTGACACCATTGTGTCTCACAGACTGTCTTCGTCTGCAGTGTGCTGCATCCATTTTGTATTGTTTGCCTTTGATGCAACTGCAGTTTTTCAATGTTTCATGTAGTCGTGAATTAATGCATTTGTAGGACATAAACAATATTTAACCTATATTAAGTTGTCCATTATGCATTACATAGACATCTTGTTCATCTGGTAGTAAACATCCCCTATCATGATTGTGTCAAAGCCATTTGTGTTTACTGCCTCATTCAAAGCATTTCTCCTAATAGTTTGGTTTCGTCATACTAGTTGGAGAATAAAACCTTTAAGTAATGGTGGGTTAAAGGTAATGGAAAAACCCCTCCACCTAGAACTTAGTGAGTAGCAGAGGCATTATCAAACACAAATCTACACACACCAAACAACCCAGAGGGCCTGCTTTTCCCACAAACAAATCCCACATTCACAGTTCTACCACCACTGCAAGGGATTCTGGGTAGGCATATGCTAATCCAGTCAACTATGATCACCTTTTGCTTCTTAATCCACCTCTTGGATAATCATAATAGTTGTAATTTTTTTTTATAACCCTTCAGTTTAGCAATAAGGGATCCACACACCAGTATCTGTGTGTTTAACCTTAGGAGCAGGGTGGGGTGTACGATGTAAGATCTGGAAGAGTGTCACTTGTGCTATAGCGATTGAAGATTGTATTACACTTAGCAGTATGTACACATGGTACCTTCGTCAGTGATAATCATTTTCTACATGTGGGAGATTTTTGCACATTCTTTGGGTATTAACTGAAAGAAAATCTTCTTATTATCCAACGGTATGGGACTCATTTACTGACCTCAAAAAGGATCACATGCTGGCCCTGACACGACGGAAGCCTGTAACGATAATGTGTGAACAGATCATTGACCTGCTTAGCTATATTGCTGGCCCCAGCACACCAGGAGCTTCCCAAGTTGTAATAGCACCCTATTCACTAAACAGTGAACTGAAGAGAGCTGACAATCTCAGACACCCCTCCCACTCCTGGCCTGGGTCAGGCTCCTCTGACCCAAAAATTAGCATTGGCATTTTTTATTTCCTGCAAAGTAGCTCTTAATAATCAGATTTATTTTTTATTCCCTTTTCAGTTCACCATAGTTCACACATTCATCAAATATACTTCTCTTTATATTGTGAAAGTAAAGGTCCGCTACCCAGATTAGGCATCACAGGCGGTCTACCTGACCTATGCCGACACCCAGCAGTTATTTCCTCTGCACAGTCCTTGTATATTCTCATTTATAGGTGTCACCTGATCCTTTATCCTTGTATAGATGCCAAGGAACTTAACCCCATGTCATAATTCCACACTATATATTCTTTAGAAGCTCTGACCGCTATCCTGATACTGTTATTATCTCAAAGATGCAGTCCTTTCAGCAACTACCATCACTCCCAGGACTGTTCTCCCAAGGTCAAATGGGAATCAATTCACTGAATGTAAGATGCACATGGGGGTCATGAGCAATAGTAAATTAATAGACAAGACACTGTGGCGTCTGTAAAAGCTCTTAACTCTGCTATAATTGAAATGATTTTTGTCTATAATTCAAATACGGTATCTCTCCTTTCTAGAGTGCTATTAATGAATACGTCTCCGGAGAGTATTTAATATTACTATTTATTTCCCTATAAAATCCATGTGTTTTTAATAAAAAGTGAGAAAAATTTTAGGGTTTTTTTGGTACATTGAAAGTGATGATTAAATCTGAAAAAATGTTGCCTATTTTTTTTTCTTCTTCAGGGCCAATTCTGTGACATGGAATCCACATAAAATGATGGGGGTGCCACTCCAGTGCTCCGCCCTGCTGGTTAGAGAAGAGGTATGTCTTATGAATGTCATAGTGTGGTAGTTGTTGCTAGGAGAATGTTGTGTTATGTATATTAAACATGAGTAGAATATTTCATTTATTGATGGTTATCTAGACAGGAGTCAGTCTGGCAGTAATGTGAATATTGTCATTATGGTTCTACTGCCTCTATGTGTGGCTATTTTGCACTTGAGAATGCCATCTGTTGAGCTCTTTCCTGGTGGATCTTACATGTGTTCAGTGTAACAAGGGGTAACAAGGGGTGAACTTCTGCAGGTGTATCTTACATGTATTCAGTATAAAGAGGGGTGATCTTCTACAGGTGTATCTTACATGTGTTCAGTGTAACAAGGGGTGATCTTCTACAGGTGTATCTTACATGTGTTCAGTGTAATGAGAGGTGATATTCTACAGGTGTATCTTGCAGGTGTTCAGTGTAATGAGGGTTGATCTACAGGTGTATCTTGCAGGTGTTCAGTGTAATGAGGGTTGATCTACAGGTGTATCTTGCAGGCGTTCAGTGTAATGAGGGTTGATCTACAGGTGTATCTTGCAGGGGTTCAGTGTAATGAGGTTTGATCTACAGGTGTATCTTGCAGGCGTTCAGTGTAATGAGGGTTGATCTACAGGTGTATCTTGCAGGTGTGCAGTGTAATGAGGGTTGATCTACAGGTGTATCTTGCAGGTGTTCAGTGTAATGAGAGGTGATATTCTACAGGTGTATCTTGCAGGTGTGCAGTGTAATGAGGGTTGATCTACAGGTGTATCTTGCAGGTGTTCAGTGTAATGAGAGGTGATATTCTACAGGTGTATCTTACAGGTGTTCAGTGTAATGAGGGTTGATCTGCAGGTGTATCTTGCAGGTGTGCAGTGTAATGAGGGTTGATCTACAGGTGTATCTTGCAGGTGTTCAGTGTAATGAGGGTTGATCTACAGGTGTATCTTGCAGGTGTTCAGTGTAATGAGAGGTGATATTCTACAGGTGTATCTTGCAGGTGTGCAGTGTAATGAGGATTGATCTACAGGTGTATCTTGCAGGTGTTCAGTGTAATAAAGGGTTGATCTACAGGTGTATCTTACATGTGTTTAGTGTAATGAGAGGTGATATTCTACAGGTGTATCTTGCATGTGTTTAGTGTAATGAGAGGTGATATTCTACAGGTGTATCTTGCAGGTGTTCAGTGTAATGAGGGTTGATCTACAGGTGTATCTTGCAGGTGTTCAGTGTAATTAGAGGTGATATTCTACAGGTGTATCTTACATGTATTCAGTGTAATAAAGGGTTGATCTACAGGTGTATCTTGCAGGTGTTCAGTGTAATGAGGGTTGATCTACAGGTGTATCTTGCAGGTGTTCAGTGTAATGAGGGTTGATCTACAGGTGTATCTTACATGTGTTTAGTGTAATGAGAGGTGATTTTCTACAGGTGTATCTTGCATGTGTTTAGTGTAATGAGAGGTGATATTCTACAGGTGTATCTTGCAGGTGTTCAGTGTAATGAGGGTTGATCTACAGGTGTATCTTGCAGGTGTTCAGTGTAATGAGAGGTGATATTCTACAGGTGTATCTTACATGTATTCAGTGTAATAAAGGGTTGATCTACAGGTGTATCTTGCAGGTGTTCAGTGTAATGAGGGTTGATCTACAGGTGTATCTTGCAGGTGTTCAGTGTAATGAGGGTTGATCTACAGGTGTATCTTGCAGGTGTTCAGTGTAATGAGGGTTGATCTACAGGTGTATCTTGCAGGTGTTCAGTGTAATGAGGGTTGATCTACAGGTTATCTTGTAGGTGTTCAGTGTAATGAGAGGTGATATTCTACAGGTGTATCTTGCAGGTGTGCAGTGTAATGAGGATTGATCTACAGGTGTATCTTGCAGGTGTTCAGTGTAATGAGGGTTGATCTACAGGTGTATCTTGCAGGTGTTCAGTGTAATGAGAGGTGATATTCTACAGGTGTATCTTGCAGGTGTGCAGTGTAATGAGGATTGATCTACAGGTGTATCTTGCAGGTGTTCAGTGTAATAAAGGGTTGATCTACAGGTGTATCTTACATGTGTTTAGTGTAATGAGAGGTGATATTCTACAGGTGTATCTTGCATGTGTTTAGTGTAATGAGAGGTGATATTCTACAGGTGTATCTTGCAGGTGTTCAGTGTAATGAGGGTTGATCTACAGGTGTATCTTGCAGGTGTTCAGTGTAATTAGAGGTGATATTCTACAGGTGTATCTTACATGTATTCAGTGTAATAAAGGGTTGATCTACAGGTGTATCTTGCAGGTGTTCAGTGTAATGAGGGTTGATCTACAGGTGTATCTTGCAGGTGTTCAGTGTAATGAGGGTTGATCTACAGGTGTATCTTACATGTGTTTAGTGTAATGAGAGGTGATTTTCTACAGGTGTATCTTGCATGTGTTTAGTGTAATGAGAGGTGATATTCTACAGGTGTATCTTGCAGGTGTTCAGTGTAATGAGGGTTGATCTACAGGTGTATCTTGCAGGTGTTCAGTGTAATGAGAGGTGATATTCTACAGGTGTATCTTACATGTATTCAGTGTAATAAAGGGTTGATCTACAGGTGTATCTTGCAGGTGTTCAGTGTAATGAGGGTTGATCTACAGGTGTATCTTGCAGGTGTTCAGTGTAATGAGGGTTGATCTACAGGTGTATCTTGCAGGTGTTCAGTGTAATGAGGGTTGATCTACAGGTGTATCTTGCAGGTGTTCAGTGTAATGAGGGTTGATCTACAGGTGTATCTTGCAGGTGTTCAGTGTAATGAGAGGTGATATTCTACAGGTGTATCTTGCAGGTGTGCAGTGTAATGAGGATTGATCTACAGGTGTATCTTGCAGGTGTTCAGTGTAATGAGGGTTGATCTACAGGTGTATCTTGCAGGTGTTCAGTGTAATGAGAGGTGATATTCTACAGGTGTATCTTGCAGGTGTTTAGTGTAACCAGGTTTGATCTTTCGCATGTGTTTAGTGTAACTGCAGGAGTTTGTTACATGCTGTAAATGTAAGTACAGGAAAGTGTTGCAGAAGTTCCCCCTATGTGTTTCTGCCATCACTACTTTCTAATGTATGGAATACCAATTATTGATTGCACTTCTTCTATTGGATCTTAGAATGATACATTGTTGTTATACAGTCTGTTTGGTAGTTAAGGAAATGTTAGGGATGATAAAACAATAATGTATCTGGTACTGTAACTTTCTTGCTTTGAATTCTTATCGATTATAGTGTTAGATTGTAGTTTTTAAATATTGCATTTTTTATTACTGTATTTGTTACTGCACAGGCAGCATTGCCAAGCTCTAGTACATCGTTTGCACCTTGTTCTTATGGTCAATTATCCACAATTGCTCTAAAGGATTATCTGCACTGGGAACGATGCCTTATTATATGGAGCAAATCCAGGACTGAAGTAATAATATTGGTAATTGTTTCATTTTTCAGGGATTGATGCAGAACTGTAATCAAATGCATGCATCCTACCTCTTTCAACAAGATAAACACTACGACCTCTCCTATGATACAGGAGACAAAGCCTTGCAATGCGGACGCCATGTTGACATCTTCAAGTTGTGGCTAATGTGGCGAGCAAAGGTAACCCAATTATCATGTAATATTGTATTGACAAAATATCTTTAGTGTGCTTTACAATGGACAGCACCTGACAGACCTGTATCTCATGACACCTCATCATGACATCATGTCTCCAGGCCATGTTGAGTTGTCTTCCGAATTAACATATAGATTGATAAAGTACCTGCTGCAAGCTAGTGTTCAGCACAGCTTCCCTATTGCCAGCGCTATTGGTTTGTACTCCAGTGAGCTATCTACCGTATGTATTGTTTAGTCTCTATTCAGGTCATTTGGTTTCGAAAATAAATACAAATATAATGGTGTTAAAGGACAACTGAGCTTTATTTTTCCACTGTGCCTCTAACGTAGAAGTGTGAGGACAAACCGTGTTTTGAGATGTTTATTTTCTTACTGTGTAATATTTTATTGCAAACCCTGTTATGTATGTTTGTAGGGAACAACGGGATTTGAAGCCCAGATTGATAAGTGCTTGGATCTTGCAGAATATCTATACAATAAAATAAAGAACAGGGAAGGTTATGAAATGGTGTTTGATGGAAAGGTAGGATACATTTTCTATCTTTATATATTATCACTATGTTCTATGACCACAGCATATTGTTATTTGCAGTTTACAGTAACACACAGCTGTATGGAAGTGAATTAAATTAAATGCTGCTATTGGCTGTAGTACAGGTGTGTATCCTCCATGTGCACCGCACACCTAGCACAATCCTGCGTTTGTGTGCTCAACAGACAACACACAAAACCCATAAATATACCAATTAGAGCCTAGAGGCCAAAGTTAATTTAGTATACTTTTTAGGCTGGTCGAATTGGCAACAGAGTGAGGGACTCGGAATCCGAATTCACTGCTGCCATCGGCCTCTCAGCTCTGTTTCACATTGGAGTGCTGCCAGTTCCGCTCTGTGAGGAATTTCAGTATAGGAGACCAATATGCAGACCAGTGAGATACTGTGTGTACAGATAAATCATAGCATACACTTGTATGTACCCATCTGGGTGTTAGTAGGAGCCAAACCCTTAGTAGGAATCACGTGGATAGATGAAGCTCTTACAAAAAGTTCCATTTGACATAATCCACAGGAGTAGTAGATGTCATCAGGATACACAGACACTTAATAACAACTGTAATCCACAGGATAAATCAGCATAAACCAGTAAACGTAATAATCCACTGGACAGGTATAGCCATGAGTAAGCACAGCATCAGGAAGTATTACTTTACTGAGAGGGTAGTGGATGTATGGAATAGCCTTCCAGTGGAAGTGGTAGAGGTGAACACAGTGAAGGAGTTTAAGCATGCGTGGGATAGGCACAAGGCTATCCTAGATATAAGATAGGGAATTGGGGACTGATAAAAGTATTTAGAAAATTGGTCAGACTAGATGGACCAAATGGTTCTTATCTGCCGACACATTCTATGTATCTATGTAATCCACAATAGCAGCTGGAAGCCAGGAGCCAAAGGGCTGATAGCAGGAGTCATACTCGATAACAGCAGTAAGCACAGCTCAAGTAAATAGGATATTACCTCCAGGGACAGTCCGAGTCAGGGGCACAGGCAAGTATCAAAACGATGAGGGCAGAGATCAGGGTCACAAGCAGGCAAAGGGAGATGTGCTCCGTAGCGGAGCTTGACAGGCGCTCGTCTACTACTCAGGGAAAGGATACTCCCCTGCTGTAGTAATCTCACTGAAAAGGTTCTTTTTATGGCAGGATTTATCTTACTTTAATCGTGTCGGGATCTTGCTTGGAAAAAATATTTTCATTACTTAAGAGATACATATGTACGCATGTCAGTGTGCTTAATCTAAATCTCCAACATCAACAAATATTCATTGTTATTGATATATTCATAAATATCTGTTAGTCACACAAATTATTATATTCTATGGCTTAGATGTCCAACTAGGCCCCCCAGCTGTTTCTGAACATGATTCTCTGGAAGTCTTAAACATGGAAAGGGTCTGCAGTTGGACACTTTGGCTCTAAGGATTGCTTTTGTTACCAGCCTGTCCTATTTGATCTAATTATATATCATCTATTGACTTTAATAGCCCCAGCACACAAATGTTTGCTTCTGGTATGTACCACCTAGCCTGAGAAACGTGGAGGACAATGAAGAAAGAATGAACCGGCTAATGAAGGTAAAATGTCATTATCAGACTGCCAGGTGCATTAAATGACCACTCTGACTTTTGGGGGATAGAAACTATAATTTCACATAAAAGCTGACACTTTCAAAATGGAAATGCTTTTATTATTTCTGACCAACCCTATTTTTGCAGTCACATGACCTATTAAGCCTACTATGTGACGCTGACTTCAGTGCCACTGCTGCTAGTGGCCTACACAGCACATGGTCAGGTCCAAGGACAATCCGTAAGCAGCCATTATGGGGCGGCCATATTGGCAAGAGTAGGCAAAGCCATGTATGACAGTGGGTGAATTTAACATGTAACCACATCCACTTTCCTCCATATGGTGTGATTAATGGAAATCTGGCAGTGGGCAGTTCAGCATAACCTCCCCTTTGAACAATTTTTAGTGCATGAGGGAAAAACCTCTGCCAAATAGTGTTTGTATAAGTGCCTGAGTCATTATACATGGGTCGTGCCAGCGCACTGAGTGCACGCGCAACCCGGAGGTGTGAAATACAGACTCCCTTGTCGTAAGTCTGATTTAATCATAGGCGCATTCCGGTATATGTATCTATCTGCATGTGTGCTGTGTTTATACATAGCCCACACAGTTGTTACATTCCTCACCATGTTAATGACAATGGCCTATTTTTCCAGGTTGCCCCTGTCATCAAAGCCAGGATGATGGAATATGGGACCACCATGGTCAGCTATCAGCCCCATGGTGATAAGGTAAACTTCTTCCGCATGGTGATCTCTAACCCTGCGGCTACCCATCAAGACATCGATTTCCTGACCGAAGAAATTGAGCGTCTTGGACAAGATCTATAAAGTCATCCCTAGGACTGTTCCAAGCCCTTAGGTATACAGCAGACTTGTGCCAACTGTGTGAATGTATTTGTAGTGCGTTCCAAAGTAATTCTATATCGTGCTGTAAAACTTGACCTTAGTTTTATTTGAGAAACACCTCTCCTTCAACACTCTCTCCTTTTAAATCATTGTTTTATTGTCCATATTTGCAATACTGCATCCCATCATCAAGGAATTGCACTCTTGTGTGTAATAGTGTACGCATAATACGCCACATGAGAGCTACATTGTAAAAATGTGCCAAATGTTTCAAAAACAGCAAACTTCAGAGCACTCCAGTGGACAATAAAACTGCTAGGAAGATGATACATTCTTCTTAAAAGTAGAAATGCATTGCCTAACAGATCATTCCAATGAGATTTCCTATTTACATTTGATATATTTAAAGACTTATAATTTTACTAAAGATTATATATACTACAAATATCCTATTTTGTAAAGTATAGATTTTATTTTGTACGTGTTATAGGTATTTTTAATGGGTATCATTGATAACCAGGAGGTTTTTAACCTTAAAGAGGATACTTGAACTATATCCTAACATGCACAATACTGCACAGTCTTACAGACGACAGCACTGAATCACTTGCAACCCTCAAATGGGGCCAACATATTTATGCAGACGCACTTTCGATATTTTTAACCCACTGCCTCATAAAACACACAGTTAGTATTCACCAGGTCCAATACTTTGGATTTGTCAAATCAGTTTTGTTTTTAGTATTTTATGTTATGTTAACTGGACCCTATAGTTTATAGTTTAATATTACAAAAAAAAACACTTACCCTTTTTAAATTTGTAGGGCAGAGTAAACAACATAAAGAAATAAAATGACACAATGTAAAATATTGCAACAAATAATTTTGTTTATTTGGCAAGAAAGTTTATTTTTTTGTTTAAATGTCTGACTATGTCCCAAAAGCACAATATGCAATTGGTATTATAAAACACCCTTTTCCAAATTACAGTTAGTGAATAACTTTGTTAAATTCTTGTTACTTTTGTGAATTTCTTTTCAAAAAACATTTTTTTTAACAACCTTATACTAACTCACACATGTGTCCAAATCTTCCAAATCATATATCTTTTTTTCATTATTTTTATTTTCTTCTTTATTTTTTTATTTTTTGGTAAAGAAGCAAGTTGTACTTGTGAATTTCTCCAGAAAAAATATTATTGTACAGATAAATAATATCAACTATAAAAAAAATATTGCAGGTAGGAATAATAGAAGCATGTGTAAAGGTAACAAGTCTTTTATACTGCTTGTGTGTCTTACCAATAGGTCTGTAACACATATATACTAACATGTACCACTCTTTTTTAAAAAAAATATGCATTAATGTATTATCTATCCACTTAGAAGGACTTGTTACTTTATCCTGTATGGTTACTTCTGTTATGTTAATCCTAGATGAATCATAAAGTGATATTATCATTATTATTTGTATATATATTCTTAATTAGTCCATTTTTCTAAGATGTACAAAACTAGGCAGCTGAATGCTGCTAATTTCAGCTGATTAATGCTCATTTTGCTTTTTAATTATACTAGTCATAAAACCACCAACACATGATTAGAAGTGCTTTTTTGTTAAAATATTACAAATTATTTTGTTCTTGCCGCAGGTACCTGTGTACATAAAAGGCAAGAAAAAAAACCATAAAATAAATACAGTTAAGGAAAAAAATACTACAATAATCAAATACATTTAACTCCAAATGAATATGAGTTGCCCTAACCAGTACATAAGCAAGGCTATATCAAAGCAAAAAGGTTTTATTCTACAGAATGTAAGAGAGCAATTTAAATCATTAGGTTCATTATCATAGACTACAAATAGCAGTGGTTTCCACATTGCATGGACCATGCTTTTATTTTCTCCAATCAGCTGTCTAGCACCTAAATCAAGATCTATTGAGGACATTTAAAAAAACAAAAACATATTCCTATTAGACATGTACAAAACTAAAATTTTTGTTTCGTTTTCGTCAATTCGGCCGAAAATGTTATTTATTTAGTCTAAAATGAATTTCGTTCATTACTGCATTCGATTCAGACGAAATTCGTTCATTATTTTCGTTTCGTTTTATTCGTTCGTACGAATCAATTGACCTACACATTCCATAAACCGAAAGTCTATAAACCGAAAGACATATCGGTTTATAGACTTTCGGTTTATGGAATGTATGTAATGATATTGGCTTTCTACAAACTGACTCTATATTGGTTTATAGAAAGCCAATAGGATTACATGCATTCCATAAACCGAAAGTCTATTTCGGTTTATGGAATACATGTAATGCTATTGGTATTCTATAAACCGAAATAGAGTCCTCATTCATATGAATTGACCTATTCGGATGAATGGGGACTCTATTTCGGTTTATAGAATACCAATAGCATTACATGTATTCCAGAAACCGAAAGTCTATAAACCAAAAGACATTCGGTTTATAGACTTTCGGTTTATGGAATGTATGTAATGCTATTGGTATTCTATAAACCGACTCTATTTCGGTTTATAGAATGCCAATAGCACGAATGGACGAATGATTTTCGTTTATTAACCATTCCTTCATTCGGCTTTCGTCATAATAATTAACATAATTTTCATTATACAAAAACGAATGCACATGTCTGATTCCTATGTACATTCATTTTTCTTCTAAATGCCTTTATCATGACAATTTCCAGTCTTCTCTATTATTTGCTTTAATGAGAAAGAATGTGATTTTTGGCTGTAGACCCCCAAACAACTGCGTGTTCTGCCACATGTTCAACAATCCTGTTCAATTTGTCCGAGAAACACATTGCATTAACATTACATTAAAAAATATTTTACTTTACATATAACTGAGCGCGTCTTGTAGTCACATTATTATTATTATTAGATTTTTTTCCCAGCATATATGGTGTTAATCTCAAGTCATAAAACAAGTGTCTTTGTACGTGTTACCTTTATTATATTTAATATTGGCGTCTCGTCACCTCAGATTGAGGTTGTTTACAGTGTTGCATTTCACAATGTGTTGGAGTATAAGCTTGTACAATATATTATTGATATGATTTTGTTAAGTGCGATTGTATTTTTCTCTGTTGTAATTGTGACAAAAAAAAGCTATTTTTTTCCCAGCTATTTACCAGTGTCCTACATAAAAATGCTGCTTTCCGCATCGACGACATTAAGTAGTTATCTTTTTATAGGGCAATTGCCTGTGGATATTATTAATACCATTCTGTTTAATTATACCAAATACATCCTTAACCTTCATGTGAGGTGAACTGCACATACATATTATATGGGAGCATGGTACAGATGGTGGTAATTATAGCAGTCTTTAAAAAGTGGTCCCAATATTTATTTATTTTTGGTCTAAAAGTGTATTTACAGGTGTTCAATGATATTTTGTTGTTTATAAAAAATGTAAAAAAAAAACTCAACTAGTTATTTATGTCCAGGGAGAACAACGAATTTGTTGTACCAAATATTCAGCAGTGTTTACTTCTTACGGTATTGTATTTTATCATTGTTGTCAATCTGAAACTTAATAAAGCTATCCAAATGTGAACGCTATTGATGGATTTTTTTTCTCAACTAGATGACATATGGTTAAGATGTTTCATTTATTTTATGTGAAAAATTACCCAAACTGCTTCAAAAGTAAGACATGCCAATTTACCCACCTTGGAACGCACCTCTTATTTAGGCCTGGTTACTGAGATATGCAGATCATCAGAACTCATTGCTTCTTTCATAGCATATTTCTTATCGTAGCTCTCTCCAGTTTGTGTCTCTAGAGCAGTAGCGCTATCACTCAAATTGACAGTATTTCGGAATACCGAAGGAATGTGGGACATCGTCAATTCAAGGACACAGGTGGCAGGGTCTGTGAAGGTCTATGAGAACATCATTAAAATGTGTGTCGCAAAGTCCAGTGTTTGTCAACCATGGTCAATACTGGTGCCTACCCTTTGTTGGTAAAATGGTGTGTCGTAAAGTCCAGTGTTTGTCAACCATGATCACTACTGGGGCCTACCCTTTGTTGGCCTTTATGGATTTTTTAAAATGTATCTCTATACTTTCATTTATTTTGGCAAACAAAAGCACACAGACCCCTTCCAAAGCAGACCTGATAATAGGGAACATGAAAATAAATTATGATAGCCTGTATCTTATACACAACTAGGATTTCATCCAAGCATATCAATTATAAACATGGTACAAAAAGAGATGGTAACATTTTTTTGACAAAGAAATTCCTTTAAAAAGTGCAATTTATTACATAAAAAGTACACTCTCGACTCTACTACACTACTGTCACAACAAATATAGGGGTGTGGAATGGTTGAACTTGATGTACTACATTTATATTTTTTCAAACTACTTGTTTATATTAATTGTATATTGTCTTCAATGGAAACATTTTACATGGAGTAATATAGATAAATGCAACACAACATAAAAAGCTTTTACATTGAAGACAATATACGATTAACTGACCAAAACGATTGCAAAAGGAACTCCCTGCTACCAGAAACAAATTAACATCAAATCAATGTAATAAACATTGTGTGTGAGAGTTTATTTTCCCAATTTAATATTTTATAGTCAAGTGTAAAGTGTTTAATGGAGAGATATTTGGGGTTTGTTTTAAATAAACTGACCCTTTCTTGCCATTGAGCTCTAGGGGGTATGTTTTGTGATCTGAAACATTAGCCTTTTATTTTGTTTTTTTGTGTGCTAAAACTTAATAGACAAATAAACAGCACAAATCAGGAATGTATAGACGAGTTGGATATATTCTACAGTTAGTTTAACTTTTACTGCCTGATTTATTTTTTTAGTTCACTTTTCAGTTCAGTTTTAGTGCATAAACCCCTTGGTGGACATTTTTAGCACTTTTTATGTTATACTGTATTATAGCATGTAATAATGTACAGTGCAATTAATTTCCTAATTCTACATTACATCCATACTACCGTCATCATACTACTATGACTTCCTTCACAATGCTCTTAACCTTTTGCAATTGCCAAGTATAGCCATTGCATTTGTTTAGCCAGGCTAACTGTACCCAAGAATTGGACAAAGGCAACTTATTTCATTATTTCAGCCTATGATTAAGTACCGAAAGGTACGAAACGCATAAGGCAAGCCGTCTGCTTCCCCACGTTTGCAGTTTCCATATTCTGCCTGTTTGACATTTTGCACTTTGCACTCTTTGTTCTCCATCAATAAATTTATCTACTTTGAACTTCATCTGGACTGGTGAATGCCTAAGTCTTTTTGCCTGCACTACTCCTTGTTAACTTGCTGATATCACAGCTCAGACAGAGCACCACACAGCCAGAGGCACCTTCAAAGGGTTTGTTATTATATCCATCGGTGGAGCCGGCAGCTCCCTAACCTGAAACTCTTTTCTACAACTTATTTCATGACTTTTTTCAACTTTAGCATAACTTCAAGGCATACTAATGCTGAGTTCTTACTACTTACCTTAGTGTGTAGTACTTGTGTTTGTTTCGAATCAAATCTAATCTGTCCCCATTTTGTGTAGCTGAAGTAGGCTTGGGGGAAGTGATCCATTTTAATATATACGTTAAGGTAAAAACTCTACTACAGTGTTGCATTGTGGGTGCAGCAATAGAACCTGAATCTATAAGCAAAAAGTCCAGTACCATGGCATCCAACTGTTGTCATCAATGACCATAAAGCATACTATATTCATTATATTCAAGCGCTGGATGGCAGGAAATTAATACTGAATGTCTGATAAAAGAGGTGAATGTTGAATCTTTTGTATAAAAGTCTGTAGTGATGACATCACTAATCTCTCCAACTGAGTGATGTAAGAATAGTGGGCTGACTGCCTAAGAACCTGATTCATGATTTCTGCATTTTTTTCCCTACTATTAAAGTAATTTGTTTTGCCGTTTTAAAACCTCCGTAGGTCCACAAATCTTGGCAGTCAGATATACTTTTATTCCAGAGTGCGCCCACACAATAATTACACCTTACTCTCTAGTTTCAGAAAATCAACAGGAAAGAGCCAAACAAAATGTCTTGCATTATGATTATCAGTAATGCCTGGGAGATTCGGCTGCAATAACTTGTCAGCAGGACATGAAAACTTTTTATATGTCATATTTACATGATTTAAAACAGTGCAGCAGTGTTACAGTATTTTAAATAACATATTTGCGTGTATATTACCTTCCTGCTATGCTTAGTGTATAATATTGTCAATTAACATGATTTTCTCCTGTTTATTTTGTCTTTTTAGATATTTGGAACTTTTTTTATGAAGATTTATCAAAACAAACAGTAAGACAGGGGTACTAATAAAATTGGTCAAATGTATTTATAATACGTTAAAGAACAAATGAATAGAAATATCACAATGTAGGCATAATAAAAGAGATTCAAAGTAAATGAACAAACTACTACAAGAATCAGTAAATGATAGTAAACAAAATACATATTTAATAGGTTAATAAATACAACATAAAAATATTATGGTAAATATCACAAATATAGAGACAATAAATAATCAGACATATACAGTATAAAATACACCATTTAGACCACCACAATACATGTGGTCAAATTTGCCATAAAAGGCACACATAAAATAGCTTGTAGTAAAATAAATTAATACAACAGATGGGTAGTGGATTATTTGTACACACCTTATGATAGATAGATAGATAGATAGATAGATAGATAGATAGATAGATAGATAGATGATAGACAGATAGATAGATAGGTAGATAGATAGATAGATAGTAGACATGTGCAAAACTAAAATTTTCGTTTCGTTTTCGTCCATTCGGACGAAAATGTTATTTATTTCGTCTAAAACGAATTTCGTTCATTAGTGCATTCGTTTCAGACGAAATTCGTTCATTATTTTCGTTTCGTTAATTTTTTTCGTTCGTTTTATAGAATACAATGTAATACTATTGGCTTTCTATAAACCGAACGAGAGCCCCATTCATAAGAAATTCTTATGAATGGGGCTCTCGTTCGGTTCATAGAAAGGCAATAGTATTACTTGTATTCTATAAGCCGAAAGTCTATAAACCGAACGACTTTCGGTTTATAGACTTTCGGCTTATGGAATACATGTAATCCTATTGCTATTCTATAAACCGAACGACTTTCGGTTTATAGAATAGCCATAGGTTTACATGTATTACATAAGCCGAAAGTCTATAAACCGAAAGTCGTTCGGTTTATAGGCTGTCGGCATTTAACTATACAGAGACAGAGTCTCCATTCATAAAATTATGAATGGAGACTTTGTCTCCGTGTAGTAAAATGCCGACAGCCTATAAACCGAACGTTCGGTTTATAGGCTGTCGGCTTATGGAATACATGTATTCCTATTGCTATTCTATAAACCGAACTTTCGGTTTATAGAATAGCCATAGGATTACATGTATTATATAAGCCGAAAGTCTATAAACCGATCGTTCGGTTTATAGACTTTCGGCATTTTACTACACGGAGACAAAGTCTCCATTCATAAAATTATGAATGGAGACTTTGTCTTCGTGTAGTAAAATGCCGACAGCCTATAAACCGAACGACTTTCGGTTTATAGACTTTCGGCTTATGCACTACATGTAATCCTATGGCTATTCTATAAACCGAAAGTCGTTCGGTTTATAGTTTAGCAATAGCATTACATGTATTCTATAAACCGAACGTCGTTCGTTTTAAAGACTTTCGGCTTATAGAATACTATTGGCTTTCTATAAACCGAACTAGAGTCGAGTCCCCATTCATAAGAAATTCTTATGAATGAGGAGGGACTCTAGTTAGGTTTATAGAATGCCAATAGTATTCTATAAGCCGAAAGTCTTTAAAACGAACGACGTTCGGTTTATAGAATGCATGTAATGCTATTGCTGTTCTATAAGCCGAATGTCTTTCGGCTTATAGAACAGCAATAGCATTACATGTATTCTATAAACCGAACGTCGTTTGTTTTAAAGACTTTCGGCTTATAGAATACATGCTGCTATTGGCTTTCTATAAACCGAAAGAGTCCCCATTCATACGAATAGGTCAATTGACCTATTCGTATGAATGGGAACTCAATTTCGGTTTATAGGAAGCTAATAGCATTACATGCATTCCATAAACCGAAAGTCATTCATGTCGGTTTATGGAATGTAGTACAATGCTATTGGTATTGTAAACCGACTCTATTTCGGTTTAGAATGCCAATAGCACGAATGGACGAATGGACGAATGAACGAATGATTTTCGTTTATTAACCATTCGTTCATTCGGATTTTGTTAGTTAAAATTTTCGTTATTCGTTTTTCGGACGAATGGACGAAAATGCTATTTTCGTCCGAAAATGCATTCGTCCGAAAACGAATGCACATGTCTAATAGATAGATAGATAGATAGATAGATAGATAGATAGATAGATATGTGTCTTTTTGTGTTTCTGTATTTTAATAAAACCAGAAGTATTTTGGATAACTGATCAGTTTCACCAATAATATATATTAAAGCCTCTCAGTTCAGCTCTCAGGATATACAGTATTATCAGTGCAAATACTGTATAGAGTAACTAAATCCCTGTTACTGTGATGTGGCTGTGATGTGAGGCATCGCTGGGAACCTGCCGTTGGCGTGTCAAGCCTGCACACGTGCCATTGTATAACTCTTTGTGGGCGTGCATGGGGGAATCTGAGCATGCATGTAAAGGCTACATCACAGCTTAAGGGGCAGGACACTAAATAATCTGTTGTGTGTTTGCATTCTGACTGGTGTGTGTGGAATTTGAAACGTGGCAAAATCCTAAAATATTTTTGGATAGAGGATCATTTTGGATAACGGATTTCTGGAGAAGGGATACTCAACCTGTATCCTAATAATCAATGTTTATAATCAACTGTTAAAGGACAACTGTAGCAACAAATTAACTTGCATTTAACTCAAATATTACGTGTAGATGGTTTATATAGAAATTGTTTAATGCAAGAATACGAATACTGTAGGCTATTGAGCGCTCTTTGCTCCAAATAGAAAGAGATCTCAGACATGATGTTTAGAGGACTCAATAAGATCATGTATTTGTATTCTTTCATTAAATCATTTTATATGAACCATGGACAACTTAGTGATGGGTGTTTTAATCCATCATAATAAAAATCTGTACCTTTAAGAAAAATGTGTAGCTGTATTAAAAAATAAAAATGTATCATGTGACTGTGTGCTGATTCTATTATGTATTATAAATACATTTTGGTCCATAGCACCCCTTCTCTGTCTAGCTGCTCCAATATTAAACTTTATTTTCATCCATGGGAGCTTTGCTAACCCAATCCTTCCTACTTTTTACATACTTTGATTATCTTTAAATGTATTATTTTTCCTGGAGACTAATTATTAGTTAGGTAGGCTGTTCTGTACCCATAGAGTTAGCCTTAATATATTAATTGGAGGAATGTATGTGTAGTCGTATTTATTTCTAATATTGTCAGAAGCCAAATGTATATGAATCTGTTACACAAATTGAAATCAAATTTTACTTTGGCCACCAGATGGCGATAAGTTGAAAATAAAAGGACAATATAAAATGAATTCCTAAAATCAAGCATGGTCTTTTTTTCTTTCTTGGAGGCCTGCTATAGTATGTTTATGATGGATGATACATCCCTCACAACTGTCCCTGATTTTGACAGTCCTGAATTTGAGGCTCTGGTCCGCTGAGTTCTAACTCCGTCCTGCTTTCCGGTTCAGAGGTAGAGTTTGGCGGTAGAACAGGATTCGGGACTAAAATCCTGGAGTCCTGATCTCATTCGCCAGTGTCTTGGACGTGGGAATGCGTACTGAGTGATAGCGCCACTGCCAGGTTTGCCGACCGGCATTCCCAATTGGCCAGGGGATGTAGTTGAGAGGTATACTAACACTCTGTGAGGTCTAGTCATCAGTAGATTGACAAGGGAATAGCACACACCAGGCATTTGTAAGTAGTCAGATGTGGAGATTTATTTTGCTTTTCGGCTAATAGTGCCTGATTTTTGCAGTTCCATTATCAGATCATAACGGTTCACTGCCTTACCAAATAGATCCCTCTGAAATTCAAATGACCATTCACACCTCAGATACATTCCTTTTGGGGTTAGGGTTCTATCTAGACTAGTAATTTATTATTAAAGTGATTTTGGAATATCAGGACTGCCACGGATCCTCAGATCTAGCAGAAATAAGTTTTAACCCACCATGTGCTCCTTCTGTGTCTGCAATGGACTTCTTCTTCAGACCATCCAGCGGAGAAGAAGACAGGGAGACAAACACCACGGTAAGGTGTACAAAATCGGTGTCTTCCATAAAAAGTTGTGCCCATAGGGCAGGTTCTACTTTCAGTCAAGCTGCTATTTATTAAGAACTAACTTAAAGTAGAACCTGCCCTAGGGGACTGGTCATTATTACTTTAATGGGCAAATACAGTGGCGCCCGTGGTCACTAGGTGAACATCAATGCAATATTAGTTAATATACATTTTTATTAATGGCCAACTGCAGTCTATCTCGCCCAAGTGACCCACTGTAAGTGTGACAATTCCAATTCAGGGGCCACAATCCTGTGCTCCTGATTTTCATTCTCTGGTTTCAGGGCCATGGGACAGCTGACACTTGACCTCCCAATCTCCCCCCTTCAGCATCCCGCACTGACAGGGCAGAAGTTGGGAAGTCTGACTGCCCATCAGCTGTTATTCAACCGACGGATAACCAATGATAACTGGTTGTATAAGTCGTATAACCAATGATAACTGGAGGGCTGCTTTAAGCTTTAGCGTTAATGGTGGAGTTTGTACGCCTACCGGGAATATGCTAAGATACATCCTGCACTTTCTGCCTATGGCAGATTAAACTTATATGTCAGCTGTTTATACTTTGAGGCTCAATGAATATATAGCAGTGATGGCTAACCTTGACACTGCACATGTTTGGGAACTACATATCCCATGTTTCCTGACTGAGCATCGCCATAGGATATGCAGTAAACAAACATCCACAGTGCCAAGGTTAACCATCAATGGTATAGTCCAGGGGTAGGCAACCTGCGGCTCTCTAGCTGCTGATGAACTACATATCCTTTAATGCTCTTTCAGCTAAGAGGCTGGCACAGGAGTATGGGAAATGTAGTCCAGCAACATCTGGAGGGCCGCAGGTTGCCTACCCCTGGTATAGTCTATCCGCATATTCCTCTCTAATGCAAATTCACTGGTCTTGTTATCTTGAAACTATCCATCAATAAAGCGCATTATCCCCTTGCATACATTTGTGATGCAATTCACAAAAGGAATGAATAATGCAATGAACATTATTGAATTATTTTTCCTGTTCCCTTGTCTGCTCACCCCTGTTTAGCAAACAGTTTATTTTGTAGAGGGCAGGTTTGCTTAACACAAGCTATGGATGTGCATCACATTCCTACAGAATGGCTGTGAGGATCAGAAGAAAGCTGGAATGTTGCATTTGGCATATCTCTGTTTTGCAGAGAAATGCATCAGCATATAAAGCCAGTGAATATTTGTACTAAACATTACGGGCTCCTTCTTTAAACTGTATAATGTTTGCTTTGTAAGCTAAGCCAACAACAACTCCTTCAAGAATGCTCGTTTACAGATTCCCTTCTCTCAGAGCAGCAGATCCCAGGATATAGTTTGTCTGATTCTGTTCCATGTTGGCATTAGAGGTATAGGGTCTTCCCAGAAATGGACTTTTTTTTGTATATAAATGGTGCTACATTCTTACCATGCTGGGAAAGGAATTCAAGGCTCAATGTAAACATTTACTTTGTTCTATTTTCTCCAGGAACTCAGACTGGTGAAATTAAGATAATTGGTGGTAGGGAGGAATTATACAAAATGGACGCCATGTAGCAGCCTCCAACAGGAATTTATGAAGAGGGGACATTTAGCAAACAGGAATGCATGCCACAGAGAATTGGTCAAATTAAACATATGTAAAATATACGTTTAATTTGGGGTTCCCAATAAATGTTCAAAAGTCCAGTTATATCCCATTACATTTTCATGTGCATTACATGCATTTATTTCTGCTAGATACCTGGCCTAGTCTCTCAGCCAGTGCAGTATTTACCGCGAGGCATCCTAGGCAGATGCCAAGGGAGGCAAATTTCCAGGGGCGGCAGCACGTGACCTGCTGCTCTGACATCAAACACGCGTCGTGGCACGTGAACTATCTACACTCACCACGGGGAGCCGAACAGGCAGCATGGTAGGACACCATGCTGTCTGCCACTAGCCACCAGGGATCAGGGTAAGTCCTGCGGTGAGGGGGCATGTAATGTGGGTAATGGAGGCATATAATGGGGGTGATGGATGCATACAATGGGGTGATGGAGTCATATAATGGGGGTGATGGGGCATGTAATGGAGGTAATGGAGGCATAAAATAGGGGTGATGGAAGCATACAATGGGGTGATGGAGTCATATAATGGGGGCAAATAATAGGGGTGATGGGGCATGTAATGGGGTGATGGAGACGTACAATGAGGGTGATGAGGCATGTAATGGGGGTGATGGAGGCATGTAATGGGGGTGATGGAGGCATATAATGAGGGTGATGGAGGCATATAATTGGGGCGATGGAGGCATGTAATGGGGTGATGGAGGCATGTAATGGGGGTGATTGAGGCACATAATTGGGGGGATGGAGGCATGTAAAGGAGCCCGAATTTTGTCTGCCTAGGGTAGCACAAAATCAAGATACACCACTGCACTCAGCCCGCCATCACCTGCTTCTCTTGTGAATATTTCTATTATTATTGTACCATTTAGGCTAGCTGCATCTAATGAAGAATAAACACAGAGGCGAGAAGCAAAAAATATAATCAAATGTACATTTTTTGTTTGATCCAATAAAGGAGATTTTAGGAAAATTCAGAGCTCAAATTATTTTCAGACATAACATTTGTGGCTGGTAATGTTTATATAAATAGATAATAAACAGCTGCTGGCGACTCTTCCTATCCAGGTGCTCAGTATCTAAAACCACATGCTATACACATTACTACTCTTTTATATAGCAAAACATCATAGCCAGTAAAGTAGGAATCTTGTAACGCCCTTCTTTGGTGGGCTGCAAAAATGCTGGTTCGCTCCGAATAGACACAAGGTAGAGGTCTAGCCCACAATGCCCCAGAGGCAATCGGCAAATTCCAAAAGGATATGAAGCCATGCTGTAGAAAAACATACATTTACGGAATTGGTGGGTCCCAACCTGGAAAATATAATCACTATTCCTTGGTATAACGTCAAAATCACTATTGGTGAACCATAATACTAATTTTAAAACTAACCCCTAACCCTGAACCTTAATACTAACTCTAAAACTAACCCTAATACTAATCCTAGTAACCCTAACAGTAACTTTAAAACTAACTCCTAACTCTTAAACTTAAAGACACACCAAGCATTGGGGGAAGGAGGGGGAAAAACAAACAAACCAGGCATTGGGGGAGGGTGGGAGGGGGGAAAAAGACACACCGGGCATTGGTCGAGGGAGGGGGCAAAACACACAACATGTATTGGGGGAAGGAAGGGGGAAAAGACACACCAGGCATTGGGGAGGGAGGGGGAAAAAGATAGGGGAGAGATACAAAAGAGGTGAGAGAATGACGGTGAGGAGAAAGACAAAAGGTGCAAACAGACAGATGAATTGCATGGGGGAGAGCGAGACATACACTGAAGGCTAGGGGGAGAGTGAGACAGACAGGGATGGCATGGAGAGGGGAGTGCCAAAGATAGGCTCATATAGCAGGTGTGAATGTGTGTGCATGTGACATTGCATGTGTTACTGTGTGTACTTGTGGCTGCATCTGACATTGCATGTGTGTGTACATGTGCCTGCATTTATTTGTGACACTATGCTACAGGGCAGAATCAGCAGGGGGTGGCAAAATATATTTTCACCTAGGGTGGCAAAAGATCTTGCGCTGGCCCTGCCCAACCCTAATTCCCTTTATTAACCTAAGATTAACTCTAAAACTAACCTGTTGTCACAGTCAGCCAGGATTCAAACGCCAATTTCTGGGTTTGCTGATGCATGCTCCTGCTCTGCACACCTCCTGCTGGTTTTCTTGTCTATTGTAGCAGTAGTTCTATTCTATACTTTCCCCATTGTCACTTGTCTGCTGCTCTGGTGTCACTTTGATGAGTCCTGTGGCTATATAAACCCTATCCTCCCAGCGTCTGAGCTGGGACATTTTTCTTAGCTGGCTTGTATTTTGGATTTGCCTCATGTTGTTCCTGTACTCGGCTAGGTTTCCTGACTTTCCTGATATTCTCCAGTATATTGATCTCAGTTTGTTTCTAGACTATCCTGATATTCTCCAGTCCATTGATCTCGGTTTGTTTCCAGACTTTCCTGATATTCTCCAGTCCATTGATCTCGTCTTGTTTCCAGACTTTCCTGATATTCTCCAGTCCATTGATCTCAGTTTGTTTCCAGACTTTCCTGATATTCTCCAGTCCATTGATCTCAGTTTGTTTCCTGACTTTCCTGATATTCTCCAGTCCATTGATCTCCGTTTGTTTCCAGACTTTCCTGATATTCTCCAGTCCATTGATCTCAGTTTGTTTCCAGACTTTCCTGATATTCTCCAGTCCATTGATCTCCGTTTGTTTCCAGACTTTCCTGATATTCTCCAGTCCATTGATCTCCGTTTGTTTCCTGACTTTCCTGATATTCTCCAGTCCATTGATCTCGGCTTGTTTCCAGACTATCCTGATATTCTCCAGTCCATTGATCTCCGTTTGTTTCCTGACTTTCCTGATATTCTCCAGTCCATTGATCTCGGCTTGTTTCCAGACTATCCTGATATTCTCCAGTCCATTGATCTCCGTTTGTTTCCAGACTTTCCTGATATTCTCCAGTCCATTGATCTCAGTTTGTTTCCAGACTATCCTGATATTCTCCAGTCCATTGATCTCGTCTTGTTTCCAGACTTTCCTGATATTCTCCAGTCCATTGATCTCGGTTTGTTTCCTGACTATCCTGATATTCTCCAGTCCATTGATCTCGTCTTGTTTCCAGACTTTCCTGATATTCTCCAGTCCATTGATCTCCGTTTGTTTCCAGACTTTCCTGATATTCTCCAGTCCATTGATCTCCGTTTGTTTCCTGACTTTCCTGATATTCTCCAGTGCATTGATCTCGGTTTGTTTCCTCACTTTCCTGATATTCTCCAGTCCATTGATCTCGGCTTGTTTCCTGACTTTCCTGATATTCTCCAGTCCATTGATCTCGGTTTGTTTCCAGACTTTCCTGATATTCTCCAGTCCATTGATCTCAGTTTGTTTCCTGACTTTCCTGATATTCTCCAGTCCATTGATCTCGGCTTGTTTCCTGACTTTCCTGTTATTCTCCAGTCCATTGATCTCGTCTTGTTTCCAGACTTTCCTGATATTCTCCAGTCCATTGATCTCAGTTTGTTTCCAGACTTTCCTGATATTCTCCAGTCCATTGATCTCAGTTTGTTTCCAGACTTTCCTGATATTCTCCAGTCCATTGATCTCGTCTTGTTTCCAGACTTTCCTGATATTCTCCAGTCCATTGATCTCAGTTTGTTTCCAGACTATCCTGATATTCTCCAGTCCATTGATCTCGGTTTGTTTCCTGACTTTCCTGATATTCTCCAGTCCATTGATCTCGGTTTGTTTCCAGACTTTCCTGATATTCTCCAGTCCATTGATCTCGGTTTGTTTCCAGACTTTCCTGATATTCTCCAGTCCATTGATCTCGGTTTGTTTCCTCACTTTCCTGATATTCTCCAGTCCTTTGATCCCTTCTTCTTTACAGACCATTCTGAAACCTAGACCCCCAACTTTGCTCCTGTATTATCTATTATCCCTCTGCCTGGCTATGATCCAAGGACTCTGCTTGTGGGTGCTCAAAGCCAGAGGCTCCACCCCTGGCAGAGAGCGCTCAGTCTGTGCAGGGCTTTGAATCACACACTACCCCTGTATCTGGACTCTAGCCCACACAGATGAAGCAGCTGCTGACGGTCCCATTCCGGTTAATTTAGGACTGTCACCTTTTCATTAAAAAAGTACTTGCTATGCTATTGCCTCCATAGACTTTGGTGTCAAGTCATTTTTTACTGGTCTGCCATAAAAGGGTCTATTGTTTTCCTCCTAGGCATCACTGTCTGCATGAGAAGGGAGCTGCCATTTTAGACTTCCTCGGATGGAGCCATCCTCCCAACTATCCCGCTTTCCGTAGGACAGTTGTGGATTGGAGAGGTCTGTCCTGCTTTCCCACTGAGCACTACCTTTGTCCCATTTTTCAGGGAGAGAGGTAGAGCACGGCAGGGCAGCAGTACCGTGGTGAGTAAAGCTTTCAGGACGATGGAAAGTCCACCAGAGCTCGACCTCCCATCTTCTGCTGGGGGAAAATATTGGGAGGTATGGATGTAGCCATCCCTCCCAGTGTACATGTTTAGCAGGTCCCTATTTTTGACTCCCCTTGTCCCTCTTTTCCACCCTGATATCCATCTTTTCTAGGAGCACAGCATATTGTGTGTGTATCACAGCATGACAGAGGGCCACAGACAGGGCCGGACTGGCCCACCGGGATACCGGGAAAAATCCCGGTGGGCCGCCTGCCCCGGGGCCGCCTCGGCCACTAAAATTGAAGAATTCGGCTGCTGCAGCATCCGGCCGCAGCAGGCGAATTTCTTAAAGCGGCGACGGCCGCCGAATTGCTTAAAGTGGCGGTGGGCCACTTTAAGCAATTCGGCGGCCGTCGCCGCTTTAAGAAGTGCGCCTGCTGCCGCCGGATGCTGTAGCAGCAGTTCCGGATCGGCGGGATGGGAAGTAGAAACCAAGGTGAGTGAGACATACAGGGGGGGGGGTGAAAGACACTACAGGGGGGGGGTGAAAGACACTACAGGGGGGGGGTGAAAGACACTACAGGGGGGGGGGGTGAAAGACACTACAGGGGGGGGGTGAAAGACACTACAGGGGGGGGGGTGAAAGACACTACAGGGGGGGGGTGAAAGACACTACAGGGGGGGGGGTGAAAGACACTACAGGGGGGGGGGAGAAAGACACTACAGAGGGGGGGGAGAAAGACACTACAGGGGGGGGTGAAAGACACTACAGGGGGGGGGAAGAAAGACACTACAGGGGGGGGTGAAAGACACTACAGGGGGGGGGGTGAAAGACACTACAGGGGGGGGTGAAAGACACTACAGGGGGGGGGTGAAAGACACTACAGGGGGGTGGAGAAAGACACTACAGGGGGGGTGTGAAAGACACTACGGGGGTGTGTGTGAAAGACACTACAGGGGGGGGGTGAAAGACACTACAGGGGGGGGTGAAAGACACTACAGGGGGGGGTGAAAGACACTATAGGGAGAAGGGGGGTAAAAGACACTACAGGGGGAAGGGGGTAAAAGACACTACAGGGGGAAGGGGGTGAAAGACACTACAGGGGGAAGGGGGGGTGAAAGACTCTAAAGGGGGAAGGGGGGGGTGAAAGACTCTACAGGGGGAGAGGAGGGTGTGAAAGACTACAGGGAGAAGGGGTGAAAGACACTACAGGGGGAGGGGAGGGGGTGAAAGACACTAAGGGGGAAGGGGGGGAAGAGAGATGCCACAGAAAGGACACACAGAGAGAGAGACGCCACAGAAAGGACAGAGAGAGACGCCACAGAAAGGACAGAGAGAGACGCCACAGAAAGGACAGAGAGAGACGCCACAGAAAGGACAGAGAGAGAGAGAGACGCCACAGAAAGGACAGAGAGAGAGAGACGCCACAGAAAGGACAGAGAGAGAGAGAGACGCCACAGAAAGGACAGAGAGAGAGAGAGACGCCACAGAAAGGACAGAGAGAGAGAGACGCCACAGAAAGGACAGAGAGAGAGAGACGTTACAGAAAGGACAGAGAGAGAGACGCCACCGAAAGGACAGAGAGAGAGAGAGAGAGAGAGACGCCACAGAAAGGACAGAGAGAGAGAGAGACGCCACAGAAAGGACAGAGAGAGAGAGAGACGCCACAGAAAGGACAGAGAGAGAGAGAGACGCCACAGAAAGGACAGAGAGAGAGAGACGCCACAGAAAGGACAGAGAGAGAGAGACGTTACAGAAAGGACAGAGAGAGAGAGAGACGCCACAGAAAGGACAGAGAGAGAGAGACGCCACAGAAAGGAGAGAGAGAGAGACGCCACAGAAAGGACAGAGAGAGAGACGCCACAGAGAGGACAGAGAGAGAGACGCCACAGAAAGGACAGAGAGAGAGAGAGAGACGCCACAGAAAGGACAGAGAGAGAGAGAGACGCCACAGAAAGGACAGAGAGAGAGAGAGACGCCACAGAAAGGACAGAGAGAGAGAGAGACGCCACAGAAAGGACAGAGAGAGAGAGAGATGCCACAGAAAGGACAGAGAGAGAGAGACGCCACAGACAGGACAAAGAGAGAGAGACGTTACAGAAAGGACAGAGAGAGAGACGCCACAGAAAGGACAGAGAGAGAGACGCCACAGAAAGGACAGAGAGAGAGACGCCACAGAAAGGACAGAGAGAGAGAGAGACGCCACAGAAAGGACAGAGAGAGAGAGAGACGCCACAGAAAGGACAGAGAGAGAGAGAGACGCCACAGAAAGGACAGAGAGAGAGAGACGCCACAGAAAGGACAGAGAGAGAGAGAGACGCCACAGAAAGGACAGAGAGAGAGAGACGCCACAGAAAGGACAGAGAGAGAGAGAGAGAGACTCCACAGAAAGGACACAGAGAGAGAGAGACGCCACAGAAAGGACAGAGAGAGAGAGAGACGCCACAGAAAGGACAGAGAGAGAGAGAGACGCCACAGAAAGGACAGAGAGAGAGAGACGCCACAGAAAGGACAGAGAGAGAGAGACGCCACAGAAAGGACAGAGAGAGAGAGACGTTACAGAAAGGACAGAGAGAGAGAGGGACGCCACAGAAAGGACAGAGAGAGAGAGACGCCACAGAAAGGACAGAGAGAGAGACGCCACAGAGAGGACAGAGAGAGAGACGCCACAGAAAGGACAGAGAGAGAGAGAGAGAGAGAGAGACGCCACAGAAAGGACAGAGAGAGATAGAGACGCCACAGAAAGGACAGAGAGAGAGAGAGACGCCACAGAAAGGACAGAGAGAGAGAGAGACGCCACAGAAAGGACAGAGAGAGAGAGAGACGCCACAGAAAGGACAGAGAGAGAGAGAGATGCCACAGAAAGGACAGAGAGAGAGAGACGCCACAGACAGGACAGAGAGAGAGAGACGTTACAGAAAGGACAGAGAGAGAGACGCCACAGAAAGGACAGAGAGAGAGACGCCACAGAAAGGACAGAGAGAGAGACGCCACAGAAAGGACAGAGAGAGAGAGAGACGCCACAGAAAGGACAGAGAGAGAGAGAGAGACGCCACAGAAAGGACAGAGAGAGAGAGACGCCACAGAAAGGACAGAGAGAGAGAGAGACGCCACAGAAAGGACAGAGAGAGAGAGAGACGCCACAGAAAGGACAGAGAGAGAGAGAGACGCCACAGAAAGGACAGAGAGAGAGAGAGACGCCACAGAAAGGACAGAGAGAGAGAGAGACGCCACAGAAAGGACAGAGAGAGAGAGAGACGCCACAGAAAGGACAGAGAGAGAGAGAGAGAGACGCCACAGAAAGGACAGAGAGAGAGAGAGAGAGACGCCACAGAAAGGACAGAGAGAGAGAGAGACGCCACAGAAAGGACAGAGAGAGAGACGCCACAGAAAGGACAGAGAGAGACAGGATACAGGATATGTCTCACACACTGCCCTGATATATACCTCTGCACAGGGCAATTCATATAACTCTGTGTACATACTGGAGGTATATATATTGCCCTAGACAGGCTTTTATATCAGTCTTATCTATAAATAATACACTGTTCAGATGTGCTTTTTAAAATGCATGATTTTCCCTTCTATGAACAAAAAAATTATATTATGCTATGGGCTGCTTTAAAAATCTTATGCGATGGGGCTGGTATATAAATTTTTTCCAGGGCTGGTTTTTGTTCCCAGTCCGGCCCTGGCCACAGACATGAAATTAATAACACTGTGTGTTTAAACTGCCGTAAACAAGTTTATATATTAGTTGTTTTTAAATAAAATACCTTTATTAGCAAAGCTCTGGCCGCAGAAACACCTTCACCCACGTTGGGAGGTATGTGGATCAGATCTGATTGAAATGTTGGAAGATGTAGTACAGTGATCTGTCACTGTTCATGGGGTCTTAACCATCTGATACAACGAAGGCTCTCACCATGCACTGATCACAACATCAAACGTCTTCAGAGAACATGCACTAAGAGTGTGTCACTTTGCCAGCCTACAAGAACAATGCCCTTATACAAGAACAATGCCCTTAACAATATTTTAAAAATACTATTTATGATACAGGGACTGTATCACCTAAACACTGCTTATACTCAGGGCCGGTGCAAGGATTTTCGTCTACACAGGCAAAGGTGCATTTTGGTGCCCCCCTCCTCTGACCCGCCACGACTCCCATGCTACCAACCCTCCATATATTTTATATATATAAAAGTATAATGTATAGTGTGGAAAAAAAATACATCTAAATTTAAACTTTTTTTTTTTAACAAACTTTATTGATCCGCGCGGCTGGAGGGAGGAGAACAACGCTTCCCTCACAGCCGCAGACCTGCACCGGGGGACAGCAACAAGAAGGTAAGTAAACGGGCCTGGGGGAGTGGGCGATTTTCCTGCCCCCCCCTTGGGGCTCCCTAAGGCAGCCGCCTGTGCTGCCTTACGGTAGCGCCGGCCCTGCTTATACTATGGGTGTAGGGTCCACTTAATAAAAATGTGTATTATTGTTATATTAACTGCTAATATATACTCCTATTACAAGTCACATAAAACCCTCGGTAAGTGTGCCATTATTCCACCAAACAGTGACTGCATGCCACATAGAATTTCTCTGCCTCGGTCGTGTTAGTGAAAAGTTTGTTTAATTTACTCTCTTTAATTAAAAAAGGTCAAAATTCCAGCTATATCACATTATATTTATTTTTTGTCTGAATACCCTGAAGAGACAAGCCAATATTTTACACATTGTGTTCTAGGCAAAAAATTCAAAGCAAGAAACACATTCCAATTTTCTTTTTTTTTTAAAGCACTTTAATCTTTGTATTGCTAAATGTTTTCTTATATGTTTAAAGCCATCAACTCCATTATCCTGTAAACTGATTGTGCAGGGTGTTATTGGTTTAAATTTAATTTCTCAAGACAATTATGGCATACCACACAATGATTGAAATCCCTTTCAATCTTATTCATTCATTTTTCTGTAGAACCAATTTGTGGTGCTTTTCCTGTTTTTGTTAGAACATATACAACATTTGTTTTTGTTTTTCTGAAAGCTTGCATACTATAGAATACAAAGTGCAGGCCCTGCTGAGGATATCCATCTACTTCATATTCATGGTAATCAGCTTCCTTATGATGTTTGAATGTTTCAAACAGTCTATTATCAACTTGGAGGAACCAATCTGTCTTTGTTTTATTGTTTTGCAAGCTCAAAAATCCTTCTCACCGTCAACTAAAAAAAAAAGAGCTTGTAAATGAAAGTTCAATCATTTTCCAGAACTTCTGAAAAACAAGCACCAATTGCACACCTTCGTCACAGCTTTACTTCCAATAGTAAGGACTCTATTATCCTGTTTATACTGTGACTGTAGCGTAGAGTAAATTATCAAATATTACATTTGCATTGTGATAGCAGGATTCTAAGCAAATGACTACAGGGTGTTTTAAATGTTTCTGTGGAGTCCCCTGTTTATGACATCACTTGCAGCTTGATATGCACATACATATTTCCCATTAAAAAGCAGTTCACTTGAATGTAAAACTACATGAGACACCACCGACACATTTAAAACATAATATACCCTAACAATGTTTAAATGATAGAGTCAAAGGTAAGTTGCTATTGCTATTATATTTGGACATGCCCCATTTTGTTTTGTTATTTTCATTGCTCATACAAATATAAAAAAAACTTACATAAATACATTTGTAGAACGATAGATACATAACAGGAGAAATATAAAACAGGCTAAAACCCAGGATCTCTGTGAAATGGAGAGGGTCCATAGAGCTTCAAGCACCTTGAAAAACAAGTACAGCAAAAAGTGAGCAGGAAGAGAAGGAGGAGAAGAAGGAAGAAAGAAAGAAAAAAAAACCCCCATCATCCATTCATCTAACATCACTCGTACCTATACACTTGACATACACCTGGGAACCCAAAGGGGAAAGAGAAACCCAGGAAGGGACGGAGCTTTAGAGGTCTATGCCCCATTTTTTAAAGTGGGTCACATTTATTCCGCCCACATTATAATGTTTTTACCTACAGCAACACTGAAAATTAGCCAGCCAATTACAACCTGTGAGCTCACATACCGCCTTCCCCTCTCTCGCCTAAGTTTTATAGGGTCAGCTAAGGTAGCTCCGGTTTTTGCCATGTGAAATGGTTCCTCTGAATTGCAGTCATATATTCAGATCACATCAGTATTTGATTTGAAGCTACTCAGGTAGCACCAATGTTCCTCCGAATAGGTTTGAGATTTAGAAATCATAAAATCATAGCCAATTCCACAGTGATATCTGCCAAAAACGGAATGTTAATTAAAAGTTACATCAGTTAATTGGAGCCACAACCATAAACACCAGCCAGAAGATGAGAAACACCCTCTGGAATGGGATCACCAAGAATGTAGACGGAGTGCAGGATAGATTAATAGCTGTTGTCAAGAAAAGGTAAGAAACATCACGATACTCATGCATTATCGCACACATACCTCATAATGACCTGTTATCATATTGCAGGTGCTCAGATATCAGGTGCTGAAGAAGATGAAAAAGGAAAAAGACCAACAGGTGTGGCACCGAAACCTTCAACACTGGATCTGAAGCGGCTGTTAATTTAAACACACTAGCAGGTATGCATGGTAAATAGATATATTGGGGGTGATGGGGCATTTAGTGTGTATGCAATGTGGGTGATGGGGGCTTGTAATAGGGTGATTGGGCATTTAATGTGTGTGCAATGTGGGTGATGGGGCATGTCATAGGTGTACAACGTGGGTGGGGGGTGCCTGAATTTTCTCTGCCTAGGGCAGCACAAAACCAAGATACACCACTGCTTCCGACTGTATTCTCTGTTATTATTTGTCCCTTTTGTGCTCCCTGTCTGTCTTTTACAATCAAAAAAAGCAAATAAAAACTATCTTTAAAAATGTGCATAGAAATTCAAAATAACATTACAAAACAATTATTTTACAGAATAAAAATAACAAGACTATACTTCATAAATAAGCAAAAAAAATTGTCAAAAATCATGTTTTTATTGCAAAATATTAACACAACATGTTCTAACAAAAGTACCATAACATGGAATTAGCATTTGTAGGATTATACATTTTTTAGCACAATTATGTACTTGGGGAAGTTTAAGAAACGGAATTTCAAGGAAGAAAAAAAAATAGAAAGATTAAAAAATATGTCAATCAATCAGACACGACCTCTGGGAAGCTTATACAGATTTGCAGAAGACAAACGGAATATTTAGCTGTAAATCACATCGTTTCAGGGTCTTTGATGTTTTTGAAACCATAATATTTCCATCAATCCTCATTGAGAGAAATGATACAGAGACATCAAACACAGCCAGCCTTTGCAAACATACTGTACAGTTCAAGAAAGAGAAGACAGTTTGAATGAATTTACAATAATGGTCAAAACCAGGTACTTGGCTGGTAGTAATTTGTATGTTAAAACACCAAACGTACTATACAGGAATGAAAATGCACAGTAGTTGTTTAACATTTTTTATTTTAATATTGTTAATAACGTTCCATGCTGCCAGGGAGAACAGAGAATTGAAAAGAGCCAAATCATCCTCTAGTCTATAATCTCTGAAAACAAGTGTTTCCCAACTTCTAAAAACCGAATGTACTTGCCAATAGCTTACAAACACTTATACATACATCATACATGTTTGTTGCTGTTTTCTCTTTTTTTTGTAATAATTATTTACCCTGTATGAGCATTGAAAAGTGAAATCATCCTTTAGTCTAAAATCACTGAAAACTTATACCTGTTGTTAGCCAACATATATAGGGTACATATTTGTTCTTGTTTTCCCTTTTTTTTTGTATCAATACTTATTTACCCTGTATGTTCTCTTCCCCAACTTGTATAAATATATGTATGTATACCTACATCTACTGTTAAATGTGAAACACTGTGTAATACCGTTCTGGACTTGGTCGCCAGGACATACCTGAAAATAAGAGAAATCTTAATGTATTACTTCTGGTAAAAAAAACTTTCTAAATAAATTGAATAATAAATAAAAAGTCAGAGGGTTAATGTAGTATGTTGTTACATAGCACTATGAGGGCACAACTATTAAAGGACCATTCCAAGTTGAAAATGTGTTTTGTTTTTTTTCAAGGATATCAAAGTTAAATAGCTTATAAAATTGCATGTTTTTATTAAAATGTGAATATCTGTATTATACATATGTTTCATTTACTCAATATAATGTTTCCAACATCTACTGCTCCTCCCACTCAGCTCTCAGCATTTGTTTGGAACCTGGGAGGGGAAAAAAAGCTACAATTTATAGTATTTTCAAAAAGCAGGAAGTAAAGTATCCGAAATGAGAGCAAAACATATACTGCACAAGAGACTATACTCCGATTTAACCTGACGTGTTTTTTCCCCACCAGTTGTATAAGTAGAGTTGCCAGTTCTTTGCAGGACACATATCCCTGTTACGTGCTCCCCCTACAGAATGTAAAATCTGTCCAAGAGAATTACATTGATAAATTAACTGGTTTCCCTGAACTCATGGGAATTATACATTTGAAAAAAGATCAGAGATGCAGCTCCTTCTACCCGATGTATTCAACATGTGTGTTATGTGAACCTTATATCCCACAATCCCTTATTAACACCTTTACGACATAGGACATGCATGTGTGCTATGTGTCTACATACTCTTGGTGAAACAGGACATACATGTATATCCTGTGTTTAAATGAGTGGTGGAAGAGATCAATGATCACTTCCACTGCTCAGCTGGTGTTGCTGGTGAGACATCCACCAACACCTAAATTCAACTGCGATCACTCCCCGAATCAGTCATCACTGCAAAAGTGTTAAAACGGTCTCTATCCTGTCACCAAGGGTTTGAGTAATTGTAAAAAAAAAATAATGAAAAGTAAATAGATTAAATCTGAAGCTACTAGAGTGAGGCTACCCAAACAATAAAAAAAATATTATTTCAGTGAATTGAGAGGGGAATTTCAAATTTAGTCCAATGTAGCCAAGTTGCAGAATGGGAGAATGTTTTTGATAAATCAATTTTTATTAGAGTTTTTTCACAGCAAAAATGGGGGGGGGGGGGAGGGGCGTCGAATATAGATTGTGAACATTGTAAACACATATCCGGTAGGTAAGTTGTCATATAACTGACGCAGCAGATACTGACTTCCTCCTACTACCAACAGCAAATAATAAAAACAATACAACAATGTGTCGATTCGTTATTCACAGTGACCTTTGATCAATTTTACTAAATAATAGTTTTCTAACAACAGTTGGGGAGGGCAGGGAGGGTGGGATGGGGAGGGCAGGGAGGGTGGGATGGGGAGGGAGGGGTAATGGGGAGGGACCACTGTGGGGTAGACAAAAATCGGGGAGCAATTAAATGGAATACTGATAACCTGGCACAGTCGGTGTTTCACATTGGCGGTCAATTTACATAGAGATTACATAATGCTATTACCGTATATCATCGCATGGGATAAATCGAATAAATAATACATTTGCATTGCTTGGGAACACATTTCCCTAGGAGGTTGGTGTACTTTTTGTTAAGGGGGAGAGAGGGGGTAGGTGCCTGAGGTGGGGGGAAAGAATGAGAGGGAACGTGTGGGGATTTGTAAGGCAGTCTCAGGGGGTGAGGGTGATAGAGTGATTGCGGAACTCAGAAATAAATTGTGTCCAGTAGTACCATTTAAGTGTATGTGTCTCTGCTTGGGGTTTAGGTCTGGTTGCTAAGTCTTCCAGCGCACGGGTCATTTCGACTCTTTCTACCCATTCGCGGATCGAAGGGGGGATGATAGATCCCCAGTGTAGGGGTATAAGAGCTTTGGCTTCATTTAGTAATTGAGGGATTATGGATTTCTTATAGTCCTTGACCGGGAGTGACGTGTGATGTAGCAAATAATGTATTGGTTGGAAAGGTGGTGGGTGGTCAGTAAAATCGGGAAGTAGAGCATGTATCTGTTCCCAGAATGGCGCTATTAAAGGGCATTCCCACCATATGTGGAGAACTGAGCCGGGAGAGCTGCCACATCTCCAACATAGGTCAGGAACATCTGGGAAAATCAAATGAAGTTTGGATGGGGTGCGATACCAATGTGTCAGAAGTTTATATCCCATTTCTTGGGTTTTGGTGCAGATAGAGGTCTTGTGTGTGAGTGTGAAAATCTTAAGCCATTGTGGTCTGGAGAGGTTTATTTGTAGCATGTTTTCCCAGGTGCTAACGTAACCAGGCAAGTGGGGGCTCTCTGGATCAAGCAGTATTTTATATAATTGTGAGATTCCGTGGGGAGGGAGGGCGTCCAATAAGTGGAGTTCTTCAAATGGAGTAGTAATGCGTGTGAGATTGTGTTTCTGAGTAGTGTTCTGAATAAAATGTTTCAGTTGGAGATACTGTAGTACATAAGTGGGTGTTGAGTGGGGTCCTGGGAGCAGCTCTGAGAGGGGTTTAATAGAATTTCCAGTGGTGTAATCGGCTATCACTGCCTTGTCTCCCTCTGTTGTGTTTAGAAAAGCCCCTCTTGTGTCCCCGGGAGGAAAGTCCGGATTGTGTCTTAGGGGGGTCATAGGCGATGGGTATGTTGTTAGTGCATGTGACCTGTGTAGTCGGTGCAAGACAGTGAGTGTGGCTGAGACAAATGGGTTGGCTTTCGCCAGTTTCCTCGTGGACTGTGGCGAAGACCATATACTGTTGCGAAGAGGAGTATGAGTGGCATGCGTTTCCAACTCAACCCACAGTTTATGTTTTGGGTGATGTGTCCATTCCAATGTTCTTATGAGGTGGCAGGCGTGTGAGTACGTTTGGATGCAGGGTAGTCCGAGACCTCCTGCTTCTTTAGGCCTCTGTAATAGCTTGGTAGCTATTCTCGGGGGTTTTGATGCCCATATAAATTTAATGAACATAGATCTAACTGAGGTAAAAAACATACGTGGTAGTGCTAACGGTATGGTCTGCAGGGCATAGAGTATACGCGGGAGGACATTCATCTTAATCGTGTTTACCCTGCCTGTCCAAGAAATAAGCAGTGAGTTCCATGTTCGTAAATCTTTTTGGATAGAGTCCAGTAAAGGTGGGAAATTGTGTTGATATAGAGTGGCCGCGTTGCTTGTCAGCCAAATACCTAGGTATTTTAATTTGTGCGCTTGCCATTTAAAAGGGAAGGCCTTAGACAGGGCTCGGACCTCTGTTTGGGGTATATTTATGTTCAGTATTTCAGATTTGGTATAGTTGATTTTTAGATTCGATATTTTACCATATTGTGCAAATTCCTGGAGAAGTAACGGTATAGTGATTCTAGGATTTGTGAGGACAAATAACATGTCGTCTGCATATCCTATTACTTTGTGGTGGGTGCCATCTATTTGCATTCCAGTGATATCTGTGTTGTTTCTAATACTCTCCAGGAATGGCTCAAGTGAAAGGATAAATAATATGGGAGATAAGGGGCAGCCCTGTCTAGTCCCGTTAGTAATATTGAACGTGTCAGACAGTGCCCCATTAATACGTATCCTCGCCGAGGGACGGGAGTACAGAGCGGCAATCCAGGTGACCATGTGGGGACCAAAGCCAACGTGTCTAAGAGTCTCAAGCATAAACGACCAGTCCAATCTGTCAAAAGCTTTTTCAGCGTCTGTCGAGATCATAGCGATCTTTGTGCGTTTGGTGTTGGCTATATGGATTAAATTAGCCGCTCTGATGGTGCCATCTCTGGACTCCCGTCCCGGGACGAAGCCCGACTGATCTGGGTGGATCAATTCGGGTAGTATTTGGTTAATACGTGAGGCTATGATCTTAGCGAAAAGCTTAAGGTCTGAGTTCAGCAGGGATATCGGGCGGTAGTTGCAGCAGTCATCTGGGTCCCTCCCTTCTTTAGGGATAAGTGCGATTGTGGCCATCAGTGTATGGGGATGAAAAGGTGTTCCTTTTAAAATGGAGTTGAAAGTGTTAACTAAATTAGGGTATAGAATTTCCGGGAATGTCTTATAATAGCTTATTGGGAACCCATCTGGGCCTGGTGTTTTGCCTGCTTGGGTGTGTTTCACTGCCAAATCGAGTTCCACTATTGTGATCTCACGCTCCATATGGTCTGAGTCTTCAGGAGACAGTTTAATAGAGAGATGTTTTCTCAAGTATGTACGTATCTCGTCTAAATGTGAAGTATCAGTCGCTGAATGTGATTGTGGTTGGTTGTAAAGATTAGTGTAATATGTAACAAACTCTGTAGCAATGTCTGAGGGCATTTGTTTAAGGGTGTTATCTCGTCCCCTGATCTTGTGTATGTATGACAATTGGCGTTTTTTCTGTAGGGCTCTTGCTAGGTACTTGCCCGGTTTGTTGCCATGTTCATGGAACAGCGATTTCATTTTGATATAGTGTCTGCGTGTTTGTGCGTTCAGCAAAGTAGAGAGCTCCCCACGAAGCAATAGCAGCCTTTCATATTGGCTGTTGTCTAGGGTTTCTTTATGTGTAAGTTCTAAGGAATTGATTTCCTGATATAAGTTGCTTAGACGGGCCGTGTACGATTTTTTCCGCTCTGCTCCTATTTTAATAAGATGTCCACGTACGGTGCATTTGTGGGCTTCCCATATCGTGGGCAAAGGGATGTCCGGAGTCAGGTTCTCGGTAAAATAATCCGTTAGTGCAGTCGAGATGGCTTTTTGGGTGTCAGCGTCGTCAAGAAGGGACTCGTTCAGACGCCATGTCCTTTGTGTCGGGCGAGTCAGTTGGGAGGTTAATGAGATGGTTAAAGGAGCATGATCCGACCACGTGATTGGGCCGTAGTTCGATTGATTCAGCTGGGATAAGTGATAGTGTGATACGAATAAATAGTCGATACGGGTATATCTGTTGTGTGGGACGGAGTAAAAACTGTAATCTTTTACAGATGGGTGCATAGCCCGCCAACAGTCTACTAGTTGTGCGTCTCTCAGTAATTTTTGAACTTTGAGGGTAACGTGTATGGGTGTTTGGGTGCTCCCCGTGGATGTATCCATTTTCGGGTTCAATGCTAAATTCAAGTCCCCTCCCAGGATTGTCGTCCCTTCCTGGAAAGAGCGCAGTAGGGTCATTATTTTAGAAAACTTTTTGTGCTGCTTAGTATTGGGGAGATACATATTAACAAAAGTGTATGTTTGTCCTCCATTCATCCCTTTGACAAATATATAACTGCCCTGTGTGTCTGCCAAATGGGTTACAGCCGTGAGTGGGAAATGCTTAGAGAATATTATTGCTACTCCTTTACTTTTAGAAACCGGATTATTGCTAAAGAACCCTAGAGGGTAATCTCTATGTGATAAACTCGGGGGGTTCGGCTCCCTAAAGTGTGTTTCCTGGAGAAATGCAACATGTATGTGTTGGGAACGTAATTCTCGAAACAAATTTGAACGCTTTTCAGGGATGTTAAGTCCCTTGGCATTGAGTGTTAGAATTTTCAGTTCCGCGGCTTTGTACGCCATAGTAGCAGGTTTCCAAAAACAAAGGGAAAAGAAAAAAAAAAATATATATAGTGACGGGAGAAAAAAAAAAAAAAAAAAAAGGGGGGGAGGGGACTTAGAGTTAGGGAAAGAGAGAAAATGGGGGGGGGGGGGGGGAATCAGATAGAATCACCAGTGACGTCGATCTGGGGTTAAAACAGGGCCAGGTCAAGTACAGGGCTGACCCTGTTCGCCCACAAATCTATCCAAGGACGTCTTGGGTGTGGAGGTGGGTGGTTGCCGCCGATAATGGTCGGTACCTTCATATAGTGTACGTGTAGAATCAAACGTACTATTATATGAATAATATGTTGTTTCCAGGTGGATGGGTTCAGTCTCGGAACACCCAGTACCTTGAACATCCACCAATAACGATGAACAAGAACCATAACAATATATAACAATAAACAGGTGTGGGTCTGCGGACAGAAGCCATTTAGGGCTTCAACAGTGTGGGTCGTTGTTACAATGGGAACATTATTTTAGCGTTAGTGCTTAGTAGCGACAGTGACCCGTGTTAGTGTTGCATATGTACATAGCATATTGGGGGGGGGGGGTACCTGTCGGGGGTTACCAGGTAGTGACCTCTGTTCTTGGGTGCTTTGCGTGATAGCTGTCAAGTCCTTGCGTGAGCATTGTCCAGCTACGTTGACATGAACCAAAAGTTCCCAGTGGGATCCATCTCGAGGGAACGGGTAGCCTCCGAGTATGAAAACCTTTGTTTCTCAGTGTCATTGAGACCCCGGTTATCAGGCAACTGTCCCACACCTGGTAGGGTTAGGAGGACAATTATATTGATCCCTCAGGAAGTTACTCACTACTGAGCTGCTTCATTCCTCTGCTGCTAACGCCGTTATAGCGGGTCGTAGGTTTCCATCGTCTCTAATTCGGGAAATCCGATTCTCCGAATGAGTCAGGCGTTGACGTGAGGGTCTAGGCCCTCTTTGGGGTAGTGGGCGCGTTTGACGGGTTTCTGGAAGGCTCCAGTCCTCAATCTGGAGTGACGGCAGATGAAGCTCCTGTAGTAGATCTGGTATCTCGTGGTGGTATCTGAGCGTCTTCGTGCCGCTGTCCAGTCTGATGTTCAGGCTGAATGGGTGGCCCCAGTAGTACAAAACATTTCTGTTTTGGAGTTCTGTAGTGAGTGGTCGTAGGGCTCTTCTTGCTTGTAGAGTGAGGTCAGACAAATCATGGTATAGTGTCACGTTGTGCCCCTCGAACAGGACGGGGCCTGTATCTCTAGCCCGTTTCATTATCTGCTCTTTTGTGGGGTAATCCGTCACGCAACAGATGATATCTCGTGGGGGCGTGTTGGGGGGTCCTCGAGGTCGTAGTGCCCTGTGAGCCCTGTCAATCGCTAGGATTGAGTCTTGAGGGCGGCCGAGTATGTTGTTGAATAGGCAGGTGACCAGGCGGGCAGGGTCCTCTGTGGCTTGGGCTGTGCTCTCCGGGATTCCCCTGACCCGAATATTGTGGCGTCTGCCTCTGTTATCTAGGTCTTCCAGCCTCCTCCGGTAGTCAGCTAGGTAGGCTGCGTGTTGTTCGGTCTTCTTGGCTATCGAGGTAATCTTCGTAGCTTGTGTTGCAGCTTCTTCCTCGTGTTTGCTCACTCGGAGCTCCACACGTGTTATATCAGCCCTCAGGCCTAGCATGGCGTCTGCCACAGTTTGTTTCAATTCTGTGACGAGCATATTAAAATCTTCCCTCCACGGTGCTGAGGAGAAGAGCTGTTGCGCCGTTGCTGAACAGGTAGGAATCTCTTTGTCTGCTTTGGGGAAAGCTCCGCTTGTATCCTCTGAGTCGAGGGAGCTTGTTGGTGAGGGCGCCATGTTGTCTTCTGCGCGCAGGGAGGAAAGGGCCGCTGGTGTGCTGAAATATTCTCTGAGGGATGGGAGAATGTTTCCAACTCAGCTACTTTGGTCTTAAAGGGACAGTCTAGTCCCCGAACTTACTTTGGTGCAAGATGAAGATCACTGCTTGTATACTGCACAGGCTTTTTTTTCCAGTGTGATTTGATGCAGGCATTCTGTATAAATCACATTTTTAATATTTGACTCAAGCCCTCCCCCAGTGATTACTCTGCATGTTTACTGCAGGTGCGACAGCACTGATTATGTAGACGCTGAGGATACACAGTTTTGTTTCATTTAGTCACTTCCTCTGCTCCTGGAATTTAATACATTGTCTGAATACATCACTACAATTATTGGTTGCTGCCACAAAAGTAAAAGTAAATTACTTTTACTCAGCAAGTGTGGGCAATCCTGGTTTCTTGCAAACTGCTGTAATTTTCCAGTTCCATCTAGCTGTAAGTATTTTATATTTTAAGCAATGAAAAATTTAAAACATGCATTTTAAAGTACTTTGAAAGCACATTAATATTCATCAACATTTGGAAGATTCATTTTGGGCACTACGCACTCGCTTTAAGTTTGAAATGCCCATCTCAATGCCTGCAATTCTCGCTTTATTGAGTAGACTCATAGAAGTTAAGCATGACATGTTTTTTCACTAATAATTGTCAGATGTCATCTTTCCATCATTAAATAACCACTTTGTGTAATTGCTATTTATGCCAAGTGACAATTTCTATATGGAATCTACAAAAATGAGTCACATAATTGTGGGAAATAAAGTGGCAGAAAATAAGTTCTGCTTCAAAATGATGGAAGTCTTTCTTTTGATGCATATTTCAGTTTTACTGATAATTTATAAACATTTATTAAAAGTGTTACCCTCTAGAATGCTACTTCAGTATGTTTCTTTCTATTTTCTCCAAATATTCGAAATCCTTATGTCACACAGCACATTTGGTATTAGAGGAAATGAGGATATGTCAGAAGATTTACACCATGTAATTGCTAAAGTCCAGAGAGCAAATATGTTGTGTAATTTGTGAGATGAAACAATCTCCCCTCACCAGCATCTCCATTCAAGAAGGCAGCATGGTGTCTATGCATCCAAAGACATCCTTCCATGCTTCCCCTCTCACGCTACCAGTGCACTTATCAACGTCAGAGCACCAGGGATCACGAGCACGAGAGAGGCAGCATGGAAGGCTGCTGTCTCTCAGCAACAAGGTAAGTACTGGGAAAGGAGGGAGGATGACCGGCTATGCCATATTAATGGGCATAGAGTGGCATATTAATGGACATACTGTCTGATGAACATTAATGGGCAAACTGGCTGTGGCAAATTCATGGGCAAAGAGTGGCATATTAATGGTTTCACTGGCTGTGGTATATTACTGGGCAAAGAGTGGCATATTAATGGGCATAGTGACTGTGGAATATTAATGAGCATAGAGTGGCACATTAATGGGCATACTGGCTGTGGCATGTTAATGGTCAAACTGGCTGTGGCATATTAACCGGCATACTGACTATGGCATATTTAAAGGCATTCTGACTGTGGCAAATTAGTGGGAAAACAGTGGCATATTAATGGGCATACTGGCTGTGGCAAATTAATGACAAAACAGTGGCATATTGATAGGCATACTGGCTGTTTCATATTAATGGGGAAAATGGCTGTGGCAAATTAATGGGAAAACAGTGGCATATTAATGAAAAAACTGGCTGTGGCATATTAATGGGAAAACTGGCCATGGCATATTAATGGGCAAACCATGGCTTATCAATTGGCATACTACCTGTGGCACATTCATGACCAATCTGGTGCTGGCACATTTATGGACAAACTAATATTTGCATATTAATGAGCAAGCTGTGGCATACTAATGGACAAACTGGCTGTGGCATATTAATGACCAAACAGTGGCATATTAATGTAAAGTCTGGCTGTTGCAGATTAATGGGGTAAGTCTTGGTGGTGGCAGCAAGTCCTGGATGTGCAATGCGGGGGATGGGTCATGTCCTGGGGTGCATTTAAAGCATTGACATGATATACAAAGACCTGGGTAAAATGACTTTGGGAGGGTAGGGGGCGAAAGGGAGATATGGGGGAGGCATATTTTTCTGTAAGGGACCCTGATTTTCTGATCATGGCACTGGAAGGGTCAGTTTTCTAATTTTCCGTGTGGTGCACAGGATTTAATATACATGAAATGCACTTTAAAACAAATTACAGTTCTCCTGTAGTTTTACTTCAAAAATAATTTCACTGGGGCGGGGCCTCAAAATTCAGGCCCCTGAGAAAGGGCTGTCATTAGGTATTACTGGTGAATCAGATTTTCTCTGTTGAACTTAGCTGTTTCAAGTCCTTGGAAGGCGCGGGGGGGGGGGGGGGGGGGTTAGTCAGCTCTGTGTGCTGTGATGTAACACAAAATGGTGGACTTGGGGCCGATAGGCAGGAATGTTGCTATAGCAATAGCATTAGTTCTATCCCATTTCATATCTAGTCTTGAGGGAATGTTTCCAAATCATCTATTAATGCCTGATCTTTGCATTTCCCTTGTCAACTCATCACAGTTCATTGCTTACTGAATAGGCCCTATTAACCAAAAGGCATAACATAATATTCAGTGGAAAGCCAATGTTTTTCTTCAAGGTTGTGGAGAGACTGTTGAATTGCAAGAATTTAGTGCTGCTCAGGGCTTTAACAATAACAAACCTACTGTTACCAAATGTGTCCATCTGTTTCCCATTTGCAGTTTCTGAGCCCCAGGTACAGTTTCTAGACATTAACAGATACCAGATGGCGTTATGCAAAGCTTTCTTGTCCAAATGGTTAATCTTCCATTATGTTACATGATGATCAATTGGAGCAGGATATGGCTACAAGATATGATTTGCTGCATTTTAAGACTAATGGAATTAAATTCTGCAAATTATTAACTTCAGTTAAAATCTAATGGGGCGCTGAATTTTTATTATTATTATTATTATTTTAGAGCCTACTCGATAAAGAGAGAACTGCCGGGAATTGAGACGGGAAATTCAAACTTAAGGCCAAATTTTCTCTAACTCGGCTACACTGGCCTAAAGTTTGGATTTCCCATCTCAATTCCCAGCAATTCTCTCTTTACTGAGCAGACGTTTGCATGTCCCTTAGGAAAGGACTATACTATTATTAATATATTTTATTTCGAAATTGTGCAATAGCATAGTTGCCAACATCGGCCATGTTTCCAGGGACACATCTTTGTTCCACATGCTGCAGAAAGAGCATGCAAAGTGCAGCCCGGGCAGTATGTAGGATGGATATACGCACAGACACAATGCAATTAATTAATCAGGGTGGAGATCTCATAGGACCTACCATGATTCATTAATTGGATTGTGTCTGTGCGTATATACATCCTACATACTGCCGGGCTGCACTTTGCATGGTCTGTCTGCAGCATGTGGAACAAATACGTGTCCCTGGAAACATGGCCGATGTTGGCAACTACGTAATAGGAAAGATGGCTTGTGTGCTTGTAAATGTCCATCCACTTGAGGACAGCCATGTGTGGCAGAGATCAAAATCAATATATATTGTGTTAACAAAATTGCAAGCACATGCATAAAATAAGGAGGGAAATGTGTTTTGAATAAGTCTGCACTGTCACCTGTGTATGACATCACCTGTGGCTAAATATAAAAATAAACTACTTTTAATGGGGAATTTGGAATATCAAGCCACAAGGAGATATCATAATCAGGAGACCCTACAGACACATTTAACCCCTTCGCGACAATGGACGTGTCAGGCACGTCCTGCGGTGAAACGAGCGGTTTTCGAAATTAATGATCGCGAGAACCGCTTTAACGGTGCTGGTCTATTGCCTCTATGTCAAGGCAATAACCAGCACCAACATTTTCTCTCTGGGTCACCCATGATCGCCCCACGGAGCGATCGTGGGAGCCATATTGATGGAGCAGCATGCTCCGGCAATATGGCTGTGCACTCTTGTGGTCAGAGCTTCGGAAATGAAAAAAAATTAACTTCTGTCACCCTGAATATGTTGCTTGACTGCCCCTACAATGTAAAAATGAAATGTAAAAAAAAAAAAGATTTAATTAGCTTAAAACTATGATTAGGGCTAGATTAGCTGTTAGGGTTAAAAATATTTTTTAGCATAAGGGATAGGGTTAAAATTAAATTAAAATTAAATTATATTAAGGGATAGCATAATGATTAGAGTTGGGGTTAAATTTAGGGTTAGGGTTAAATTTAGGGTTCGGTTTGGGGTCAAAAGGTCAATATAGGAAAAGAGCAAAAAACACAATTTTTTGTTTTCGCCCCATAACTCGCAATAAAATGCAGAAAAATATGGAAACATGGATATTTATGAACTCAGGACAACATTTAGAAACTATTTAGAGGGGATCTTTTTTAATGATTGTATTTGTGTAAATTACATTTTAGGTCAAAGTTAGAAAAAGTGTTTTTTTTTAGTTTTTTCATCGTATCTTAGGATTTTTTTGTAGTATATTATAAGATATGATGAACATAATGAAAGCCCTTCTTATGACGATAAAAACAACATATAATTTGTGTGGGTACAGTCTGTGAAAGAGAAGACAACTACAGCTAAACACAAACACCCCAAAATGTCTTGTCACTAAGGGGTTAAAATACATAGTTCTCTTAATTTTCGTGCATTTGCTTACAATTCTGCTAACATAATGTAAAGGTTATTTTGTATTATCTACATTCACAATAGAAACAGTGTTTAGGTAACAGAGTGCTTTTAACCCCTTCTCGACCTTATGACGAGTTAACTCGTCATAAGAGACGCAACATTAGCGACCTTATGACCAGTTAACTCGTCATGCAGTCTAGCCGGTGGTGCGCTCCGTCGTCACCGCCAGCTAGTCTGCAACGGGTCCAGGACTAAGCCTCGCACCCGAGACAAAGCTCCTGGACCCGATTGGTGCATTTCCGGGCATGTGATCGCGGTTATTGAGTGATCACCGCGATAACATGCAAATTAGATGCAAAGTCAGTGTGTTCACACACTGACTTTGCCTCTAATTCACTCTCTGTGCTTTACGTTCTTATAGTGAAGCACAGAGAGTGACCTGTAAATAAAAAAAAATAAAAAAATAAATAAATAAATACATTAATAACATACACAGAGGTAAAAAAAAAAAAATTAAAACAAAATTAACCCTTTCATTGCTGATCACAGTTTTTAACTGTGATCAGTTTCCTTCCACTTTATGGCCCTCATTTCGTTTTTTTTTAAACAGATTTTTTTATTTTTACAATTTATAAAGTTTTTTTTAATAAATAAAGGTAATTTTAATATATTTATTTAATAAAATTTAACCCCTGCATGCCTGTTGCATGATTTTTACAGATCTGACATTGCACTCTTAAGAGTTTTTTTCTGTCTTTTTTGTTTAAAGGGGTTTGGGAACCAATATTTTTCTTTTTTATTAGTTAGTTAATTAGGGGGGATAAGTGGGTTAGTGTTGCACTAGTTGTGTAGCTTATTATTGGGAAAATAATCGGGAAAAATGTCCTCTTTTATTTGTATTTTTTAATACTAAAATGTAAATCATTTTTATGTATAGGGTATCAAAAGAAAGCTCTAACTGTCCTTTAAAAAACAACATATAACTTGTATGGGTACGTTAAATGAGAGAGAGGAAAATTATGTTTCAAAAACCGCGTATTAAAAATTGAAAAACGCTCTGGTCCTTGGCCCAGGAAAATCCCTGGTCCTTAAAGGGTTAAGGGAGTCTTTCCTGATGCAGTATAGTCATGTGAGATCTGTATGGAAATGCTCCTACTTCCTTGCATGTTTTTTAACTATTATATTTGTATTCTTCTCTTTATGTCTGTGGGTAAGAGTTTGAAGGAAAAGGTATGATATTTCACCTAGGTTCAATGAAGGTGTCTCTTAAAATGAATGTAAAGAAAGAAATGAAAATGCATATATATTATGTAAAACAAATAAAAAGTCTACTGAAAGTAGGTGTACAGCTGCAATCACTTGTGTGTTCCCTCACACCAAAAATTAAATAGTGAAAATTGAAGAGGGGATGCGCTTAAAATGTATAAGTGGTACAAGTAATAAAAATTGTGTAATATTGATAACACAAGGAAGAAAAAACAATATAGTGACCCCCCTGGTACATCACTCACATATACCAGAGCCCTTAAACTTGGCTCTCGTTTTTAGGCTCTGGGGCGTATCCAGACTCCGTTTGCAGATATTTATCTCGGAACAATGAGTGACAAGGATATATATAGAAAAAGATGTCTGACTCCTCCAAGCAGTAAGAAAACCTTAATAAGGGATCACAAGGAGAGCAGCATGGTATAGACTGTAAAACGTATAGAATTTATTGGCCCCCGCTACATGAGGCTTACTTTAAAACATACATAAAAGTGCACAAAATACAAACTCCACTTGCGAAAGCTGGGGCACTGAGGAAGTCGTTTTCATCGAAACGCGTCTGCGCAGTTGTGAGACGGAGTTTATCCGAAAACATATGAACGATTCGTCTTTGGAGAAGAAGCTCTGGGAACGGAGCGGGACGCCTCGTTTGTTACCCCGCTGAGACGCATTTCAATTGAATGGTCTACGGCAGCGAACACTGCTCCAGCATACTTCCGCCAGTGGATTTTGTATTTGGCAGCATGGTATTGTATTAAATGCGTTAGCACTAGGGACTATGAAATCAGAATTATATTTAATTTCTTCCTCTAGTTATACGTCATCAAACATCTTATGGATTATGTTCACTCTGATCCCAATCCAACTCTTGCTACGCTAAACTGCATTTACCCAAAGCGAAATCATTTTCAATATATGTATCAAAGAATCTCCTGATTGCAAAATAAGCAGCCAATTAGTGCTCCTAAAGACCTGACCCTTTGGTAAACTGCAAGTCAATTGCGGATACTGCTCGGGGCGACGCATAGCTTCACCTGAATGGCTTTGCTCTAGTTTTTCATCACTGATGTATTTTACTTTCATATTTTCCTTTAACTAAGATATGATGTTTCACAAGCTATTCAACCCTAGATAAGGGGTCAAATGACCCTGGCAGACAACAGACCAAGGTGTACTGACTTCATACCACAGAAGTTAGCAGATATTCTTTCATCAGTTTCACTCTGTAAATCTATTCATAGGAGTTGCATGGGTTAAGTTTAGCAGATATTTGTGTTATTGCTATTATCAGTTTGACTCTTTAGGTTTGATTTAATGAGTTGGATGGGTTAAATAAAAGTTTCAAAGTCATTAATGCATATTGGGCACATCCGGTACCATTAACTGATGTGTGTGTATTTATATATATATATACACACACACATATATTTATATATATATATATATATATATATATATATATATATATATATATATATATACACACACATACACACATACACACACACATTTATATGCACACACACAAACACACATATATATAAATATATATACACACATATATACACACACACAAACACACACACATACACACTATATATATTGCACATATAATATATATTGCACATACCTAATATACATATAGACATACATAATGCTGCATGTGTACAGAGCCATAAAATGTTTGTTCTAAGCTTCAAAGGTGGACATGCCAATCAAGGGTTAACACTCTCTCCACACCAGATCACTGGTGCCTCCGCTAGTGCTCAACCCGAACTGGTCAGTATGAATTTGAGTAGGAAGCAGAAATGGCACTCTAGGAGCCAGTTAAAGGTGGAAAAGTGTTTATGTTTCATAAAAGGTGAGTAAATCTACAGCAGCAGTTAGCGCAAATTCAGATATGTGAAAAAGCTTGACGCGTTTCGCGGACCAGACTCTTAATCATAATATCTGTACAGTGCTATGCCTTGTATGTAGCAGAGTGGAATGTTCCTTACTGATGTAACCAGGTACCCCCAACCCCAGACCCCCAATATAAGACGCAAGACGTATCTGGAGTATAATAGGCCACAGCATTTATTAATATAACAATGGTAAACTGTATGAGCCAAAACTTCTCCTTTTATTCATTATCATTAATCTTATAACTTATTATCAAGATAAATATAAACATATATATAAACATATATATATATATATATTTTAACATTAAATAACACCACATACAGCTACCACTAGACCTTGCCAATCCGCCTGAACATAAACAATGCCAACTTGTTCTTCATAAGAACTTCCAGATTATAGGGGGAGCCCCTCCCCCCTCGTCCCTGTTACCTCAGCATTTTGCCCACTTAATGCTAACCACCAGCCGGCTGTTAGCTCGGTGGGCACGACCATTACGATCACCTACCACGTGATCAGAGGTTAAGGGAGGGGACCCCTATCCATCCATCTGATTCCATCTCCTTAACTATTGGATTGACAAGGACAACCCCGCCACAGGAACCGCTGTTTAACCCCTTAAATCAGCGGTGACCCCCCCCCCACCGCCATGGCCTGCTCCACCGCCTCCTGAAGTGCCAGATTAAACAGATCTAACCCCACTTCCGTCAAATGCACTCCATCACTCCTAAAGAAATTGGCAGCATCTTTTTCAAAGATCCGGTGGCGGACCGCGATACCCCCCGTACCCCAAATAAACTTGGAGACCCGCTTATTCAGCTTAATTCTAGATCTCTCCAATGCCCTCTGACTCTGAGCACACCTCCAGTAGTTCCTAGGGACAACTTCCGACCATATAATGCAAACATTCGGGAACAATATCCGCAATCTGGACAGATCATGTCTTATGGTATCCCCAAGACCCAAAACTGGGATTGTACCCAGGTCATTACCCCCCAGATGGATTACCAGTATATCAGGGGATCCTAGGATCCGTGATAATTCCACTATTTCCGGGACAAGCTGAACCCACCGCATACCCCTTGTCCCAAACCACCGAACCTCAGCTCGTAGAGGGGAGATCCCCAAGTGTTCTCCACCGGGGCGAACCGCTGCTCGCCGACCAGCCCAATACACGTAGGAGTGGCCGATCAGCCACACCTTGCAAACCGAAAGGTCTAAAGGGATATAAAAGGAGGTGTAATTAGCCCAGCCGGGCGCACATAAGACTGAAATCTGCGTGATTCCCACCTCCCAATCCGCTGAATTGCCTGGTCTGAAAAACCTACCCTGGAGGCCTCTGTGGCCGCCCCTATACGAAACGAGTGACCCCCAAAATCCCCACTTGGAATCCCCAATGCTCCCAATGTTAGTTTAAACACTCGTATGAACTGGAAACGGGACAGAGGGGTACCGTCCTGATGCCTCAGGAGGGGGCCTGAAGCAGGAGGGCCTAGACCTAAATACCTGTCAAGGCAAGAAACAGGGCACACGATAGAACCCACAACCTCCCGCAAAGTGACCCACTTACCTTTTCCAAGCATATCAGTTTTTGACCGCCCGATCCTAAAACGAAGGGACCCTGGTTCCCTCAATACATCATTTCGCAGAATGCCCCCTTGTTTTGCCTTAGAGGGACTCACCAATTCCCCAACTCTCAATGCGCCAAAGAAAGCAAGCGCAAATGCCAACCTGAATAACGATACCTCCCACTGTGAAGAGCAGACTGAAGGCAGAGTATGAAACATCCCTAGAAGCAGAGCCCCCGATACCGGTTTTCGTGTGTCCCTACAAGTTCTAGTCCTCCGCCAGCCCTTGAGAGCCTGGCGAACCACAAACTCCTTTGTGATATCAGGAACTCTAGATAGTTTGAAATGAAAAGCCAGGCCCGATAACTTACCTGACACCGCACTAGGGGACAGGCCGGCCGCCTCCTAATGCCACAACAGCCAAAGTAAAACCTTGTATCCGGTCCTCGATAGACCGAAAACCCCCTTGCGATATCTCGAATTCATCCCACTCAGCCCACGCCTTACCGTATCTATTCCATGTAGCATGGCACACCGACCCCCGAACCCACTGTGCTATTCGGCCAACCCAAGGCCCCACAGTTCCTGGGGGCAAGGACACCCTTCCTTGTCCGCCCATGGGGCAGCCGCCCGGAACTCCGGCCACTGTGAACGAGAGAGAGCGTCAGCAACAACGTTCAAAACCCCAGGTATGTGGACTGCCTTACACGTTATATTAAGACATAAACATCGTAACACAAAACGCCGTAGCAGCCTGATAACCGGAGGGGAGGAAGCAGTCAAATTATTGATAGCCTGTACTACCCCCAGATTGTCACAGTGGAACATAACCCTCCGGTCCCGAAGGGCTGAACCCCATAGTTCCAGTGAAACCAGTATGGGAAACAGCTCCAAGAACGCCAGATTCTTGGTTAACCCTGACACCCGCCACTCTGACGGCCAGACCCCGGAACACCATTGTGAATCCAAGATAGCCCCAAAACCCACCGACCCAGATGCATCAGTGTATAGATGAAGGTCTTGATTAGACACCTCCGGGGCCTGCCAAAGCGCCCTTCCGTTAAAATTGGCCAAGAAACAATCCCATACCTCCAGATCATCCCTCAGAGGCCGAGTCAATCGAATAAAATGATGCGCGCGCATGATCCCTGCCGTGGCTGCAGCCAACCGCCTGTTAAAAACCCTACCCATGGGAATGATGCGACACGCGAAATTCAATTTTCCTAATAAGGATTGTAGAGGGCGCAGCTGGATTTTGTGCGCTCTCCTCGCCTCGGCTACTGCATCCCTGAGCCCTACCAGTTTGTCCCGGGGGAGACGGCATTCCCCTGCCACCGAGTCGATCTCAATGCCCAAGAAACTTAAACACGTCGTTGGTCCTTCAGTTTTTTCGGGGGCCAGGGGGACCCCGAAGGAACTGGTCACGAGCTGTACCGACCGGAGCAGATGAGCACACACGTGCGACCGCGCCGGACCCACACACAAAAAATCATCTAAGTAATGTAGCACGGAGTCGCAACCCGACTCCATGCGCACTACCCATTCGAGGAAGGTGCTAAAACATTCGAAGTAGAAGCAAGAGATTGAACAACCCATAGGGAGGCTCAGATCCACAAAATATTCCCCATCGAAAAAACACCCCAGCAGATGATGACATTCGGGATGAACGGGCAGCAAGCGGAAAGCTGATTCCACATCCGTTTTTGCCATCAATGCCCCTACCCCTGCGGCTCTCACCATATGCACCGCTGCGTCAAACGAAACATACAAAACCCGACATAGTTCAGCATCAATGTCATCATTAACCGAGCCCCCGTAGGGGAAAGATAAATGATGAATTAAGCGGAATTTTCCCGGCTCCTTCTTAGGCACTACCCCCAGAGGAGAAACCCGAAGATTAGGTAACGGCGGATCCTGAAAAGGCCCAGCCATCCTGCCTAAGGCCACTTCCTTGTCTAATTTTTCCCTTACCACCCCAGGGTTAGTTGCTACCGACCGCAAATTGCGGAGAGCTATAACGATGGGCCGATCTCGAAAAGGGATCCAGAACCCCTCCTCAAAGCCTGACATCAATATCTCTGCCGCCTTCCGATTCTTATATTTATTTAACCACGGGCGCATCGCGACGACGTCCACCGGCGTCCTCCCCCTTAGCTCCCATGTCTGGTTTTTCCCATGACTTCCCTCGTTTGAAGCAACGAGCGGAGGTGTGGTTCCCACCACACCCTGAACATTCGTGCTTAAAACGGCAGTTCGCCCCCCATTTGCACTGACCGTCATTGTATTGCCAGCAGGACCCTGGTCGCTTTGGGGTGGCCGCCGGGGTGGTATTGGACCCCATCCCGCCGGCCCCCCCGAGAAAGGACGATAGACCACCCTAAGCTGAAGCGGGCCTGGTCATGATGGACAGCCAGAGCCCAATGTCCATTTGATCCCAAGATAATAATGGACGGACGGCTAATCGCTGGCGAAACTGCTCGTCGTATCGCCACCAATTTAGTCCTCCATACACACGGCAAGCCGTCCAAACCTGGTCCTGATAGCAAAACAACGATGAACAACGTTCCGGAAATGTTTCCCCCATTACACTGGCAAGTATGGAGAAGGCCCGAATCCAATTACTGCGGCGCCCGGTAAATTCGTGCTTGAGTCCCATACTCCCCGCAATTGCGTATCTATGGCCTGCGCCGTTGAAGGGGGTCCCGCCCCCCTAGGAGAAGCCAACTGCAATAAAATACCCTGTAACCCCCGCATTAACCCCTCCCAAGCGGGCGCAAGTGAGGACCCTGGCATTATCAACCCAGAACCCAAATCCCCAAATACCCCGGACTCACCATTTTAGGGTAACAAGCCCGCAGCCGGGGGGCTGGGATGCGATGTGTTGGAAGGTAGCCGCCCCGAGCCAGGGGCCGTAGGAGTAGCCATGATAATCGATTGGACGCCCGGAGGTACCAGCTGCTGAGAGCTGTGATCCAGAGGTGCGGCCTGCAGGAAAGAGACAGCAGCGTGAGAGGCCCCCCCTCCCCTCCCTGAGCCTGTGGGCCCTGCACCAAACAGACAACCTTCTTGGGCCTGCAACGCGGAGCGGGGAACGAGGGAGAGGGGAATATTAATGTCCTCCCCCCCTTCGGAAAGACCGGACAACGATCCGTCCGACAAGGCCTCTATGGGGCTGGGGATAGGAGGTGAGCGTGGAGCCCTCCGATTGGGTACCCGCCTGCCACGTGGTTGTCTGGGTGCCCGGGACCTCGCGCTACCTGCTGACCGCCGCACAGTAACGGAGGAGGGAGGAGTGAGAGGAGCTGCCATCGGTTCCAGCGCTGATCCACCGCTGGACCTGAGTGACCTGGACGACGGATGGGTAGGTGAAGTGAGGGGAGGAGGGACTAATGGTCCCTGAGATCTGCGTGTAGGCCTCGCGACCGGCGAAGGCCTAACGCTTGGGGTAGGCCTCGCCGGGGCCTGTGGAATCGCGGGCCTCGCGGCCTGCGAGCGCGCGCCACGTGTGAGGAAGATGGAGGGGCCAAGGGCAGGGAAGGGACTTACCGGCCTCGCGGGAGACGCTGCCGTCCGCGATGCTCCCCAAGGCTCCTGCTCCTGTATCCCCGGCGGGAAGGTCCTTCAGGGCTGAGGCGTGCGGGGGGGCGCGAAATACGCCTGCCCGACCCGCGTTCCCCTGTATCAGTAGTAGCTCCGGGTGGAGCTGCTTGAAGCCTGGCCATCTGTCGTTGGAGGTGGGCCCCACCGTCCAACAAGGCTTCAGCTCTGAGGGCTGCAAGCATTTGCTCGACATCCATCCCTAGGCCGAAATCGATACCAGACACGCTCAGTAACAACTTGAGAACAAATTCTTACTGGTGTGTCCGTCAGACAAAATGGCTGACGACCCAGGAAGTCCTGGACTTATATACATCCCCTTTTCCATAACCCCTCCCCCATACACCCAACCTGCTTTCACTCACACCCCTCACACATACATGGCCCCCTCCCACCTAGCTCTGCTTGTTTCCCGGGGGACTTGTCCATAGGTGACAGTCATGCCGAGACAGCCTCAAATTTCATGGGGTAGGACCCCAAAAATGGGGGCTGTTGGCAAACTGTGGAAAAACTGAACACATTTGTACGTTACAGGCAAGATTAATATTAGAAAGTAGTATTTTTTTTGGGGGGGGGGTTTGACCTTACCATAGGGTATACCAAACAAATACAAACAATTATCTTAATAATTGTGTGCTATAATGTTATGGGTACACCTGAACTGCCATTCATACAGGTTTTTAATGGTAGGCTTATTGGGGGTTATGTTTAAAATGGGCACGTGGTAAACGAATAAATGTGGCCGCACCTTTATGCTAAAATACAGAATTTTTATACATAACACCTATTATTAATGTTCAACTTGGATATCACTATGAAATAAGGATATATATATATATATATATATATTTTTTTTTTTTTTAAACAGAAAGGAAACATAACATTCACTATTTTTTTAAATGATGACATGTGATGAACAGTGGACCCAACCCTGCCAGGAGTTGAACCTGCAACTCTGCGACTAATTGGTGCACTAAACAACTAAACCATTTTTCCAGTCCTTCCAAGAGTGCAATAACTCTTAGCTCTGTACTTTTATAATAACTGTGCCACATTAGAAGAAGAGAGGGGAAAAAAGAAACATCCAGGATGCCACAAATATTTGGTGTAAAGCAGAATTGTTTGTTTTATTTGGCTGTGAATGCTTCAAAGATTTGCATGAAGCAAACAGTCTACTAATGATTTGCAAACAGACTTGGTTGTGGATGATGCACAGGATTTGTGTGATATCTGCAGAAATGGGAAATGAGTTGAAAGTCTGTTACAGTAAGAGGTCAGGGCTCTCAGATCAAAGCTCTAACATAGAACACATGACACTCTCCTTCATATTGAGACATGCTGGTTTACCTAATGGTGCTAATTAGCTATATTGTTATTTCATTCAATAACTTTTTTAGTAGTATTAGTGAAATGATGGCATGTTGCATTCAGATGTATTACAGGAAATAAAGATGGGCCGCTCTAAAATACCCTCAGTCCCCCCCCCTCCCCCCATGAGTTACCCCCTGTTCTGGCACTGAATAGTCCGCCTGCAGTAATCACTGGTTTATATTTCCACTTGGTGTGATTATATCACTGTATATACAGCTCACATTTTACACATGCCGTGGGCTATATGTAAGGGTCGGTAATTGAATCTCTGCCTACACAGTACTACTTTGAATATGTGTTTTGTTTAAGGCCTCTAGTAATGTAGATGATCTAACTAAATCAGAGGGAATTATTAATGCCAGTATTTTATAATGTAAATAGAGCTAATATGTATACTGATCGTGAGGGAATTATTAATGCCAGTATTTTAGAATGTAAATAGAGCTAATATGTATACTGATCGTGAGGGAATTATTAATGCCAGTATTTTAGAATGTAAATAGAGCTAATATGTATACTGATCGTGTGATTACGCTGGTTCCTTTTGGCTAGCTGAGATAATTAGCATTAACAAACAGGAGCACTAGTACTTTTTTTTTTCCGTGGACACTCTTAAAGAGTCACAAAACAAAATGAGTGACCCTAGAATGAGTATAAACTGGCATATACTAATAAAGGTACATACCAAGTTATCCTCTGATAGGCTGCCATGAAGCTTCCATAGGCAGCACCAGGGCTGCAGCTGCTGCTGGTGTTGGAGGCATGCAAGAACCAAAGGACTCTGCAGTAGCAGAGAGAGACTGTCAGTCCTGATGCACCCCATTCAGATATGAGCAGTGAGCCGACCGTGCTCCAGCATTATATGCGCTCTGCCTCAGCTTAGAGGCAGCGCTCAGAGTAAACCTGCGTGTATTTCAGTGTTAATTTTGAAGGCCAATTTTGTTTTAGTTTTATTCATAGTCTTTTGACTAAAATGCCATTATAGTTGAGTTGTATTTTAGTCATCTGAATAGTTTTAGTTTGGTCAGTGTTAGTCGACTAAATCTCCTGCAGTGAGGGAGGGAACAAGTCTGAGAAGGCTGTTACAGCGTGTTAAGTTAACTTGCAAAGGAGATTGGAGGGGGAACACTCCCGTGACAGTACCAGGAAAATCAGATTGAGGAGTATCATCTTCCTCTGCAGTTTGCAGGGCATTATTCCAGGGGGCAGACAGGCACAGGGAGCCAGGGTCTCAGCCAATCCAGCTGCAGATAGAGTCAGGGGACTGCGCTTTGGCAGAGATCCATGGGAACCAGAGCCAGAAGTCCAAATAGATAAAAGCAATACTCTGCCCCTAACATTTTAGTCACATTTTATTAGCTGATGAAAATTGCAGTGGATATTAGTTATAGTTTTAGTCCTATTATATTTTTATTTAGTTATTGTTTAGTTTTAGTCACTGAAATAATGCAGTTGTCAAAAAACTATGACGAAAACTATGATGCAAATGCTTATTTGACCAAATTAACACTGGCAAAGCTACACGTCGGGTTCACTCTAGGACACTAGCACAGGATTTTTCACTTTTGCTTATACTGGTGAAGCAAAAGTGAAAAATAATCTTTATTGCCACTTTAAGATGTCTGTAGTACTCACTGACTTGGGGCACTGTGTGAACACAATAGGTCAGATAGACCTTGGCCAGTGATGGTCTATCACAGGCTTTTCTATTACCGGCTTGACACTCTTGTAGTTCTTTGTTAAACACATACCGGGAGACACAAAGTCTCAAAGCTGCATATTTCTCGGCAACACTAAGACATCTGAAGTCACCTATTAAAATAATAATAATTATAATAATAATAATAATAATAAAAACAACTTAAAAATATAATAATAATGTTTTTTATTAACAAAAATAAACCAGTATTGATAATTAAATGTATAGGTAAACCCCATTATAGCGCGGTATGGAGCTGTAGCTTCTTCTTGGATCTCCCGTCTGACGCCAGTTCCCTCTACGTGGGATATGGAGAAGGAAATTATGCCAAATGGTGATCCAGGCAGAAGCTATAGCACCTTACCGATTGGATTAAGGGGGGGCTCTTGAACCCCTTCTTGACGTTAGGATGTACTATGCCATCCTGATTTTAAGTGCCTAAAAGACACTGGGACGGCATAGAACGTCCTAGATTTAAACAGCTCGTCGCGGCTCCCCATGATGAGCTGTGCTCGGAACCCGCTGTTGGCACTCGCAGCGGGATCCCACCAGTCAGATGAGGCCACTTTGAGTGGCCTCAGTCTGACAGGGAAAATGTAACCTGTGCTCAAACTACCAAGCACTGTTGCCTGAACTACCGGGTTAGGGCATGCCTCCGTGACGTCACATGTGTCGCAATGTTTTGGCAGGGGCCCACAGGGTCTATTAAGACCCTGATCAGGTCTCTGCCATAGTGTTCCTGGCCACCTTGTGATCAGTGGCCAGGAATAGTTCATGACTTTTGGTGCTTGCGTTGTCTGGGACGCAAGCACCATTCATCACAAAGGGGTTAAATAGGAGGCTACGGTATTACAAGGCTACAACAAAGAGTCTCAGATACAAAAAAAGAAAGGATCCTAATACAAAGTACGATATTTTTGTGTAACTGTTGCTGCAAACAGAATATAAGAAAAGACACAAACATAAAGAAGTCTATATACACTAAACAGTGAACTGATTTGAACTGACAACAGAGTTGCAAACACTGGAAAGATTGGCTAGTTGGAAGATGTTTTTACAATTTGGATATCATTTCTCCATGTAACTGGTGTCTACTCAGTAAAGAGAGAGTTGCAGTGAATTGAGATGGGAATTTCAAACTTTAGTTTTAGAGTTGGAAAAAATCTCCAATGCTGCTGAATGGGAGAATTTGCCGAACTTGGCTACTTTGTTGTCCGATTCCTCTGCAATTCTGCCTTTACTGAGTAGGCCCATTAGTAAATAGAACAAACGGAGGTTTAGTAATAAAATTCAACTCAATGTTCGAAAAGATGAGCGGTCACCATGGAAACCAATGGAATGTTCATGCTGATTAGAATTACTTTTAGAACTTTGCCCCAGAACAGATATCCTAAAAAGTGTTACTAAAACTATCTTTAAAAATTATGATGATTGAATGTTACAAAATGGCATTATTTTTACAGATTTGTAACTAAAATGGAATTCAATGACTTGTGATAAATGAATAAATGTCATTGAATAGACCCCAGTGAGTGTAACAGACTAACAGACACGCCTCATGCATAGATCAATATTGATCTGACAGATCAATAAAGACTCACCTACACAGACCATAACAATAAACTGATATCGGAGAAATAAAAGGATCCTACTGCTTGGTTTCTTCAGTGCTAGACCAGTAATACTTCTAAACAAAATATTATGGAAACAGAATTTCAAAAGTAAACAAGCCACCAAACCACAAACTGTTTATTAATCACTTAAAAAATGTAAAGTTTCTATTTTTATTATTATTATTATTATTATTATTATTGCTGTTTTGTAAGGGATCTTTTCCAAGTATACATAGGAATTCTACACATCGCCTGCTTTAGCAATCCTGTTTTTCTCCAATATTATTTTTCTTTATTTGACTCTACATGGTTTAAATGGCTATTTTGTCATGTGTAACTCCAAACATATGCTATATGCCGAGAGTACCTGTTTTAAATCTGTTAATTATCTCCAGAGAGTTACATATGCTCAATAAGTACGTGCAGAAACAGATCAGAATCAGATGTGATCACCAGTTTGTCTCACTCAACAAGTTGTATATTCTCAGACCCAGTTTGATTTTTTCCATTCAATAAATCATGGGGAGTCTGCCCCTTGTCTTAATTGCTGTTTATTAGAAACAATAAGCATTCTGACAAAATCACTTGTGATAAGACAGCCTGAAGCATTAAAACACAGAGCAGATGCAGACCTTAACAATGCTGATTATTGACTCAACTTCTCGGTGATTGCTAGACAAAAACAGTTCAGAAATGAAAATGTACTTTTTTTTTTATATACACATATTACAGGAAATGGCACAAATTCAAAACTTTTCTTTAAGAATTTGTACGCATTTGTCAGTGAAGTTCAGGTAGCTCAAGTTTTCTGTAAAAAACAAATCTGAGCTCCGAGTTTCGGACCAATTTGGACCACTTTGGTGACCCGGTTAGCCCATGAATTGCTTCAGAATTGGCACGAAAATAGTCCATTGTGGGCGATTTTAGTGCTGAAATTACAGGATCACCACGATTTGTAGATCACCAAAATAGTAGCCTTTATCCTCCCCATATGGGTCTATTCACAATAATTCAACAATAGCTTGAGGATGTCAACATTCATTTAAACACAGGAGGCAAAATGATCAAGGCTATTTTTGAGACTTAGTCAAACCCGGGTGTCGAATTTTGACTTAGTCTCAAAAATAACTTTAATCCTTTCACCTCCGATTATTGTCAGTGGGGAAGATTCGAACCGGGGGTTCTTTTTCTAAGTCAAACTTGAGTGCTAAATTTGACTTAGTCTCAAAATGAAAATCAACCTTGAGCTATTCTCGAATTTTAGTGCATAGGAGGAATTTTAGTGGAGGAAAGAGACTTGTGTACTCAGTCCAGGAATGACTACACGGTGTGTCTTTGGGCATTCATGGAGCCACATCAGCAGCTAGAGGGTCACTGGGATTGCAGAGGCCATTTTGCTAGGCAATTGTTTTTTAAAAATGGGTGTTGGTTGGGCCAGCTGACCATTATCCACATGTTTGGGCCAAATTTGGAAAATGTGGATAATAAGGTTAATTTAAGTGGCATAATTGGGTGGAATGGGATGATTGGCACTGTAAGACATGACCTGATTTGCCTTTTAATGGTTTTGCGAGCACCAGTAACATGTGAGAGTAGTGTGTAATTAGCGGGGTTATAACTGGTCAGACGCAGCAGTGACTTCTTGTTCTTCCTGCTACCATATTGTTTCTTGTAACAAAAAATATATAAAGTATGCCTTTATATCTACTTTATACAGTACTGTGTGGTTGTCTCAGCATGACTGGAGGGCATTTAAAGCCCTCCATATAACTCTTTCTGCTCTCATAGGGATACTTTATAAAAAATAACTAAATTACATTTTGCATTTCAATTGTACCTTTATCTCTACATTATAAACATGTCACTGACATATGGTTACTTAATATAATAATATAAAATGTATGTTGGTTTATAATAAAAGGCACAGTATATTGTTTTAAATCATTTTTTAAAATTTATTTTTAGGCATGAGGTATTGGTGACTGGGAGCAAACTCTGACCAATCATGTACACTGAGACACTTCCCTTTAATGTAGAGTAACTTATTAGTAATTGGCTCAGCTGTTGTGCTCCCATCATGCTTCAGTGGGGATCAACAGCGTCCCAGTGGCCTATAATTTGGCTAGACTCCTACTTTGATAGATGAACTGGCTGCAGAATGCTAATATGAAGTCACCCGCATAACTATATAATAAATAGCTAGCACAGTCCAGTGATGGAAAGCACATGATAAGGTATAATAATAACTAGTATTATAAAGTGCCTTTCTGCCAGTGGGACATAACACACTTTTTAGCTCACGCTCTCTGAATTCACAAAATCGGCAGCGGAATAAAAAGATTATCGTTACCCAATTAGTGGTACTTATTAACTGACCTCAGAAGGATGATTGGGATAATCCTACCAAGATTTGAACCTATGATCTTGAGGTTTGAATAAGCACTGCAGTCAGGGCATTTATCACCTAAGACATCTCACCGGTACCCAAGGCTACACACTGTGTAGATCCCTCTAATTATGTGATATAGAAATACATGCCGCATGAGTTATACAGATAAATGTTTAAAATCAAAAGTCTAATAAATATAACAAATGTTACATAGTACAAATACTGTGTTAATATTGCTATTATCTCAAGTGCACCATCTTTTAGGAAACATGTTATGATTATTTGTTTTTATTGCATCTCATCATTGTACTAATATTTTTATCATATGTGTTAATATAATTAAATATCTACGGTAATCGTCATTTATAGAGTTTCTGCCATTCTCTCTAGCGCTCCCACCATTATTATTTTTATGCAGTAATATTTTTTTGAAGGGGTGCGCTAATAATTTCCGCGCACCTGTTAATGGCATTAGCTGAGGGCATTAAATCTAGGATTCCTATTATTTTACCACTTATGGCGCTTTTGTAATGGGAGCCATTGAATGTGAGCCAATAATATATCATCTATGATCAACAAGGGGATTTGTGTTATTGGCTGAACATCTTGTGTTATTGGCTGAACATATTACCGTATTTTTCTCTCTTTATCTTTCTAATGTAAATAATTTTGAACGCTCCAAAATAAAATGATATTCTTACCACATGTTCCTTAACAGAGCTGGCTAATGTTTAGAACAGATAAAACATAAACGAATAGAACATAACATTCTGTAAAATAAGTGGGCTGGATTTTATTATTTAAAAAAATCCTGCCAAAGAAACCTGCTGTTCATAAAACCTTAATTAATCTTAGATTTTAGCATAAAAATATTAGTTTTGTGTTATCACATTAATCGCAAATTAAAGGATTTTCTTCTAAGTTTAATACTATTTGCTTTATTATGAATTTATCGAAGTGACAATCTGTGTGGCAGAAACAATACATTTTTTTCGTATCTAAATACCCTACTAACTACAAAACATAAAGTATGGTATCAAAACGGAACCAACTGGTCCATTCGATCTCCCATTCTACTCAATTTCCCTGAATTCGGGTCCAAACTGACAGTTCATGCCATTCAGAAACCAAAGCATCAGAAGTGTTTGGATTTGGACATTTTCAATATGAAAATCATAGATTTTAGCAAAATGGTTCCCAGCCCTAATTATATATATGGGGGTCAGTGCAAGTAGCCCAGAACCCCCTCCTACAAGAAATGTGACTGGGAGCTTGGCAAATGCTGGGACAGGGAGGCAGGCCCCTTCTATGATGAACGGGGCTGGGAGCTGCCAAAATTTCTCACAACCTCCATAGAAAACATTGTAAGCCTGGGCTACTTGACCTGGCCCCGCAAATAATTACATTTAAAAACTGGTGTTTGGGGGCCCTTGGCCAGCCCCAAACCCCTCCAATAAGAATAACTACCTCTTATTGGGGCTTAAGCGCTATCCCAGAACTCATTAAAGTAAAATAAAAGAATTATTTTAAAAAATGGGTCTGGGAGCTGCAAAAATGGCTTCCAGACCCCCATAACATATATGGTCAGTCAGGCCAGGTTGCCACAACTCGCTGCTATCACAAATGGCACTGGGAGTTAATAGCCCTGAGACCACTAAATGGCTCCGAGACCCCCTAAAAGTTCAACTTTCCTCTCCCCACACCTTGTCAAAATCCAGGTGTGGAGAGACCTCCTGTGGGGAGAACTCAGACTCCCATTTCAAGCTCCCTTTAGTGAAAAGCAAAACAGCTGTTCCTATGATGAAGCCAGCCAAAGGGCTTCCACAATGCTGGCTGGGCATCATAGGAAGAGTAGTCATGGCTCACTCCTAGTAACTACTCATATTCAAATAAGCAGGAATTGTATTTGAATATAGGTACGCACTGTTCTGAAGTTATGTATTTATCAGTGTTTCTTAGTGAATATTCTATTTTCATTTACATCAAATAACGAAACAAGGGTGAATAAAAAAAAAATGCTCTAGTTAATTTTAGATTTTCTAACAATGCTTGTGTGCTTTTTCTGTTTTATTTTTTGGCTGCTAAACAAAGAACAACATTCTACTGTCACTGTGCATGTGAATGTAGAGAATAACACATTATACTTGGTGTTAGCAGAATTGCAAGCAAATACATAAATTAAGAGAAATGTGTCTGTGGTGTATCCTGTTTATGACATCACCTTATAGCTCGATATGCAAATTACACATTTCCCATTGAAAGGAGTTCATTTGCATATACAGCCACAGGTGATGTCATACACGGGAGACTCCACAGACACATTTAAAACATTTTCTCTCTCTTCATTTAACACTGTGTATAGATAATTTATCATCATCATTTGTTCTCTGGATGAACAGTGTCTACCTGACACAGTCCCTTTAACTCCATCTCTGCATGAAATGTCCTTCTCAGGATCTGATCAACAAACAATCCGTAATATATCACTTTGCTAAAATTCCAGAACATTGAGACACATTCGGCTACTTTAATCACCATATTTGGATTTTTATTAGCGAATATTTCAAACAATAAGTAACAAACACTTATATAATATTTCAATTCCAATGCCATATACAATGATGTTTTTTTGTCTGGCTTACCAAATGGAATTAGGCAATTCACAGGTACACATTTACACCAATTTACATGACTTAACAAATAAAACATGTATAACTGATTTGGCATTTAACAATTCACATGAATGGTTGGCAATTTAATGTTTACATTTTTCAAAGAAAAAATAAAGCACCTATGTGCACTGTATTTGTAATATCGTTTTTATTCATTATCTTTATTTCTTTTTTGGATGTATTAGTGGGCATTTATAGTCTGTCTGTGCCTTTATTTTTGTGTGTTTATTGGGTTTTTTGTGTCTGTGTCTATCTGTGTCTGTGTTTAACTGTGTGTGTGTGTGTTTGTTGTGTCTGTGTTTAACTGTGTGTGTGTCTGTGTTTGCTATGTCTGTGTTTAGCTGTGTGTGTGTATGTGTGTGTGGGTGTTTGCTGTGTCTGTATTTAGCTGTGTGTGTATGTGTGCATTAAACTGTTTCAATCAAACTGAGGGAGCAACCATGTTTGACCAACAAAAGAGGCCTGATTCACCCTTACTTACTTCCTTTAAAAAAGTTAACTTAATCCTTCCTTATTTACATGGACTTTTAAGGCAGGTTATTACAAGAAAATGTTAACAACATGCACCGTAAACACAGCATTGCACTTAGCTATGGATTGCAGTTCTTCAATTTGAATGGCACAATTCCAAAAAATGACTTCTGAGCAAGTCCTTCGACTTCGAGTCCATTCCATTCTTCAAATAATCACAGGTATAGTGTGGAATGCAGCAAGAGTCACTATTTGAAGATTAAAATCCACCTTACTATCTATATAACCAATGTTCTGCCAGTGGGCAAAGTCTAAGAGAGGCTCACGATGGAGACATTTAAGAGGAAACCCACAGGATAGACAGATTAGTTCCATGGTCATGAGCAATCTGGTTGACCCTACCACGCACACAATCCAAAGAAATGGAAATCTTTGTTCCATTGTGAACATCGAAAGAAGAACGGAGAGAAACACTAATCCATAGGCTTCCTTCTGGCATTTGCCCACCAATTTGTTGGGCAATGATTGATGGGGGCCCTTGGTCACTTTCCCATTTGTTGAGCGTTATCTTAACAATGTTGCATGAGTGAATTAACTTCAAGTTAAAAGAGACACTAACCACACCTCTTTCAGAGAACATAAAAGTCTTGTAGGCATACTGACCAGAAGAAACAAGTTGGATCATTTTATCAGTTGATGAGTCCTGACGGAAGCTTAGAAGCTTGTTTTTTACTGCACCTGTGGGCAAACCTGAACTGGATACAAAGGCAGTTATGGCCGTAGAAATTGCAGAAGGGATCCAGATCAGACTTAGGGTACTAATGCCAGAATTTTCCCCAAAATATCGAACGTTGCACTGTGCTGGAGACAATATCTCAAAACTGACGACATCTCCACCATTTACTTTTGCAGCACCAGATGCTGATATCGATGTGTCTCTGTAGTTGACGCCAGACTTAAAAATCTGTGTTAGTTCAGAGTTTGTTCCGTTGCGATTTATGTAAGAAAGCAAAGAAAAGCCTTCCCGCACACAAGTCGGACCCATGGAGTAGAGGGCTTGCTGGAAAACAAATTTGACAACGCCGGATTCAGTGAACTTAATGCTTCTTCCATCGTGGGACAAACTCACCATGTAGGGGTCAGACACAGAAATTATTTTAAACGAAGGTCTGTAGTTGGTTTGGTAGTGCAAGGCCGTGGACATCTGGGCGTTCATGGCCACAGCGCCGGTGTCATGAGATAACCAAAACAAGCTTAGCGGGGTGTTTAGCTCGTAAATGTGTAAGTCTTTACTTTGATTGCAAAACTGGTTGGGGCTTTTAAGAAAGACAGAGAGTGTTTGGCCGGGTTCCACCTCCGCCGCGCAACTTATACTGGTGCTCTGAAAATATTTCCCGTCTGGTTGTTCTATTCGCGAGCTGCTTAGCTCCTGTCCCTCCTCGCTACTATTCAACTTTAGAGAGAGCTGAAGAAAGTTCCGGCAGCTGTGCTTTACCGCAAAATTAAGGTCAGCCCACAACAAACCATGCTGTTTGAAAATGATTCTGTTGTTCTCTGGGGACAAAATGTCACACTGCAGCTTCTCCTTGATTTTTAGGTTTAACCCGGGGAAGACTTGCGAGTTGGTCATTTTTGGGGAAGGCAAGGAAATGCCGGCTGACCACGATTCCGACAACTTGATTTCACTGGCTGATGTGCAGACGGTATCGCTGTCAGCGGTGCACTCGAAGGCGACCACTCCTTCCTCGCACTCCGAGCAGGCTTGACACTCCTGTAGTTCTTTATTGAAGAAGTACTGGGCGCCACAGAGCCCCAAAGCTGCATCTTTCTCGGCAACACCAAGACATCTGAAGCCACCTATTTAAATAATAATAAATAAATAAAAACTTTTAAAAAAATATAATAATAATAATGTTTTTGTTTTTAAAAAACGCTCTCCGCTACAATGAGATTTCTCATATAAGTTTAGTGAGATCTCACCTGTATCTAGAATTGTCAATCATATTCCAATCCCATATGTTAGATAAAACATGCTAGGGCCTATTCACTAGCTGCAGAACTTAAAAGAGAACTTAAAAGAGAATAACAAAAATAGCTATTTGGAAATAGGAAACATTGCCTATTTTTGCAGCTCAGTTATTAATGTGTGATATTTCCTATTCCCTTGCACCACAGTTCAATGTTTATTGAATACACATCCTTAAAGGGATTCCTAAACTCCTAAACATGACTTATACTGTGAATAGGGAGTAAACAAAATTATGAAAAATCATATCTACATTGTGTTAGAAAACTTGCATGCAAATGCATAAGTAAGAGAAATATACGTTTTTAAATGGGTCTGTGGAGTCTCCTGCATATCTCATCACTTTGTGGCTTGATATGCAAATCACACATTTCCCATTGCAATTTAGCATATCAAGTCACAGGTCATGTCATTAGCAGGAGACAGTACAGGCATATTTATAACATTACACCCCAAACTTTGGTTATTATTTAGGGAAAAAAAGAAAAAGCCCTAAATATAAGCCTACGACTTTTCATGTAAACTGTTTATTTATATTTAATACAAATGATGATTGAAATTAATGCATTTTTTTGCTTCTATTCCCTTGATTTGCTAGTGCAGACGTAGCAATGCATCCACAAACTTGTCCTTCTACCCCCTAGATTACCATTCTGCCCCCAGACTTTGCAATCTTAGCCATCTGACATGTCAATCTGCCCCCAAACTTGCTAACCTGCCCACCAGACTTGTCACTGCATCCACAGACTTGCAAATCTGCCTCCAGACTTGCCAATGGATGCCAAGATTTTCCAATCTGGTTCCACCAGACCTCCCAGGAATGGAAAGGGCCCTACAGACTTACCTGGTGTCTAGTGGGGGCAGCTGGAGGACGTCTTTTTCCAATTTTTTTTATTGTCTACATTCTCAGTATGAGCAATGATTAGGTTGACAAGTTTAAATGCATTGCTCAAAAATTAAACATATTCAGATTAACCCCCACAAAAATAACGTTTTGCGATAAATTAGATGGAATCTAATAGGTCTATGCACTAAAATTCGACTCTCATTTTGAGACTAAGTCACATACGGCACCCGAGTTTGACTTAAAAAAAACAACCCAGGTTTGAATCTTCCCAATTGATAATAATGGAAGGGGAAATTAGCAAAGCTATTTTTGACACTAAGTCGAATTCGGCAACTGAGTTTGAGTCTGAAAAATAACTTCAATCATTTTGAGTCCTGGTAGGTCTGGTGACAGGCTGGAAAGTCTGGGGATGCATTGACAAGACCTCCAAAGTCATATTTTAGTCAATACACCCATAAGTTCTATTTGAACTAAACTCCATAACTGTTTCCCTTCAATGAGGCATTGTGTGTGCCCCTCTAAGCCAATGGGACCCTATGCATCTGCATATTATTTGCAGAGATGGTAATGCGACCATTGCCTGTATGTAGAATGTATAGCTAAATGAAGAGAAACTAAACAAAATGAACAAAGCTCCATAAATCAAAGTAAAGAAGCACATGAGATGCAAAGAGAGAATCTTGTACTGATCACCCATTTAAAAAAAAAAAGTAAAATCAAAGGGTATAAGAAAAAATCATAAAATGATAACCCTTTGACATTACATTATTCCTGAAAGTTGGTGAACAATACAATATTCTGTCTTTACATCTATGTGCTTCAGAAATTATACTATGTTTGCCAAAAAACCATCATCAACTTCATCTTTATATGATTTACAGTAGCCTGATATAATGCAAAATCATTGTCATCAGTACACTTCTAAAGTACTACCTAGTATGCTCTTTAAAGCACCATTGACAGATAAAGATATAGAATCTTATCATTCTACAATACTAAAGAGTTCAAAAGAGTAAAAACAATAAACTAAATAACATTCTAAAGCAGTTTCAATGTACATGTAAAATAATACCTGGAGTATTTAAACACTTTATCCTCTCACCACAGATACTAGGTGAATCCATACATTCATCTCGGTCCTGAAAAAAAGATAAACATAAACTTTAATTAATAATGCCGGCTTAGAATTTCTCCAACCAGCGTGAATAACATATAATGTTGCATACCAAATATAAGGCAGGTATCAAAATATATGTCTTCATATTATTGTTTCATTAGTTCAGCAATATTACTACTGAGCTTTGATACAATTGTATCTGTGCACCCAGGAAAAAAGGTTTAAATGTAATATCATGTCAGTTATTTTTGCCCCCGCCACAACTGTCTCCGTCAATTAAGTTCTATGGTAACCCTAAGCAAGTGTGGACCTAAAGCAGCTCCTTATTTCACTTGTATAGTAGACCCATCAATGAATCTATGAGCAAATTACTTTTCCCCCATTCTGAATTCCAAGCATAGCTGTGAGCATGTTACTGATTAGTACTTTATTATATTGCTTAAAGGCTTTTATTTTAACATTGATGGTTTTATTCCTATGTTTGCCGAACACATGTAATTTGGGTTTTGCATCTTTTTATATGACACAAGTTGGAGAACGGTGCCAAAATCAGTTGTTAATGACTGATTTTTTAGAAGGTCACTTCAGTTTTCCAGATCGCGTTTGGCAGTTACAGCTGAACCCGGGTATCATGGTTATATGGGTTTGTGTAAATTAGTGTAGATACACCTAATAATCCCACTCATGATAATATTAATAACATCCAAGGTGATAATGGCTACCTAGGTCATTTTACAACTCTTGTTTTCTCAGTTTCGTTGCCCAGATATAGGAGGAGCACTCTATTTTAGAGGTTTTGGTTTTAGAAATTGTCACAAAATGAATTTGGTGTTCCACCATGACTGGGGCCCCTGGGGGGTGCTGGGGGCCAGAAGACTCCCTGTGGACTATGGACCGCGTCGTTGGATATACTAGGTTTGGGGCTTTAAGAACCCTGTTTTCAGCTGGACTTCAAACACAGGCTCACTCCGGATGTCAGCCAGGATGTGTACCTTGGGATCCAAGCCATTGTGTCCAAGGGATCCAAGCAAACCCCTGTCATTATGTCACCTTACCCATTGTCTTTATGTCAGTCACTCAGTGTCCTGTTGTAAAGTGATGTCCTTTAAAGTGATGTCCTTTAATTAACAAGTTACTTTAATTGAGTGTACTCTGTATGCATCTGAACTTGACACCTCTATATCCTGAAAGATGTGAGGCAGGATTTTCCCATTGTATGTCCTACTGTTAAACTGATTATGTTGTGTTCATTATATGCCTGTATCTTAATGTGGATTGTGTAATAAGGTTTACTCATTGTATGTGAATTCCTATTTGGTTTGCAGCCTGGAAGTACATGCCAGATGAGAGCCAAATATTGTCATATACGGTTGATGTATTCCTAGTTAATAGTATACATTGTATACTAAATGCCTGTGATATCATTATGTCTGTATATAAGCCTGTGTTGTTTTCACAGCACCTAACTGCTACTGGTCCTGTCTGCTATTTGGGTACAAAAAGAAAGGTTCCAGGAAAGACTTGCAGGGTAAATTACGAACTTCAATAGAGGGCAAAGGAGGTGATTTCCTACAAAGGACAGAGGTGCTACCGGCCTTGGGTAGCCGAAGAACTGTGACAGTCCATAGAACATCATTAAGTGGGCCTTCACAAATGTCAACCATGAACATTGCTGGTACCTACCCCTGCACTTGAAAGAGTAGCTGTAGGTGATGCTTCATATCTTGACCCTCTGTTAGATACTATCTGACTATGCCTGTCTTGGCCACCTTTGGTGATATCCCCCACCCCATTGCTTCTGTGTGATCACTGAAGAATCGAGCGCTTTTAACCTAGAACCTGCTACTGGGTTCTAGTCCAACTTTGCATAAATATCCTATCATCCAGCACATGGCGGCTCAATCCTTTTAAATACCTGCACTTCTACATATACAACCAAGAAAGTCTAGCCTGATGGAAATGGAATTTTTCACAACGGGAAGGAAAGAAACAAAATAGAAATTGATAGCACGTACTGTGCAAATATTTTTCTTATTTGCTTTAAACCCTTACACTTTGTTATCCTTGAGACTTCCTTGGGGGATAGAGTTTTGCCGGCATATTTAGTTTCATTTCTTTAAAACTATTCACTGAATGAATTATTGTTTCGACATCTTAAATTGTATGTTTGAATACATTGACCCCTTGCCTCCGGAGCAAGAGGGAAAGTACTCTTCAGACAAACATGTTTTATGCAATAAATTATCTTTATAGCAAAACCAAAAAGATGGACACCTTAAGAGCTCAGTTCAGGGACTGAGTTCTAAAGGTTCCACAGACTCCTCCTGAAAACTATAGAGGTATTGTGCAGAAACCCTTAAAAGACAATAATATAAACGTATATTATTCACTGAAAGATTGCATTAAGTGTAGGCATTTTAAATAGAACCAGGGGGCGGACATGTTGGTTTGAATATTGCTTTACACTCAAGATTTGAAACAACATGTCCGCTCTCTGATAGACTTATACAGACTTAAGGGGGCTCAATAAAGTACTTTATTTGTATTCTTTTATTCAAGCATTTATTTTTCAAATGTTACACTTGATGCAATTTTCAGTTACACATACGCTGATTTTATACTGAAAGTTGGCATTTAACATTTAGAATAATCACAGTCTATACAAAATGATTTTGACAGCCTGGTTTAAAATTTACTATCTCGCCTCATTGAGAGTGCTCATCCACATTCTATTTCGAAAACTTTTATAAGAAAAATGTGTAGTGACCTATATTCTGCTGAATGGATCACTTTTTTTTTTTAAATTCTTCATTTTTTAAGGTTTTTTTTAAATGTATATTAAAATAGAAAAAAAATCATGTATTTAATTGGAATATAACATTGTATTTTGCTGATCGGCATATTTTATACAAATAAACTTTAACTTAAGAGAAAAGTAGAGGAAAAAAGTCAAAGATGAATGAAGAGGAGACAATGGAGGAGGCAAAGGGGTTAACAATATGTAATCATTTTCTAAATTATCCTTCTAATATGTTTTGTTGATAAGATATCACTGGTTACGTAGAGTAAAAATCAAGGTTCTACTATTGGTCTGTTAGTCTGATAGATAAGACTTGGATAATGCCTATATTGCGTTGCCATAGTGTCATCCCACATTCACACAGTGGAGAAAAGTAAGTATATTAGCATACCTCCCAACATTGTCCCCCGGCGCATCAAGATGCCTAGAGGCGGAGTCTAGGGAGGTGAATAACAGCTCTACCGCTAAGCACTTGTCAGTTTCGCGATGGCTTCAGATTCTGGCGTAAGCAAGAAAGCCTTCTCCAGTGTCTGGGACACCAGAGAACGTGATCAGGACTGCCGGATTGGTCCAATGAGCTCTACCTCTGTCCCAATAAGCAGTACAGATGTAGAGTTGGGTGGGACAGCGGGACAGACCTTCCAAACTGGGACTGTCCCATGCAAAGCGGGACAGTTGGGAGGTGTGTATTAGTGCTTGATTTCTAACCTACTATGTTAGTATTATTTTTTACACAACACTTCATAGAAAAGTGGTTTAAAAAAAATCAGCAAAACAGGAGCAGTGTATTAAAAATTTTTACATTTTGGCATCACTCCACCAGCTAATCACTTCAAAGCGTGTCCTATTCAAATATTCTACGGTCCACATGAAGGTCAGTCTGACTAAAGGGAACGGCACCATTGGGATGAAGGCACAAAGACGTCTACAATTTATACAATTTCACCGGACCCAATAAAATGAGGTAGAATTAGTAGATTAGTATAGAAAATAGCATTGTTTTATGTCAAATTATCTTAAATAAAATAAAAGGGTTTATTTTTACGCTTAACTTTACTATATTTACTATATAATAAACTGACATACATGGCACCACCATCTATTAAAGGATAAGATGTATCGATGTCCAGCAGACCATGTAAAACGCGTTGCCTCACCTGACAAATCCGATCAATGTTTTCAGAACAATCGGACAGCTGGAAAAAGCCAGCGGGACACACTGTGCATTTTTCACACTGAGGAGGAGTCTTCTGAAAACTGCAGAACTCATCACTTTCACAGGAGCCACAAGACATCTCAGCTCCCTTGATATCGATCACTTTAGCTTCCACGTCGACCTTGTGCACCGAATAGGTCTTTTGGAGATGGTTCCTGACCTGGTTCTGCAATCCTTGAAGGTGTGCCTCAAAATACTGCTGGATGTCTTCCTGCAAGCTCTGGAAGGACATTTGCTTTACCGTATCGAACAGGATGCTGTACTGAACTTTAATCATATCCATTTGCTCATACATTTTCCTCTGCTGCTCTATAATTTCCCGTTGTTGGCTAACAAGCAGGTTTTGTTGCTCTGACAGTTTTTGCTGCAGTTCTGTGATTGTCTTTTGTTGGTTTTTTAGGGATTCTACAAACTTTTCTTGACCTTTCGCAAGCTGAAGATGAAGAATAAGTGCATCTTCGGAGGGCACTTCATTTTCGCCTGAAGGAAAAGGAAACATCTTGTAATTATTTAAGAACAGCCTGAAGATAAATTTAAAAAAATACAGTTTGCCCCCCTCCTCCCCCCTTCCCCAATCCCCAGTACTTACCTACTTTCTGCTCTGTCTCCCGCTGTTAAGCCGATCTGTGGCTGTGAGGGAGGGTTGTAAGCTCCCCTTCAGCCACGCGTCAATAAAGTTTGTTTTAAAAAAAAGTTTAAACAAACTTTATTGACCGCGCGGCTGGAGGGGAGCTCACAATGCTTCCCTCACAGCCACGGACCGGCTTAACAGCGGGAGAGGAGACAGAGCAGAAAGTAGGTAAGTTAACCCTTAGCACCCGGTGTATAAGATGATACCCGGCGTATAAGATGACCCCCCAAATTTTTAAAAGATTTTCCTGGGTTAAAAAGTCGTCTTATACGCCGGAAAATACGGTAACTTAAACAAATTGCAAAGGTGAATCTCCACAGATTTCAAATGGTACTTCAGTTATCCTAAGACCTCAACCTAAAAAGTACTATCTAGAGGTTTATGCAAGTGTTTAAATTCTAAGGGCGCCATAGCTGCTCTCATTAGCTCTAAACTTGGATTTCTGCAGGTATTTTTCTGGGAGGAGGAGGTGAACAATGCATTACAGTTTACTGTCCCTTTCCCTCCCGGCCAACACCACAGAACACTCATTCTACCATGTTGTTGGAGTGAGAATTGTTGCCATTCCCTGTGGCGCTGTGGGTTGCAAGGCCTATGCATTCCACAAACAGCTTGCTGAGACCACCGCTGACAGATGGAGGTGTGAACAGCCTTTTTACAGCATGAAATGGGGTTTGTGCACTCCACAAAGCCCTACTACCATGTGTGCGGATCCAGCAGTTTTGTGGTGAACAGTAATCCTTTTTGCCCCTCCATGCAGACATTAATGTAAACTTGCTTAGTGAGACTAATTTTTTGGCAACCCTAGGCAAAAATGTACTTTGCTGCCCCCTCCATGTATTGATGTCATTTAAGTCATGGACCACCCTGTCCATAGTCAGCAAGACTCCCCCTTATCAGTGTATAGCTGGCCAGACATACGTCATACAATATAACTCCCATGAAAATTGTATTAATCAGAAACAGAAGAAGGTACCATCACAGTATAGTTATCCAGACACAGATGGTATATATTAGTGATCACATCAGTTCAGACATGGTACATCATTGCACCCATGAGTGTATAGTGAGCCAGAGATAGATGTGGTACATATTCCCCCCAAATCCCTTGTCACATAACCAGAACCCCCAAACCCCATACCACAGTATGCAATCCTCCAAATACCTCGAGACAGCATTAAAGCCCCTGTCAAACTTCCTCTAAAATCCCTTGCCACAGAATCAGATCACCAAACACCGTGAGAAAGCATCAGATTTCCCCAAACCTCATAACATCACCAAATATCCCCTGAATCCCTCATCACATCCCCAGATTTCACCCAAATCTGTTGTTAATTCATAAGATTTCCCCCAAATCCCTTATCGCAGCATCAAATCAGTCCAAACCCAAAACCCATCAGTCCAAAAAGTTGTCAAAGAATCAGATCCCCCAATCCACTGGTTATATCACCAGATGCCCCCCAACCACTCATCACACCATCAGATCACCTCAAATCCCTTGTTACATCATCAAAACCCCAGTCCCTTCCTCATCTCTCCTCATCTTTCATGCTATACCATGACTACTCTACATGACTCTGTCAGTCAGAGCATCAGGGCATCAGGTGACCTGGAACCTAGCCTGGCTAGAAGCGCTCTCCAATGCCCCCAGAGCTGGCGCTACATAGGCAAAAGCGTAGTTTGCCTAATGGTAGCACCAATTCGAGATGTAAGTTAATACCTAAGCTTGAAGTCAACTCAAGCGCAACTTGGAAACATTAGGGAATTGGGATGGGAAATCAAACTGAAGGAAAAGTACAAACACAATGTTTTAGGAGATGTTCCTATCATTGGGATTAATTAGGACTGGTCTTCAGCTACATTGTAAATTGACCTATTTAGAATCCTAGGATACACTTTTTCATTTTTGGAAGCTGTTTTATACAACAGGATAGATTTAATGTAAAAATACATCTGCTTTGTGTAGATAAAAAAATTATTTTGGTATCATCCCTTAAAAATATGAGATTAAATCATCTGACTCTTGGAGTAATTTTTCAGTGTCTGGATTTCTTAACATGTAACAGAGGGATACTAGGCTTATCTCCAAATCCTAGGCTTATCTCCAAATCCTCCCCCAAGCTAAAATTGAAACACTTTTACAGATGACAAAATGATACGTGAATCACATTGTGCCCGGTCTTATCTAAACTAACGGATGGTGCACCTGATGTGGCTTAAAATGAGTAAAATGTAATTGATACATTATGTCAGGGAAATATATAATGAAAATTATACTGTAGGTTCCATCTCTGCACTTATGGCATCCACAAAGACAAGTATGGTCTACACGTTGGCGAGGTCACCCCTCGCCAGTTAAGCATTGTGAGATGCAGACATCAGCCTTACGAGAGGGCAGATGCATACGTATCCATTCCCATACTGGCAGAAGGAGCAGCCAGTTTCCAGCTGTCGTAGACAGTCGTTCACTGCTACTGTGCGACACCTCTGTTATCCCATGCCGCACCAACAGAGGGAACCCTATCTAATTCCCCTCTATTGGTGCCATTCAAAAATTAAGGTCTTCCACTGCATTAGCAGAGAGAGACTGTTAGGGTTGCCACCTTTTCTTCAAAAAAATACCGGCCTTGGTACTGTCTCCATAGACTTAACATTGACCTGATGCCAGTTTTTTACCGGCCTGCCGGTAAAATACCGGCCAGGTGGCGACCCTAGAAACTGTCAGCTCCTAGAGACCCCAATCATATACAGAGGGCAAGCCCCTGCATTGATTAACTGAGTGCACACTGTCAGCATGCACCAGCAAACGAAGAGCTCTGCCTCAGCTGGGAGGCAGCGCTCAGAGATTCATGTCGGGTTTCCCCCAAGCAGGTGGCACAAAATTTAGTGCCACTTTAAGCCCTGTGGAAAATGATTATCAGATCCTACTGCATGCGTTTTGATGTCTGCATCTGAATACAGGTGAATACTTTTTCTAACCACTGATATGCCTCACCGACCATTTTGTAAAGGATCCAGGCAGGATGTACCGTGTTATGTTCAGGAGTTTTAATTTCCAGCACATTTCACAGTCTCAGTAAAGACGTACATCATCTTAATGTCACTGATTTTGCCCTTCACACTCATCTGCACTTTCATATTTCAAACTAGGGAACAAAAGGCTTGAATTAGAAATCCTTCGCTTTCTATTTCATGAGGGGTGTTATTACCTTAGCATGAAACATTACATTGTAAAAGATGATCTTTATGGTCTAGACCAGGGATAGGCAAACTACAGCTCTCCAGCTGTTCCAAGACTACATCTCCCATACTCATCCGCCAGTAGGGTTGCCACCTTTTCCTCAAAAAATTACCGGCCTTGGTACTGTCTCCATAGACTTAACATTGGCCTGATGCCAATTTTTTACAGGCCTGCCGGTAAAATACCGGCCAGATGGCAACCCTGTCCGCCAGCCTCTTAGCTGAAAGAGCATTATGGGAGATGTAGTCTTGGAACAGCTGGAGAGTCAGAGTTTGCCTACCCCTGGTCTAGAGGACCGTACTATCCGTAAGGGTCCAGAGTTTTTATTAGTCTGCCCTCGGTTGTGAGATGGACTGTAGTCAACAATACAAGGGCATCAATTGACTGGAGTTTTGTGTAGATTGAGGCCTACGGCCCCCACGAGGCTCACCCTGCTTGCTGGTGGGCAGACCATGTCAGAGCTTATAGTATTAGCAGTGAATGCAGAGACAGAAAGGGTTAAAGGTACAGCCATATGCCCATGTGTGTGGCACATGAGGGGATAGTGCTACACACTAGGTACAGTGGTGCAGTGGAACAGAGAGAATCAAGTTATATTTTAGACACATTTATAGGTAACTGTACTGTGATAACATGCGATTCTATGTCATTGATCTCATTTTTCGGGAATCTGCCTCATACAGTGGGAGAATTAACATCAAAGGACTATCTGAATCCTGTTAGAAGACACAAAACATTCCTGAGATGCACCAGGGACTATATAGCTGTGATATGAATGTGATAATGATTGCTTATGGCAGAGGCTAATATGGTCCAGGTTAAACTGATCGTTTTGCATAGAGAGTCGATTCGTTAAGCCTCAAATATGAGTTGAATGTGTAGGAATCAACTGCAGGAGAACCTGTAATTCAGCCATCAGAAAAACATATGTAACTTCAGTTGAATCATAGAGCTGCATTTAAAATCCATTGAATTCCATAAAATGTAGCCGAACAGTTTTTTTTCCCCCCACATACATCCCCCTCAGGGCAGTCTCAGCCATGAGCATTGGGGGGGATTTGCACTCAATTAAAGGACCCTCTCTTCACAAGATGCCTAAAGAAGCAATGGAAGCAAGTTATTAAACAAATCTCAGGACCACCAGTTCCCTTATCCCCGCTATACAATACTCCTGTGAGTTCTGGTAGGGATAAACAAACCAGTGATTACCTTTATATACTTTCATAGTTGCATAGTAGTTTAGGTTGAAAAAGACTTGTGTCCATCAAGTTCAACTCTTTTGCTATTGGTTGTTTACCACTGTTGGTCCAAAAGAAGACAAATTCAGCAACTTCTAATTCAGCTTCCAATCTGGGGAAAAAATCCTTCTTAACTCCAAATGGCAATTATATTTCTCTCACTAAATAAATATTAATACCTATACTAACATAGATAGCCCTCTATGTTCTGCTTCATAAAAAAAAAAATATCCAGGCCCCTTTTGAAGGCATCTATTTGCTAGCACCACCTCTTAAGGCAGTGAATTCCACACCTTTATTGTCCTTAACAATAACAAATCCCTTCCACTGTTATAGACTCCATCTCCTTCTTCAAGTCTTAGAAGGTGACCTCTCATCCTATGCACTATTCTGTTAATGAACAGGTCTTTAGAGAGCCCTTTATATTGGCCCTGTACATATTTGTATAACATTATCATGTCCCCTCTAAGACGCTGTTTCTCATGTACAGCATGTACAAATTTCTAGACTTTCTTCACAACTAAAACCTTGTAGTCTTGCTTGTTAATTCACAACAGTTTCCTCCTTGAACAAAATGCATTTGCTAATCATCAGATATATAGGAGACAAGTAGACCGACAGACTTGTAGTATTAATACAAAGTTTGCCAGTTCAGGCAGTCAACTGAGAAGCTTACAAGACTCGAACATATAAGTTATATCCCTTTAAATCTAACCCCAGCATAATAATAACCATATAATTAAAAATTAAAGAGATGGGAAACATATGTGAATGTTGGAGCCCTGAGGATACTATTCCGATTTACTCGAACGATACAAAGACAGTCAAAGCTTGCAATTCCATCATTCGTAGCACACAATCTATCAAAACAGAGTTAAGCCTGCCTACAACCTTAAATAAGATATAATTCATGATTAGAATGTTTTATGAATTTGCCACGTGTTTACTAAACCTCCTAGTAGGGATGATACTAAACATGACCAAATCTATACATACAATATAATTATCAGGTATGAAGAGCTAACAATTAAAATATTAGCAGTAATAGTCAAATATTTTAAAAAATAAGTGATCCCTAGTCCAGAATTATTTTCTTAAAGTAACAGTAGTGCTTTAGCCTCCATTCCTCTTATATAAATAAGTATATTTTCAAAGCTAGGGGGCTTACCTATTTTTACATTTCTTGGTCCAGAAAGTTTACATTTTATAGTACACTGGGGGTGGCCATTGATGTTTTCTAATCTGTGCCTGTTCTGGTCACTGACCATTCTTAGACTCCTGCATGTTAAGTAGCTTAGAACAATACTAATCCACAAGCAGCTTCCCTTTCATTTATTTTGCTGTTATTTCCATGGAACTTTGCTATTCCTATGAAGCGGGACCCACGAAAGAACAAACAGGGCTCTTAACTTTTAGCTACAAATCTGAACTTCAACCTGTTTACTAATTTTATATAGAACCGATCCATAACAGCCCATTTTAGAGTGCAAAATATTCTGCCACACACATGTTACTGGAAGATATCACCATGGAAGATATCATCTTCCATGGTGAGGTGCTAGGAGGTGCTAAAGTAGCACCGCCAATGAAAGGGTTAAATGTAATTGCTAACATTTCACATCCTAGTTTACACAGATAGTGGATGGTGTGTCTAACCCCATCTGTTGACATACCAGGGTAAGAAGGGAATAATCAAACAAAGCAGTCACTCAATCCGTCAAATCTCATTTACCCCAAGGAAAGGGTGTTTAATACATTGCAACATAATGTGTCCACTGAACCACCGATTCCTGATAATTCAGAGCATAGACGGAAAGCAAGAGTTAAACGAACAAAGTCTTCTACAAAAGCAACTGGCGCTCGGAATTGTAAAGCAGAGAAACTTAGTAAGAGTTACTCAAGCTCTGTATTTATCCATGCATTGGTCAAACATCACAAAGTCAGTAACAGTGACATAATATTTCATGTATAGAAAGGTCCACACAGCATGTTGCTAAGATTATTTAAATGGAAGATGAATAAACAGAAGGCCATGTGATCTTTTAATATAAACAATAACTACACAGGAATATACACATCAGTGGAAGAGAAGAACAGACTGACACCTACGGGATATTCACTAAATGTGAACTAACTAGTGAATCGGGTTGGCACTTCAGATGTTGTGGACTACATTTTCCTTGGTGCATTACGGCTGTAAGAGCATTATGGGAGACGTAGTCCACAACATCTGGAGTGACGAAGGCTGCCTACTCCTGCTGTAGATGAATGCTATGAGTTTATATTGAGATATTCTCTGGTTTTCAAGTATGTCCTGGGGATGTTGCTTTTACCCAGTCTAATGTAGACTCTCTTTGTCTACGGAAGGATAGCCCACCAGGAAATGAACCGGCAAACCTGATTCTACAGATGGTGCATTAGTCCACTGAGCGATCTCACCAGCATAAGTGTGTGTGTAGCTTATACGTGTTAATATTACTAATCGGCTTGTACGTTACCTGGAACTTGTTTGGAGAGAAGAACTGTATTTTTGCCGCTATACTTGGGTTTACTGTGTGTATCTATCCTCACAGCTTAGTGAACATCTCTGTACCATGCAGATGTGAGTCTTTTAGGGCATTAATAAATGATACTGTCTACCATGTATCACATCACCCTGTGTTGTGATATCAAATACAAATGAATTACTACAAAGGAGACAAATTAATTTAGATATAATGTCCTTTGGTGAGGTCATAAACAGGAGACGGCAAAGACACATTTCAAATATTATTCTCTTGATGAATTTTCTGATCAGGTAGTGATGAATTACGAATAGAAAACAAAGTGATCAACGTACCTGGCTTGATGTCACAGGTGAGCTGGACTCCCAGAGGGGCACCTAGTTCAGAGGTTGGATACTGTAAGTCTGGCATCTCCCCAATAAAATGTGCCGCTCTGTCTGATAAACGCACTAACCCTTGTCCCTCCACAGAGGGGCAACCATCCCCAGTGCATGGAGTCCGGCTCTTAGACTTCATACGGATCCTCAAGGGCAATTTGCACTCAATGCCTTTGCACTCTCTAGTGCTGTTAATCGAAACATGTTGTGGCGCTCCCCATGTGTCAGTGGCACCAGCGGAATCCTCAACTGAGGAACCAAAGGCCTGTGGAAGAGTTCTGCTGGGTTGCAGATATCCATGGCTGGTGGTCATATGCTGGTGGGAACGAGAGGCTCTGCTTGCCCTTGCCGTGCACCTTGCACCCACACATGGCCTTGGCTGTTCACTGTCTGATAAGCTGCTAGCACAGGGATGACCCCCTTGGCATTTCTCTGCTGGAACCTTGCTGCTTTGCAGCAATAAGAGAAGACCGCTAAGAAAAACAGTGGACCAACTCTGCAGCATGATTATCTGCAAAACAAAACAGTCATTTAAAAGAAGAATCATGCATATAACACAGCTTGTACCACTAATCCCACATAGATGTTTGTACTATGCAACATATAAACTAATACATACAAACTGATCACACAGAGATGTTTGTACTATGCAACATATGAACTAATACATACAAACTGATCACACAGAGATGTTTGTACTATGCAACATATGAACTAATACATACAAACTGATCACACATAGATGTTTGTACTATGCAACATATGAACTAATACATACAAACTGATCACACAGAGATGTTTGTTCTGTGAAACATATGAACTAATACATACAAATTGATCCCACAGAGATGTTTGTACTGTGCAACATATGAACTAATACATACAAACTAATTCCTCAGAGATGTTTGTTTTATTCAACATATGAACTAATACATACAAACTAATTCCTCAGAGATGTTTGTATTGTGCAATATATACACTAATACATGCAAACTGATCCCACAGAGATGTTTGTACTGTGCAACATATAAACTAATACATACAAACGAATTCCACAGAGATGTTTGTAGTGTGCAATATATACACTAATACATACAAACTGGTCACACAGAGATGTTTGCACTGTGCAACATATGAACTAATACAAACAAACTAATCACACAAAGATATTTGTTTTATGCAATATGTAAATGAATATATACAAACTAAACAAAACTAGCAAACACTGTGCATGACCAACATGTAATAAATGCAAAACTTTAAAAAGTACTATTAAGCAGTAGCTTCCTATGTCACAGCATACTTTCTTCACACTGTGTTGTAAAGAGAGGTTTAATTGCTGGAGGTACCTTTTGGAGAGGCGTGTAGAGTCAAGTCTCCTGTGCTGCTACCATCAATTAATGACTTGTCTTCAGTTCAGAGATCTCAGACTATCCAAAGTAACTGACCTCCAAGAAAAAAGCTGGAGAATGTAATGTGTAACATTCCTCAGTCTTCATTAGCTTCACATTTCTCAGAGCCCACCCCTTAACCCTCTGCACACTCCATTCAGCTTTATTTTAATTCACCTTCTAAAAACCTGTATTCTAGTTTTCAGACGTCCAAACCCAATACAGTTAAACGCACACAGCACAGAAACCAAAAGTACCTGTGACGGCATAAATAATCCATTCTACTCTTTCTCTGAAAAATACATTATAAGTGCAAAGTTGCCGTGTGGACTGGTTACCCCATGCCCCCACTGTGACTGAATAGAGAAGAATAAGGTGAAACGTTAGTGACTAGCTAATCCAAAGTCACCGCTTTCGACTAATAATGGTAGCTAAGAGGAGGAATGCTTTTAACTTATGTTCTAGTCAGTCACTCCACTTCTACAGACTGTCTGCTGTTCCCCAGCTGACATTAAACATTAAAAAGACCTTTTTTTTTTTACTGAGATTTAGTCTAGAGTTTGAAAGCTATAGGATTTCAAGAGCACTTCCTGCATTCTTTCAGGAATTGATAATTTACTTAGCAAAACAAAAACAGAAGCCAGAAATAGGGATATCTAAAAGACCCTCGGCCTACATGTGAATAAACCAAAGCCGTTTTTTTGGGGGGAGATGCTGGGGGGGGGGGGGGGGGGGGGAATTCTGCAGAAAACATTCCAAAATATTTGTGCTCTGTCCTGAAAAGAGAAAAATCTGAGAATTTCTGTTTTGTTTACCTGGGGGGCTGAACAAAGGGGTTCTCAAATATTTCTCAAACGTTTCCATTTATAAGAGACGAATTTAGTGTGCACTGAGCAACGTCCGTGCCCCCGCAGGGGGGTTTATAAACATATTATCGTGTAAGGCTTTGCCTCTGCTAGACTGGAATAAAAGTACCTCTTTGAATGTCTAGTGGTGCAAGAGTAAGTTGACTTGTGAGAAGCCTAGAGAAGAAGGAGCAGGAGCATGGTATTGTTCTAATTATGCCTCTCCCCAGCTGGACTTTCATGGACCTATGTGTCCATTTTGGGTCGTTATCTGAAGCCTGTTAACAGGAACCAACCCTTAATCCTAGAGAATTGATGTGTCCCTTCTTCCAGATTCCACTTTGCGTCATTATCTGCTGCCTGGTAACTGGATTGCGGCCTTGTTCTCAGGTTTTATAATATAACTAGGCTTTTTTCTGGGGACTTCTACATTCCTGAGGGTCACTAGGACCCCCAATCACGTAGGAATATATCACACAAATATCTCCAGTAGGTTTCCTCAATCTTTCATACTTACATATCATTATATAGTAGTTTAGGATGAAAAAAGACTTGTGTCCATCAAGTTCAACCCTCTTTCTATTCCTGGAATTCTGCTTTCTAGATTTCAGCGGTGATTGCTCCTTGGATCAATCAGTCCTAAATTACCATTAATGCCTCTACTAAAATACTTGTCCTCTATGTTCTGGTTCGTTAAAAAAAAGATATCCAGACCAGACATGTGCAAAACTAAAATTTTCGTTTCGTTTTCGTCCATTGGGACGAAAATGTTATTTATTTAGTCTAAAATGAATTTCGTTCATTACTGCATTCGTTTCAGACGAAATTCGTTCATTATTTTCGTTTTGTTTTATTCGTTCTTACGAATCAATTGACCTACACATTCCATAAACCGAAAGTCTATAAACCAAACTTCGTTAAGTTTATAGACTTTCGGCTTATGGAATGCATGTAATACTATTGGCTTTCTATTAACCGAACTTGAGTCCCCATTCATAAGAATTTCTTATGAATGGGGACTTTAGTTCGATTTATAGAAAGCCAATAGCATTACATGTATTCTATAAGCCAAAAGTCTATAAACCGAAGGTCGTTCGGTTTATAGATTTTCGGTTTATAGAATACATGTAATGCTATGCTATTCTATAAGCCGAAAGTCTATAAACCGAAGGTTGTTCATTATGTCGGTTTATGGAATGTATGTAATGCTATTGGTATTCTATAAACCGACTCTATTTCGGTTTCTAGAATGCCAGTAGCACGAACGGATGAATGATTTTCGTTTATTAACCATTCGTTCATTCGTCTTTCGTTAGTTTAGCATTTTCGTTATTTGTTTTTCGGACGAATGGACGAAAATGCATTAGTCCGAAAACGAATGCACATGTCTAATCCAGACCCATTTTAAAGATGTCTAATGTATGCTGTAGCACCACCTAATCAGGCTGTGAATTCCATAGCTTTTATTGTCCTTACCGCAAAAAAGTCCCTTCCACTTTATCAAGGTTTTTTGGAAGTGATGATCTTGCCATAGTATACCCAATGCTAGACTGAGTCTCATAAGCTTTGTTGTGGGTATAATGAAGGCTGATAGAAACATCCAAAATATAACAGACACCAGAAGTTCTCCTAAAGCATGGAGGTCACTTACTGATTGCGGAAATTAAGCCTCTGCTTAAGCCCCTTAAGCTTATTCTTAGCTGGACGGCGAGGACGGGATGACTGCACTATTCTAAATTGTTACCAGTTTTCTATAACAAGGTTATTGGCATAATGATCTGATATACTGTAAACCTACTGACAATATGCTTCATTTCTACAGCTGATCTCCAACACCTTCAACTAATGTAAAGAGGTGAGCAGAAATAGATGGACTGAGAGAACACATAGGATGGTGCGCAAAAAACAGGTTACACTTAAATAAAAAATAGGGTGAGCTGGGAGCATTGTCTCCGGTGTCGCTATAGCACTACTAGTGGCTAGAGGCACCTTTACTTCCCTAGCTGTTAAAGGACAACAAAAAGGGTTTTTTTTTAGCTCTTGCTTCTTGATCCAATGCAAAAATGTGGATCTCTCTTTGGACTAGAGCAGAGAAACTTCCACTATATTCAGACCCCGATCAAACTAGCCGGGCGAGCCACCCGCTCTGATTGGCTGAATGCACCCTGGCACTGTCAGTACGCGCACCAGCCTTGAGAACTGCTGTGTCTCAACTGTGAGACACAGCAGAGAGTAAACCAGCATGTATCATAATATTCCTATGGAACATAAATCCATTCTCACTTCCTCCCTAACTCTACTGTGCTTAAGCATGGTCAAATACCAATATATGTCCAATATTCCTCACAGTAGATATTTACTGCACTTTGTGATGGACAATTTCACAAATTTCTATGGATCTTTACATACCTTGACAGGAACCATGGTGTTTTTATATGGACACTTTGATGTCCCGAACTTTGTTTTTGGTGCATTTTGGCTCATTTCAGTGTCGGAAGATTTCATCATGTAATTGACATTGATTTCTGAATAGCAAACATATTCGGAGGCACATTTGGTAGCCCATCACACACACACCCAGAAGAGCCTTGCACAGGTCACACACCCCAAAGGCTGGCCCTGGATACTGGTGTTCCTTGCCTTGTATTAGCGTAGACACTAGCATTGTTCATGGTGGTCATTTAATGGACTTTCGGATTAAATGTGACAATTTAATGATAGACGGTTCTATGGACCATCACAGATCTTGCCATGGACAAGTCACCTATCCCTGCTAGCTACACTTGGTGACTGGTTTAGTATATAGATCATCAGGAAGGTCACGCTAATGCATCATAGATATTAAGGTTGAAAAAGTGCTCAGGTCCATCAAGCTCAACCTTACACATAGTGCTCCTGCTGTCTTTGCTTCGATTAATGCAGAATCTTTACAAATAATGGGTAAATGCCCGGCAGGAACACAACCTTTAATGCTACAGAATAACTAGAGCACATTGTCTTATGAAAGAATCGTAAGCTTATCTTCCAGATGTTTTGCCCATCTTTTTTTGTTCTGCTCAATTTACCTGTCTTTCCTCTTCGGATAGGATCGAGTCAATTTGCCATTTCATTTTATCAGCCTCTCATTTACTCATCTGTCTATGAATCACCGCCCATTATCAGAGCTTTCATCGCCACTTTGGTTGCTTCAAACATTAATTTCAAGGCATTGTGGATACAGGTGCCCGTCAATAGGAAAGTTAACCACCTGCTCTTGAAAAATGTGACAGCCTGGAACAATGTTCACAGATAAGCACATGTTTATCCTTGGTTAGTTTGACTTGCAGGAAATTCCAGTTACCAAGAATCCAATCTTTCAGGGTCATGGCAGATGGGCACCTAACTTGAACCATCAATTTACATTTTGAAGTTGTCAAAATAAAGATGAATCCCCTCACCTCTTAGGTAGAAAAAAAAGAGTATGTGTACAGCAACAGTAGATATAATATATCACCTTTTTCTTTATTTTCATGAGTGAGACTGGACTCAGCTTGTTGGTAACAAAACTTTAAATCCTTTGTTAAGATATAACCATTATAGCAACTAGTATGTCACATGGACTGCTTCCTCCACCATGCGTTTGGAGGTACACCTTGCGCGTTTCGTCCCTTGTTTGGCCTTAATTGTAGGTTCCATGTCATCTGCAAGGGAAACTGGTCAATTTATGACACAGGGGTCTATTCACTGAAAGGAGGTTCATTTTACTGAATCAACTATACATGGTGCAGGGCCAAACCTGATGAGTTCCCCTTACAAAGAGTTGGCCCTGCATAATGCATTGTTAAAGTTTTTAAAGATTTAGCTACTCAATATTCCCGGTCAGCTGAGCTCTTCTAGCAGGATAACCATAACGTGTTTGGCCCTGTACAATATACAACTCGTGAGATTGAATGTTCAAATCATCTTTTAGTGAATTAGCTTCACTATATTGTACGCTCCAAAGTCGAGTAACATAGACGAAATTTGACCCTTTCAGTTCTCCAGTTTATATTATATTTATATTATATTTATATTAACATAAACATTTTTTACATTTTTAGAAATAATGTGTCATTTATTTAATTTTTTTTTACAGATTTTTCTTGTTTTACACTTCAGACCATATCGGGAGGACTTTGGCCATAGCCCAAATTCTCCCATTGACTTATATGAAAGGACTTTGGCTATATTCATTATATCCAAGGTCTTCCCAAAATAAACCAAAGTCCCCCCCATAGAAGTTGATAGGTAGGACCAAGGCTTCTACTTTGTTTTTGTGTCGGGAGATGTCGGCATGGAATTGATTTCCGAATTGCGGACATATTTGGAGGCATATCGGAGCTACCTGGTTAGCCCGCCTTGCCCCTGAAGTGCCCTGAACCCATCCACAATCCGGAGGCACCATTTTGGGGGATGATTATCGGTGCACACTAAGTCAACCCTATTATATCTAGTTTTGTTTTGCTTTGTGTGTATGTTGAAACAGTTCTGTTTTTGTTTTATTGATCTATCCAACCGTTAACAATCTAATTCAATATTATTGCCACCCCTGCCATGCTCTGATTTATTCTATTTGCTGCTGTGACTTGATATGCAAATGAACTACTGCAACAGGAAATGTGTAATTTGCATGTCAGGCCACAGGTGATGTCACAAACAGGAGACTCCACAGACACATTTAAAAACATGTTTTTTTTCTTTTATATCTGCTTGCAATTCCTCTAACACAACGAATAGAATTTTTTTGATAATGTTTAATTCTCTACAGTCACGATATAAAAAATGTTTAGGGTCCCTTCCATCGCAGAGTTGAATAAATAAGCCCTGATGACTTTAAATTGGTAGTGTAACTTTGGAGATAAACCTATTTACTTCACTATATATTTTTGTCCATAAAAACATATCACAAACATAGAAACATAGAATGTGTCGGCAGATAAGAACCATTCGGTCCATCTAGTCTGCCCAATTTTTTTTTGGGAGTACTTTTATTAGTCCCCCGTTCCCGGTCTTATAGCTAGGATAGCCTTGTGTCTATCCCACGCATGCTTAAAATCCTTGACTGTGTTTACCTCTACCACTTCTGCTGGCAGGCTATTCCATACATCCACTACCCTCTCAGTAAAGTAATACTTCCTGATATTACTTTTAAATCGTTGCCCTTCTAATTTAAGACTATGTCCTCTAGTTTTAGTATTTTTTCTTCTTTTAAATATACTCTCTTCCTTTCCTGTGTTGATTCCCTTTATGTATTTAAATGTTTCTATCATAAATGTTTCTATCACAAGCAGTGCCCTGATCTCTGGAAACTAAACTAACCCTTCCTCGGGAGTCATAGTTTAGTGAGCAAGTGGAACTTTCCTTGCTGATAAATCCTGGTTATACCATTTACAGTAATCCCAACTCGGTCAGGACAGTTAATGACAAACAGCTGTACAACCAGCTGTAACACCCTGACACGGAATCTTCTGTCATGCTCGATGCAGCACTATCTTGTAAGGGTTAAGTCGTATCATTTTACTAAAATGCTAGTCTGGGCTTATATTCCATTCAGTAATAATATATAGAGAAATCTGTTGAAATAAAAACTTTAATATGGGTGAATAACATTTTAAGAACTGATCTTTTCTAAATCGGAGGAATGATAATTATTTACAGACTCAAACAGGATACAATGGCTTGCGCTGCAGGAGTCTAAGCCAGATGCGACCCTGTATTTAAAGAGCCACTAAACTTCTTTTTTTTTTCCATGTCTGCTTCTAGCATAGAAGAACAAGGGAAAAGTACATTGACCCTAGTATGAGGATGATCTGGCATGTACTTTTAAAGTTACATGCCAGTTGAGCCTGACATGATGGCTGATAGGTGACTGTTGCGGACAGTCACCTATGTTGGGGGCATTTAAAAATCAGTGTCTCTCTATGTACCAGCAGAAAGTTTACACTGGACCCAACAAGCCCTATGCATATGTGTGTGGAGAGCCCCCGTCCTGATTGGCTGAGCACGCTAACACTGTTAGTGTAGATGAGTGTAACCATGCACCCTGGTGTAGGCACATCCAGTCTGTATCCAGGCATTTTTGTATCCTTCTTGCTTTGCTTACCTGTGTATTATTTATGCTCATTCCTGCCCTGTTTCTGGGATTCCCTTGTTCTCTGCTCTGATCCATTTCTGGGTTTCCGTTCTGCCTGTCATTGTTCCATTCCAGATGTTCTCTGATTCAGTCTTCCTTTTTGGCTTCTATATAAGTTTGCTTCTCTATAAATCACCCCCCGTTTCTGTTCAGTCCTTTGCAGCTATTACGGATATTCTGAAACAGTAAGAAAACCTTATAAAGCAGAATAAATTTAGAATTACAGTCGAGCTGCATGTGGGTTTTTAAAAAAAATTTAAGTTCTTAAAACGAAGTTTTCCATTTCAGCAGCCGCATGTCGACAGTAAGCCTAAATGGAAGTGTTTGGGAGACCAAATGAACATGTTCCTGTTACTGAAAATTCACAGTTCCAATTTAGCTCATGTTTAAACCAGATTTTTAACGGGGTTTGAACTGAAGCATGACTCAGTCTTCCTATCACAAATAGTGAAGAGTGTTATTAGTGTTTGAAAATGTGAATAATAGTTGTGCTCTTAGGGGGCTATTCACTAAAAATCTAGTTGCAGGTGAGTTGAGGGGAGATGAACATTTCACATGGGAAAAAACTGGTGTGTTTGCTATGAAGGCTGAAACTTACCAGGTTTGTCCCTGCACAATGTATGAGTAAACTGGTGAGATGAAATGTTCATCTCTAGTGTTGAGCGAACCCGAACCGCACTGTTTGGGTTCATCCCGAACATTACGGTTTTTGGACCCCAGACCCGAACACGGACATTTCACTGTATGTTCGGGTTGGAGTTCGGGGTACGGCGATTACATTGTATGTAATGCTATGGGCTTTCTATAAACCGAAATAGAGTCCCCATTCATACGAATAAGTCATTTGACCTATTCGTATGAATGGGGACACTCTTACCCACATTTTACTTCATTTTGCAGTCCTCTAGCCCTTTCCAGGACTTTTTTAGAGGCATTTTAGTGGCCAAAAGTTCCTGTCCCCATTGACTTCAATAGGGTTCGGGTTCGGGGTCAAGTTCGGGGTCAAGTTCGAGCACGGACCCGGACATTTTTTCGAAGTTCGGCCGAACCTGCCGAATCCGAACATCCAGGTGTCCGCTCAACTCTATTCATCTAACCTCAACTCATCTGTAACTCACGTTTTAGTGAATAGCCCCTTTTAGAATCCGGCAAAAAGTTTAAGTGCTTAGAATATTACACTCTGTGTATGGGTCTTCGTATTTAGCCACTATTTTTAATAAAGATTTGCACTTAACACAAGCAATGCAAACAAAGTTCTGTTAATGTAGACTATCAATCTCAGGCTATCAGGTTGTGCTGCTTTTCTATCTAAACGTTTTTCATTGGTGCTTAGTTCCATCTCCTACAGGATGCCCCTCCTGTGTGGAGCATTTCACTAATGTTAAAGGACAAGTGAAAAAATAAAGTTATGTTTAATGGAAAGATTCTAGTGTAGGCATTCGAAACAGAAATGCTTGACTGAAAGAATACAACTAAAGTATCTTATTGAGCCTTCTTCCTGAGGGGTGGACATCTTGTTTAGAATCCTGGGTCAACATGTGCACCACCTCTTAGTGCAATAGAAGCAAAGAGTACCAAAAATGTGCTTTACTTGTGTTCTTTCATTAAAGCACAGGATCACACATACAGTCACAATCACATAACTAATCAAATCCATGATCTCGCACACATATATTTACACGTTCACACATCCTCATGCACACAAACACACTCACGCATGCTCTCAAATGTATACACAATTAGTCACATTGTTATGCCCCTCTAACACTTACCTGCAATCCCAGTACTTTCTTGTCTCCATCTGTTATTCAATTACTCCACGATCACAGACTAGGCTGAAGCCGGGGCCCCGTAGTAGTGCCGTCTAGCCACGATCGCAATTGCGCTAGCATGGTATGCCGAGACCAGGGCCTAAAGTTTGTACAAGTCCAGAGAATATCATCCAGAGTTTACCCCATTCAAGGGGGGATCTATTTGCACCTGTAGAGGGGAAAGCTCCATTAGTCTCCTGGCAATGAAACATAGAGTTTTGTTCTTTAGAAGCACACCCCTCTGCCATCAAATCCAGTGAGGAGCTTGCCCAACAGAGGGGAGGAGTGGCGACCCACAGCACTATCAAAACTATTTTATTATTTTGTGACACTCTCGTGCTCTTATCCTTACCAGGGCACTCTGCCTATATACATCTGTGGACCACCTAGTAAGGGTTACTGGCAAGAGATAGTATCCCCTGCTCTATGCTCCGAAACCCCAACTCTGACACACATAAACACTGAGTCACACACACAGTCATATACACATGCAATCACACATATACACAATCACATGTATCCAAAAACAGTCACAAACACCCACCCACAGTCACATGCACTGATGCACACACAGTCACATAGATTTATGCAAAGTCACTCACACTCACATATCCCACTTGTACAATATATCTTATACCAGTTACAATATATCTTATACATGCTACAATATATCCTATACCAGTTACCATATATCTTATAAGAGCTGCAATATATCTAATAAAAGTTACAATATATCACATGCAAACTACAATGTATCTTATACAATCTACAATAAATCATATAGAAGTGACAATCTATCTTATACAAGCTAAAATTTATCTTATATAATATATCGTATAGAAGTAACAATACATCTCATATAAGTTACAATATCTCTAATACAAGCTTCAATAAATCACTTAGTATCAGTTGTATTCCTTTCCCTATTCCAGAAACTTGATGAATTCAATATAGTTGTTTGTGGAAACATAACCTATATCCATTACATTATATAGATTCACGCCGCATTCCTATTCAGAAACGTGTTTCTTCTCAGCATCACGGACCTTGCATCTGAATAGTTGTAAAGGTTTAACCTGTAATTAACAGCAGCTTTGAAGTGTATTATGGATTTATTACCAAGCTGTGTGTGTTACTGTTGCAATAAGATGGACATTGTTGTCCAAACATGTTTTACGTGACATTTTCACTCACATGAGTATTTGTTGCTTTTTTCCCCAACGTTAGCAGAAACTATGTAATTATGGTGCAATGTAATTAAATATTGGACATGTTTCTTGTTACTTTGTATAACCTCCTGCTTTCACTCTGCCTTATTTCTCAAAGTGATCAATTCAGCATTGTACCCATATGATGTCCCAAGAGGTATAATTTGATTTACATTTCAATGAATAGTTTACCAGTTGCCAAATAAGGGAAAGAAGAAAGAGAAGATGTACAAATTTGGAGGAAATGTATTATTATTCTTATTATTATTATAAGAGAAACAAATGATCTGCTTTTGCATTTAACAAGTCTAAATACTTTCTTTTTAAATGGACTTCATCACAGAAACAGTTCTGTGTATACTGTTAGAGACTAAAGGGTCTACTAAGATCGGGGCTTCTAACTTTGTTGCGGAATCTTCCACCATTTGCCCACTCAACATGGCTGATTTCAGACTGGAATCAAATTGAAAGCAAATTCCACCTACTCATACCCAAAATGGCCCAGAATCTGGCTGTAATGGTTGAATTTTGGCAATTTCAATTAACCAGTTTTTATTTGGAGAATTTAACTTGAAAATAAAATTAAATAATTTGATCACAAAAATAATAACATACAAATATAATATATTAACCCTTTAAGGACCAGGGATTTTCCTGGGCCAAGGACCAGAGCATTTTTCAATTTTTAATACGCGGTTTTTGAAACATAATTTTCCTCTCTCTCATTTAACGTACACATACAAGTTATATGTTGTTTTTTAAAGGACAGTTAGCGCTTTCTTTTGATACCCTATACATAAAAATGATTTACATTTTAGTATTAAAAAATACATATAAAAGATGAAATTTTTGAGGAAAAAAAAGTTTTTCCCCATTATTTTCCCAATAACAAGCTACATAACTAGTGCAACACTAACCCACTTATCCCCCCTAACTAACTAACTAAAAAAGAAAAATATTGGTTCCCAAACCCCCCATAACAAAAAAGACAGAAAAAAACTCTGAAGAGTGCGATGTCAGATCAGTAAAAATCATGCAACAGGCATGCAGGGGTTAAATTTTATTAAATAAATATATTAAAATTACCTTTATTTATTAAAAAAAACTTTATAAATTGTAAAAATAAAAAAATCTGTTAAAAAAAAAACTAAATGGGGGGCGTGTCCTAACTGGCGACCGAGCTGGACGTGTTGTAGAGGAGCTCCTCAGAGGCCTACGGGGCTAAACTGGTTTCAGACGGCATTACTCACGATACAGCACTGATTATAACCTTGCAGAACGTCTCAACACCGACATTCGAGAAAACAAGAAAAACTGATTAAGTTTATGACTCCAAAAGGGAATAAAAAAACAAATACTCTCACCGAGCCCGGATTCCAAGATGGCGTCTGTGAGGGTCTGGAACACGAGGAGGCATTCGATGGCGAGGACGCTACCTCTCTGGCATCAACTCCAGGTGCGATTACTGGAGAAGAAATTAAAGGGATGCTTACCACGCTCCGAACGCAGATCAAGGGAGACATTTCTGACCTCACAACAGAGTTTGCAAGGGAAATAAGAGAACTGGGAGATAGAACCACCAGAATGGAAACTAAAATGGACGACCTTGTGGACCACCACAATGACCTGTCTGACTCCCACAAAGATCTCAAAGCGGAAGTCCATAGCTTAAGAGAAAAAGTGTGGGACCTTGAGGACCGCTCCCGCCGCAACAACCTCAGGTTGAGAGGTATTCCTGAGGAGGTACAGCCAGCCTACCTAGCGGACTGGGTTCAAGGATTATTTTCCACACTCCTTCCAGATATCACCGGAACGGACACCTTGATTGATCGAATCCACCGACTACCGAAACCCAAAAACATACCCCCGGAGACACCAAGGGACGTTATACTAAGACTCCATTTCTATCACTTCAAGGAGGCTGTGATGAGAGTTGGAAGAGAGCTACAACCTTTACCTGCTCCTTACGACAAGATCCAGATATTTGCGGATCTTTCTCAACACACACTACAACAGCGCAGAAGCTTTCAAGCCGTAACATCAGCCCTTCGTGCGGCAAATATTAAATATAAATGGGGATTCCCCGTGAAGATTTTGGTCTCCCGACAAGGTTCCACCACGGTGTTCCGATCCCCAGAGGAAGGAGTTAAATACCTGCAGCTGTGGGAGATCCCATCGCAAAGTACAGAAGATCGTGACCGAGGAAAGAGACAACGTCTAACCAGGGATTGGACATCGGTCCCAGAGCATCGTGGACCTAGACGCCCAACGGAAACAGCCTAAAGAAACCCTTGACTTCGCAAGTCGTACCAAAGCCCCAAAAGTCGAGATCCTTTACCTAAAAGGAGGGCTCAGAGCTACGGCACGAACAGATCTCGCCCGACATTCATACTTCCTGCAAAAACTGTGACAATATCCACTTCTCCTGACTATCCCAAAGTGATAAAATAGACAGTGACAATGAAGATTTGGAAAACATCCGCTTCCACTGAGTGATGAGTATTGTTGGTAATCCCTGTATTTCATGCAAATAACTTTACAACATAATCGGAGGTGTTTAAATATGGGGCTTGTTTATATATAAGATACGAAAAGACATCATCAGCTAAACCATATACGCAATTATATGTGAATTAACAAACGATATTTATGAGGATCACCGTACCCAACAGCATCCTAACCCAGCTGCAGAAGTAAAAGATTTCTGACATAAAGCTCAAGGCCAGATGCAGTGAATATTAATGTCTACACACCATATATAGAGAGCAGAGAAGGGATATGAGTATTATAAATGTATAGTTCAATCAAAAATGTTGAGTAACCAAGTTCGATGGTTTTTTTTTTTTTTGTGTTTCTCACAAACTAGTTGTAAATTGTAAGTGTCTGTATTTGGTCCTTTCAGCCCAGACCAGGTTATGGTTAATCAGTTCCCCAGGAGGCCGCTTGACCTTTTCTATGCACTAAGTTGGTTTGCAGAGATTAGAAAATTTTCTGCACACTACAGATAACCCCTATTCATCTGGAGATGTGTCTAGTGCATCACTGTATTGTAAAACTGCGTATTGAATGTATAGATGCACTGGGAATGTTTTTTAGGTCACAAACAGACCTTCCTGATGTGCATACCTTCATACTGTTGCTACTCCATTTTCCTTTATTCCTGTTTCTATTTTTTTTCCTTTTTTCTATTATTAGTTTTAATTCTGTATTCCCTTTTGTATGTCTATATCATACTAGCTACTGGACCAATTTTCCACATAAAGATGCAACCAGGTCTATAATGAAAGAAGCCAAGGACAACTTCCTAGTAGTACCTAGAAAACAAAGTGGGGGTGAGTACATCGTGATGGGTGAATGCGCCGCTGGTAGTATTGCTTGGAAGCCTATAGTTCCCTTAGATTGGAGATAATGTCAATTAAAATAATGTCTATTAACACCAAAGGGCTAAACACACCCAACAAACGTAGATTATTATTCAAAGAAGCAAGAAATAAAAAGGCACAGATAATATGCGCTCAGGAGACACATTTCGCGACTGATAAAATCCCCAAAATGTCCACAGCACAATATACATAGGTATTTCATGCCACAATGGCAAAGAAAAAATGCGGAGTATCCACATGGTTCCACAACTCACTTTCTTTCCAATTAACAAATATTATTAGGGACAGGAAAGGTAGATACCTCATTATAGAGGCCACCATTAACGGATCATCTTATATAATTGCCAACATATATGCCCCTAATTCTGACTCAATCACTTTTATTAAAAAAGTTATTAACCGACTTGATGTGTCCCCAAATACGGCGATTATTGTATGTGGAGACCTAAATACAATAGCTGACCAAGCCCTTGACACCTCTGCTACACCAACAGGGAAATATCTTTGCACACTGAAATCACAATGCCGAACATTTCAACAAGTGTTAACAGAAAATAGACTGTATGACGCCTGGAGAATTACTAATGGACGTTCTAGAGATTACACATTTTATTCGCAGGTCCATTCGACTTATTCCCGAATTGATCATTTTCTAATAGACAAATCTACACTACAGCGGGTAACTAAATGTGAAATAGGGACGATTCAATGGTCCGACCATGCCCCGATATGTCTCACGATTTCTATGTCATCACAATACAAAGGCATGGGCTCTTGGCGCCTTAATGATAGTTTACTCTCCAATCCCATTACTAAACAAAAAGTACAGAAAGTGCTGGAGGAATACTTCCAACTCAATGACTTACCCGATATGTCAGTAGAGGTTGTGTGGGAGGCCCATAAGTCAGTTATGAGAGGAAATCTAATAGCAATAGCATCATACGAGAAAAAAAAAAGAGAACTAGAATTAAAAAAGTTGATGTCCGAGCTTCGGATTTTAGAAGCAAATAACAAGACCAAACATACCACACAGGGGAGGTCTCAAATTGTAGCTATAAAACAGGCCATTTCGAAAATACAACTACACCAAACCCAACTGCAGCTCCAGAGACTTAAGCAAACTTTTTATACTCAAGGGAATAAAGCGAGCAGGCTTTTATCTAAAAGATTAAGAAAATTAGAGGCCAAACGGGCTATACCATATATAATCTCACAACAAGGGGTCAAGACACAGAACCCAGCAGACATACCAGAGGTCTTCGCCTCTTATTACTCATCCCTTTATAATTTAAATATAGATCAGCACACACCACAACCGGGGGTTAAGATAATAGATGATTTCCTGGCAAAGATGGAGTTACCAAAATTGGGGACTCTAGCTTTGCCAGGTCTCACAGCATCGATAACGGAGGAAGAATTAGCAAAGGCAATCAAAGCGCTCCCTAAGCACAAGGCCCCTGGCCCAGACGGCTTCTCTAATCAATACTATACAATGTTTCAGGAATACTTGATTCCATATCTTTCCCGTACTCTTAATTCTTGTAAACTAAAAGGCGAGTTCCCGCCTTCTATGTTGCTAGCCCACATTACCACATTACCCAAGCCAGGAAAACCCCCGACGCACTGCCCCAATTACCGACCCATATCACTTTTAAACGTAGATGTAAAATTATATGCCAAAATACTGGCCAATAGAATTCAGTCTCTACTGCCTAGTCTTTTGCACTATGATCAGGTAGGCTTTGTGCATGGACGCCAAGGCACTGATAACACCCGTAAAATAATTGACACAATTTCGATAATCAAAGACCGTAAGATTCCTAGTTTAATTTTGGCCATAGACGCCGAAAAGGCGTTTGACCGCCTCCATTGGCTTTACTTAAGAAAAGTTTTGAACAAATTTGGATTTCCCCCAGAGTACATACAGGCGATCTTTGCCCTTTACTCTGCACCATCGGCGAAGGTCACGTATGCAGGGTTCCAATCGAAGTCGTTTCCAATTACAAACGGATCCAGGCAGGGATGCCCATTATCCCCACTTTTATACGTCTTAGCCTTAGAGCCATTAGCAGCACTGATTAGGAACCACCCCTTGATCTCAGGTATACCATACACGCCAGACCGTGAAATTAAACTGGGGTTATTCGCGGACGATATTATATTTTCCTTATCCCACCCTCAACGCACACTTCCACATCTCTTAGAGGTTATGGATGAGTTCAGTAAAGTATCATACCACAAAGTCAATGTGTCCAAGACACAGGCCTTACCGATAGGGGTGACCCCGAATATCTTACAATCTCTTCAAACTACATACTTGTTCGAATGGAGATTAGATAATATAACATACTTGGGGGTACGTATCACAAAAAATCCGGCCCATCTCATAAAACATAATCTTCTTACAGTATGGAACACACTAAAACAAGACTTAATGGAGTGGTCGACCTTATTCCTCACATGGCTAGGAAGAATAGCGGCGATAAAAATGACTATTATGCCAAAACTACTTTACATATTTAGGGCTTTGCCAATAGCGATACCCAAGTCCGTTCTAAAACCTATACAATCGGACATATGTAAATTCATTCATGCCCACAAGCCCACTAGGATTGCCAACAAGTGGTTGATAGTGCCCCCGGGAAGGGGGGGATTGGGTGTTCCCTCTATAGAAAAATACTACCAAGCGGCGCGTATGGCCCAAGCACTAATGTCTCATTGCGCACCAGGTGAAATAGCATGGGTGGATGTGGAGGACTCGATCTGCCATCCTCATAGATTAATTGATGTTCTATGGACACAACATTGGAAACTATTTTCCTGTGGGATACCCAGTATCGACGTCTCGTTAAAAATTTGGAGACAGTATGCGTTAATAATTCCTGAAATGGCTAAACTCTCAATAGCCACCCCTATTTCAAGCCTAGAACGATTAGTTACTGACCTACATTTGAAGACGTGGCAACTTAAGGGTATTACTAATCTTGGCAACCTTTACACCCAACATAAGTTGAGTCCTATTTCTGACCTTAAAGCCCAATATGGTATAAGCGATAAAGATTGGTTAAAATATTTTCAGGTTCAACAGGTTCTAGCACATACCCCTCATATGCTTTCAATGCCAGGACACATCCCGCATAAACTCATTCTTACATGTGGTAAGATGCCCTGTGTAAAGAAAGGCCTCTCTATATGTTACCAAGTATTGCAAGTACCCTCTATGTTTGGATCTCTTCCTTATGTTCAGGCCTGGGAGAGAGAGTTGGGCACCCATCTATCTCCTAAGGAATGGATACAGGCACTTGATTTCCCACGCAAGATTTCACATAATGCAAATCATGCGGAACTTGTGAAGAAAATACTATTTAGATGGTACTATGTCCCAACCAGATTGGCAAAAATGTACGAAGGATTCTCAAACTTATGTTGGAGAGGTTGTAATAGACCAGGGACAATGTTACATATATGGTGGGACTGCCCGAAACTCAAAGTATATTGGTCTAATGTGTACATGTTAATAGATAATTTACTAAAGAAGAATACAGTTAAGTCCCCATTACTGGCACTGTTACATGTATTTCCCCAACGTATCACTAAGCCGAAGAGGGTGATTTTAGGACAGATATTGTTAGCTAGTAAAACATTATTGGGTAGGAATTGGAAAAGTACTACAGTCCCTACTAAAGAGGAACTATGCAACTTAATTGAGCATAATATACAAATGGAAAAAATGCATTATATAGTGAGTGATAAAATGACTCAATATTATGAGATTCTTGAGACCTGGGAAGATTGTTTGAATGGTCATTAGAACCAATATCTACAATAGAATAAGAAATACGAAGTAGACAATACCTAGACACTTCAATACTTTTTTTTTTTTTTTACTTTCCCTTCTATTTCTCTTTTCCCCATATTCTTTGTGTTTTATTATTTCTTATGTATAAACCCATTTCTGTTATTTATGTTATATTATGACTATGTATCATCATAAGATTTTTTTTATTGATGACCCATTTTAGTGTATCATGTGAATTTCCAATAAAGCTTTAAAAACCAAAAAAAAAAAAAAAACTAAATGAGGGCCATAAAGTGGAAGGAAACTGATCACAGTTAAAAACTGGGATCAGCAATGAAAGAGTTATTTTTTTAATTTTTTTTAACCTCTGTATTTAATTAATTTATTTTTACTTACAGGTCACTCTCTGTGCTTCACTATAAGAATGTGAAGCACAGAGAGTGAATTAGAGTCAAAGTCAGTGTGTGAACACACTGACTTTGCCATCTAATTTGCATGTTATCGCGGTGATCACATTATCACCGCGATCACATGCCCGGAAATGCACCGATCGGGTCCAGGAGCTTTGCCTCGGGTGCGAGGCTTAGTCCTGGACCCGTTGCACACGGAGCGCACCGCCGGCTAGACTGCATGACGAGTTAACTCGTCATAAGGTCGCTAATGCTGCGGCTCTTATGACGAGTTAACTCGTCATAAGGTCGGGAAGGGGTTAATGTTATATATTATATTAAACCCTTTGGGACATAGGACTTGTCAGACACATCCCGCCTGCAACTCTGTTGCCAACATAGGAAGTGCCTGGTATTGATCCAATGATCAGGGATCGCAGACTCCTCTCTAGTGATCTTTCTGTAATGCCTCAATGTCAAAGCATTAAGCAGCACCGAACTTTCTTGTCCAGGGCACCCATATTTGCTTCAGGGAGTGAATCGCAGTCGCCATATTGGAGGGCAGCAAGCCCCTCCAATATGGCACTGCACTCTTGTGGGTAAGAGTGTTGGAAGTGACAAAATTCCGTCACTCTATTGCTGTTGCTAGGCAACCCCTAATGGCAGTCAGCAACATTGCAATACAAAAAGTAATCTTTAAATATTGGTGGGTTTGAGTTACATTAGGGTTAGGATTATTATAAGAGTTAGGGTTAGAGTCAAATTAGGGTTAGGGTTATACAGAAATACTGCATACATGTTAAAATAGCCCATGTCACCAAGGGAAAAACACGGCAAAGAAATCAAGTCACTAACGAGTTAATATATATGCTAGTAATATATGCATTTTTAAAAAATATATAATATAATCTTAATAGCAAATAATATTTTATATTAATTTACTTTAGCATCTACTCGATAAAGAGATAATTGCAGGGAACTATGACTACATTGGATAATTTTTCCAACTCTGCTATATTGGCCTAAAATTGTAGATTCCCATGTCTATTCCTTGCAATTTTATTTTTATTGAGTAGATCCTTTAATTTTACTTAATTTTTATTTATTTTATTGATGTACAATTTTGTATTGTAATAAAACAGGGAGGGGTGGTGGAGCAGAGCATAATCAATATGGATCTTTAAATAAAAAAAACAAAACAAAAGAAACTTGGGCTATATGTGAGTGACTGTGTGTATTTATGGGACAAGTTTATGTGACTGTGTGTGTATATATATATATATATATATATATATATATGTGACTGTATGTGACTGCGTGTGTATGTACTGTGTGCATCTACATATGTGCATGAGGGTGTGTGACTGTTTATACATGATTGTGTGTATACATAAATAGAGCTGGCCCTAGGTGAACTTGGGCGCCGGCTCTGTTGGGGGCGGCTGCTGCCTGAAGCAGCCAAGGAAAGCACAAGTTGTTTTTTTATTAATAATAGTGCGTGCAGCGCTGCTGGATCCAGTAGCCTTTATACCCTACTAGAGAGGAAGCAAGAGAAGAGGGGTCTACTTATCCCTCATATTAGACCCCCAGGAACATAGCTTGCAAAGTTGGCACAACCCTTTTACTTTCAGCCCTTCTATCTTTTATGCTATGGTTTTCCTTAATTGTAAATCAGCAGAAGATGTATATATATAAAATATGGGAATCATCACCAAACCGTTGTGAGGTGAGGTGGGGTGCCAGTCCACCCCCAAACAAGGAAGCAGGCAGCATCAGCTCTGTGTGTTATACACAGTCAGATTTCAGTCAGTGCTGCTCATGCTCCGTGCATATAGTGATGACTTGGAGCATTGGAAATGGGGGGAGTGAGAGAGACAACAGAAAAGGGGGGAGTGAGAGAGACAGCAGAAAAGGGGGGGTTGAGAGAGATACCAGATATGGGAGGGAGGTGAGAGAGACACCAGACATGAGGAGGAGAGATACAGCAGACATGGGGAGAGAGGCAGGGCCATCTTTAATAGTGATTGGACCCTGGGCAAGCATTTGCTTGGGCCCCCTGGACCCTGCCCCCTCCCCTGCATGCAATCCCGCCATCCATCGCAATGTTACCCCCCCCCCCCACACACACACACATGCCATAATTGTTGTGCCATTCAGATGCCAGTAACATTGTGCCTTTCAGATGCCAGTAATATTGTGCCAGTCAGAGCCCAGTAATATTGTGCCATTCAGAGCCCAGGAATATTGTGCCAGTCAGAGCCCAGGAATATTGTGCCAGTCAGAGCCCAGGAATATTGTGCCAGTCAGATACCAGGAATATTGTGAAATTCAGACCCCAGTAATATTGTGCCAGCCAGATGCCCAGGAATATAGTGCCACTCAGAGCCCAGTAATATTGTGCCAGCCAGATGCCCAGGAATATAGTGCCAGTCAGCCCCCCGCCCCCGTTCCCAAGTACTTACATGAAGCTGCTCCGTGTCCCCCGCCGGATGTCTCCTCCGTGCAGTCTTCTCTCTTGCACGGAGGAGGGAAACAGTCACCGGATGTGACGCGACGTCACATCCGGCGTCAGTTTTTTTTTTTTTTTTTTTCGGCTGTCGCATCCATCGGATGCGGCTTGCCGGAAAAAAGCGTTCACAAGCACAATGCGCTGTGAACGCGGCAAGCAGGGCTGGGGGCCCACGGGACAGCTGCCTTGGGGCCCCCCAGGAGTAAATGGGCCCAGGGTTAAAGACGGCCCTGGAGAGAGGAGAGAGATAGTAGACATGGGGAGGAGAGAGACAGCAGACATGGTGGTGTTGACACAGACAGCAGACATGGGGAAGGAGAGAAAGAGACATACATGGGGAGTGGAGAAGAGATATACATGTGAAGGGAGAGGAGAGAGACAGACATGGGAAGAGAGAGGAGAGAGAGACTAGAAAAACTTAGATGGTGTGGAGGAAGAGGGAGACAGACAGGGATGTCATGGAGCCGGGAGTGCCAAAGACAGGATCACATTGCATGTGTGACTGTGTCTGAATGTGTGTCTGAATGTGCATGTGACATTGCATGTGTTACTGTGTGTGTATGTGCGGCTTCTGACCTTACATGTGTGTGTATACATGTGCCTGCATATGACGTAACACTGAAAGTTTTACTGTGTGTGTTAATGCCTGAGGGCAGGATCAGAAAGGGGTAGCAAAATATATGTTTGCCTAGGTAGGCAAAGATTCTAACACCAACCCTGTACATATATATGTGTGTGTGTGTGTACAGGACTGTGTGCATGAGACTATGTGACTGTGTGTATGACTGTGGGCAGAGTGGACACATTGGCATAAATAATCTCTCTAACATGTGAAAAGCACTAGGCATGAGTTTATATTTGTCCCCAACCTGGATGCCACATTTATTATTGGTGGATGAACGTGGCTGGAATAAACTTGAGATGTTCCTCTATTTGCAGAGATGTGTTCCTGGGATGCCTTGAAGCTAGATCTTCTCCTTTAGATGGTATGTGTGGTATGCATGCCAATGTGGTACTGCTTCTAGACTGCTGATTACACAAAGAAAATGTCAAATCTGCCCTTCTGTATATTGTGCCAAGCTGTCAAGATATTTTCTTTACCTCTGCTATCTTCCTTAATTGTAATCCTAAACAAGTACATCTTTGTTGTCAGTATTCATATCGTGTCCATGATCTGCCTGATCCTCGATGTGTGAATACCATTTTCTTACATTTCTCTCCCCCGTAGCTTTTTTGCCTTAATTCGTCATCTAAAAATAAGCCGGGACAATATCTGCAGTGAATATGGAAATGACTCTAAATGTAAATGTACCGTAAGAATAGAGCATGCAGAGATCACACCATGCAAATTGTATTAACCCACAGCAAGACTATGGGGACAATGTATCCTGTCTCTTTATATTACAGTTTGTTTCACAATCTGGGTCAGTGATGGGAAAGGTTTTTAAGCCCGAGTGCCCGTGCCGCAGAATACCAAGTTAGAGATCTCAAAGTGCCATTTTCCCTGAGATTATGCTTCCCTCTCCCATTTCCATTGCAGACTCTGCTCATTTTAGTTTCCTATTCTCTCTGTTATTGTTCCCTTTCCTTTTGCTGCCCCATCTCAGTGTCCCCCTGTGTGCTCCACTTACCTCCATCTATGATAATGGTGACAAAACACTCAGATGCTTAGTGCCACCGAAGAGGCTCCCGACTGCCACAGGTGGCACCTGTGCCATAGGTTCTCCATTACTGATCTCGTCTGTAAATATCGAATAGAGTGGACTACTGTGACACAGAACAGCCATCCCTAGGTCTGCCATTAGAATTCCTGGGCCACAGTACTGACCTCTTCCACAAGTGGTCCCTTATCTCCACCCACCTCATACAATCATCAATGTCTCCTTTTAGCCCTCAGTCACCACAACTGGAGTGACTGCTAACTTCTGGAACAAAAACAGTCAAAAGAACTCCCTGTACCCCATGATCAGGGGCATATTGGCAACATTGGGCCCGCTCGACCAAAAACAATATAGTGGTCATAGTGCCCCTTCATCAGCCCATCTGTTATCATTAGAGATATACAGATATATAGATAAGGTATATTGACTGATAGACTATTGCGTGGCAAGGCAGACAGTTCTGTGCACCAGTGTTCATTTCATCGACAAAACATTTTTCGTCATTGTTTTTCGACAACTGCATCATTTCAGTGACTAAAACTAAACAATAACTAAATAAAAATATAATAGGACTAAAACTAGGACTAAAATCAGCTGACTAAAATGTGACTAAAATGTGACTAAAATGTTAGGAAAAGGCGATTGCTGTTACCTGTTTGGATTTCTGCTTCCCTTGGATCTCTGCCAAAGCCCAGTCCCCTGACTCTATCTGTAGCTGGATTGCTGAGACCCTGGCTCCCTGTGCCTATCTGTCCCCTGGAATAATGCCCTGCAAACAGCAGAGGAAGAGGATACTCCTCAATCTGATTCACCTGGTGCTGTCACTTGAATGTTTCCCCTCCCATCTCCCTAGCAAGTTAACTTAACACTCTGTAATGGTCTTCTCAGACCTGTTCTCTCCCTCATTGCTGGAAATTTAGTAGACTAAAACAAGACTAAATCCATTTAGATTACTAATATACCACTACACTAAAATGGCATTTTAGCCAAAAGACTATGACAAAAACTAAATCAAAATTTGCCATCAAAGTTAACAGTGCTGTGAAAAGACTATGCAGACACAGCCCATTGAGAAAGATTAAAGGACAGCCCATCAGCCCCCCTTCCAGCTCATCTGCCCCCCTTGCCAGCTCTCCCCTGGCTATCCCACAGACAAATGATAGGATATATTACTGTAATGTACTAACAGGCAGGGGAGGGCAGGCAACTCTTTACAGTGAGAGGGAGGCATAGTGCAATTTTACCAGCCCCCCTCTATCGTCAGATTTAGACACCAAAACATAGGGAAAACAGTTATGGCTGACAGATTGAGAGACATACAATATATATAATATTTGTAGTGAAACCACCGCCCATTAAGTCAAGTTACAAAGCATTATGGGGGGCAATTGCCATTCATGGCTGTACAATAAATGTTCAGTTCCACTCATATGAATGGGAAGGAAGGGAGACTTTGAGGTCAAAAGAAAAGAGAAGAAATATACTGAAATTAAAATAAAAAAGAGGAACCAGAAAAATCTCTCAAAATTAACAGGCAAGGCAACATGACAAAGAAATAGTGATTAAAGGGACAGTTATCCCCAAACAAACGTTTTAAATTTGTTTTTTTAAAAAATCACACATTATCATTTCTGGCAAATTACACATTTCCAATTGAAATTAGTTAATTTGCATATCAGGACACAAGGTGATGTCATACAAAGGAGACATCACAGATGCATCTGAAATACATTTTCTCTTAAGGGCCCACTTAATGAAGAGAGAATTGCAATTCTCTCTTTATTGAGTAGACCCTTATATCTATGCATTTGTATGCAGTTATGTTACTACAATGGGGTCTAAGCATTATTCTCCTGAAATACCCTGACTACAGCCCCTAATATTCTGTGCAATTCTTATCACTTAGTCAATTGAGGGTAGAACTAAGTCAACTGTGCTAGGTGGGCATTTGTACTTATCAGTAGCTTAACATTTTTGTAGAAATCCTAGTAATTACATGGAAGTTCATTGCACCACAGATGGTGCCACCAAAGAAAGTCATATACTCCCAAACAAACAAACTGTTTTTTATTCAGTAAATGAGCTGATTAGTTGTTACCTGCTAATAATGGGTGAGTCCCATTCCTATATTTTTTAATTGGAGTACTGCTTTCACTGTAGGCAGCCATTTTTTCCATACAGTCTATCTGCAGTATCCACTAGACCCACCAGATGGAGTCGATAAGCTCGTTCGTGACTCGTATAGCTAATGCTCTGCTTATCTTGTAGATGTCAAAGGTCACTTCAGAGTAGAATTTTCAAACAGGCCTGCCATGTTATTCGGGACAGTTCCTTTTTTGCGATCATTCAGCAGTTGAATTCAAAATGTCACCCTCTGCTTTGCCTCTCATGCTGTTATCATTGGCATCAGATCATGTATTTTTTACCCACTCAACACTAAGAAGGAATATCAATGAGATGTAACCTGCTATCTGTGACTGTGAGTTGGCACACACTGGCTCTTGGTTCTTTTGCATATCTCCGAGCACAGATATGTTCACATTCCCTCGATTGAGTTAGATTGTCTAGAAATCTAGCTGATTTTTTTTAAATCCTATTTATTTTGGGCAAAATTGGAATGTGTGTGTTTTGTATCAGTGCCTATAATACATAGTTTCAAACATTACTAAAAAAAAATACATTACTTTTCAATCAAAACCCTTCAAGAGGTTACCTAACCTTAATAAAAAAGAAAAGATTAAGAACGACCCAACTGCTGCATGGTGCAGTGCTTCTTCTTACAGGGACACTACCACTTATAGAAGATGTAACCTGTGCATTTAAAATAAACACATATATAAGACATATGTCACTGTTTGTTTGTTTTTTCTGTGTCTATCTCCTGCATCCATTTTGTGAATTTTACAAAAAGTACATCTTTCTGGTAGAGAGAGATTGACCTGATAAAACAGGATCATAACTCTGCCCCTTTGTGATATAATAGTTACCTTACCCTCCAAGTGCAAGTCCAGGAGCAGACTTCTGACTTACAGACTGCATTTTGTGTCCCCAGCTCTATAGTGAGATACTAGTGCTGTAAAGTCACTATGGGGTGGCACCCAAAAACACTATATTTCACAAAATGGAGGCACCCAGTCAGAATTGTGTAGTAAAATGTTTTATTAAATAAACTCACATAACAAAAACAAAAAAGAAATCAACAATGCAAAACAAAAAAATGTAAACGCTTTTCCCTTTAACTTAGGCTGTGAGATAGATTCAGACTTCCCACCCATTACCCATGATATTATAAGATATAACAAAAGGATCAAAGTTTCCACATCAAATGCTTGGTCTACTATGCATATATCATTTCAGATGCATCGTGTAAAAGCTCTAGAATAACACTTCTGCTGGTACATCAACCTCTTCAGCTTCAGCTTCGCAACTGGAACAGATTGTGATCACTCACTACCATGGCGAGATTCTGGTCCATCCAAGTGATGTCGTGCGGGATCCCAGCAACTGCACCTTGGACAGCAGCCTCGAATGTCATCATCGGAGGTGGGGTAGCAAGTCATGGATGGGCTCCTGATGTGCCGTCAAAGCTGGGATCCACCCCAGTGAGGAAGATACTTTCCTCCTCAACAGATGTTAGTGCAGGAGAATTAGGAAGATGATTAGAACATTGCAATACAGACTGTATTCATTGTATTCATGTGCAGTTAAAATGCAGGGTTTTCAACATCCTGAACTATTGTACCTTGACATTCCACTAATTAAAATCCTTTGTAATCTAATATTGTCTTTGCATTAATCATAGCTATTTCCTGGATAAGTTAATGGTTACATAAAATAAACCTATGCTACACTCATTGCTCACTAAACCTGGGACTGAACCTATGAGGTGCTAAACTTTCTAATCACTTTTGGGCACAAGTATATAGATGTCATATTACAGTACATCTTTGTCCATGTTTCTGTGTACATAGAATGTAAAGTAGTATGGAAGTAGATGGTGTTCTACTAGTAACTAGCTACATTTGCATTAACATCTAGAATAATGTGGTGTAGGTGTGTAACTATTTACTTTGGGTGGTGGATCCCAGAGTACATCTGGAGCCTGGGAATAATCCTATCCAGGAGGTGGTGAAGAGGCCCCTATTGGAGATGAAGAAGAATGCATTGTTAGTGTTGAGTGCATAGGCTTGGGTGCAGAACACATCACATCAACATTTGCAATGGGATTCATTCATGAAAGAGGGACATGCATGAGAAATGGATATTCCATCCGATTCCCTCGTTCATGAATGAGGTCATGTCTGTTGTTCATGCTTCTGCTGTTGGTTACTTGCGATACCTGCACAGGTATTTGTATGTTTTACTTACTGGATGCAGGTGAAAGGGAAGCTCCCACCAAGGCCAGCAGAGCTGCCTGAGCTGGTGAAGTCTGAGGAGGAGCTGCCAGTTATTGTGGCGTAAAGTAAGAGAACAGCGCTAATACATGAAATCACATACAGAACACATGAATGGATGTTCCCGTTCATACATCTATCTATACATATATCTATCCATGCATGTACTTATTTATATATATAAATATAAGTACATGTGCTACCACATATCTACTACACTGACATTACTACCCTCTCTGTTGCCCTAAGCTACTTGCAGCATTGGTTTATACATGTTAATTCCTGTCCACTCTCTTTCCAGCTCACATTCACTGCACAGCTCCAGTTCTCTGCACACATCCTTACAGCTTCTCCATGTGTGGTAGCCATTTTAACACATGCAGCAACATGCAGCATTCCCTGTACATTCCTAACTCTCCTTGACACAGCTATTAGGTGTGTTACATGAGCTACAAGTGTGTGAGCTATGGGTGTAGTGCAATTTTACATGTTGCCCATGGTGTATGAGTATTTTCAATGCACTTACCTTCAGGGCCGATCCTAGGGTCATGGGCACCTGGGTGCAGGTTTTCTTTTGGCGCCTCCAGGTGGGCGTGGCTATATTATGAAACCCTCCCCTTTAGACATGTCTGTTCCAGACATGTCCCGTTCATTTTTGGGGAGAGGGGGAGGAGAGCACAAACTTTATTTTGATGTAAAGGACCAACACACACTTATTTTAAATAAAGATATATTTTTGGCCATAATACTGTGTAGTGGTTTTATTTATATCTATGATGCTCAGCCAGCAACATGGGCAGACTTTTTTTCTGGCAAGCAGAATGAGTTTTAAATATGCCACAATTTGCCCATTAAAATATGCCACAGTTTTTCCTTTAATATTCCACAGTCAGGTTGACCATTAATATGCTACTGTTAGTTTGCCCATTAATATACCACTATTAGTCTGCCCATTAATGTGCCACAGCCAATTTGCCCATTGATCTGCCACAGCCAGTTTTCCCATTTATATACCAATGTTAGTTTGCCCATTAATAGGCCACAGTCAATTTGCCCATTAATATGCGTTTCGCGTGTTACCATAGGTGAGTGTCACTAAGTGTGTAACTGTGTGTGTGTAAGTGTGACTGTGTGTATTTATGTGTGACTGTGTGTAAGTGTGCACTTGCCCAGGGCCACTGGTTAACCGGGGCCCCCACTGGCCGCAACATGGTCCCGCTGCCAGTGTCACTGTGTCACTTGGAGGGCAGCAGTTTTCATCCAGCCAGAGCCTATTTCCCCACTTCCTGCACTCAGCGTGCTTAGAGGGAAGATGTGCGGATGAGATGGCCGGGGACATGAGAGAGCAGCAGCAAGGTGAGTACACAGCTACCCTTACACACAGGATACACTTACACAGACACTCATGTTCACACACATACTTATAAACACTGGCACACACACTTATACACATTGAAAATACATATACTTATACTCATTGGCACACACATACCGGTACTTATCCACTTTTTGCATCATAATACTTACAAGATGTTCACTGCTAATTTGTGTTTGCATGTATGTGACACAGGTGTATGTGGCATTAGGTGGAGAGGTGTTTAGTGTTCTGCTCTCCTACTTTCTAATCTGCCAGTGTTCCTGTGTTTTGTAAAGACTCTCCTGCTAGTAAAAGGTATGTTACTATACACTATGAGTGTGATGGTACTGTAGTCCCTGAGGACCAATAAAAAGGTGTTTTTGTATTCTTGGACCCAATCACAGTCAGAGACACAGAGGCAGAGACTAGATCACGTCTTTACACACTCTGGATCCTTGCCGAAAGATCACGTGACCTTGTGACATCATTCCTCACAAACCTGAGCTGTCAGACTGAGCACACTTGAATGTGGGATCAAACTGCAGTTACTTTCATCGGGATCCGTAGCTGAACTCATCAAGGGAGGAGTTGTGATGAGCCTTTGAGCCGATGAGGTTCTATGACAGGGGCATCCAACATGCAGGCCGCTGGATATGGATGAAACATTTATTTTTTTATTTACATTTTTTGGTTTATTAAAAATGTTTTCAACATAATATACAGATATCACCAAGATAAAAGACAAGTCATACAGAAAGATTGTGAACGTTCCATGTATAACACAAGGTTCTTACAAATAAAAGTCAAATCAATATAAACATTCCCTGAGTAATACAACGATTATTATAACAATTCTAAATGTAGGATCACTGTCGTGCAATTAACCGGCACAAGCATTATTCAATATCACAATCTGGACAGGTCATCAGCCTTTTGTTTACATATCTATACATTTCCTATTAGCTGATCTTCACCTCATGACTTGATCTCTATCATTGACTTAATTCTCAGTCACATTAGCATGTTTGCAGGGGTCACAACTGTGACTGGACCGTCCCCTCTAGGGGAGTTTCCCCTGCCAACTGTAAAATGCCAGCATCGCTAAATAAAAATGTAAAAAATGTTCCATTACTATGAAAGTGCGGCCAGGGGTAGGCCAGGTAGGCACCACCTCAGGTGCAGATCCGCAGGGGGCGCTCTCTTACGGCAAGGGAGAAAGGCTCTGCTCTGAATGAGTATACGCCTAGTTCTACTAACATGACTCTGTACCCCAGGTCTTTAAATAGAGTCACATGAGGGAGACTGAAGGACATTGGGGGAGAAGAGAAAGATATTGGGGGACAGAGCAAACATGGGGAGCATAGCAGGAGAGAGAAAGGTGTGGGAAGCATCAGAGGAGAGAGAAAGACATGGAGGGACAGAAAAAGAGATGGGAAGAAGAGGGAAGGACATGGGGTAGAGAGAAAATATAGGGAAAAGGGGGCAGAGAAAAAAATGAGGGACAGAAAGACATGAGGGGACAGAGAAAAACATGTGGAGCATTGTGGACAGAGAAAGACATGGGAGAAAGACACGTATTATGCATGCTGGGGTAAGTCCTGTTAGTGCAAACAGCATTTTGGGGTAAGTCTGAGTGACAGATTGGTTGTATGTTTTTGACAGGCTCCTGTAAGTGGTATATTTAATGGGCTCCTCCTGCATGTGACATAAATATTAAGCTCCTGTATGTGGCATATTTTATGGGCTCCTGTATGTATATTTAATATTTTAATATTTATTTAGGACAATAATATTTATTCAAACAGGACCTGCCTAACTATATTCTGATGGGAGCTATAATATTATAGCTTGTCAACAGCGGCCTAACTATAAATGAATGGGAGCTATGCTGTACCACTTATAGGATAATTATCTCTCTGGTTAACTATCCATTGATTAGAGCTGTTCTTTTTTGTTTTGGTTCTTGTTCTGTTTTGGTCTGTATATATGCTTAACTAGATGTAGCAGAGAGAAACTGAGGAATGTGTCTTGGCTTTAGGCAGCCGAATACCTTAGGCCATGCTTGTTGATGCTTGTAATGGCAGACCATATAGTGGCTAAAGGTACTGACTAAATACAGTATATTTCAGAATAAACCTGGAGCCAGTGGCCTCTCTCTATTCAAATGGGTGTTCCACTTCCTGCAAAGGAGGGGAAATGGGCCTCGCTTAAAGGAGAAGTTTCACATGTTAACTCTGTTTTATTGTCTTCAACAGAAAGGTGAAGTAACATTTTTGGAAACATTAAACCAGCTACAAGAAGGCAACAATATAGACATTAAAGGTAACTTTATTTCCTATAACTTCTACTAATAAGTTAGTAGCCTGTAGGGATAGAACTAAGTCATTTTCATAAGTTACTTAGTAATAGAGAAGGAGGTGGGATTCATACTGAATGATGTAGTAATTATAATAGAAGTTTTGATATAAAATATAACGAGTTGTATTCATCCAGCTGTATTACTAACTCTAAAATTAGTTCATTTCACTCTCTTTTGCATCTTTCTTAGATCCCTCTGGCTTCAAACTATGGAATATTTTTTATTCTATTGTGGATTAGTCCTCTTTCTGTAATAACATGTCATGTGATCAACGCTAGACTGATAACATTTCCCATAAGCCCAGAGAATCCACCGGACAGTTTAATAGAGTCCTTGGCCTCTTATCCTTGTGATTGTATTTTTGGCATTGTCTTATCAGGCATGTTTCTCTTTCTCAGATTGTACACTTTGAGGCTTGTTATCTTTGTCGGTCAGCAGGAATGATAAAAGAATATAAATATCATTGTACTGTTACTGTGTTAGCTTAAATATTGCTAGCATAGCAGTTCTTAGCTACGTTATTATCCAATACATAGAAAAACAAACAAAAGACGAACTAAATAAGTATTTAAAAAAAAAAAGAATGAATGAAGGCAACTGCTGTGTGAAAAATGGGTGACTGTCATACACGAGACTCCACTCTTTCACGTGGTTCAGGTATTTTAATTTTAGTACATGTTTTATCTTGCATTTCTACATAATAGGTTTTGTAGTATTTGTACTTTTTCCATGTGTGCAGTGTGCTTAAAGGGACTGTCACCTGAAAATTATAATTACTGTTAAAATAAAAAATAAAAAAGATTTCAGTGGGTAATGTGTCATTTGCAAGATGTCATAAAATGGAGCCACCACAGACACATTTCACCAACAGGGGCGTTTCTGTCATTGCATTCTAAATACATAGACATTAAAATGTAATTGGTCCACCGCTTTCCCGTTATAACGGCTTTCACTCTTCTGGGAAGGCTTCCCACAAGGGTTTGGAATGTTTCTGTGGGACCTTTTTGCCCATTCATCCAGTAGAGCATTTGTGAGGTCAGACACTTTAGTTGGACTCAAATCTCCGTTCCAGTTCAAAGTGTGTTTGGTGGGTTTGAGATCAGGGCTCTGTGCGTACCAGTCAAGTTCTTCCACACCAAATACATCCAACCATGTTGCTTTGTGCACTGGGGCACAGTCATTCTGGAAAAAGAAAATGGCCTTCCCCAAACAGTTGTTATGTCGGTGGAAGCATAGATTTGTCCAAAATGTCTTGGTATGCTGAAGCATTACGATTGCCCTTCACTGGAAGTAAAGGGGCCTAGTCCGATCTGTGAAAAACATTCCATTATCCCTCCTCCGCCAAACTTTACAGTTGGCACAATGCAGTCAGGCAGGTTATGTTCTCCAGTCATCCGCCAAACCCAGACTCACCCATCAGACTGCCAAACAGTGAAGACACCACAGAATATACTTCTACTGCCCCAGACTCCAGTGGTGTCGTGCTTTACACCACTTGTTCCGACGCTTGGCATTGTACCATTCCATGATACTTTACGTGGTTTTTCCTCTTCGTGGCTGAATGGCTGTGTTACTGCTGCTCCTAAATGATTCCACTTTCCAATAATGCCACTTACAGCAGGGATTAAAATTTTACTAACTGACTTAGAAACATAGAATGTGTCGGCAGATAAGAACCATTCGGTCCATCTAGTCTGCCCAATTTTTTTTTTTGAGTACTTTTATTAGTCCCCTGTTCCCGGTCTTATAGCTAGAATAGCCTTGTGTCTATCCCACGCATGCTTAAAATCCTTGACTGTGTTTACCTCTACCACTTCTGCTGGAACGCTATTCCATACATCCACTACCCTCTCAGTAAAGTAATACTTCCTGATATTACTTTTAAATCGTTGCCCCTCTAATTTAAGACTATGTCCTCTAGTTTTGGTAGTTTTTCTTCTTTTAAATATACTCTCTTCCTTTACTGTGTTGATTCCCTTTATGTATAAAGGTGACTTATTGCAAAGGTGGCATTATCCTATCACAGTACCACACTTGAATTCAATAAGTGAATTCACTGAGCTCTTCAGACTGACCTGTTGTTTTCACAAATGTCTGTAAATTCAGACTGCATGGCTGGGTGCTTGATGTTATACACCTGTGGCAATGGGTCTGATTTAAACACCTGAATTCAATAATTCAGGGGTGTGGGCCAATACTTTTGTCCGTGTAGTGAATATGGGTGGAAAAAAGTTCCTTTAAGTATTTTATGTTATGGTTGTTGGATATATGACGCTGGATATGCACCCTGCTGTCTTCTGTAGTTTGATTACAAATTAGGTGGGACCACTGCTCTTTAGTGTTCAGGTTCCATACAATATACAAGTAATGTTGACCTTTTTACATGCGTTTCATCTACCGAGCACTCTTTGGTTCCTCTCCAAACCTGCAATACTTCCTGTGAACGGAAAGAACTGTGAATCAGATGCAGAAATGTTCTCAAACACCGTAGCATACAAAGGGAAAATGTGTTCTTCGCTGTTGATCAAATTATAATCAGACACAAGTAATTACGTAGGAGACGCATTATTTTCTAATTACAAACAGACGATGAAATAGTCAAAGAAATGTAGAAGTATGGTTGATTTGCAAGATTAAAAACATGAAGTTACTGCCTGGAGGGGAATGCAGGAAGCGCATGTATTTTGATTTGAGAGAGAGATAGCATACATGTTGTGAGGAGTGTGGTTTTTAGAAGCACAAACGCTTGTAGAACGCGCGGTATATATTAACAACAAACACATATTACCAACAAACATGACAAAAAGAAATGAACTTGTTGGTAAAAGCCCAAATTTCTAGTGGAAAGGAATCACAGCAAAATTATTCACACAGAAAGTCATGAGCAGAGTTATTCCAAGGAGGGAGGGTTAAATGATAAAACCCCTTTCTCTTTGGACACCCATGTGTCTAGTGCAAAAAAATTTCTACCTTTTTTTATGAGCATTTGCTAAAAGCTGGAGTAATTTTCGCATGCAAAATAAGAATTATTTTTCACAAAATATTTACGAAAGTCTTTAGTAATTATAATGCACACCACCGGCCTTATTTATCAAGACAAAAATGGTGCTATTTCAGGAAAAAGTGCTAAAATCGTAGTAATAACCATTGAAACCAATGGAATTCTATAGCAGTTTGCTCCAAATTTAGCAAATGGAAAAGGTGCAAATTGGAAAAAAAAAAACCGCAAAATGTTACAAATATCCGCAAACTGCTCCTTACTCATGTTTTACCTACTTTTTTCCCCCACTACACCTGTTTAGTACATGACCCCCTAAGTGACAGAACCAACGTTTCTTTGAAAGAGGGGCAATTTAAACGACATCTCATAGGTATGAATGGGAAGACATAAACCCCCATAGCTTCACTTTACTCTAAAGGGTCTACTCAAGAAAGAGAGAACTGCAGGGAATTGAGAGGGCAATCTCTAAGTTTAGGCCAATAAGGCAGAGTCGGAATGGGATGGCAATGGGATGGGAATGGGAGAGTTTTTCAGCTACTTTGGCCTTAAGTTTGAAATTCTCATCTCAGTTCCCTGCAATTCTTTCTTTACTAAACAGACCTTTTTTATGTTTATATTTTCACTATTGTGTACAGTATATTTTTGTGACACCTACAATATTATCATTAGTATAGTGATAGTGTTACCCCATAATAATGGTCTATGCCACAACCAAGTTGCTGTTCTAAATTACTCTTACTCAATGAGCACCAGCGAATCCATGAGTCCATTACATTCCCTGGTGGGATAGGGTCCTTTAAATGGCATTAGTCCTTAATGCATTACATGTCAGTGTATTTTATACCCCTACTTGTAACTGGAAAGAGTTACTTTGAGTAACCACATACTGATGAGTAGGTCAGGAATATTCCACACAGGAAATATTCGTCAAAGGTCTGTAAGGTAAAATGTTTTTTTTTATATATTTAAAAAAATAAAATAATATATATATATATTTGTTGTTTTTGCAGTACTTGCCCTTGGAAGTTACCCTTCTTAGGATATCTCTCTCCAGCACCTCTTGGGTGCCAATCGGAGGCCTCCCAATGCACATCCAGTATGCACGCCATTTTTCAAAGCAAGATTAGGGTGCGATTTGATTATGACAGAAATCATTTTTGGTCATTTTGAATTAATCCCAATATTGTATGTGGAGATTGGTGTGGGCAAGGATATTTTTCCAGCCCCTGGATATGTTTATTTATAGGGAGCTAGGAGCATTTGTGCAGTCCCGTGTATTAATAGATGGCCAGGACCACATGCCCAGCCCACGGGTCCTGCTATATTTAGGGGGTCACAGGCAATTTTGCAAGCCACTGGCCCCAAAGTTTGATGAGGGAGTGGTAAATGAGCATTTTGCATGTCAGGTCAGAGGTCATGTTATAAGCAGGAGAAACACTTTTCTCCAAATGCATTTGCTTAAAATTTTGCTTACACAGCATATGGATCATTTCCCATCATTTATTATTCTCTATATTCACAGTAAAAACAATATTTAGGTGATACAGTCCCTTCAGCCTGATGGGGAGCAGAGTGCACTGTTAATACCTCAAACGTAATGTTCATACACATTGGAGTTTATCTATAATGAGCTATTTTGTGTCAAGGTTCTAAAAGTGGAGCAGTCACCAATTTAACCAATGACAATTACTAATGCTTCTGCCATTTTTAGAACTTTGCCCCATGGTTGCTTTATACATTATCACCACTGAGCCCGTTTTATATGGTATGGTTAGCTGTCGTGACATTCTCCTTTGTCATCATTGGACGTGCTACAGATGTGTGATATATTTAATTAAAGTTGTATTTTTTTGTGTATAAACCCTGAAGTATGCTTACATCTAAATTTCTGTGTGAACCAATAATAGTGTAGAAAAAGTGGTAACATGATATCTATAAATCATATATACCATGTTCCCAAACTATGCCTGAATCATGCCAGTGGAAAATAACACCACTTAATTTGTCCTCACTTAGTAAATTGCAGATTAGTTTACTATTCGTATAAAACCACAAGAAACCACACAGTTTCTATGCCACATGTTTATCCAGAAGGTGCTGACAAAATCATTGTATCAGCTGCACTTCCTCATTACTTCAGATTACAACGTTACATAAACCGTGTCTCAATATCCTGTGCTGCCCTAATGTTTATCTCCTGAAAAAAATCCTCCTTATCATTTCTGCCTTAGAGGTTTGTGTCTCCATGAAGGAGACATTTATCGCTTAATAGTGACATTGTTTGAATCAGTATTCTAGTATTTTGACCAACACAACCTGAATTTACAGTTAAAAGAAAAACAAAACAGCTAGTTATTAATTTCCAGGATGTCTGTGAGGGACCAATTTGGTTTGAATTCTTAGGGAAAAGAGTTGAGCGGACACCTGGATGTTCGGCAGGTTCGGCCGAACTTCGAAAAAATGTACGGGTCCGTGCTCGAACTTGACCCCGAACCCGAACCCCATTGAAGTCAATGGGGACACAAACTTTTGGCCACTAAAATGCCTCTAAAAAAGTCCTGGAAAGTGCTAGAGGGCTGCAAAATGAAGTAAAATGTGGGTAAGAGTAGGACAAGTGCCCTGCAAGCAAATGTGGATTGGGAAATAACTTAAAATAACAAAAAATACATACAAATTACAAATACAGCTGAGCCATAAAATAGCACTAGATGGAATCTTTGATTTTAGTTTTGGAAGAACATAAATCTAAATCTAAAGCATGGCAGCCAGGAGGATCAACAGAATTATCCATTTGAGAGAGGGTTGGAGTGCAGGGTATTCTCTTTCAGTTCATACTAAGTGACCCATAGGTTGAGGAGGCGGTGACCGTGGCGGTGTAGGTGGAAGCGGCGCTGGAGGAGGAGGTAGCCAGAATTTTTCAAAGTGCGCTGTAAGCACAGTATTGGATTGTTCTATTTGACTCTCAGATATGAAGTGCACCGCAAGACGCAAATGTACTATTTAGCACCCAAAACAATTAGAATTTTTCAAAGTGCGCTGTAAGCACAGTATTGGACTGTTCTATTTGACTCTCAGATATGAAGTGCACCTCAAGACACAAATGTACTATTTACCACCCAAAACTATTAGAATTTTTCAAAGTGCGCTGTAAGCACAGTATTTGATGGTTCTATTTGACTCTCAGATATGAAGTGCAGGACGCAAATGTAATATTTAACACCAACAAATTGCAGTTTTTCAAAATGCCTAGATGTTGCCCACTGAGCTAACAGAACAGGATTAAAGTCATGTGCCTGGCACACATGCAGTTGCAACTGCACTCTCTGGCACTGGGCTCAGGGCAGGGTACAAATATGTAGTATAGCACCCACTAAAATAATCACTGTAATTTGAATAATCGCTGTAGGATTATGCCCCTCAAGATGCCAGGATTATGCTCCTCAATATGCCAGAATTATGCCTCTCAATGTGCCAGGATTTAGCCACCCAATATGCCAGGATTATTAAGCCACTCAATATGCCAGGATTTTCCCACACAATATGCCAGGATTATGCCCCTCAATATGCCAGGATTATGCCTCTCAATGTGCCAGGACTTAGCCACCCAATATGCCAGGATTATTAAGCCACTCAATATGCCAGGATTTTCCCACACAATATGCCAGGATTATGCCCCTCAATATGCCAGGATTATGCCTCTCAATATGCCAGGATTTAGCCACCCAATATGCCAGGATTATTATGACACTCAATATGCCAGGATTTTCCCACACAATATGCCAAGATTTTGCCCCTCAATATGCCAGGATTATGCCACTCAATATGCCAGGATTTTCCCACACAATATGCCAGGATTTTCCCACACAATATGCCAGGATTATTATTCCACTCAATATGCCAGGATTTTCCCACACAATATGCCAGGATTATGCCCCTCAATATGCCAGGATTATTATGCCTCTCAATATGCCAGGACTTAGCCACCCAATATGCCAGGATTATTATGCCACTCAATATGCTAGGATTTTCCAACACAAAATGCCAGGATTATGCCCCTCAATATGCCAGGATTTAGCCACACAATATGCCAGGATTATTATGCCACTCAATATGCCAGGATTTTCCCACACAATATGCCACGATTTTGCCCCTCAATATGCCAGGATTATGCCACTCAATATGCCAGGATTTTCCAACACAATCTGCCAGGATTATGCCCCTCAATATGCCAGGATTATGCCTCTCAATATTCCAAGACTTAGCCACCCAATATGCCAGGATTATTATGCCACTCAATATGCCAGGATTTTTCCACACAATATGCCAAGATTTTGCTCCTAAATATGCCAGGATTATGCCACTCAATATGCCAGGATTTTCCTACACAATATGCCATGATTATGCCCCTCAATATGCCAGGATTATGCCTCTCAATATGCCAGGATTTAGCCACCCAACATGCCAGGATTATTATGCCACTCAATATGCCAGGATTTTCCCACACAATATTCCAGGATTATGCCCCTCAATATGCCAGGATTATGCCTGTCAATGTGCCAGGATTTAGCCACCCTCTCCCCCCCCCCCCCCTTTCCCCTTACTTACCTCCTCGCTGCTGCTCTGTCTCCCGGTGCTGCAGGTCCGTGGCTGTGAGGGAAGCGTTGTGCATTCCCGTCCAGCCAATGCGCATTCAATAAAGTTTGTTTTAAAAAAGTTTAAACAAACTTTATTGAATCCGCATCGGCTGGAGGGGAGCGCACAACACTTCCCTCACAGCCACGGACCTGCACCGGGAGACAGAGCAGCAGCGAGGAGGTAAGTAAGGGGGAAGGGGGAGGATTTTTTTTTTTTCACGGTTCCAGCGCCCCCTGCTAAATTGTGCCCTAGACGGCTGCCTAGGTTGCCTTACAGGTGGCGCCGGCCCTGCCGAACCACGAACTCCAACACGAACATACAGTGTAATGTCCGTGTTCGGGTCCTTGGTCCAAAAACCGCAATGTTCGGTACGAACCCGAACAGTGCGGTTCGGGTTCACTCATCACTATTAGGGAACACTCTTTTCCACTCATTTGTGTCAACAAACAGTTACATTACATTGTTGCTGTTGTTAAAGAAGTGTATCGCTTTCTTTTAGAGTGATTTGACATTTGATAAAGTAGAGCCAGAGGTGGAACAAGACCATCAAGATCACTGAAGCAGAAGGTTTTTCTGCCTCTCTAAACCACTAGGCCAATATGGTGAACTCTGGATGGGATGTCTGACCTGTGCCCCCTTTAAAGCAGTGCTTCTTAAAACGGTCCAGGATTTAGGGATTATCAAATTGTGTTTAACCCCTTCATGTGTCCCAGACGACGCAAGCACCAAAGTGTCACGATTTGTTCCTGGCCACCCAGTAACCAGGAACACTATGACAGAGACCAATCAGGGTCTTAATAGCCCCTGCGGGTCCCTGCCAGATAATCGCGATACCTCCAGACACCACGTGTGACATCATCCCGGTGCGATTTAATAAAATGCAAGCACCGGCTGCATTTTCGACTCAAGTGGCCTCATCTGACAGGTAGGATCCCGTTGCAAGTCCCTGCAGCGGGATCTGAGCACAGCTCATCACAGGGAGCCGCGACGAGCTGTTTAAATCTAGGATGTTCTATGCCGTCTTAGTGTCTTTTAGGTATGCTAAAATCAGGACAGTATAGAACGTCCTAGTGTCACGAAGGGGTTAAATAAGAATATGGGGTGTGGTTCCCTAACCTGCTTTACATAAAGTAATACCTTTTAACAATTTACTATGTGCTTTCAGTGTATGTTTCAGGGCAGGGCTTTTTGAGTTTACCTTAAAGATTCAGACCACAGATGATCCCACACTTTTGACTTCATTTATTCGCTATTCACTTTTGACATGTATGTTTGGCGATCCCCCTGATTTACTAAAGGGCTATAAAAGGCTATAGGCTTTATTGATGAAAGGGAGAACTGCAGGGAACTGAGGTGGGAATTTCAAAATTAAGACCAAAGTAGCCAAGTTGGGGAAAAGAAATGCAAGTTGGCTACTTTGGCCTTACATTTGAATTTACTTTCTCAATTCCCTGCAATTCTCTCTTTCCCGAATAACGTCCTATATGTGATGAAGGATACTAGAGCACCTTGCTAGCCCTTGTGATTGCCAATTTGCCAAACTTCCTGTTTGCTATAAATTAGCTTGTGAACCAAACTTGGGGAATCTCACTGATCTCCATTCAGGTCTCTAAAGACGCATTCATCATTTCATTGAGATTTAGAGTTATTGTATACAGTATATGTTTAGCACTTTGTGTGTGGCTTATTATTAGTTGTTTCACATACACAGTTTTTTGTTTTATTTTTCGTTGACGTTGACAGGGTGGGTATATTTGTGCCATTTCCTACATATTTCACACCTTTTTTCATGGTTTGTTATTAGCGAATTGTATTCACATCTTCTCGGCCTTTTGGCTAAGATCAAGTGTAGTATCTGCACTGATCTGGCCAAGAGGCCGGCGGGTGTGGATTGGGGCCCAATTTTAACATTGCACCACAGGGTAGCCTTCCCCTGTGTGGTGTTTCACTCATGCACTTAAGTGTGGCAATCCACTTGAGGTGATGTGACTCACTAGGCACATGTTTTAAGAAGGCTTTTTATCTTCACTCGTCTTTATTTCTTTCACCCGCCCTGGCCTTTTGGCTGGTGGGATGGAAATTTTTTTATCATCGGCCGAAAGGCTGGGGCCTTAAAGGCACCTTATTTATTTGGACTATGTGCACTTTTTTTGCACTATCACTTCACGTTTGAGCACATGAATTTTCATTTTGTTTTTGTTTTGCTCACGTTTGTTTTTGTATTTTGCACGTTTTTTGTCACTGGAAGGCCACAGTGGGGCAAATATTTTCCTTTGGTGGGCCCAGTAGGCGATGGCCTTTTGGCCACTACGGTGGGCCGCTCCTCCCCGGAGGAAGGCCTTTTTGTAACCCCAGGTGTCCGGACGGTGGCAGCTGAAGGCCCTGGGGAAGGTTTCGGAACTCCTGCAGGCCTTCTGGCCGGGGAGGGAAGATCAAAGGGGTCCCCTACGCCGTGAGGCAAGGGGGACCTGAAGACCCGACCCACCCTTCGGGGTGGGCAGGGAGCGAGGGGTTCCCAACCCACAAGGGAAGGGGCCCTGAGCACAATGGCTCCATAGTGGCCCTTGTTGTGCACTGCACTTAAGGGTTTGGCACGGGGGCACACGGATTTGCAGACACGGTATGGGCTTCAATCCTTGGACATGTGTGGACATATTCCTGGAGCCATCATTTAGGAGGTGACCTGTCATCATTTACCCATCTCCCGGGCTCCCTGGTGCTGTTATTCCTGAGCAAGTTGTTGCTCAGGCTAATGTGAGTGGTTATTTGGCACTATTTTATTTGCTTTGTTCCACTGTTATTTGACGTACTGCACCATATTGCTTTTTATGTTGTTTTCTTTTTATTCCCTTTGCACAACACTGTAAGATTTACACTTACCGAAAAGGGTAAATATATAGTGTGTATTAGTGTTGGTTGTAGCGCACCGGTCACGTTTTCTTTTTGTATGCCCATCTGTTAGTCAGTTTTCCCGTATACCTTATATCGACAAACATACTACATACAAGTCTTACATGTTTGCACTTCTCATTTCATTGCTCTGTTGAGTCAGCAACATTACAACACAAAAGGTTAAATTTTTCCTTAGATCTAGGGTTAGGGTTAGCATAAGGGTTAGTGTTAACATTAGGGTTAGCATAAGGGTTAAGGTTAGAGTTACATTAGGGTTAGTGCTAGGGTTAGATTTAGGGTTAGGGTCAAGATTTGTGTCAAAAGTTCACTGAAGGAGAAAATGGTTAGGAAACACAAAAACACACTATTTTCATCTTTTGCACTATAACTTGCAAAGACAACAGAAAAACAAGTAAAGAAAGCTCTTCTTCTGTCAATAAAAACAATATATAATGTGTGTGGGTATAGTAAATGGTAAATATAAAATTACAGCTAGACACAAACACAGCAGAAACTTAATACAGCCCATGTCACCAAGGGTAAGACAGCCAAGAAAGTTGTGTCACTAAGGGGTTAATTAACCCCTTGAACAACAAGCAGTCCTTTAGGATTTGCAACCTTTGTTTGGCCTATAGAAATTATATAAATTGCATTCAGTAAATTCCTTGATTGTTTTAAGGAAACATTGACTCTGAAAATGAGTATTTCACAGTCGCCCCATTGACACCTGGGTTGCATAACGTATTGATTCAGGTGTAGGAATAAATTGGCTGCAGAAATTGTAAATGAAAAAAAAAATGTTTTAGAATAAATTATGTAGAAATGAATGAGGGGAACTATTTTAAAAAAAAGGCAGGTAACAAGCTATAATCACAGTGTGTGAGTTCTCAGGGTCACATGAAAGCCACACGTATAATTACGAACACGCCAACGGAACCTCAAATTAACAGTCAGTGTAAAATTAAATCTAACCAATATGTCGTTTTTGAAAATTCAGTCTCAGTTTTCACCGTGGTATGAACTCTGCTATTATAATTACTGTGCAGAATAATTGTAGCCTCCCACCTGAACCTTGGTCATACAGAGCTTTTTAACTACACTTCATAAAATGCAGTTTCAACCTTGTATTAAAAACTCATACAATACAAAATAGTGAAAAAACCCCTACAGGTGTAGTAGTAAGCAAATAAATGCATATACTCCCCTAATGTAGTTGTAGCACCAGAAAAAAAACTGTTCCTTAGTATTTTTCAGAGGGTTTTTTAGTATAGGGAGAAAATAAAAACACATACATAGTGCAATATTTCAACACAGAAAATAAATGGTATGTGGGAGTTAGTTGATTTGCAATCACAAAGCTGTTAATCAAGTAGGCTCATCATTTTAATTCCACGGCTCTAAAAGACGAATTAAAAACACTAATGCCACAGTATCAGTGCATAGATGTAAAAGTGAATAGAAAGGCAGTTGCAAGATTCCATGGCACACAGTGCAACAGTGCTTAACAAAAAAAAAAAAGAACATAGTCCAAACGTAGACCACCAAAGTCCAAAGAAATAGTCCATAGATCCAAGTAGTAAATCCTCTATGCGTTTCACTGGGCCAGCCGCCTTCCTCAGGAGGTAAGTAAATGTATTACATTTGCCACTTCCAGAAAAAAAACTTTATATTATGCAAAGTCCTTGTCTCAACTCATAATAACTAGAATAACACATACAAAGCGAAACAGGTTGATTCTTGTATTTTTACTATGGCTAAAAACCATGTTCAGAGTGATTGACATCAAGTATTCTCCCAAATTGATTGTGCTGTTGTCTGATATGTGTTCATACAGAGCCCTTACAACCTGTAGACTCAATCTTTAAGGCTCACAAACCTGCAATTTTTTAAACGTTTCCCTAATTACCAAGGCAACAGGTTTTTCGGGGTTGCAATCTGGCTCCTGCCTCCCCAGCAAACTTACTGGTAGGAAGTCCCCATTGACATTTTTGGATCCTCAGCCATGTCAGGACTGTTCAGTGGCAGGCTACCAGTCTGATGTGAAAACGAAAAATAGTGGCCAGATGTGCAGTGTATAGTTACATTGGCGAGATTACATTTTCATCTCACCTATGCCTCGAGGTTGAGGCAAAAAGCATCACTGAAATACCAGGAATCGCTCCACGGAGCGATTCCTGGGCACCATGTTGGAGAGCATAATAGTATCTAACTAAAGCCCTTCTTATGGCGATAAAAACAATATATAATTTGTGTGGGTACAGTATGCGAGAAAGAAGAAAATTACAGCTAAACACAAACATCCCAGAAATGTAAAAACAGCCCTTCTCACCAAAGGCAAGACAAGATCAAAACGTCAAGTCACTAAGGGTCTAAAGAAAATATCCATATATAGTTACATCAAAATAGCTTACATGAAAAGATGTATTTATCTGTAAATGAAGTATAAACTATCGCTCAACAACAAATAGTGTAAATGTACATTCTGAAATGAATTGCCTATATAATTTTCTCCTGTCATTTCATGATCCAAACCCTGAAATCCCTTATCTGGTTTGAGAACCAAAACCATATGCTACACATGCAATGTAATCAGCTTTGTACCATATGCACAGATTAAAGTGTTATTTGAAATGATCGGTCATTATTTATGGTGAAAAAAAAAATCATTCTTTACATCCTCATATTAATCACTGATGCAAATATTATGACTTGGATTTTAATTTACACTGGTGTCCTTTAATAGGGAAGTGATTTAATGCTACTTTGTTTAGAATAGCTAAACAATGGGAACACACACAATATATTTAATATTAAAGAGGCAGTAATGAGGAATGCCAAAATGGAAAGATTAACAATAAACTGACCCTGTGTTACTCACATTTTAAGCTATGTTTCTATCAACTTTTGCTTGCACCAGGGCCGGCCTTAGTAGTGTGCGACTTGTGCGAGCGCCACCCATGAAAAAAAAAGTTTAAAAAAAAGTTTGCCGGTAGAGGCACTGGATAGGGAGATCAAAAGATCACTCCTCACCAGGACTCTGCTCACCATAAGTTAGAATGGGAGGGAGAGGGAGAACAGAGGAGGGGGAGGAGAGAACAGAGGAATGGGGGGAGAGACAGAAAAGAGGAAGGGGGGGAGAGAACAGAGGAAGGGGTGCAGAGAGAGAACAGAGGAGGGGGTGTTAGGAAAACGGAGGGAGCGAGAGAGAACAGATATGGGGGGAGGAGGGGGAGAGAACAGATATGGGGAGGAGGGGGAGAGAGAACAGATATGGGGGAGTTGGAGAGAGACAGACATGGCAAGAGGAAAGGAACAATCATGGGAAGGCAAAGGCACATACATGGAGGGAGAGGAAAGAGACATGGGGGTGCGCCACGGGGGAGGCCCTCACAGGGAGCTAGAACACTTAAGGCCGGCCCTGAACAGCACACTTTCTTTCTTCAGTGTCAGCTTGTAGGCATGATCTGTCCTCTAGATTGTAAGCTTGTGAGCAGGGCTCTCTACCTCATGTACCAGTCTGTTCCTCTAGATTGTAAGCTTGCGAGCAGGGCTCTCTACCTCATGTACCAGTCTGTTCCTCTAGATTGTAAGCTTGCGAGCAGGGCTCTCTACCTCATGTACCAGCCTGTTCTAGTTTGTCTAGCTTAGTATGTAATTCCCTACTATGCTCTGTACCTAGCGCTACGTAAACTGTTGGCGCTTTATAAATAAATGGTAATTTAATGTAGGTCCCCCTGTGTTGATCGTCTGTCAGATCTATAGAGCCATAAAGTAATGTTTGTCTGTCAGGATCTGACTAACAAAGTGGGTTGTCAATCAGTGACATGACATCAGCTACAGTTCGCTGAAAAAAGGAAGGAGCAAAGAGATTCCTGCCCTATCCATTCTCTTTGAACTTTCTATTATCAGCATCTCTTTCCACTATCTTTACTTCCACACACCAGTCTTTCTCTGACCATCCACTGCTATACAAAGCTCTTAATTCTTGAACATTTCCCCAATTCTTGAACCTTTCCCCATTCCCAATCCCATCAGTAGGCTTTTCTACACTTCGAAATGTGCCTACCTCTTAATTGTTTTCTACCAATAAACCAAAATCTGAAAAGTATCTATTCTTCATTGAGAATATATTTCTACAAAAAATGGGTTTGGTCAGCATCCTACAGATGTACAATCCCAGGAGCACTCATAAGAGAGAACAAACAGGATTATCCATTCCCCCATGCTTCTTTTGAAAAAGGTAGACAAGACACAACAGAAAAATTAGTGCTTCAGGTCACCCAGGGTCTTTTCTCTGGTTCTAGGTATAGTCAATATCTTTCCACTCTTCCATTCCCTTATTCCCTTAATTGTCCATCTTTCCCCAACTACCCAATGCCAGCATATCACTAACCTTCAATGTTTACCCTATTCTCTTCCACTATACTTTATTTCCAAGTCTTATGTCCACCTTCCTTCACTTGCCAATAGTTCCTTTTGTTCACCATCTCCTCCTGTTTCATAACACTGAGATTTTCTATGTTTGCATTTTTTTACTAAGCTCAGGACTTATTGAGTGTCTGTCAGCAATGTCTGTGCCCACAAGATATACTCACTCATGACAAGCTGGTAAAATGAACATGTTTTTCAAATTCAGTGTAAGAAATCCTGAAATGGGAAAACTACAAACTACGCGTCAAACTGCAAATTAAACCTGAAATGGTAAAACTACAAACTGCGCGTCAAACTGAAAATTAAACCTGAAATTTTAGTGGGGTTCCTCAGGGATCTGTACTTGGACCCATTCTCTTTAATATTTTTATTAGCGATATTGCAGAAGGTCTTTTTGGCAAAGTATGCCTTTTGCTGATGATACAAAGATTTGCAGCAGGGTTGATATTAATGGAGGGATAAGCCAAATGGCAAATGATTTAGCTAAACTAGAAAAATGGTCAGAGCAGTGGCAACTGACATTTAATGTGGACAAGTGCAAGATTATGCACATTGGGCGTAAAAACCCAAAAGCAGAATATAGACTATTTGGTACAGTCCTAACCTCAACATCTGAGGAAAGGGATTTAGGAGTAATAATTTCAGAGGACTTGAAGGTAGGTAGGCAGTGTAATAGAGCAGCAGGAAATGCTAGCAGAATGCTTGGTTGCATAGGGAGAGTTATTAGCAGAATGCTTGGTTGCATAGGGAAAGGTATTAGCAGAATGCTTGGTTGCATAGGGAGAGGTATTAGCAGAATGCTTGGTTGCATAGGGAGAGGTATTAGCAGTAGGAAGAGGGAAGTGCTCATGCCATTGTACAGAGCATTGGTGAGATCTCACTTGGAGTATTGTACGTAGTACTGGAGACCATATCTCCAGAAGGATATCGATACTTTGGAGAGAGTTCAGAGAAGGGCTACTAAACTGGTTCATGGGTTGAAGGATAAAACTTACCAGGAAAGGTTACAGCATCTTAACATGTATAGCTTGGAGGAAAGACGTAACAGGGGGGATATGATAGAAACATTTAAATACATAAAGGGAATCAACACAGTAAAGGAAGAGAGTATATTTAAAAGAAGAAAAACTACCACAACTAGAGGACATAGTCTTAAATTAGAGGGGCAACGATTTAAAAGTAATATCAGGAAGTATTACTTTACTGAGAGGGTAGTGGATGTATGGAATAGCCTGCCAGCAGAAGTGGTAGAGGTAAACACAGTCAAGGATTTTAAGCATGCGTGGGATAGACACAAGGCTATCCTAGCTATAAGACCGGGAACGGGGGACTAATAAAAGTACTCAAAAAAAAAAAATTGGGCAGACTAGATGGACCGAATGGTTCTTATCTGCCGACACATTCTATGTTTCTATGTTTCTATTTGACGCTTTTCTGCCTTATCCCTTGGTACTGCTGCCACTCCAGACTTCTCTAGTGTGCGCACCACCTAGGGCCAACACCCCTGCGCTACGCTCCCAGGTACTAACCCTGACATATACATTCAGACTGACTTCCCCAAACCAAAGGGCAAAATCTATAAATGAACTCACACTTGTAAGAATTAAGGAAAATATTTATAACCTGGCTGGGAACATCTACAAACAGTCTAATTGTGTATACCTTCACCTCCAAAACAACACATTTCAGTTTGTTTTAAAACATTTTTTTCAAGCAGGCATGAGGTAGTGATAATACTCTGAACTCCCGCAAAGGGAATAGTAAGTAGCCGCATTCTAAGGTAGGCCACGCCCCAAACTGGGGCAGTCAGTGACATCACTGCCAATGTGTTAGCCAATCCGCAGAGCCGGTATAGTGACCACACAGAATAGCCACGCCTGACAACGATCTCATTGTAACAATAGTAATTATGACGATATGTACAAAAGAAATGTTAAAAATATGTATATATATATATATATATATATATATATATACAATAGGAAGGCCTTTGGGTCCCTGGTAAGTAATACATATAAAGAGATTAAGCCCCATAAGCAACAGTATTTGGTGTCAGGACCCACCAATATTGGAGTACTTTGACGTAGTGGTGGGCTTAGCATAATATGGCCATATATGTGACTAAATCTCCAATTTTGTTATCTTAGAAAGACAGGTGTTTTTAAGTAGCTTTAATGAAACCTATATCTTAAAGAGTTTTTCTCCTAGGTGAGTGCGCTGATCTTTGGGTTTTGTATAACTATTTGGTCTCAGCAGCACCCCTTATAATATATAATATATGCTAGTTCAGGTGAGTGCATTCCTTTTGGATTTTTTTGTATATATAAAAAAAAAAAATGTATATATATATATATAACGATCAGCTATAACATTATGATGACCTTCCTAATATTGTGTGCAAAAGTAACGTATGCCATTAGAACTATCCTAAACTAATAATAACTTGTTGTCAAAAATGTGCATTAAACTCCATTATTCAATAAGTAGCTGTGCTTGTTTTGCCCAGATGCCAGAGAAATAAGCCTCGGAATGAATTGTTCGTATATAGCGACTTGCTTTTAGTGCTGTGCATATTATGAATAAAGTGCTGGATGATTGAAGTTACTTCTTAGGATATAATAAATAGATGTAATCACTATTGTACGCAGCACATCATTGTTTAATATATGGATACTCTTACTAGTGTGCCAACAGAATCTTTTCAATAGTAAGAATTGTTTTGCAGACTTGCCAGGTTGTGTGCAGATTAAGGAGGGGGATTTTTTCAGACTATTTCCTGGAGCCTGCATTCTTCATTAGCAGAGTTATTTAGCACGTGAATATGATCAGTTCCATATTTGTTCTTTTTTTTGCTTAAAACCACAAGAGATGTAACTGAGTGTAGTTTCTATGAAAGCAAAATCAGATTCTAATTGATACTGGAGGACTGTGACATAGTTTCCAACAGTTCCCGGGACTGAAGCATTTTTAGGGGTCCTGTACAGACAAATTAAGGTCTGTCCCAGCCTATTACTACTGTTGGTACTTTCCATTGGGCAGAGGTAGCATTGTGTCTTTAACTGTGTATGTCTATTACTGGACTGATGCCATATAACTCCACCCACAGAACACACCACATAATTCCGCCCAACACAACACACCACATAACTCCACCCCACACAACACACCACATAACTCCGCCTCACACAACACACCACATAATTCCGCCCAACACAACACACCACATAACTCCACCCCACACAACACACCACATAACTCCGCCCCACACAACACACCACATAATTCTGCCCCACACAACACACCACATATCTCCACCCACACAACACACCACATAATTCCGCCCACGGCAACGCACCACATAACTCCACCCACACGGCATGCCACATAATTCCACCCCACACAACACACCACATAACTCCACCCCACACATCTCAGGGTCACATCCTGCAAAGTTTATAACATATAATATATCTATAATCAAAAAGCACTTTGTGGCAGAGCCTTAGCACCAATAACCATGTATCCTCTTTAAAAGTAACTGATATATAATATGTGATGAATGATCTATAATTGAAACCATATCCTTTAGTTTGTTACTGGTTACTAAGGATCATTTCTTGCTGTTATCATTGTAGCTAAATGACAAACGGCATCTATGTGCAGCTCACTATTTTTATGTATGTATGTTTTTTGTGGGATGTCAATAAAAATATAGTTAAAAAAAAATAACTGCAGCATGAGATTTTTTTTACAAAGCCATCCAACATGTGGGCTGTTTACCAAATGTGATGCATCTGACAGGAAGTCGTGGCCCAACTGACTTAACTACTAATATGCTAATTAGATTAGCCATATAAATGTGTAGAATTGTGGTGGAAGAGTTGATATAACCACTTCATGACTGGACTTTTTGGGAACAGAAATGTTGATATGGACAATGGCTGTTTTAACATTTATGCGGTGTAATTGTTTAGCTGTAAATTGCCTCATTTATTGGACCTGCACAAATTAAATATTGGCGGAAAATTTTAAAAAAATGATTTGGTTTCTGGCTTTCTTTTAGTTTCTATGCCATTGTTTGTGATGCAATTTACAATTTGTCACCTAAAGTAAATCTTCAACAGCAAAATAATATTTCACTTCCTATTTTTTGCAATAGTGAGATGTTATTGCGCAGTATGTGTTCGTTATTGGCAGAAAGGTAGAATCCCATATATATTAAATGTTAGCAACTAGATGAGGCATTTTTTCAGATTTGCACTAAATTAACAACAAACTAGTTAAACCGAGGCCAAACTGTGCAAGTGTAGCATTTGCCAATTTTCATAAAGACTTGGTACATTTTTTATTTTTTTTATTTTTTCCTTTAATTTTAGTTGTTTTTGCATGCATGGTGTTTTTCTTCTGTGCACAATGGAAGAATATTTGTTTCGGTATTAGCTACTGTTGTCGATGACACTGTAGGCTGTAGTGATCTGTGATTGTGTTTAGATTAGCTCTGCATTTTGTTTTGTTTTTTGTTTTTTCTATTTTGAATTATTTTCAGTGCATAGTGGAACTATATTCATTTTAATGAATTTAGCAATGCTAAGGAAAAAATTACCTTGACCCTGTACCAGTTTGGCCATTAAAACAGTTTATAAGATTGCTTGGGTGCTTGAATTTCTTGTTCACATCATGTAATCCCCCACAAATTCGGGTCTACAACATCCATTGATCTTTTTGGATAGGAGGTCAGCGGCTTACTCTACCGTGTGATACAACCCATCTTGTACAAATGTTGAACATATTCCAGCAGTGGATATCAATAGGAAGCATTAGACATGCCCTGCTTAACATTTTTCTCTCTTCCAAATAGATCTATTCACTATAGCACTAATCTCGACATCCAAACTAGAAGAGACTCATCCCCCCCCCCCCCCCACTTGGAGGCCTCATCTTGACCTCGCAAAATGTCGAGATGGGGTGAGTAAAATCAAAATGAGGCATGCCGAGGAGGTCAACTTTGGCACAAGGCTAAATCAAACTCAACCTCCGAGATCGGAGGTAAAGTTTGACTTAGTCTCAAAAATAGTCTCGGCACCCGAGTTTGGAGGCTATAATAAAAGCTATTTTTGAGTTTAAATTAAAAAAAAAATGCCAGTGTAATTCTTCCCCGATAGGAAATAAGGGGACTCGCCAGCATTAAAGTAAGCGATTTGAGAGAAGTGATTTTTCTTTCTAAGACAAACTCGATTTCCCAACTCAACCTCTCAAGATTTTTAGTGAATACCAATTTTGAATGCTTTCTATGGATTGAAACCGATTTCAGGGGGGGGGGGGGGGGGATTAAGATTCACATATGCTATACAACTTGAGATGGAGAGAGACTTGTGCAGTCTGAATGCCAGAATGTGCAAATCTAAAAGCAAATGCAAGTAAGATGATGGTATGGTCGAAAGCATGAATGACTCCAACAAAAACAACAGGCCATGTGAGGACACTGAGCTGCGAGGATACTCAATATTAGGCCCTCCCATGATGCTCCGACAGCCAATTAGCAGTTGACATGCTGGATATAATGGAAGTCATAATCTACAGCAGCCAAAGTACTATCAGTTGCCTATTTCTTCACCAGACCAAGGCTGCACTCACCGATCATGGGAGCTAGGAGTTGTCCAACCGCAGCCTTGTCATATAGCACAGATTTTTCCAAGACGCCAGTACCGGTGCAACAGATTTGCATGTTCTCATTTTATAAATACATGTCAGTTACAGAAGCACCAATGGTTTTTGAAAGATCCACCTATAGAAGTGAACTACACAATCCTCAGTTAGCCATTTTGGACGTTGTACAGTCAGGCTTGACGGTATATATTTCCAGAGCAATCCTTGTGCCATCACTGATCTATAGTAGTGAAAGATCTTCTGGTGACTCCTAAAAACCTTCACGATTGGTTGACCAATAGTATCGTGCTGACTGGTTCAATGGTAGCAACAAGGGTCCCTAGGTACATTTAACAGGGCCTGCATTATTTATTTATCTATTGAGGAATTCCAGAAGGTGTTTCAAGACATTTTACATTTTACAGCTCTATGTCTTTGAGATAAAACAGCAAGCTTTGTGAAGTGTTTATCTTGTCAATGCACACTGATATGAGTTACATCATACATGCTTTAGGATGTAGCAAAAAAAAAAAATTGTGATAAAGCACTATATAGCATTAAGGGTATGGAGTCTCCACGACGACCGTAGTTTACGCAAAGGCCAGAAAATATATAATATGGCCAGTAAAAATACTATACAGTTAAGTTACTGTGGCACACAGAGCTCTGCCTATTAATATTATAAGACTTGCTGGCAAGATTAGTTGGCACTCCACAATCCATTACACAAATAAAGTGTTTTATTGAAGACCAATAAAACACTTGAAGATCAATAAAAACACTTTGTGCTTGCAAAGGATTGTGGAGTGCTGACTTCTTGGATTTAATACTCAATTACCATGAAGATACTGCTAGTCGGCAAATTCGTGTTCTTCTTTGAGCTTATAAGTTTGAAACCTCCCTTTTCTAGACTGTTTAGTTCCTTAGAGTTTTGCTTTTGCATAGCCATGCCATCTGCCATACAAATCCAAAATGTGTCCCCAACCATTTGTTCCTAGGCTAATCTAAAATAACCTAACACCAGTATTACTGGCCTGATGTTGTACCAGCTCAAGAGTATTAATATGTTTAACATTAGTGTTCCCAGTTCTTCATGTAAGACATAAGGATCTATTCAACAAAGAGAGACTTACAGGGCATTGAGACGGGGATTTCAAACTTAAGGCCAGAGGAGCTGAGTTGGAAAAATGTACCCATTCAGCTGCATTGGAGAACTTTTCCAACTCGGCTACTTTGGCCTAAAGTTTGAAATTCCCATCTCAGTTCCCTGCAATTCTTCCTTCATTGAGTAGACCCTCAATTGTCTTACACAGGGAACTGGGAACACTAGTTTTAAACATCTTAATACTCTTGCACTATGTCCCCTTAATCATGCTTTTAGCAGACTCTATACTCTTATATTAACTCCTTTGGGTCAATGCACGTGTCTTCCGACGCTCTGAATATGTTGCTTGACTGCCCCTAGAGGCAGTCAGCAACATTGCAATGAAGAAGAAAAAAAGACTTAATTAGCTTAAATATAGGGTTAGAGTTAGAATAGCTGTTAGGGTTACAATTACTTTAGGGAGAGCATAAAGGATAGGGTTAAAATTAAATTTAAATATATTAAGGGTTAGCCTAAGGGTTAGAGTTGGGGTTAAATTTAGGGTTAGGGTTGGACTCAAAAGGTCAATATAGGAGGTTTTTCCCCATATCTCGCAAAAAACTGCAGAAAAACATGGAATCAAGCATATTTCTGAACTCGAGATAACATTTAGAAACTATTTAGATGGGGTGTTTTTTCACGAGTTAGAAAAAAAAATCTTTTTGTAGTAAATTATAAGATATGATGAACATAATGGTATCTAATGAAGCCATTCTTATGACGATAAAAACAACAAATAATTTGTGTGGGTACAGTATGTGAGAAAGAAGAAAATTACAGCTAAACACAAAGACCCCAGAAATAAAAACAGTCCTTGTCACCAGTCAAGGTCAAAATATCTTGTCACTAAGAGGTTATAGATGATTTTTTTTCTTATTTTTAATTGCTAACATTATTAGTCCCCCTTTCCTTTTGTGCATTGAAGTTCTGCTATAACTGCCCTCCTCTTTGTTTGCAGATGGATGACATAGACGAAATGTTTAGTAATTTGCTGGGAGAAATGGATCTCTTAACTCAGGTGAGCATTATCAACTTCTAAAACCATTTACAAATGAAAACCCACTTCCAACAGGTTCTTTTTATTTTCCATTCAACACCAGTCTTCGGCTCCTCACACACACAGACTGCATAAATATTGACAAAGAGGAATTTCAAAGGGGGGGGGGGGGGGGAATGAGTTCCGTCTGTTTGGCATCCCTTCCAGATTGTCTGTGAAGCAGTCATAGTGATATCATACCAACTAACAGTATAGAACAGCTGCGTCTCTGTGTAACCAAGAGAATTACTCTAAACCTCTTCCAATATATTAAAAGGCCAAATCCAAAAAATGTCAACACATATTGTTCTTTCTTTTTTTTTATTTTTTTTTATTTCTTGAACATGTATTGAGTTTCGTTTAGGTCTTGCATGTTTGGCCATGTTTGTTTCAACACATGCTTATCCAAAGCTTTTTAACAAATCGATGTCTCATTGTGGCAAGTCAGCCAATTTGCTTAGCAAAATAAATGTATTTTTAACTCAGTAGGCAGCGTTGCAGCAAGGATCTTACATGTAAAGGGAAAATGAGGACACCGTGCTAAAATTAGAGCTATCGCCAAAAAAAAAAAAAAACAATATAGGTCATTTTACAAGGAAAAGAAAGAACATTATAACATTTATAATTAATGGAAACTTTATCCAAAACAAGGCATAATAAATATATTTAAAGTTTTTTTTTAAATGAACAAAGAAAATGGAAGGGTAGGAGATATTGAACTGACAAATTTAATGAAGTCATGAAGTGTATGAGGTAGACAAAATACAGCTAAAAATTAGGTATATTTGCTTTCAGAAGTACAATGTATGGATTTTCTTTTCTTATCAATGGATACTATGCCATTTATTTATGACAGAAGCACCTTACGGGCTACCATACCATACACCTCCCAAATTCTGCCCTCTACGAAACGAGATGCCGGTTTGCAGTCGCAAAAAGCAGGACAGCGCTAGTGCTTGACAGAACAGCCTCCAATAATCAGGATTGTCCTACACAAAGTGGGCCCGTTGAGAGGCATACAAACAGGGCCGCCAGCAGGATGGGCAGGCGATACACACGCCCCGAGCCCAGGGGGCCCACTCAGACTTCCGACCCTTTAAAAAAAAAAATTAAAACATACGCAAATGGGTCAGCTGCCCAGGGCCCATTTATTCCTGGGGGCCCAAAGCAGCTGCCCGTGTGTCTGTCTCACATGTAGACAGTCACAATCGGGCAGCAGCTGGCAAATCCGCATCATCGGACAGCAGCCGGCAGATGCGCATCCAGCGGACCAGGCTACTAGTCACAGCCGCCAGGAAATGACGTCATGTCATATCTGTATTTCCTGCTCGCAGCGTGCAAACACTGCTGAGGGGACGACCAGCAGTCCCTGAAATATCTGATGGTGGCCCTGCATTCAAATTACAATAATTAGTTCATCTTGATTGTGCAAATGTAATCTGTAGGATGCAGTATAAAGAAAGATTTAAATATGGTATCTAAATGCTTATCCTGGGCTCTGAAGAAACTAGAAATCAAGATGGCTGCTCTGTGTAACCTTGGTAACATATTAGAATATTGTGACAATGGAAGTACTGCCAGTGCGACTGAGCACTTAGTTATAATGTTTTGGGTTAAACCATTATTTCATATTGTACATTCCATAATTTTTTTCTCCAGAGTCTAGGGATCGAAACCATCCCCTCACCAGCTCCCACTGATCTGGAAACAGAAATCAACTTCTCCTTTGGTTTCAAAGATCTCAATGGTAAGTCTACATTAAAACATACTATGACTTTTTGCACGAATGCCGATATATTGTACACTTTTGTTTCCGTTTGTGAATTTATGATCAGATGTGTTGACTCACAGGTGTAGCCATTTTAGAATTAAACAAACACATTTTAATTAAACAACAATTTAGCCTAATAAAAGAAGCAAGAGGTGTTAAAATTGTCCCACTGATTACGCCTGTCTCTAGTGCTTAGAACTCGAACCACGGAATATATTTGGCAGTATAAACTTTATTGTTAAACTTTATTAAGGTTTATTGTTTGTTTGTTTTTTGTTTAGAATCCCTGAATGCCCTCGAAGACCATGATTTGGATGCCTTAATGGCTGATCTAGTGGCTGACATCACTGAAACTGAACAGATGGTCGCCTCCCAGAACTTTAAAAGTGCATCTTGTACAGATGCCAATGCTAACTCTTTGTTAGGTCATTACCCACATTTTCCAGATACTATGCCCTCTGGTTCAGCAGATGTCATGTCCTTTTTGCCACCCCAACCACCTGAATGTTATACGGACCTCCCACCTCCTCCGCCTGCTCCCCTAGAGCTTACCCCTCAGGTAAAACTGATCATTTATTTATTTTCTCTTTTTTTTCGGGACTTTTTATGGGGTTTTTTAATAAAAATTATTTATTATACATTTATAACACTGAACAAGACAGTACATTACAAGACATGTTAAAAAAAAAAAAAAGAAGAAAATGTGTTGATTCTCCAGATATATTATACGTATATACAACATTATACATTTATATATATTATACAACATATACTGAATCAAAGTTATTTTTAAAAATATTATTATTAACTCCTATGATGGGATATTATTTTCTTTTTAGTGATTTGTAGTCTTTATTATGAAGAAGATAGCCAAAAGGCATAAGGAACATAAACAGCACATTTATTATTTGTGGGGGAAACAACTTTTATATATTTTTAAATTGTTTTTTTTTCTATAAATTTTCTTACGCTTTCACTTTTTCATTTGTTTATGTTTTTAAATTCTATTTGTTGCCTTTGTGGGATTATTTCTGGGAGCTGTTTGCTAAAACGGAACTAACAACTGAACTGGAACAACCAGGCAATAATATCCAACGTGCCCATCTTTCCAACTCGACTACTAATGCCTGGTGTTTGCAGTTGACTTGCAGTTCACTTGTCAGGTCTGTTTTAGTGAATAGCCCCCTATGTTTTACTTGCTTTCATCGTTAATGCATCATTTCCAAACAAAACTGTAAATAACCAAAAAGCACAATGTTACAGAATTAAAAATATTTATACTATCCATAAAATATGCTCAAGTTGCTATTTGTTTTACAATTTTTCAGAATTTGTGTAGCTTTCTCTTCTTGATCAGCTGTTGGGGGGCAAGGAGAGGATTAGGGGCTTTCCTGGATGGCGGGCTGACCTCTTATTTGGCTCAGTGGGCTGAGGCTGCACCCCTTCCCACTTCTAAATGCCCCAGGGCACAGCACTATCTATATTTCTGTACTATGGTCTTGTCTGTATAACTGGGTCCCCTAGGTGTCTTGCACATCTTGTCTGTACCGTATTGTGGCTAGCTCTGATAGTGGACGGGCTGATTGTCCACTAGGATGTTTTTGACCCCAGAGCAAAAGTTGTCAGCCTCCCCTTGCATCTAAAATGTTTCTATTGTTCTTACCCCCTCCCCCCCTCCCAATAAATCTGTTTGAAAAACAAGGCATACTGACATAAATGTTCTATTTTTTTCCAAAATTGGAATTTAGGAAGTTTTGGAATCCAAAGAAAAAGCTGATAAAATTAAACTTGCTTTAGGCAAGATGAACGAAGCCAAGGTCAAAAAGGTGAGTTGTAGGATGTTATGTATCGTATAGTAAATCGTGGTTCAGTCACTGTGGAAACCAATGACATGATTCTGCTGATCACTTTCAGAACTTTGCTCTTTCTACACAACCCCCAATGATAATCCATTGGGCAAAATAGAAATAGAAGTTTATATTAATGCACTGCACTATGTTATATGTATAATTTTAATATATGATGTAAGTAAACATTGTAGCGCTAGCAATACATTCTTACATACTTAAAAATGTGGTATATTTGAGGCCTAAAAAAAACATCCTGGCAACCAGCAATGAGTGCCCAGTGCAAAGGAGAAAAGGAATGAGAACATAGTGACATCTAGCAGGTACAATACTTCATGTTCTCAATTTAGTTTATCATTTTGTAGGTAGAAAGAATAGACTTTACAGGGCAGTGTTGTCAAACCTGTTAATAAGAGAGTTGGTAGTTTATCTGTTATTGCTAGTAATAGCCAGACCATACTAAATTAGTTATAGAATCTATGGGATTTTAACACAGGTTGGGAATAGTATTAAACCTCTTGAGACCGGTATTTGGTCAACATGTTATCAGTTGAGGCAATACTGTTGAAGAAGATAATCATAACCCGTTAATGTTAAGGGGAGAACTGATTTAAATGCATGAGCTACTTTTCAACAAACAAAAAAACACACAGAAAAAAATGCGAGAGATGTAAATAACATGCGAGCCTTGGATGTAGAAATGATACAATATTACATGGGGGATGTACTCACCAATACTGAATATTAGTACCTCTTTTAGATTCATGATGAATGAAAGAATGCCATCACCTTTCTTCCCTAGTCCAGGATAGCACCAGAATTATTTTCCTTCATTGCAGACGCTTTTTTCCTAAACAAGGAGAGTACTAGAAACTATATTTTCTAGTCCAGGAGAGTATCAAACCTTTTCATCCAAAGAAACTTTCTTCCTTCATCCAGGAAACTATCAAATCCTTTCTTCTCTAGTACAAGAGAGTATCAGAACCTTTCTTCCTTCATCCAGGAAACTATAAAATCCTTTCTTCTCTAGTATAAGAGAGTATCAGAACCTTTCTTCCTTCATCCAGTAAACTTTCAGATCCTTTCTTCTCTAGTATAAGAGAGTACAAGAACCATTCTTTCTTCATCAAAGAAACTGCAAGATCTTTCTTCTCTAGTACAAAAAAGTAACAAAACATTTTATCCCTAGTACAGGAGAGTACTCGAACATTTTATCCCTAGTAAAGGAGAACTCGAACATTTTATCCCTAGTAAAGGAGAGTACCAGATCATTTCATCCATAGTACAGGAGAGTACTAGAACATTTTATCCATAGTACAGGAGAGTACCAGATCATTTCATCCATAGTACAGGAGAGTACCAGATCATTTCATCCCTAGTACAGTAAAGTACCAGATCATTTCATCCATAGTACAGGAAAGTACTAAAACATGTCATCCCTAGTACAGGAAAGTACTAGAATGTTTCATCCCTAATACAGGAAAGTACCAGAACATTTCATCCCTAGTACAGGAAAGTACCAGAACATTTCATCCCTAATACAGGAAAGTACCAGAACATTTCATCCCTAATACAGGAAAGTACCAGAACATTTCATCCCTAATACAGGAAAGTACCAGAACATTTCATCCCTAATACAGGAAAGTACCAGAACATTTCATCCCTAATACAGGAAAGTACCAGAACATTTCATCCCTAATACAGGAAAGTACCAGAACATTTCATCCCTAGTACAGGAAAGTACTAAAACATTTCATCCCTAGTACAGGAAAGTAATAGAACGTTTCATCCATAGTACAGGAAAGTACTAGAACATTTCATCCATAGAACAGGATACTATCAGAACATTTCATCCATAGTACAGGAGAGTACAAGAACATTTCATCCATAGTACAGGAAAGTACCAGAACATTTCATCCATAGTACAGAAAGTACCAGAACATTTCATCCCTAGTACAGGAGAGTACCAGATCATTTCATCCATAGTACAGGAAAGTACCAGAACATTTCATCCATAGTACAGGAAAGTACCAGAACATTTCATCCCTAGTACAGGAAAGTACCAGAACATTTCATCCATAGTACAGGAGAGTACCAGAACATTTCATCCATAGTACAGGAAAGTACCAGAACATTTCATCCATAGTACAGGAAAGTACCAGAACATTTCATCCCTAGTACAGGAAAGTACCAGAACATTTCATCCATAGTACAGGAGAGTACCAGAACATTTCATCCCTAGTACAGGAGAGTACCAGATCATTTCATCCATAGTACAGGAGAGTACTCGAACATTTTATCCCTAGTACAGGAAAGTACCAGAACATTTTATCCCTAATACAGGAGAGTACCAGAACATTTCATCCCTAGTACAGGAAAGTACCAGAACATTTCATCCCTAGTACAGGAAAGTACCAGAACATTTCATCCCTAATACAGGAAAGTACCAGAACATTTCATCCCTAGTACAGGAAAGTACCAGAACATTTCATCCCTAGTAAAGGAAAGTACCAGAACATTTCATCCCTAATACAGGAAAGTACCAGAACATTTCATCCCTAATACAGAAAAGTACCAGAACATTTCATCCCTAATACAGGAAAGTACCAGAACATTTCATCCCTAATACAGGAAAGTACCAGAACATTTCATCCCTAATACAGAAAAGTACCAGAACATTTCATCCCTAATACAGGAAAGTACCATAACATTTCATCCCTAATACAGGAAAGTACCAGAACATTTCATCCCTAATACAGGAAAGTACCAGAACATTTCATCCCTAATACAGGAAAGTACAAGAACATTTCATCCCTAATACAGGAAAGTACCAGAACATTTCATCCCTAATACAGGAAAGTACCAGAACATGTCATCCCTAGTACAGGAAAGTACCAGAACATTTCATCCCTAGTAAAGGAAAGTACCAGAACATTTCATCCCTAGTACAGGAAAGTACCAGAACATTTCATCCCTAGTACAGGAAAGTACCAGATCATTTCATCCCTAGTACAGGAGAGTACTCGAACATTTTATCCCTAGTACAGGAAAGTACCAGAACGTTTCATCCCTAATACAGGAAAGTACCAGAACATTTCATCCCTAATACAGGAAAGTACCAGAACATTTAATCTCTAGTACAGGAAAGTACCAGAACATTTCATCCCTAGTACAGGAAAGTACCAGAACATTTCATCCATAGTACAGGAAAGTACCAGCACATTTCATCCCTAGTACAGGAAAGTACTAAAACATTTCATCCCTAATACAGGAAAGTACCAGAACATTTCATCCCTAATACAGGAAAGTACCAGAACATTTCATCCCTAGTAAAGGAAAGTACCAGAACATTTCATCCCTAATACAGGAAAGTACCAGAACATTTCATCCCTAGTACAGGAAAGTACCAGAACATTTCATCCCTAATACAGGAAAGTACCAGAACATTTCATCCCTAGTACAGGAAAGTACCAGAACATTTTATCCCTAATACAGGAGAGTACCAGATCATTTCATCCCTAGTACAGGAGAGTACTCGAACATTTTATCCCTAATACAGGAGAGTACCAGAACATTTCATCCCTAGTAAAGGAAAGTACCAGAACATTTAATCTCTAGTACAGGAAAGTACAAGAACATTTCATCCCTAGTACAGGAAAGTACCAGATCATTTCATCCATAGTACAGGAAAGTACTAAAACATTTCATCCCTAGTACAGGAAAGTACTAGAACGTTTCATCCCTAATACAGGAAAGTACCAGAACATTTCATCCCTAGTACAGGAAAGTACCAGAACATTTCATCCCTAGTACAGGAAAGTACTAAAACATTTCATCCCTAGTACAGGAAAGTACTAGAACGTTTCATCCATAGTACAGGAAAGTACTAGAACATTTCATCCATAGAACAGGATACTATCAGAACATTTCATCCATAGTACAGGAGAGTACCAGAACATTTCATCCATAGTACAGGAAAGTACCAGAACATTTCATCCATAGTACAGGAAAGTACCAGAACATTTCATCCCTAGTACAGGAGAGTACCAGATAATTTCATCCATAGTACAGGAGAGTACTCGAACATTTTATCCCTAGTACAGGAAAGTACCAGAACATTTTATCCCTAATACAGGAGAGTACCAGAACATTTTATCCCTAGTACAGGAAAGTACCAGAACATTTCATCCCTAGTACAGGAAAGTACCAGAACATTTCATCCCTAATACAGGAAAGTACCAGAACATTTCATCCCTAATACAGGAAAGTACCAGAACATTTCATCCCTAATACAGGAAAGTACCAGAACATTTCATCCCTAATACAGGAAAGTACCAGAACATTTCATCCCTAGTAAAGGAAAGTACCAGAACATTTCATCCCTAATACAGGAAAGTACCAGAACATTTCATCCCTAGTAAAGGAAAGTACCAGAACATTTCATCCGTAATACAGGAAAGTACCAGAACATTTCATCCCTAATACAGGAAAGTACCAGAACATTTCATCCCTAATACAGGAAAGTACCAGAACATTTCATCCCTAATACAGGAAAGTACCAGAACATTTCATCCCTAATACAGGAAAGTACCAGAACATTTCATCCCTAATACAGGAAAGTACCAGAACATTTCATCCCTAATACAGGAAAGTACCAGAACATTTCATCCCTAATACAGGAAAGTACCAGAACATTTCATCCCTAATACAGGAAAGTACCAGAACATTTCATCCCTAATACAGGAAAGTACCAGAACATTTCATCCCTAATACAGGAAAGTACCAGAACATTTCATCCCTAATACAGGAAAGTACCAGAACATTTCATCCCTAATACAGGAAAGTACCAGAACATTTCATCCCTAATACAGGAAAGTACCAGAACATTTCATCCCTAGTAAAGGAAAGTACCAGAACATTTCATCCCTAGTACAGGAAAGTACCAGAACATTTCATCCCTAGTACAGGAAAGTACCAGATCATTTCATCCCTAGTACAGGAAAGTACCAGAACATTTAATCTCTAGTACAGGAAAGTACCAGAACATTTCATCCCTAGTACAGGAAAGTACCAGAACATTTCATCCATAGTACAGGAAAGTACCAGAACATTTCATCCCTAGTACAGGAAAGTACCAGAACATTTCATCCATAGTACAGGAAAGTACCAGAACATTTCATCCATAGTACAGGAAAGTACCAGAACATTTCATCCATAGTACAGGAAAGTACCAGATCATTTCATCCCTAGTAAAGGAAAGTACCAGAACATTAAATCTCTAGTACAGGAAAGTACCAGAACATTTCATCCCTAGTACAGGAAAGTACCAGAACATTTCATCCATAGTACAGGAAAGTACCAGCACATTTCATCCCTAGTACAGGAAAGTACTAAAACATTTCATCCCTAGTACAGGAAAGTACTAAAACATTTCATCCCTAGTACAGGAAAGTACCAGAACATTTCATCCATAGTACAGGAGAGTACTCGAACATTTTATCCCTAGTACAGGAAAGTACCAGAACATTTCATCCCTAGTACAGGAAAGTACTAAAACATTTCATCCATAGTACAGGAAAGTACCAGAACATTTCATCCATAGTACAGGAGAGTACTCGAACATTTTATCCCTAGTACAGGAAAGTACCAGAACATTTCATCCCTAATACAGGAAAGTACCAGAACATTTCATCCCTAATACAGGAAAGTACCAGAACATTTCATCCCTAATACAGGAGAGTACCAGAACATTTCATCCCTAATACAGGAAAGTACCAGAACATTTCATCCCTAATACAGGAAAGTACCAGAACATTTCATCCCTAATACAGGAAAGTACCAGAACATTTCATCCCTAATACAGGAAAGTACCAGAACATTTCATCCCTAATACAGGAAAGTACCAGAACATTTCATCCCTAGTAAAGGAAAGTACCAGAACATTTCATCCCTAATACAGGAAAGTACCAGAACATTTCATCCCTAATACAGGAAAGTACCAGAACATTTCATCCCTAATACAGGAAAGTACCAGAACATTTCATCCCTAGTAAAGGAAAGTACCAGAACATTTCATCCCTAGTACAGGAAAGTACCAGAACATTTCATCCCTAGTACAGGAAAGTACCAGCACATTTTATCCCTAATACAGGAGAGTACCAGATCATTTCATCCCTAGTACAGGAGAGTACTCGAACATTTTATCCCTAGTACAGGAAAGTACCAGAACATTTCATCCCTAGTAAAGGAAAGTACCAGAACATTTAATCTCTAGTACAGGAAAGTACCAGAACATTTCATCCCTAGTACAGGAAAGTACCAGAACATTTCATCCATAGTACAGGAAAGTACCAGCACATTTCATCCCTAGTACAGGAAAGTACTAAAACATTTCATCCCTAGTACAGGAAAGTACCAGAACATTTCATCCATAGTACAGGAAAGTACGAGAACATTTCATCCATAGTACAGGAAAGTACCAGATCATTTCATCCCTAGTAAAGGAAAGTACCAGAACATTTAATCTCTAGTACAGGAAAGTACCAGAACATTTCATCCCTAGTACAGGAAAGTACCAGAACATTTCATCCATAGTACAGGAAAGTACCAGCACATTTCATCCCTAGTACAGGAAAGTACTAAAACATTTCATCCCTAGTACAGGAAAGTACCAGAACATTTCATCCCTAGTACAGGAAAGTACCAGAACATTTCATCCATAGTACAGGAAAGTACCAGATCATTTCATCCCTAGTAAAGGAAAGTACCAGATCATTTCATCCCTAGTAAAGGAAAGTACCAGAACATTTAATCTCTAGTACAGGAAAGTACCAGAACATTTCATCCCTAGTACAGGAAAGTACCAGAACATTTCATCCATAGTACAGGAAAGTACCAGCACATTTCATCCCTAGTACAGGAAAGTACTAAAACATTTCATCCCTAGTACAGGAAAGTACTAGAACGTTTCATCCCTAATACAGGAAAGTACCAGAACATTTCATCCCTAGTACAGGAAAGTACCAGAACATTTCATCCCTAGTACAGGAAAGTACTAAAACATTTCATCCCTAGTACAGGAAAGTACTAGAACGTTTCATCCATAGTACAGGAAAGTACTAGAACATTTCATCCATAGAACAGGATACTATCAGAACATTTCATCCATAGTACAGGAGAGTACCAGAACATTTCATCCATAGTACAGGAGAGTACTAGAACATTTCATCCATAGTACAGGAAAGTACTAGAACATTTCATCCATAGAACAGGATACTATCAGAACTTTTTATCCATAGTACAGTAGAGTACTAGAACATTTTATCCATAGTACAGGATATTACCAGAACATTTCATCCATAGTACAGGAGAGTACTAGAACATTTTACCCATCGTACAGGATACTACCAGAACATTTCACCCATAGTACAGGAGAGTACTAGAACATTTTATCCATAGCATAAAATACTACCAGAAGTTTCATCCATAGTACAGGATACTACCAGAACGTTTCATCCATAGTACAGGAGAGTATCAACACTTTTCATCCATAGTACAGGAGGGTAGAATAGCTTTTAATCCATAGCACAGTAAAGAAACTTTGTTCTTTAGCCTAAGTATTGGATTATTTTTTTTTCTAGTACAGAGGAGTACCAGAAACATACTACCCAGTACAGAAGGAAACTAGGACTTTTCTTCCCTGATAGATTAGAGCATTCGAACATTTTGTACCAGCAAAGAAAGGTTTAGCTACTACATTTTGTGGGTTTGAAGAAAGTACACATGCTATGGGACAATTCTTTCCTTGTCAAAATTTCTGTCTTTAAAGAAAAAATAATACATTCCATACTGCTATTTCATTCCTGCAAAATATCACACACTGTCAGTCCCTTAACTATCAGTTACTAGAAGATAGCCCCATTATCCATCTTGAATGTTGAATATTCCATTGTATATTGCATGCGCTTCTATGATAGCAATCTATTCTGCATTACTTTAGGACAAGTAGTTAAGAAGTATAAACTTCTACTTTCTGGTTTTCATGCCAGAAATGTTATTTTTTTTAAAATGTATTATGACAATCGGCTGGTCTGACAATTTTTATATTGATTCAATAAGCCTACGTCATCGGGCACTCTGCCAAACTGATTGGACGTCTCTAAAACAGAAGTTAAATTACAGAACTAAACTTAAACTAATGCTTAAAAATAGAAGGTACGATGGGAAATCACTTGTGATCAAATGCTGTATATGGGCATCAATATGTAACCTGTGAATCGCATTATGCTTTCCTGTTTAAATTCCCATTCACATGTATAAATACCACATTCTTCCTATTAGGCAGATGTACTGACTAATAAAATAAGTGAGTTCCATAGTGTGGGATCTGTACTGTGGAACACTACAATTTGTAGTAAGCTGGTCTGTAAGATGACTGAAAGTAATGGGCAGGAATGTATGTATTATACTACTTAATTCACTTTTTTTCTTGCAGCTTATTATTAAGGTACATATGAATGACAACAGCACTAAGACACTGATGGTGGATGAACGGCAAACAGTTAGAGATGTCCTGGACAATCTTTTCGAGAAAACCCATTGTGATTGCACCATTGAGTGGTGTTTATATGAAACGCTCTCCAATCTTCAAATTGGTGAGTCATACTGCTGATGAGCAAAAAAAAGGTTACAAATCCCATCTCTACCTATAGAATCTTGAAAATTAGTACATTTAGAATATGTGTTCCAGGCAGGGCTGATAAGATGCTGAATGGACTGCCAAAAGAGGTTGTTTTGGATGGTTCAATCGAGAGATGTAAAAAAAAAAAAAAAAAGAATGTTGCTGTGCTGAATGTCTGCTTATGAAGTGTTGGTGCTGGAATCTAACTAAGTATCTCTGGAGTAGAACAGCAATTGGTTTTACTTTGTAACATTGTCAATGGGTTTTTTATGCCCATTTTCAGGACCATTAAATTTAGGTGATTCAAAAGATTGTATCTGACAAATGGAGGTGACAGCCATCATAGTGTGACCAGTGCGAAAGGATTGTCACTGTCAAGACTCATTGGCACCATTGGCAAACAAAAATCAATATATTATACCACACATGTGACTTTTTTCAACCTAATTAAATACGCAAACACCAACAAATATATATTTCATGATAGAATCATCCAGCCATTGGGTGTTTAAACTGCCCCGGAGTCTTTGGTATGGTCCTCAAGAGATACCATCTGATTCCATGTAGTGACAAGATGGCGTGGCTGGAAATAGTCTGGTGTGTCTACACCTCTTGCAACACCTTCTCCAGTATATACTGTGCTATAATAGTGGACGAGGGTAGACCTAATGGTACATCCAGAGCCCTCACATTCTCTACAAAGTGCAGAAATAAATACCACTGCTCAGTAACACTGAATCACCCCGATTTGGGCATTTGGCCATCCATTTGTTTTCCTTTATCATTAAGGTAAATTATGGGTCTGAAAATGTCAACTACAAAAGGTCAACACTGTTTAACACTGCCTTTTACTTAGGCCTTTAGTCATAAAAGAGATAATTTCATGGAATTGAGAAGGTAATTGCAAACTTAAGGCCAAAATAGCAGAATTTGAAGAATACCTGAATGGGATAATTTTTCCAACTCGGCTACTTTTGTCTTGAGTTTGAAATTCCCTTCTCAGTTCTATCTTTCATGCATAAATCCATGAATATTTGGCAATACAGGAAGCATTGATTATAGAAGTAATCCCCCTGCAATGGGATCAGATTGATAAAAAGGAAATAGTCAACTTCCTAGTGATATCTTAGGCTGTAATGATTATTTAGCATGATTGATTAGACAACCGCCATTTGCCAACATTTAATGTTGGGTCCTATTGTATTTCTGCAGAGAGATTCTTTGAAGACCATGAAAATATTGTTGAGATTTTATCAGACTGGATGAGAGACAGTGAGAACACCATTCACTTTTTGCAGAAAAATGAAAAGTATGCTGTGTTCAAAAATCCACAGGTAAGGTAAAAAAGGCTTGGTTACATGTTAACATGTATGAGATAAAGGGATATTTTTGAGCAACATGTACCAACATTTTAATATGGGGGGCAGCATACCAAGCAATGGCTGGGAGACGCTACCTAATACTGGTTAGCAGCAATTTAAGGGAGATACACTGATCAGCCATAACATTAAGGCCACCTGCCTAATATTATGTAGATCCTCTTTTGATGCCTACACAGCCCTGACCAGTCGAGACATGGACTCCACTAGACCTCTGAAGATGTGCTGTGGTATCTGGCACCAAGATTTTAGCAGCAGATCCTTTAAGTCCTGTAAGTTGGGAGGTGGGGCCTCCATGGATTGGACTTGTTTGTCCAGCACATCCCACAGATGCTCGATTGGATTGAGATCTGGGGAATTTGGAGGCCAAGTCAACACCTTGAACTCAATATTGTGTTCCTCAAACCATTTTTGCTTTGTGGCAGGGCACGTTATCCTGCTTAAAGAGGCCAATGCCATCAGGGAATACCGTTTCCATGAAAGGGTGCACATGGTCTGTAACAGTGCTTAGGTAGATGGTAAATGTCAAAGTAACATCCACATGAATAGCTGGACCCAAGGTTTTTCAGAAGAACATTGCCCAAAGCATCACACTGCCTCCACCGACTTGCCACCTGTGGTCAGTGGTCATAATGTTATGGCTGATCAGTGTATATTGAACATTGTAATTTTCTTCATGGGATATTCCTAGTATTCCTCAGTTATCAGTTATTAGAATTATACAATTACAGTAATTGGGTGGTAATGTAGAAAGGGACACACATGGAGATGGCACTTTTTATTCACACTATAGCCACTTGCACAATTGTGAGCTACTGTGAAATATTGGGTGTTTGCACCATATGCACCTGTCCCACATTTCATGTATAGAGATTTGGGTGCTACTCAGTGCCTGAAAAGTGTCAGGGGGCATCTGCCAAACACTCTTTGGGGAGTTACAACATTCTGTGCACTATTATATGACTTTATTTTTAAGTTCCTGATGCGTGGGACATTTTTATACATAACTTCCTACAGGATGCACAATTACATTTGTTGCAGTTCATGTTTTATATGTCACTAGACAGTCATTTCATGGATTTATTTAATATTTCAGTATGTATGTCTCTTTATGAGCTGCAGCCATCCTAGCTAAACTGATGGTGTTCTCAGTCTTGATGTACACACCCCCACCTTACAAAATATCCCACAATGCATTGCACTACTGGTCACTGAAGCATTTCTTGAGATAAACTAGATTTTTCCAAATAATCAATTCATGCTACACCTTATAACCATAATGACCTGAGGGAAGGGTCAGTTACAAGAGGAGCCTATGAAACCTGTTTCCTAGGGACAGAGTCTTATTGTGGAAGCCACAAAGTTATTTATCTTTTCTTTTCTTATTGCTTGTCTCAGTTTCTCATGTTTAAATTCCCATTCCCTGAAAATAAACATGCTAGTATCCATGCTATAATTGGATTGTCTGAATATGATTGCTCCTTACATGAGGACATATTCTTGGTTGCTTTGGCTGTTTGTTTTTTTCTATAGTACTGTGATTTAAATGTCTGAGATTCCCAGTTATACATCTCAGATTTCATCTACGCTTAAAAGACAACCACCTTTATGTATAATTGAAAGAAACATAGAAACCTAGAATGTGTCGGCAGATAAGAACCATTCGGTCCATCTAGTCTGCCCATTTATTTTTTTTGAGTACTTTTATTAGTCCCCCGTTCCAGGTCTTATAGCTAGGATAGCCTTGTGTCTATCCCACGCATGCTTAAAATCCTTGACTGTGTTTACCTCTACCACTTCTGCTGGCAGGCTATTCCATACATCCACTACCCTTTCAGTAAAGTAATACTTCCCGATATTACTTTTAAATCGTTGCCCCTCTAATTTAAGACTATGTCCTCTAGTTGTGGTAGTTTTTCTTCTTTTAAATATACTCTCTTCCTTTACTGTGTTGATTACCTTTATGTATTTAAATGTTTCTATCATATCCCCCCTGTTACGTCTTTCCTCCAAGCTATACATGTTAAAGGCTGACTCAAGTATAGGCAATTTAAATAGAAACGCTTAAATGGAGTAATATAAATAAAGCATACCTCCCAAGTGTCCCTATTTTGTAGACGTAGTCCTTATTCTGCACCCAAATCCCCCTGTCCCTCTTTCCTCCTTTATTGTCTCTCTTTTCTAGGAACTCAGAAATTTTAGTCTGTATGAGTGTATCTAAGAGCTCCAGAGCAATAAAAAAGCTTGCAATATATTGTGTTAAACTGCAATAAATGTGTTTTTATTTCTTAATTTATGTAAATAAAAATAAATGATCAGTCACTGAAAATGTTCTGGTAATGCCCCGCCCACAGCCACACCATCAGCCACACCCACAAAAATATAAATGTCCCTCTTTGGACATTTGAAATGCTGGAAAGTATGATAAAGCACCTTATTGAGCCCTCTTTGCTCCGTATAGCTGTATCAGGGGGCGGACATGTTGTTTATCTTCCTTCATCTGACATAAGATGTCAGCCCTCTATTACAGCTATATAGAGTGACAGAGCCTCTTTAAATATGTTTTTAGAAATGTTTTTTTCTTTCTTGAAAAGAAGGGTACAGGAGCAGTTCACTTAGAAGTCAAACAACGTTGGGTCCTCAGTTCACGAGACAGCTACCAAACAGAGTCTACTGGGGGTTTTAATTTGGCAGGAAATAGATTAAGCTAAGTAAATTCACTCTCTAAAAAAAAAAACAAAGCATCCTGAAGGGGCTCTGGTTACTGATTATGACACAGGCATGAGAGAGAGAAGTGTTTGATCAGACATGGGGATCAATTGTTGATTTGCTTGGATAGGCAACTGAATGGCCTTTTCAACAGATGCAAGTAATTCATCATCATGAAAAGGTAATTATGACACTAAAGGAGCATGTAGGAGAGCAAGTGAGGTTAAGAATGACATTTAGCATTGCTTCCTGTATGCAGTCTATTTGTTCGAGTGTTGCCTCCCTATTACCTCCCAACTTAACATATCCATTGCCGGATCCTTTTTTTTTTTTCTTGATATTTTTTTTCTATAACTTTTTATTTATACAAGCACGCTTATGAAAAATATATACTACAAAAAATATACTGGTCTGCAGTCTCTACACTATGCAATGCAGCCCTGGAGTATTTATTGGTCCCTAAATAAATCAAGCACTGTGATCTCCCAAGGAGATGCTGCTCATTTTTTTTCACTGTCTTTTTTTTTCACTGTCATTTTTTTTTTTTTTTTTGCTTGAGCTGCTGATGTCATGTTGGGCTGAATCAGTTCCCAGGGGAAAGTTTGCAAAAGGTATTTTTTTTTCAAGTTAAGCATTGCAACTCCACTAAAAAAAAAGTAAATGCATATTTAAATTTTAATTGTCAGATTTAGTGTCCACGTATGTGTCTAGGATTTATTAATTGCTTCTTACAAGACTTTACCAAGGATAATAGTGAAATGGTACAAATATTCCTTTTCCCCACACATGGTCTGAATGCTTGAAATACTATCTCACAAAACATGCTTTGTTCCTCCAAGGGGTGAAGACAGATGATAATACTGATTACACGATTGGTTGCCAACACAAACCCAGAATTTCGTCAGAACAATTAAGATGTCATTACTTCTTAGACACGACCGTAGGGATGTTACAGAGCTAACTGCTAGAGATTGCTACATTGTGTGTGTTAATCCCACCTGCAAATAATCAGGGAGATGATAGGAAAGAATAACTAACACTGCCATGTGAATGAATCAACTGCTGAGGTATAAGACTCAGAGATATACACACATTTTGTACAGTAATGAAGCTGAATGCTGACATAAAGAAGTTACTCCGTCCGTGGAAAAGCTGCCATTTTTTGGTCCATTTATAATTACTTATATATAAGGGAATATAGCTATGTGTGAAATCTACACACATTATACACATGTATATAAGAAGAGCTTTTACTTGATAAACACATTCAAATGGATAGCTTTATGGGCCAAACAATATTACATTGTTTTACCCCATCCCGCCACAAATTAGAACGTTGGCTATCATGGCGTGTTCTGTTTTACTTTTTAGACGTTGGTGAGTCGTAGAGCGTGATGCAATAGCCGTACACGCTACATCCCTACTTTAAATATCCAATAGTTACACAACAGGCCTCTACTGAGCACTTCACTACCCAGCTCAACAAATCAAGATGACAGTCAGGATAGTGTGGCCAGTGGGGAATTATTGTTGCTGTCAAGACTCTACCAACCACATCGGGACTATTGGCCAACAAATATCAGTATATTATACCTCGCATGCACAGTAGAGAATAAGCACCTGAATTGCTTTAAAACAGCCAAGTTTGGCTACCAACTATTCAGATTTTGGTGACCTTTTTGTAGCTCTCTTTACTCTATGAGGTCATTGTACTTCCTATTAATATCTGTATTTTTGTCCATGGGAATATTGTCATGTTAAATGCTTTAATCAGCACTTCTGACCGTCTGTCTCTTTGGGTTTTTTTCCCCCTCAGAATTTCTACTTAGCAAGGAAGGGAAGCAGCGACATGAAAGAGATGAACGAGAAAAATAAGATATCCCTTCTGGAGGTGAGCAAGAGCCACGTGTTCATTATTGTTATCCCTGCTGTATTAAACCTTATTAATGAAATAAGCAGTATGCGGCCTTCCTACAATCCTGGGCTGGTCAGAGCTGACCATCCCAAGCACCCCTCGTTGCACTCAAGAAACAAACAGTGGTAAACACAGTACAGGATCAGGGTTAGAAGTAAGCCTTGTGGGGCATTGAAATCCTGTTGGGTAGCTGTCCATGGTGGAGATTTTCTGGCATTTAATGAGGTTCTACTCAGCTTCACAGAGCTTGGCTCCTATACTGGTGCCCTAATACTGGCAGTCGGACCATAGTACTGGATGTGGACTGATCTATCAGGACTGTGGCTAAGAATGCTCAATACCTGCTATTGATCTACTGTCTACTGCTCCTTAAGTGAGAATTAAACAGTAATTAAAGGATAACTAAACATTTTTTGACCTTGTCACTGACCTTGTCACTAAGCCTGAATGGGGCAATTGGTTATCTGCCATGTCAACTCTGTTTCTATATTAAAGTAAGATACAAGCTTATAACCAGTTCTTTGCCACGTCTTGTCACAGCAGTGCAGGTTCCACGATTTATCAGCAGTGGATCTGCCAGTATGATGAACTGCTCCGCACCTACTCTGCAAGGGTATCATTCACAAACCTGATACTCATGTTATAAACTAGTATAGAATTCCGTGACAGCCTGCACATCTATCTTCCACATAACAGGCAATAGTGTACGTTCTGGACATAAATGATATGTTATGAGTTAGAATAAATATTCAATTTCTGGGATTTAGCATGGAAACTTCATTATAGGGTTGACTTTCTTAACATGTTTCTGTTTTGTTTTTTTATGTCACCTTGTTCTCCAATGTACTTTACAGTTTAACAATCTCTCATTATCTGCGTCTTCAATATATATATAACGTTGGATAATACTGACAATGCCTCAAAGCCTTTTTTCTTTAAACTGAAAACAAACGCAGTCCTTTGAAAAGGCTCCACATATGTCTTGCTTGCTAAATTAGGTTTTTTGACCTCCTCTGTTCTCGTTCCAAGTCTTCTGTTTTTGATATAGGACTAGACTATACCAAGGAGAAGTCTAATCAAAGCTGTGTTCAATATAATGAGCTCTTCCCTTTGTGTTGGGAAAGTGCAGCCGGCTTTGTGAGTGGTTTTTTTGTCCTGGCCACACTTTCTATTAAAGTGATAGTAAAGCGTATAGGCATACCATCCATTACACACGTCTTCCTGTCACTGAGACTCCCATTGTTCCAATGACTAGTTCAGTTACCTTCAGAACCAACACAGTCACATTACCTGACTGTACAAAGCAAACCTGAATATATCTGGACCGTCCAGACTGCCAGAAATTCTTCAGCCAAGCTTTTTGTTTTACCCCATCCAGTACAGCTTGCAAATAGAAGTACTAAAAGTGTTTTCAGTATCACAGATATCCTATATTAGGCGTAGTTTGTGCAAATTGTAAGTTAGCCCACATACTGGTACCAACCTTTAGTTTAAAGGAACAGTAAGGAGCATAGAATGTGTCCGTAGATAAGAACCATTTGGCCCATCTAGTCCACCCAATTTAATAAATACTTTATTAGTCACTGATCTTATATCTAGGATAGCCTTATGCCTATCCCATGCATTCTTGAATTCTTTCACTGTGTTAACCTCTGCTGCTGGAAGGCTATAACATATATCCACAACCTCTCAATATATATATATATATCAGTTCTCTTTTTTTGTTCAACAATTCCTATCTTCTAAAACCTGCACATACAGTGATTTGTATTCATGTTGCTATAGCAACAGAGCTATCTCTCCAAGCTCTTCTTATTGGAAGTCACTGGAATTATTTTCAATGTAAAACTACAAAGTTTTTTAAAGTAAAATATATTTATTTTGCATATGTACATGAAACATGTACAATATACAGAAAATAAGCTAGGTGAAACTGATTCTTAAATGTTGGGCATGCTTTTCTTGTACTATCTGCCCCTCTATACCCCACTGTGATAAGGGATGCACCCTCTCTATATACCACTGTGATAAGCTATGCATCCCCTCTATACCTCACTGTGATAAGTTATGCATCCCCTCTATACCTCACTGTGATAAGCTATAATCCCCTTCTATACCCCAGTGTGATAAGCTATGCACCCCCTCTATACCTCACTGTGATAAGCTATGCATCCCCTCTATATTACATTACATTAACATTTATTTATATAGCGCCAAAAATTACGTAGCGCTTGGTACATAATATAGAAGGGAACAACATACTAAGTTAGACAAACAAGAAAAGACTGGTATATGAGGTAGAGAGCCCTGCTCACAAGCTTACAATCTAGAGGAACAGACTGGTACATGAGGTAGAGAACCCTGCTCGCAAGCTTACAATCTAGAGGAACAGACTGGTACATGAGGTAGAGAGCCCTGCTCGCCAGCTTACAATCTAGAGGAACAGACTGGTACATGAGGTAGAGAACCCTGCTCACAAGCTTACAATCTAGAGGAACAGACTGGTACATGAGGTAGAGAACCCTGCTCACAAGCTTACATTCTAAAGGAACAGACTGTTACATGAGGTAGAGAACCCTGCTCGCAAGCTTACAATCTAGAGAAACAGACTGGTTCATGAGGTGGAGAACCCTGCTCACAAGCTTACAATCTAGAGGAACAGACTGGTACATGAGGTAGAGAACCCTGCTCACAAGCTTACAATCTAGAGGAACAGACTGGTACATGAGGTAGAGAACCCTGCTCACAAGCTTACAATCTAGAGGAACAGACTGGTACATGAGGAAGAGAACCCTGCTCACAAGCTTACAATCTAGAGGAACAGACTGGTACATGAGGTTGAGAACCCTGCTCACAAGCTTACAATCTAGAGGAACAGACTGGTACACGAGGTAGAGAGCCCTGCTCACAAGCTTACAATCTAGAGGAACAGACTGGTACATGAGGTAGAGAACCCTGCTCGCAAGCTTACAATCTAGAGGGAATGGGGTACATGAGACACATAAGGGATTGAAGAGGTAAGAGGGAAGGAAGTTGTAGTTAGGGAGGAGGTGGAGAGCTGGATGCTCTGTAGAATGGAGTTCCAGAGAGAGTGGGCAGCTCGGGTGCAATCTTGGAGATGCGAGTGAGAGGTGGTGAAGGAGAGGTTGGAGGAGTTTTAGTTTTATATGGCACCGTGATAAGCTATGCACCCTCTCTATATGGCACTGTGATAAGCTATGCACCCTCTCTATATGGCACCATGATAAGCTATGCACACTCTCTATATGGCACCATGATAAGCTATGCACACTCTCTATATGGCACCGTGATAAGCTATGCACACTCTCTATATGGCACTGTGATAAGCTATGCACCCTCTCTATATGGCACTGTGATAAGCTATGGACACTCTCTATATGGCACCATGATAAGCTATGCACCCTCTCTATATGGCACCGTGATAAGCTATGCACACTCTCTATATGGCACTGTGATAAGCTATGCATCCACTCTATATGGAAATGTGATAAGCTATGCACCCTCTCTATATGGCACTGTGATAAGCTATGCACACTCTCTATATGGCACCATGATATGCTATGCACACTCTCTATATGGCACTGTGATAAGCTATGCACTCTCTCTATATGGCACCATGATAAGCTATGCACACTCTCTATATGGCACCATGATAAGCTATGCACACTCTCTATATGGCACCATGAGAAGCTATGCACCCTCTCTATATGGCACTGTGATAAGCTATGCACCCTCTCTATATGGCACCATAATAAGCTATGCACATTCTCTATATGGCACTGTGATGCGCTATGCACCCTCTCTATATGGCACTGTGATAAGCTATGCACACTCTCTATATGGCACCATGATAAGCTATGCACACTCTCTATATGGCACTGTGATAAGCTATGCACACTCTCTATATGGCACTGTGATAAGCTATGCACACTCTCTATATGGCACAATGAGAAGCTATGCACCCTCTCTATATGGCACTGTGATAAGCTATGCACCCTCTCTATATGGCACCATGATAAGCTATGCACACTCTCTATATGGCACTGTGATAAGCTATTCACCCTCTCTATATGGCACTGTGATAAGCTGTGCACCCTCTCTATATGGCACTGTGATAAGTAGAGTTGAGCGGACACCTGGATGTTCGGGTTCGGCCAAACTTCGGAAGAAAATAAGAATTTCCTATGAATGGGGACTCGATTTTGGTTTATAGAAAGCCAATAGCATTACATTGTATGTAATCGACGAACCCCGAACTCCAACACGGACATACAGTGGAATGTCCGTGTTCGGGTCCGGGGTCCAAAAACCGTAATGTTTGGTACGAACCCGAACAGTGCGGTTCGGGTTCGCTCAACACTAGTGATAAGCTATGCACACTCTCTATATGGCACCATGATAAGCTATGCACACTCTCTATATGGCACCATGATAAGCTATGCACACTCTCTATATGGCACCGTGATAAGCTATGCACACTCTCTATATGGCACCGTGATAAGCTATGCACACTCTCTATATGGTACTGTGATAAGCTATGCACACTCTCTATATGGCACTGTGATAAGCTATGCACACTCTCTATATGGCACTGTGATAAGCTATGCACACTCTCTATATGGCACTGTGATAAGCTATGCACACTCTCTATATGGCACTGTGATAAGCTATGCACACTCTCTATATGGCACTGTGATAAGCCGTGCACCACCTAAAAAATGTATACTGTGTGTAGAGAGAAAAAAAATCTCTATGTTGCCTGTTGCATCTTTTGCATATGACATCATCTCACGGCTATATATATACAAATGAGCTGTTTTGAGTGGAAGTGTGTCATTTTCATTTAAAGCTCATATTTGCCAAAACCAGTCATGTTTCTAAGGACTTGTGTGTTCCACATGCTTCAGAAAGAGCAGAGAAAGGGCAACCCAGCAGTATGTAAGATAATAAAATAAGATCTCTCAGAACCTACCTTGATTGTGTCTGTGTGTATATACATCCTACATAGTTCCGGGCTGCACTTTCCATACTTTTTGTGCAGCGTGTAGATAGGGTAGCCATCCAGGCAAGGTGTTTTACCGGCAGGCTTGAATTCAATGTTGTCTGTGGAGGCAATTGCTTCCCAGTATTTTTTGGAAGAAAAGGTTTCACCCCTGACAGTCATGCATGGTTCGACGAGCAAGAAGAGAAACAATGAATACTATATTTGCTTGAATATAAGACAAGGTTTTTTTCAGAGCAAATGCTCTGAAAAAGACCTCTCATCTTATATTCGAGGTTGTCTTATAGTCTGACCTCAAATTGGCGTCAGACTATAAGATTGGGATCCAGGTCCCCTGCAGATCCCTCTCGCTAACAGCCGGTGGATGTCTGCGCAATGCTGCAGACATCCTCCGCTGCTTCCCGGCATGTCTGTCGGGACTTCTATGATGAAGCCGGGTCCTTCCGGCTGCATTATAAAAGTCCCGACGGAAGTGCAGGGCAGCAGCGGAGGATGTCTGCGCGTATCGTGCAGACATCCTCCAGCTACCTCCACTAGCCACCAGGAGATTTGGGTAGCTGGGAGATGTCTGCACGATACGTGCAGACATCCTCCATGCTGCCCAACACTTCCGTCTATAATGCTCATAATAGACGGAAGTGTCGTGCAGACATCCCCCTGCTGCCCTCACTAGCCACCAGGGAATGGGGATACATAGACAACGGGGTGGGGGGAGGGAGGGGGAGAGACAGACACAACATGGTGGGGAGGAAGGGTGAGCAACAGGCACAACGTTGGGGGGAGGGAGGGGGAGAGACGGACAAAACGTTGGGGCAGGGAGGGGGAGAGAGTGACAGACAAAACGTTGGGGGGATTATTCTCAATGGCCCCTACAGCATAAAAACAAAACAAAAAGGAAATTGACTTACAGCTAGTGTGGGCATTAACATTTGGAAGAGTTCATTGTGGGCACCAGACAGTCCTTTTTTTTTTTTTTTATTATATTTTTATTGAGTTTTTATTTTTCATAACAGTGCTAATACATTTCATAAAAATAGACATAAAAGATTATTTTTCCATATGACAGAAATAAAACATGACCTGACTTAGGAAAACAAGTGTGCGGCTTGTGTATACCGTTGAATAAGCTGACATCCAAGCCAGCTCCAACAGTAATAAGTCACGTCTAACTTTCTTCTTTCCCGAACCTAGCCCTCTTAGCAGGGGTAGGAACGCTTATACAACAAATTCAAAACATCGAAAGCGATCAGTTGTTATGGGTTCAGAGAAGGACCATCCACAAAGCATATCTCCACTATAAGTAAATAGCCACCTCTTTGGATCCGTTAGAAATACAGTCAAAATATTTAGTACTGATTTTTCCAAAACAACGCAAGTATCTCACATAAAAATAGACAAAAATGATTAATGTTCCATACGGCAATAATAATAAAACCTAGAAATACAAATGTACGGCTTTTATATTCCATTGTATGTACTGTCGTCTGAGCCCATTCTAACATTAAGAACTAGGGACTATTCGTAAGTTAAAATGAAAGTCTCCAGGCTACCGTCGGATGGGTCAGGTCCGGGAATGCTTGCAAGTTGTGGGACTCAAACTTGACTGGGTTGGGGCCCTGGAACCTTGTCAGGAAAAAGGACTTGTCTGCAAAACTTCGGAATTTAATTATAATGTCCCTAGGGGAGTCTGGCGGCGCAGCTGTGGCTTTCGCCACTTGGAACATATCATCGAAACGCAGTGACCTGCCTTGAGTAGTGGGGGAGAGTTGTGCCATTAGTCGTCTTATTAAATTCGGTACTTCTTGTAGGTCAATTCCTTCGCCAACACCACGCAACCTTATATTTTTGCAACGTGATCTATTTTCTAGTTCCTCAAGTTTAAGGTGAAGCGAGTCCTGTTGCTTGTCGAGGGCTATATAGTGTTTCCCCAGTTTTTCCACCTTCGAGTCAGAGATCTGTTTCTCAGTTTCCAAGTGTGTCACTTTGGTCTCCAAAGCTTGGATATTACATTGAATGTCCACCACTCCGCGATCAATTATTTACTTTACTTTAGTAATAAGCAGTTGAAAGTCCTCTCTTGTGATTGGGGAATCTGCCTTAACCACAGCTGGTGATGGAGGTGAGTATTGGCGTGGGCCAGTCTCCAGTAAAGGAGAGTCCTCATAGTCGGAATCTTCTGAGACGTCCGGCGTGTAGCCGGGTGGGAGCATATTTTGGCTCAGAGACCTGGGGGGTCTGGTTAGCAATACCCCTATGTCGTGAGACTCTGGGCCAGGTTTAGGCTTTCTGGACTTCTTCCCCATGGGGAGTATAGTCACTTGACAGGACCCTCTCAGCAAGGCCACTCTTTCTAGACAATTAGTGGTTTGAATCCCTCCTAGGTAAGTAGTCTGTCCAAGGGAGAGAATGTGCTCTCTCAAGGCTTGGGGTTGAGAGCTCCAGATATGTGTACTCTCCAAGGCCAAACAGACATACTACATAGAAGTGTTTGTTGGCCTGCCTGTGTTCCAATGTGAAAAGGGAGTCAGTGTGATGCAGTGTCTCTCAGGGCTAGGGCTGCCCGTATGGGAACAGAAGCAGACAGTTTGAATAAAATCGGATACTTTTTAGCGGGTAGGCCGCAAAACCCGGGGACTTTCCTAGATCGCGCACCCCGTGATCGGGGTAGTGTGTGCGCGGTAGTCAGGATTTTCATCCGAGTGATCAGCTTCAGAGATACCTGAATGCCCTGCTTGCTTGTGTCCCTTGGAGCCTTCAGCTAATGGAGAGGTGAAGAGAGAGGATCACAGTGAGGCCATTTTGGGGCCTTATTTCCCCCGGTTTCGGGCCTGGTTGGTACCTGAGAACCCCGGCCGGCAGTGGATGACCAATTAAGGGACATAGATCAGTAGCCCTTGCTGTGGGGAGTAGTCCTGAGCCTTCTTGTGCCCCGATGAGTAGTAGAAAACGATGATTTTTTCTGGATGGTAAAAGGCCTCAGAGGAGAGAGCAGGGGACACGTCTTGTCATCATGGCAGCCGAACGGAACCCCCAAACAGTTCTTTTAATGGAAGAATGTTCAGGTCAAGAGAAGAAAATATGAAAAAGAAGCCATAGGGCAAATTCAAGCTGCATTCTGATTGGCAGCTTAGCATTCTAAGCTCGGATACATTTAGCACCCACATCATGGTCGCTAACTAAAGTGAGGTCTAGTGTCAGTCCAGAGTGCCAGACCCCAGGTAATGTAATCGGGACTGCAGGTTTGTGGTCTTGAATCCCGCCATTCCCACTGAGCTCTACCTCGTCGGGACAACCTACAAAAATCAGGAAAGTTGGCAGGCATGCATGTTTTCTACAATGTGCACTAGGTGTGATTTTGTCTCTTCAAATACTAATTTTAAAAACGAAATACTATTAGTCCTTGAATAGAACGTCTTAGATGTGATTACAAATACTGGATTACTACAGGCAGACAGATCAGTAATCTTGTCTCTTAACAAGATATTCTGTGCACAGATAATCCCCACAAAGGTTGATTTATAGAGTATCACATGTAACATACCAGCAGGCATATTTTAACAATGTTAGCATCCCGTAAGGAATGTCTGTCTTTAATAAAATGATGATAATAATTCCATATTTTATTTGATATAAGCGACTGTTTTTCCTCTGTTTAGCAAACTGGATAACGCCACATTACTCAGCTGCAGTTGAAAGGACAGAAATGCACAAATTGTTCCCATAAGTCTGTCATTTATCTCTTCTCTGACTCATTTAGTTATACCTTCAAACATGCGGTGGGTGCCCTACTTGTGAAGCAAAGCTTTAGTCTGCACTTGAACTCACTTACTTACCTAACAATACTCCGCTTGAGAACCCCCTTCAGTGCTTTTAGTACCCTCACAGGATCGTAATCATCACATTTAAAAAGAAAAAAAAAACACTACACAGGCAAAAGGATGAAAGCAGAATCTGTAAAACATGTGCAATGTACTTACTCAGGAAAATACTCTACCTCTGCAATGATTGTTACTGATACAATTGTGTTTTATTTGTTTCTATTAGAGAGTTTGTTTTCAGTTGTGTTTCTAAGTTAGAAGCACAAGTGAAAGATCCAGGGGGGCTTGTACAAGGATAAACTGGCATGTTCTTTTTAAGATATATACCAGTTTATCCTCCGTATGGCAGCCACCATGTCCCCCTGTCAATCAGGCACACAGATCCAGTTGCTAACTGAGACCCTCATGTTTTACCTGCCATTGAAATAGGAACCTTAACTAGGCCCCTTCTGTTGATGACATGTGAAAATAAAAGCAACTATTTGCATTAGCAGAGAGAGAGAGAGAGAGAGAGAGAGAGAGAGAGAGAGAGAGAGAGAGAGAGAGAGAGAGAGAGAGAGAGAATCGGAGCCAGTAGACACCAAACAGTAGTGAGGGGTGGTTGGCTGATCTGATTGGCTTAGTACACAATGACACTGTCAGCTTCTGCCAGCATCCACATCAACTCTGCCTCAGCAGATTTCGAAATATACACTTCCCGTTTATTCCAGACCAGTGGCACAAGATTTTTAACTTTTGCTTTTATTAGTGAAGGAAAAGTAAAATATATCTTTAGTGCTACTTTAAGATAAGTGTAACGCTTATACCGTATATATCTAGCTATGTACTGTTGAAACTGCAAAACATCAACTCTCTGATCACATTTTGTAAAAAGATGCTAAAGTAAGTTTTAACTCAAATGTCATTTAAATGTGAAAAATACAAAATATTTAAATGTAAGCTGTCAGGGCTTATAACCTTTATAGTTATAAAGGATATGGGGGCTCAATTGGAGCCTCTTTACAAAAAAAAAAAAAACAGTAGAGGTGTTGCCTGCAGGCAAGCAGGCAGTGGAATGCTGCCAAGACACAGGGGTATCTTCCCAGGCTGTTTCTCTCGCTCCGCGCCCATGTTCTGAGGTTAGAGGGTCGGGGTCACGTGACCTGCCGGTGCCAGACATGCATGAGGAGCACAGAAGGCAGCACAGGAGTATGTCTATGTGCCTGGGCAGTGTACAGACATCCACCTGCCTTCTACTAGACACCAGGGAGAATGCCATCCAGGTCCTGGAGAAGTCTTTTGGAGGCAATGTGGGTGCTGGGGCATATCCTGTGGATGCAATGTATGTGCTGTCTGAGGTAGGTCTTTGGTGTGCAATGTGGATTCTGGGGCATGTCCTGTGGATGCAATGTGGGTGCTACCTGGGGTATGTTCTGGGTGTGCAATGTACGTGCTGGCGAGAGCATGTCCTGGGTGCTTTGGTAAGGCCTATGGGTGCCATCTTGGTGCTCTGGCAAGACCTGGATATGTAATATTGGTTCTCTGGCAAGACCTTTTCAAAACCTGTGGCTGCAAACTGGGTGCTGTTTTAAGGGCCATGAGTGTTACAAGGTCGTTCTGTGGCAAGGGATGTGGGTAGGGTTGCCACCTGGCCGGTATTTTACCGGCAGGCTGGTGAAATATTGTCATCAGACCAATGTTAAGTCTATGGAGACAGTACCAAGGCTGGTATTTTTTTGAACAAAAGGTGGCAACCCTAGATGTGGGTGCAATAATGAAAGGAGTGCAAGAGAAATGGAGTGGGAGAAGAGGGGGCCCAGACCACTAGTTCTGAAAGGGGCCCCAACATTTCTGATGGTGGCCCTGTACATATGTATATGATTTTACGTATATAACTGCATAATTAAACTTACAAGAACACAAGTGTCTTACAAGTGTCTCCGTCAACTTAAACATTGTTTGTACTGTGAATATAGATTCACAGTGTTCAGAGACTTGCAAGCAAATGCCTAAAGTATGAAAAAAGAAGTAAAGAAAAAAAAAGTATAATAAAAAGTTATCAAGCATTGTGGATACAGAGTGTAAACAAGACTGCATGTAATTGCATAAATTAAGAGAAAATATGTGTCTGTGGTGTCTTCTATTTATGAGATCACCTTGAGGCATGATATGCATAACTAGTACATTTGCAAATCAAGGCAAAGGTTATGTTTCTTGCAAATTATTTATATTTGTCATTTTTTTGTACGTAGCAAAGCTTTTGTGGATCCTCTGTGGTCGTTCCAGAGATTGAAGGGGCCCTTTATCTGAAAGAAGATGGCAAGAAATCTTGGAAAAAGCGATACTTTCTCCTGCGTGCTTCTGGGATATATTATGTACCTAAAGGGAAAACAAAGGTCAGTAAAAGCCAGCTACAGGACTGAATGAACAACTAAATTCAATAGGTGTAAGAAAAGAACTCCCAGGGTGCATTGGGCATAGCTTGTCTACAGTACTTCCCCTCACTGCACCACTTGTGTCAACATTGGGATTTAGGAGTGCTACAGCACTTACCCTCACTGCACCACTTGTGTCCGCATCGGGATTTAGGCGTTCAAATCCTTTCAGGTCTCTGAGTGTTTTGTTTTTTTTTAGAAATAAGAGAATTATTTTTTTTTTCATCTAAAACTTTTAAATTAAAACGCTCAAATCAGACTGATAAATGGGACTTTTTTTTTATCACCAGGATGCCCCTCAGAAAAATGGTTGAAAAATGCACCAGTGATACAACATATTTAATTCCTTGGGTCAGAAAGGTAAAACAGGATTAGTCACAGTTGCTATTAACGCACTGCTGCAGTCACTCATACAGTCACAGACAACACCCATTTATGTCACTTTTTGCTTATTCAGAACGCAATGTTGCACAGGCCAAGAAAGATATGCAACACCCAAGATCTACAGACACAATATCCTTGATTGGAATGAATTTTTATTTGTGCGGCCTATAAAACCTTGCCCCGCCCCCCTTCCGCCTTATCTCGAACTCACAAAATGGTATTCGCTAACTATTTTTGTGAGGTCGAGGTATGGCACGATGAGTCGAGATAAGGGAAGTGAAGGAGGTTGACTTCGGTATGAGACTAAGTCAAACTTTTTGACAGTCTTAAACATAGCTTTGATTATTTTGCCTACCTTTGTATCCCTTTGGAAGGTGAAATAAAACAAGCTTTTCTCTTCAAAGGCACTCCGAGTTTGGAGGTCAAGTTTGACTTAGAAAAATAAAACCAGTTCAATCATTTCACCTCCCACTACTTTCAAAGATTAGAAACTCTTTTTTTTCTTCTAAGTCAAATCTGAACTACGAACTCTGAGGTCGAGTTTGATTTAGAACAAAACAAAAGCTAATTCTTCCCCCATAGGAACTAATGGGACTCACCAGTGTCAAACTCAATCTCCCAACTCAAACTCCTGAGATTTTTAGTGATTGCCATTTTTTTATGCTTCCTATGCAACTCAATGGCAAGATGAGATATAAACCTTGACTTTGCCTAGTGGTGTTGAATTGGGATGATGAGTTTTCTTTATTGAATATCTCGAGAAGGTCAAGTTGGGAGTCCGAATTTGACTTAGTCTCAAAACGAAAGTTGATCTCCAAAGTCAGTATTCTTGAGCTATTCTCAACTTTTGGGGGGTTATTAACTAAAAGGGGAGTTGAGGTGAGATGAACATTTCATCTTACTAATTTAACTATACCTTTTGCAGGGACAAACCTAGTGAGCTTCCCCTTCTTAGCAAACTCAACAGGATTATCCCTGCACAATGCATAGCAAAACTGATGAGATGAAAAGTTCATCTCAACTCCGTCATCTCACCGTAACTCACCTTCGAGTGAATAGCCCCCTAAGTGAATAGACCCCTGTGTCTTGACAATACGAGCATCTCACTAGCCTTATAAATAATGGTTGCTCAGGTTCTCTGAATGTTTTTATTCTTTAAGGTTTAATGACATTTGGGGCTTGCCCTCGACAGTGGTGTAATGGAAGCCATGTTTAATTCTCCCACCTTTACGAGGGTCACTGGTAGCCAAAATCTGTGCTTGCACTGGCACAGATCTCTATCACAGCTCCCTTGTCTTATGGCTGTGCATGTAAAATGACATATGGACACAGCTTGCAGGGTCGTGCTTCAAGGTACAATGACAGACAGCTGTGCTGGTGTGACAGAGCTCTGTACTTCATAGTTGCAGTAAATCACTAGTGATGAGGTTCATGTCAAAGGTGAACCTGGGTAAATGTGATACATGATGCATGTGATGTGTAAGTTATCTGATACCATTTTATTGATTGTCTGTTGAGTGGTTACTGTAACACTGCAGAAAAATACATTCTAGCCAATAGCAACATTTTATTGACCGGCCCCAAAAGATAACTACCCTACTACATTCAGCAAAGCATAATTATCTAAACAACATATTGATTGATGAGAACATAACAGTGTGCTATTTACATACATCAGGGTCTTTTTTTAAATTTTTTTTTATATAAACATCTGATATTTTAAATGGTGAAAAGTGATGCAGTGCAAAATAGCTGCATCACAACAGTTCCTAGGTACCAGTTATCGCAAGTTGCCATAGCAACCCTCGAAGAACAAAAAGAAAGCCTTTGGAGAGAGAAAAAAAACGGTAGAGGAAAGAAAAGCTTAAACATAATAGGCAATCTAACCTTTCCCTGTAATTTGAAACAGAAAGAAATCAATTTCTTGCAACAAAACGTATACACATCTTCAAGGAAACTCAATTTTTTTTTTTTTTTCAAAACGTTTTTTTTTTAAAAGCAATAAGAGGACATGTTTTTTTTTTTGTTCAAATTGCTATAATTTTGCATTAAAATAGCGAGCATCAACGTGAATTCCAATGAGCCTTGCCGGGAGGTTGCTTTTACTCTGGATTAAGGCACCAGTGATAGCATTGTAAGGTAAGTTGTATGTCTGGTTCTAAATGCTTTGGGAAATACAACAATAGAGAGACAAATGCCTTTTGTAGACATCTTTAAACATGCTCTGTGTGTGTCTGGGCAATGCTTTGTATGCGCTGACCTCTTCATCACCAGCATCTGAAGAAAAGAAAGGAACACCAAAGGATTTGGGACATCCTAAAAACCCAGATTTAATCCAAGAGTTATTTTTTATTTTTATTTTTTTTTAAAGGAGGGAGGGAGGGAGGAGTATTATGATAGCCACTTTGTTCTCAAAATCCTAAATACTGTAAATAATCTGTCAATCCGCTGTGATCAATGTTGTTGTATTAAATATGTCGCTAGAAGCATCTTGCTATATATTGACCCTTTCGCTTCCAAACTTGCAGAAGAAGAAGAAAGAAAAGTGGCATTTTCTGTAATTACATACATGTGTGTTTTGGTTTCAGACCTCTCGTGATTTGGCTTGTTTTATACAGTTTGAAAACGTGAATGTTTATTATGGTATACAGTATAAAGTGAAGTACAAAGCCCCTACAGATCATTGCTTTGTCCTGAAGGTATGTTGATTATGTGAGCTACAAGGAGGGGGAATGTACAGATTCCAGTGCACTGATTATTAAAGGCTTTTTACTCTTTTATGATGTTATTTTGTTAAATTCATGCTGTCTGAGTTATATTCTTTTTCAGTAGGTTATTTTATACATTTGTATTGAATGAACATTATTTACCTATTATGCGTTTATTGAGTCAGTATTAGTCTTAGATAATTTCTGAAGATATCTATGTTTTAAGTCAATAATACACTTTTATGCTACATACAGATCCTTGCAGTTAAAAATCAACTTAAATTCATCTTTCTAACATTAATACTATTGCAAGGGGTTTTGATTGTGAAGTAGCAAAAAAATAACTTAATATATATTTTAAAACCACAGGGATTATTCTACCTGAGAGAGGTTTAATACTCTTACACTAGTGCACAATGGCATTATGTATAAAGGTCACCCCTGGGACAAAGTTCTAAATTGATTCAGTGTTGATTGTTTTAGGTTTTCGAATGTTTCCCTAGAATTACTCTTTATGAATAACCCTCAATGTGTCCCAATTAGTGACTGAGGCTCCCGTGTGTCCATGATGGTGGATTTTTCCCACAGGGCATAGAAATTCTAGCATGGTCACGTTTAAAAAGTTGGATTTAGGCAGTTAACATTGATTGGTTGCAGGGTCAAAGATATGTTTGCAATGTTTAAAAAAATCCCTTTTTACCAATCTTTGTGGTACAGGGTATGTTTTAACCTACAAGTATAGTCTGAGGCCCAGAAATGATAGGAAACCATGTTTTGTCCTCTCCTGGTAAATGAGAAGGTGGATAAAAAAATAAAATGGCTTGGGACAGATATTAAATCTATAGTGACAATAGCATGGCTGGTATTTTTTTTTCTTAAAGGACAACTGTAGGCAGCAAATTAAGTTATGTTTATTTCAAAAATGGCATCAAGTATAGGTGTTTTAAATAGAAATGTGTTAATGAAAGAATTCAAATAAAGTACCTTATTCAGTCCTCTTTGCTCCACACTTCTCTATCAGGGGATGGACATGTTTTTTTAGAATGTTAGGTCAGACCTCCATTCACCTTGGGTCAGGTGAAGGAAGATCTGACCGATCTGACCCAATATTCTAATCAGCATGTCTGGACCCTGTTATAGCTCTTTGAAACGAGGAGTCCTCAGTTAGGTACAATTTTTGTATTCTTTTCTTAAATAATCCAGATCTGCAACTGCTATCCTGCAGCACCAAAGATTGCCCATTAGAGTAACCGGACATGCGCTGACCCTCCCTATTCCAAGCCACGGTCCATCATCCCACATTGCACAAGTTGTGAAGGATGCAATAAACATAGAGTTATACAAGTTTAACTATAGAGTGCTATAAGTGTAAATATAGTTTGGACCAGTATGAACTCCAGACAGTCCTTCCCTTCAGACTGTTCATCCTCTTGCAGACTGGGGCACCTATTAGGGGGTGCCTTTAAGGGAGATTTAAAATAAAATGAAACATAAAAAACAACATACAGAATGACACTGATTATAATGCAGGCTTGCACTGTATATTTTTGCACAGACACCTCCCAAACTTTAAGAAGGACATCTAGTAATAATAATGTAGCACAATGTGGGGCAAGTGATAAATGCAGATGTCCCTCCTGTGCACCAAGTATAATAGGATGCTGAGGTAATTTCTAAAGAGCTGTTACCTTGGCAACCGGTAATATGAGAACACAGTGGGCTGGTCCAGAAATAGAAGAAGGGTGGGTCTGCAGAACAGAATGGGAAAACAGCATGCAGGGAGCCATCATCACAGGTACATTTTAACCCCCTGCTAGATGGGATCCTTTTTTTTTTTTTTAACATTGGCATTTATTTCAACAAATACTGTAACGACTAGTAAGGGAGGCATTTTGATGCTGCAGGTAGGGCACTGATGTCAGAAATGTCTGGAGCTGAGCTGTCTTAAGGAACATTGCTTCCTTTTAAGAGGCTATCAGATCATTTTTAGATGCTCAGTCAATGTATGCATCCATTTATAGCTGCAAAGAAATTGCACTTCTTCCTGAAGAAGAACATTTTTTTTTTAAGTTATAGTGCTCTAGTAAGATGGCTAATTCTAGTTAAGGCAAGGTTAAAGCATGTAAAGAACCCTACAACAACTCCCTTGTCGGGCTATTTATTACAGGGGAGAAGTGTGTAATAGAATGGTTGTAGAGGCAAGGAACGGCTGCCCTGCAGAGATGGTAAATAAGAAATGATAGCTTCTAGCTCATGTGGCATCATATAGCATATTTGAGGGTCTACTCAATAACGAGGGAACTGCAGAGAATTGAGATGGGAATTTCAAATGTAAGGTGAGTTTGATAAATTCCTCCAGTCAACTACATTGGAGAATTCTTCCGACTCATCTACATTGGCCTACAGTCTGAAAATCCCATCTCAGTTCCCTGCAGTTATCTCTTTATTGAATAGACCCTACACTGGATATATACTATATATATATATATATATATATATATATATATATATATATATATATATATACTTAAATGCCACAAATTTACTTCCTATATAAAGGATATATAGGAAGTAAATATGGGGCATTTAAAAATATGTTTTGCATGGACTTCATGGGCTACATTAGTAATGGAGAAGATTTTAAATTAAAGTAATCTCCAATTTATGTTGAATTCAAACATCATTGTATTGTTTGGGAGTGTGAGCTAAAACGACCCTTAGGATAAGAGTGTAATTTAAACTTGTATCATTATTTGCCTTTTTTGTAATAGATAATTTACACTATGTATAACTGACATGTTTATTGCAGCATCCACAAATTCAAAAGGAATCCCAATATATAAAGTATTTATGCTGTGATGATCCATGGTTTCTTCACCAGTGGGTTACTGGGATTAGAATAGCCAAGGTAAGAACTCTCAACTTTTCACCATCTTTCCTTGATATAGTGTCACATTGCTCCACATGCCAAATTGCCTGACACAGTTTGTCGCATTGTTACATTGCATGACTGTCCCACTCTGCTTGCCCCAGTGGCACATTGTCCCACTCTACTTGCCCCAGTGCCACATTGTCCCACTCTGCCTGCCCCAGTGGCACATTGTCTCACTTTGGGAGCACCACTGTATTTGTCCCAGTCTCACACTGCCACTCAGCTTTTACCAGCATCACATTGTTCCACTGCACTTGCCCCAGTGTCACACTGTCCCACTTGGCTTTTCCCAGCATCACATTGTTCCACTGCACTTGCCCCAGCCTCACATTGTCCTACTCCCCTCACTTGCTCCAGTGTCACATTGCCCCACTCAGCTTTTCCCAACATCGCGCTACTTCAGGTGCTCCCCAAGCACCTGCCTCAGTGCAGCACTGACTCTTAATCTGAGGGCTGACAGTAATTTACATTACATTAAGGGGGCCAGATATGCTGGGCACCATTGATTTTAACAAGAGAAAAACAATGGGACTCCAGGTGCCACTTAGTTATTGCACACTCTTTAGAGATTCAAATGGGCTTCACCAACCAGAGTCCTCCACATCGCCTCCAGTATACGAAAAAAAACAGGTCAGGAGCTCCATTGCATTGAATTCAAAAAAGTTATTTTATTGCATACAAAAATAGTAGAACATTTAGTAAATATAATCCTGGCGAGGATGGCCATGGTTGCCATATTATGTTAGGACCATCAGTGGTCCTCTAGAGACATTGATCATTTTATTAATATTGAGGGACCCAAGCTGCCTGAGGATTTTTTTGTTCTGTGTATTTTTAAGTGTAATTTCTCAGTTTCTAATTTTCTGTACTCATACAAAACTATACATTGTTTTTTCTTTTTCTTTTTTTTAAAGAAAATTTATGTTTTTTGTTTTAATGTTCCACGTATCCTTATAATGCAAAATGTAAAACTTAACTTCACCCCTTGTTTAAATTGATGATGTACCATTAAAAAAAATGCCTGGTAGTGGAGCCATTGCACCTTCCCTTAGAGTGTGCAGAAGTCATTTGTGTAAGATCTTCTACCATGCAGTCTACACTCACACACACTTAGTTCAGGGTCTCAATAATATCAGGATTGCAAACTGGATATATTTATATATTTTTTAAAAATTAAATTAAGAGATGTTTTTACAACCTTCCAAGTGGCTTATGTTGCAGTTTTCCTTATTTACTTGTAACAATCGTTTTTTTGTTGCCTAAGAGTGTTATATCATTTCTGAAGCCAAACAGTTATTGTTAAATTCCTCCATAAAGTTAATTTACACATAATACACTGAACGTTCAGACACTCGGATGTTACAGACTTGCTGGGGGTACGGTATCAGTTAATTGTGGGATCCCCATCCGAGATTGATTTCCTTCTAGTCCCTTATAACTTGCAAAGCTGCATGGTAAAAAAAAGTAATATGTGGCCAGAACAAAATGGCAGAGGTTGCAACTCTAATGATCTCATTTGTACTCATCATATCTGTAAAGAGACGTCTCCTCCTGGGGATATTTTTCTCCTAGCCCACAATGGATATCAGCCAGAGTCCCAAATAATTCACTGTCTCGCCCGCTCTTTGTCCCCAAGAATCACAAACGACACAGTTGTAGGTACAGAAGTAAAACAAAGAACCTTTATTCCAGGGAATAGCAATATAAATAGTCTTTATACAGTAAAATATCAGATAACGTTTGATTGAACAATAGGTAATGTTGACAATAAACAGTTAGATTTTCAGATTGCATAATTTGGACTGGCTAGTCACCAATCGGATTGGGACCTCTAAAAAAAAAAAGCCACCAATCGGGGCACAAGGGGCAGGTGACTTCAGCACCAGACACTTTTAATCCTTTTAACAAGGAGAGCCAAAGGGGAACCTGCTGACGGAGGTGGCCTAGAAAAGACCAATCAGAAAAGCGCCTACATTCCTAATGCTTTCCCTGGGTTCTTACACAATATCCAAAGATAAATTATTAATTATATATATATAAATACAGCTGTGGCGAAAGCTGCAATGGTTGCCTGCCACATAAGCCCCGTCCTCCGATACTGTAACGCACATAAGGCGCCGCGGAACTCGGCAGGTGCAAGAGAACAATGCATGAAAAAACTGGTAGTGGCGCATCGAGAGAGCGGCACATGTTGGTAAAAATACATCACAATGCCAGGTACACAGGGAGACAGGTAGGAACAACTACCCACAATCCACTAGACATGATGTAGCCATGTAAGCATGGGCAGCTGTCCCTACCTGTCTCAGTGTGTACCTGGGATTGTGATGTATTTTTACCAAGAAAGTAAATAACACTGGTTTTCACTTTACATTACATTAGAGTGAAGCACACATTAAAAGATCATTGTTTGTTTACTTGTATATTTAGTTATATTTAACTTATTCTTTTAAGTTTAGACTGAGTATTTATGAGTATTGTATATGTAGCAATTTATTTTTACCTTACCGGCAGTACTATGTATACTAATTTAATGCTATGTAGAACAATGGTGTGTTGTGTTTACATAAGTGCATTAGTTCAAACTCAGTTTTATCATTCTATCCTGTTATTTGAAATGTTTCTCTCTTTTTTTTCCCCTTTAACAGTACGGAAAGGCTTTGTATGACAACTACATCACTGCTGCACAGAGGGCAGGCTTAGCATCTCATTGGTCAACTCTCAGCAATACATCCCTAGCATCCGCAACAGGTAATATAGGAATATTATAATCACATGCATAGTGGGACGGAAGAAGGTAATGAACATATTGGGGGTTTTCCCCCTACATTATCACTTGCCCTCCTGTGTGCTTTTTTTCCCCAGTGGTGATCCCGCCACCCTTTGCAGAAAAGGGGCACACAATGATGTTGGGGGCGCTGACCATGGCTGTGGCTAAGATCCTTCCTGGCTGTGATATGAAGCAGGGGTTGTGGGGTACTCGTATCTCCGCCCCTGCATAGTTGTGGAGGATCTGTGCTGATGCCAGTCACAACCAGGGAAACCAGTGATTCAATAAAATTGTCCTTCCCAGGTGCTGTACATCCCGGTATTGCTGTTGTTGGTACTGGGGTGTCAAGGTTGGCTGTTAATGAGCTGTTTCCCCTTGCCATGCCCATTCAAGCTCTCTATTAAATGTCCCTGTTTCTCCTGCCAGAACCCCAATCAGTGTCCCTGCTGCTTCCCTCTCATGTGTCCCTATCTGTGTGTATTTCATTTACCATGATTTTTAGCCAACAATTTAGCTGGCTATCAACCCCATGTAGTGTCCCTATCACTCCCTGCCCTGTCCCCTCTCACTGTCCCTATCACTCCCTGCCCTGTCCCCTCTCACTGTCCCTATCACTCCCTGCCCTGTCCCAACTCACTGTCCCTGCCTCCCACGTGTTCTCTCCCCTCTCACTGTCCCTGCCTCCCACGTGTTCTCTCCACTCTCACTGTCCCTGCCTCCCACGTGTTCTCTCCACTCTCACTGTCCCTGCCTCCCACGTGTTCTCTCCACTCTCACTGTCCCTGCCTCCCACGTGTTCTCTCCCCTCTTACTGTCCCTGCCTCCCACGTGTTCTCTCCACTCTCACTGTCCCTGCCTCCCACGTGTTCTCTCCACTCTCACTGTCCCTGCCTCCCACGTGTTCTCTCCACTCTCACTGTCCCTGCTTCCCACGTGTTCTCTCCACTCTCACTGTCCCTGCCTCCCACGTGTTCTGTCCACTCTCACTGTCCCTGCCTCCCACGTGTTCTCTCCACTCTCACTGTCCCTGCCTCCCACGTGTTCTCTCCCCTCTCACTGTCCCTGCCTCCCACGTGTTCTCTCCACTCTCACTGTCCCTGCCTCCCACGTGTTCTCTCCACTCTCACTGTCCCTGCCTCCCACGTGTTCTCTCCCCTCTTACTGTCCCTGCCTCCCACGTGTTCTCTCCCCTCTCACTGTCCCTGCCTCCCACGTGTTCTCTCCCCTCTCACTGTCCCTGCCTCCCACGTGTTCTCTCCCCTCTCACTGTCCCTGCCTCCCACGTGTTCTCTCCCCTCTCACTGTCCCTGCCTCCCACGTGTTCTCTCCACTCTCACTGTCCCTGCCTCACACGTGTTCTCTCCACTCTTACTGTCCCTGCCTCCCACGTGTTCTCTCCCCTCTCACTGTCCCTGCCTCCCACGTGTTCTCTCCACTCTCACTGTCCCTGCCTCCCACGTGTTCTCTCCACTCTCACTGTCCCTGCCTCCCACGTGTTCTCTCCACTCTTACTGTCTCCGTGTCCATGTCCTGTCCCCTCTCACTGTCCCTGCCTCACACGTGTTCTCTCCCCTCTCACTGTCCCTGCCTCCCACGTGTTCTCTCCACTCTCACTGTCCCTGCCTCCCACGTGTTCTCTCCCCTCTCACTGTCCCTGCCTCCCACGTGTTCTCTCCACTCTCACTGTCCCTGCCTCCCACGTGTTCTCTCCCCTCTCACTGTCCCTGCCTCCCACGTGTTCTCTCCCCTCTCACTGTCCCTGCCTCCCACATGTTCTGTCCACTCTCACTGTCCCTCCCTCCCACGTGTTCTCTCCACTCTTACTGTCCCTGCCTCCCACGTGTTCTCTCCCCTCTCACTGTCCCTGCCTCCCACGTGTTCTCTCCCCTCTCACTGTCCCTGCCTCCCACGTGTTCTGTCCCCTCCCACTGCCCTGTCTTACTAACAGATGGAGCCAGCGATTATGATATTCTTTTTCAGCAGGACTTGTGCGCTGCACACACTTATGCACACTGCGCATTACTGTGAGTTTTATTGCTCCGGAGTCTGTGATATACTTATACACACTGCTGGTTAATGTGAGTTTTATTGCTGTGGAGCTCTGTGATACATTCATACACACCACTAATTACTGTGAGTTTTATTTCTGTGGAGCTCTGTGATGCACTCATTCACATCACTCATTACTGTGAAGCTCTGTGTATGTGTATCAGTGTTTTATAATAGTCCCTCTACTTTTGGCTCTAGGCTCCATTGTGCCCACCTAAGTATGATTCCAGGTGTCACCACTGATTGTACTCACCACCATGGATTGTCCCTGCACAGTGCATAGCTAAAATGATAGCCTCAACCCAACTGACCTGAAACTAATCATCTAGTGAATTGACCTCAGTGTGTAAAATGTTAATGTTGTTTGAATAGAACTCTACATAGAAACCTCTGACAAGCACAGCTCAGAACCATACAGGCCTCCATTATGCCATAGGGGACCCATAACAGTACAAACCAAATAAACATGTCATTTCAGTATCTCAGTATGTCTGATACTAAGTGCAGCAAGTTAATATAATGTATTGCTTAACTATAAAGTTATCTTTTAACAGGCCCTTCTCAAGGAAATGGACAGATCTCCCAAAATATAACACCCATCAGTTCTACCTTCTCTGATGCCTGGAAACGAGCTGAGACACCCCAGGTATATGTGTAACAAGTGTTTGTTTGTTTGTTTTTAATGCAGAAAAAGGTCAAACACTCAAAAAGTACATTACATCGCTATATATATCAAAATAGAATTGCAATTTGGCTGGGAATCCATACGATCCAATTAAGGGTATCATGTGCTACGCTGATTGTTGTATTTAGCCAATCTGATAAATCTACTAATATTAAAAACCCTGGGATTCCTTCTCTTCCATCTAAGTAACCAGACTTGCCCTCAGTCAGTTTGTCTGTGTATGTATCTTTAAAGTGCTTTGAGTCTGACAGGGAGAAAATCATAAATTATTATTATTATTTGTCATTTCTTTATCTAGTTTCCAATTAAAGGGACTCTATCGACCTAAACATTGTGTATACTGTTAAAGGGACAGTCTAGTCCCCAAACTCACTTTGGTGCAAGATGAAGATCAGTGCTTGTATAGTGCACGGGCTTTATTTCCAGTGTGATTTGATGCAGGCATTCTGTATAAATCACATTTTTAATATCTGACTCAAGCCCTCCCCAGTGATTACTCTGCATGTTTACTGCAGGTGCAGCAGCACTGATTCTATAGACACTGAGGATATAAAGTTTTGTTACATTTAGTCACTTCCTTTCCTCCTCAAATTGAATCTATTCAAATCAAATTGAAACAGTGCACACATTGTCTGATGACAACACTAGAGAGACAGGATATTCCATTCATTTGAATGGCATTATTCTCATTGGTTCCTGCAGCAAAAAAAAAGGAAATTACTTTTACTCATCTGGTGTGGGCAGTTCTGCTGTAATTTCACAATTTCTTCTAGCTGTAAGTATTTTATATTTTAAGCAATGCAAAATGTAATACATGCATTTTAAAGTACTTTGAAAGCACGTTTAATGTGGAGAATAAAAAATGATCTATACATTGTGTTATAGAAACTGGAAACAAGGGCATACAATAAGAGAAATATATAGTTTAAATGTGTCTGTGGTGCCTCCTGCTTATGATGTCACCTTGTGGGTTGGTATGCAAATTACACATTTCCCCTTGAAATGCAGTTAATTTGCATGTAAAGCCACAGATGATGTCATATAAAGGAGACCACAGCTACATTTAAAACACATATTTCTTGATGAATTTTTACAGTACCAGACATTATTTGATATAATTATAAATGTGAACAACCTCCTATGTGTTCTTCATGGTGTGTCAATTGAACAAGAGAAGCACAGAACAGAGATCTGTGTCACTGAGGTTACAGACTTTCCCACAAGATCTCCAGGGAATGGACCATGGCCTTTGTTCACTGGGCTGCTCTTTAATCTCTCTCGCTGGGCTAATGCCACACCACTTTTCACTTTTATAAGTCCCAGTTATTAACACATTGGATATTTCTATCCAATTGTCTTGTCCGACTATAAAGCTCTGAAGGTTATCTGTCTTGCAAGTCTATGCTTGTCTATCTCCGATGAAATCAGGTGTGCTGATGAAGGGGAACAATGGCCAACTAAATTGTTTTACCACCCCTTAATCCATTCAGACAAGTACCATATCAGTAAATAAACTTCCAAGTTTTGATGGAGATCAACTTCAACCTGATCAATATGGCAGTATTTTTAGTCCGATAATCATTGCTAAATATCCATGTCTGACTTCTTCCGTACGGTAGCCATGGGTTAGGGTGCCAGGTTCAGGAGCAATCCTGACAGTGAATAGACTTGATCAAGATTAAAACAGATAACTGAACTGCATAAATCAAACGTATCAAACTTGCCTAATTTTCCAACTCAGCTATTAATGCCTGGTTTTTGTAATTGACTTGTCACTGCATCACAGTCCACATTTTAGTGAATAGACCTTAGTGTACGGCATCTGCTTGTCCAAAAGCCTACAGACCAACACTATAGGCAATACGAGTTCTCTGGCATAAACTTTAGCACTGTTTCTCATCTTCAAGTTTTTTTTTTATTGCATTCTGTGAAAAAAATGGTATTTAATCATCAGAAACACCCATATCGCAATCAGTATAATACAGTCCTGTGTGTCACGTAGTATTATTAAATAACGTGTGGTTGGTATACAGTGGATACCTCCTTGTGAACTGTATGGCAATGTAAATATATGGGATAGTTGTGTTTAGCTCCAGATCATTTCTGTGACGACAAAATGGAAACAAACTGTAAGTCTTGATGACAAATTACAAGACACATGAAAATAAGCTAATTGAACTCTATTTCAAACATTCCTTTGACTTCAACAATCTAATTTGCTTGTCGGGGAAGCCAAGCAATTAACGTCACGTCATAATAATATTTACACTCCGGCTTGTTTGCCCCGTCTTCTGTAGCCGTGTTGTCATTAATCACTGTGGTCCGATGACATGCTACCCACCATGATTTATCCGTGCAGGGCAGCAGATCTCACATGTTCTGGAATAGAGCCTCGAGGGAAGGTACTCTGGTGGCCCGGGGAGGAAATACCTAAATACATTTCCATGTTTTATTGAAAAAATAGAGGTTTTTTTTGGGTGAAATACTATACAGCTGATAAAACTATTTGGTGGGGGTTAAAGTGGAGCAGTATGTATGTAGAGAGAGAGAGAGAATAGATTAGACAAAATAGGCCAAGGCTTATGCAAGGAGCGCACAGCTTCTAATGGAGTTCAAGCAAAAGTGGGTAAGCAAGTGTCTTGTCTACCTGATAAAATGACCTTGGTTATCGGTTGTGACTTTAGCCATATGGAGCTGTGCATAGCAAACACCAGACTTCAGGAGGACTGTGCTATAGAAATTGAGACGGGAATTTCAAACTTATGGTCAAAGTAGCCGAGTTGGAAAAAATCTCCCTCCCCATTCAGCTGCATTAATGGCAGTGATTTTCAATAGACTTTGGATAAATTGGTATTGACTGAACAGTCACACTGTATAAACCAGTCTACAGTGTAATAACCAATGCTTAATTCACTTCATCAGACAATCTTATATAAATCGAGAAGCACTGCTTTATGGCACTGGTGGTCCTGGGGTATAGGATTTAATGGTACCCCTCAAACCTTCTATAATTCTACCCATACATATATATATATATATATATATACAAAACAAAAACTGTCTGCGCTTCTCAACCTAATCAAGTTGGCAACAAATATATAAATATAAATGAGAGGTTTTGGTTCTATGAATTGGCCAAAGCATAATTAAGCTCACGGCCCACGTCAAGGCACACTTTCAGTAGGGTGAGAACCTACTCTCACCTCCTATCTAGTGGGCACACAAAGCAGTTTATTCTGCTACCAAAACCTTTTTAATGTGTTGGAGGAGGTGCAATTAAACCTCCTCCCAATTAACCCAATAACAGCAAGCTGCAACCAGACAATGAGGAGCCAACAACCTCAGATATGTGCAAGCAGGGAAAAGAAAAATGCCAGTGCGCTAAGCTAGTCACAGGCTCAAATAATATAAATGTAAATATACCTCACATATTTAAGGTTGTTGGCTCCTCATTGTCTGGTTGCAGCTTGCTGTTAAGGGGTTAATTGGGAGGAGGTTTAATTGCACCTCCTCCAACACATTAAAAAGGTTTTGGTAGCAGAATAAACTGCTTTGTGTGCCCACTAGATAGGAGGTGAGAGTAGGTTCTCACCCTATTGAGAGTGTTGCCTTGACATGGTGGGTGAGCTTAATTATGCTTTGGCCAATTCATAGAACCAAAACCTCTCATTTATATTTATAAATTTGTTGCCAACTTTATTAGGTTGAGAAGCGCAGATAGTTTTTGTTTTTTGTATACATTGTACAGCCAATCACACTGTATTTGCTGCATGCTCACACCTATTTGGTAAGCATCATTTTATACATTCATATTATCTGAGCCTGTAACTAGCTTAGCCACCGACATTTTTCTTTTCCCTGCATATATATATATAAAAAATGATTATTCCCTCTGATTGACGTCTCTTGTCTCTTTATACTGTCTAATAAATTGAATGGCCATTATAGTAAAAAGGCTTCTGCGCTAGCGGGGAGAGACAGATATTCAGAGTGCATTCGAGGTGAGCAGCTGCTGTGGTTGGCTGAGCACACCATGACACTGTCAGCATTTACCTTCACCGGATCAGTTCTGCCTCAGCTGAGAGGAAGAGCTGAGAGTAAACCAGCTGTGTGAATCTCTAAAGATAAAGAAAAGGCACTAAGTTTTTAACTTTGGATTCAGTTGAAGAAGAGAAAGGTTAAACATTCTTTTGTTTCACTCCTCCCTTATCACTATAGCTCTCCTTGCAAGCTATTTAAAATCTTTTCCACAGTTCATTTCTATCCCTCTCTGGTGGGACCCTAGCCTGGCAGTTGGGGGCCCAGCGGCCTGGATATACATCCAATGTGGGAGCAAACTGGGGGTTCACTAGTAAATGATCTTTAACCCCTTAGTGACCGAGTGCTATGTTGCATTTGACGTGCCTTGAAGACCAGAATTCCATTATTTTTGTCATACGTTTACTGAACTGTGAATTTCTTTCTTTGTGTTCAGTCCACCCACACAAATTATATATCATTTTTTAAAGGACGGATAGGGCTTTCATTTAATACTATTATTTTCATCATATGATATCATTTACTATTAAAAAAATATAAAATATGATGAAAATATGCCATAAAAAACACTTTTTCCAACTTTGGAAATGACAAATGGTAAAAAAGACCCCGTCTATATATTTCTACTATTTGTCCTGAGTTTAGTAATATCAATGTTTCCTTGTTTGTCTATGTTTTATTTCACGTAATAGGGCAATAAACAATATTAGTGTTTTTTTTTGTTTTCTAACCATTTTCTTCTACAGTGATTTTTTTAACCCAAACCCTAAATTTACCCCAACTCTAAATTTAATCTAACCCTAAATTGACCCCCACCCCTTAATCTAACCCTTGTAATCATCCGAACCCCCGTTTAACCCTAATTATGACCCTATTTGTGACCCTAACCCTAGATCTAGGTTCATTAGATCAAGGGTTAGCTTTTTCCATTTATTTATTTAATTAATTTTCTATTTTTTAACTGTAATACCGTCTAACTGCCTGTAGGGGCAGTCAAGTAGCGGTTTCTGAGCGACGGAAGAGATTTTTTTTTTCCGTCGCTCTCCTCTGGGCATGCTGTATCGGAGGAGCATGCTCCTCCGAAACAGCACACACATCGCGGTGCCCAGGGGGGCACAGAATGTGTTGCATGATGCCTCCATCACATAGGCAGTGATCAGCTTTCACTGCCTATGTGTGTTTGCGCGCATACGATCACATTCGCGGTGATCGTATGCGCGCGGGGGGGTCGAGGGGGGGCTGAAAGCCCTCTCAGAGGCTGATTCGGATCCGAAGCAGCCTCTGAGAGTAGCTACAGACATGTAGTGTTGCGCTAATGAGAGCAACACTACATGAAAACGGAGGACGTATATATACGTCCTCATGGTCCTTAAGGACCATGCTTTTCAGGACGTATATATACGTCCATATGCGTTAAGGGGTTAAGACCATTGTCCAGTTTTCTTTTTCTTCTACCTAGTGTTTGGAAGGGAGAGATCACATGAAGGACCTGATAACTAAACAGTGACCCAGATCATAATAAAGAATGATAATAAATGCTTAAAGGGGTACTAGTGCCTTCCTGACTAGACATAAGCTCAATAAAGAAGGTGGAGAGCAGGACACTGTACGTGTGCATTGGATGTAACAAGGTTTTGCACTGAACACCTGCTTACACCCATCAATGATAAAGGCATAAAAGTATTCTAAACTAGACATGTGCATTCGTTTTCGGACGAATGCATTTTTGTCCGAAAATAGCATTTTCGTTCATTCGTTTGAAAAACGAATAACGAAAATGCTAAGCTAACGAAAGCCGAATGAACGAATGGTTAATAAACGAAAATCATTCGTTCATTTGTCCATTCATAGTACTATTGGCATTCTATAAGCCGAAATAGAGTCGGTTTAAAGAATACAATAGCATAGTACACTACATTCCATAAACCGACATAATGAACGACTTTCAGTTTATGGAATGCATGTAAGTCTCCTGGCATTCTATAAACCGACTCTATTTCGGTTTATAGTAATGCCAATACTATAGCACGAATGGACGAATGATTTTCGTTTATATTAAACCATTCGTTCATTCATTCAACTTCTTAGCTTTCTTTAAATCGAAACAGAGTCCCCATTCATAGAATTACATGTAATTCTATGTATTCTATAAACCGAAAGTCTATAAACCGAACGACTTTCGGTTTATAGACTTTCGGCTTATAGAAAACGGATAGTAGTATTGCCTTTCTATGAACCAAACGAGTCCCCATTCATAGAATTACATGAAATTCTATGTATTCTATAAACCGAAAGTCTATAAACCGAACGACCTTCGGTTTATAGACTTTCGGCTTATAGAAAACGGATAGTAGTATTGCCTTTCTATGAACCAAACGAGAGCCCCATTCATAATTCTTATGAATGGGGCCCTCATTTGGTTCATAGAAAGGCAATACTACTATACGGTAGTCAATTGACCTATTCGTATGAATGAGGACTCTATTTCGGTTTATAGAATACCAATAGCATTACATGTATTCCATAAACCGAAAGACTATAAACCGAAAGACATTTGGCTTATAGACTTTCGGTTTATGGAATGCATGTAATCCTATTGGCTTTCTATAAACCGATATAGAGTCGGTTTATAGAAAGCCAATAGCATTACATACATTCCATAAACCGAAAGTCTATAAACCGATATGTCTTTCAGTTTATAGACTTTCGGTTTATGGAATGTATGTAATGCTATTGGCTTTCTATAAACCGACTCTATATCGGTTTATAGAAAGCCAATATCATTACATACATTCCATAAACCGAAAGTCTATAAGCCAAATGTCTTTCGGTTTATAGACTTTCGGTTTATGGAATGTGTAGGTCAATTGATTCGTACGAACGAATAAAACGAAATGAAAATAATGAACGAATTTCGTCTGAAACGAATGCAGTAATGAACGAAATTCGTTTTAGACAAAATAAATGACATTTTCATCCGAATGGATGAAAACGAAAATTTTAGTTTTGCACATGTCTACTATAGAATGAGAAGGAGACAGACATTCTCAGAAAAGCCAGAGAGTATATTGGCATAAATGGCTGCATGTATCGAAATGTTAATTTACAGTTGTCTGTATTTTAAAATCGGTCCATTTAACACGTCTCTGTTTTTTTTTTTGCAGAATAACAACCCAACAGAGGTGAAAAGGTCTGAACCCCAAAAATCGGCCCCAACGCTAAAGCAACCTCCACCTGCACCCACCAGATTATCATCCAAGCCCCATAACACACCTCCGCTGCCAACCAAAATGAATTCTGCTTTCCCACCGCCGCCACCACAATACCCGGCACCAGAGCCTCTGCAGATTGAAGATGACTATCTACCCCCTCCACCTCCAGAATTCCTTGACACCCCTCCTGATTTTCTACCTCCACCTCCCCTGGCCTTCTCTTGCACACCTGGGTATCCTCCGCCACCGCAATTTATGGAACCGCTGAGTCCTAGTGATGTTCCCGCTGTCCCTCTTCCTCTGCCACCTCCTCCTCTCACACCCAGTAAACCTCAACTACCCGTTAAAAAGCAGCCCCCCAATCCTCCAAAACGTCAAAACAACCCAGGACTTGTGGGACCATCTGACCCTCAACAGAGTAAAACAAACACAAATGGGGCGGCAGGTGGGGAGCCAGATTTCATGTCCGACCTGATGAAAGCGCTGCAAAAGAAGAAAGGAAACTGAATGCTGAGTCAGACACGAACATTACTGTGCCAAACGCCTTAACTCTTTAAGTGCCAAAGGGCTGTGCAAAAACAACCCTGTGGCACTCAAAGCTTTAAGTATCTATTGGCGCCACCTGGTGTTGTATTAACGGAATACGTCACTATCACTGGAGTTCAAACAGTACCAGTTATCCGGGGCCTAAACTCTAGGCTCCTGGCCTCACAGCAGTCAGAACACGAAGCAGTCACTATGTGCATTTCATCTTTCATCTCTTCGGCATTTCAGACGTTTACTAATATTGGAGTAATCATGGAACATGTCTGATATGTTTCCTTTGCTAAATCTGTGCATGTTTTTATTGGATGTAATAAACAATATTATTAATTTTAATATTTACATAAATGATGCACGTATATTTTTTTCGTTCATACATGATTGTGCTTAGCTAGTAAATCTGTTAAAGTACAACTAGACTTGTCTTTGTTTAGTGTCCCTTAGTATAAGGATAAAGTGGCAGGTACTTGATCTGATATCACATGGCAGGTTACCCTCTGACCGACAGCTGCCATGCTTCTCTGGGAAGCCAGCAGCCCAGTCTGGTCGGCAACTGGCTGTCTCTGCTAGCAGAGAAAATCACCCTTGTTCTTACATGGGATCAGCAGAATGGGCTTTAACCAGGCCCACTTTGTTGATACCCTTTGAAAACGAGGGTCTCTCTCTCTACACCAGAAAAGAGAGACCCCCACTCCAACCCTAATACTAACCCCTAATAATAACCCTGAACTCTAATAATAACCCCTAATACTAACCCGGAATCCTAATAATAACCTCTAATAATAACCCTGAATCCTAATACTAACCCCTAATAATAACCCTGAACTCTAATAATAACCTCTAATAATAACCCTGAATCCTAATACTAAGCACTAATCCTAACCCCATACCCTAATACTAACCCCTAATAATAACCCTGAACTCTAATACTAAGCCCTAATCCTAACCCCGTACCCTAATACTAACCCCTAATAATAACCCTGAACTCTAATACTAACCCGGAATCCTAATAATAACCTCTTATAATAGCCCTGAACCCTAATACTAAGCCCTAATCCTAACCTCGTACCCTAATACTAACCCCTAATAATAACCCTGAACTCTAATACTAAGCCCTAATCCTAACCCCGTACCCTAATACTAACCCCTAATAATAACCCTGAACTCTAATACTAACCCGGAATCCTAATAATAACCTCTTATAATAGCCCTGAACCCTAATACTAACTCTAAAACTAACCCGGAACCCTAATACTAACCTCAAACCCTAATACTAACCTCAAACCCTAATACTAACCACAGACTCTAATAATGACCCTGAACCATAGTACTAAACCCTAATACTAACCCTGAACCATAGTACTAACCCCCAATACTAAACCCAAATACTAACCTGCCCTACTCCTAATACTGTCACACGCAGAGATAGCATCACTATTAGCACATTAACTGCTCCACATTACCCTCTGTTTTAAAACTAATAAATCATTGCTGTGCAGAGTGGAGACTTTAGCAGGTTCAAATGGAGTGTTTTACTCCATGTTAAATCATATTAACCGAGAATTGAACAGAAATGTATAAAGGAATTATAGTATGATAAACTATTATAATTTACATATTGTAAACATGAAATTATATATAATTATAATATATTAATGTTATATATTATAATAGTACATTTACATTGATATAAGCATTTTTACATTTCAATAAAAAAAATATTTCATGTTCATTTTGTTTATTTTAATATGTTTAATTAATGTGTCACTTTTTAATTTAATTCGAGAGGGGTATTTTTGCAATAGCCAAAGTTGACATTGACTTCTCCGGGAGGACTTTGGTTATTTCCATAATAGCCAAGGTCCTCTCCGAAATGGCCCCAAAATAAGGCCAAGTTCTCCCAATAGAAGGCTGCCAGAGGAGTTTGGCTTCCGAAATGTCGGCACGAAAAAAATCAGCCACACTGGCCGATTTTCATGTTGATTCAAGATCAAATCGGTGGTCTCTGAATACCCTGAATATGAGGGCTGATTGAGTCCGAGACTCGAAGATCCGATTTTCTCAAGAAACAAGTCGACCATTCTATTATATAATATATTATATTATTACTCAGAAAGCTGCCATTACAGTTGTACAATGTTAGGGAAAAAAGTCCGGGTTCAGGCTCGAACTTGACCCCGGCCCCCGAACCCCATTGAAGTCCATGGGGACACGAACTTTTGGCCACTAAAATGCCTCTAAAAAAGTCCTGGAAAGGGCTAGAGGGCTGCAAAATGAAGTAAAATGTGGGTGAGTGTCCCCATTCATACGAATAGGTCAATTGACCTATTCGTATGAATGGGGACTCTATTTCGGTTTATAGAATAGCAATAGCATTACATGTATTCCATAAACCGAAAGTCTATAAACCGAAAGACATTCGGTTTATAGACTTTCGGTTTATAGAATACATGTAATGCTATTGCTATTCTATAAACCGAAAGTCTTTAAACCGAATGTCTTTTGTTTTATAGACTTTTGGCTTATGGAATACATGTAATGCTATTGGCTTTCTATAAACCGAAATAGAGTCCCCATTCATAAGAAATTCTTATGAATGGGGACTCTATTTCGGTTTATAGAAAGCCAATATCATTACATACAATGTAATCACCGAACCCCGAACTCCAACACGAACATACAGTGGAATGTCCGTGTTTGGGTCCGGGGTCGAAAAACCGTAATGTTCGGTACGAACCCGAACAGTGCGGTTCGGGTTCGCTCAACACTAGTGGTCATATAACCAGATATCGCTAGAATAGCAATATATATTTATATGAGTATATACACTGATATGACCCTGAGTGTAGGTGACAGGTGTGACCTCTGGTCTAAACAACAGTGTTTCCGTGTTAAACATACTGGCTATTGTTCAAGGCTGGACTTTAAACAAGCAGGGGCGTTTCCTGCCCCAGAGTGACAGGTGTGCGCCAGACTGGCAGTACACCTGCACGAAATCCATCAGAGAGACCGGCGGCAGAAGCAAAATTAGCATCAGAAATTTATGCAAAAATATGCCAGCTCACTCCAGGCAGGAAAATAATTGAGGAGTTTAACCCCTTGGTGACACATGATGTGCCTGGCACGTCATGCACTAGAAAAAGAGCAACCAAAGGTCACTTTCTTTACTCTTTCAGTGTTGCTTCAATGCCTCTCTGTAGTGAGAGGTGCCGGGGCGCACTACGATAATGGCGGCACAGTTTGCACATGTGCTTAGGAAGCGATCTAGCCCCCTTTGCAAGGATCTGGCCGCAGAAGCATTGTTTTGCCATTTGCAGTTTTAAGAAAAACAATGTTACACCCCCTAGGGGTTAATTATACCCCTAGGGGGTGTTACATAATTATAAATTATATGTTTAAAGTAAACATATTTTTTAAGCTGACTGAGCACATGTAGCAATCAGTAACAGCCGATCAGTGGCAAGATGAGCATCATCATTCGCCTGGTCAGATTAGTATTGGTAAGTATTGATCTGAATGGTCTGGAACTTCCGTCGTCTCCTTTTAGTGAGGGAGAGAGACAGATAAGTATCATGTAACTTTTTAATTGTAATAAATTAAATAAAATGTTATAAAATTGTGAGACCCAAGAGCTTTTATAAAAGCCATACCCTTTGTATAGTGTACCCCTTCCCTGCAACTGATCACTGCACAGCAGCACATTTTTTTCTTGTCTGTGCATTTTTAGGGGTTAATTTTTTGTACTGCAATTTATTACAGTACTACAAAGGCTCTTCTAAATGTGATTAACCCCTTCCTTGCTCTACATGTCAAACTTCCAAGTTGGAAAATCAAAAAGTGCACCTCTGAAATGTGGCCTTTTAACCCCCAAAGCTGGCAAACCTATGCATAGGCGGTATCCCTGTACTCGGGAGATGTTGCTGAACACATACTGGGGTGTTGTTTGGGAATGACACATACCAACATTTGTGAATTTGTGTCTGAAATGTCCCAAATGGAAAATGGGCACAGGCTGACTATATGTCAAAATTCCAAATTGGAAATGTGCACCTCCAAAATGTTGCCTTTTAGCCCACAAACAACCCAACAAACATATGCATGGGTGGTATCCCTGTACTCAGGAGATGTTGCTGAATACATATTGGGGTGTTGTTTGGCAGTGACACATACCAAAATCTAAGAATTAATGTCTGAACTACAAGGTATGTGGGGGAAAGAAATACAAAAAATTCCTACCACAAACTTTGACAAAGGCTGGTGGTAGAATTAGTGCAAGGAAAGTGTTAAAATACCACCATTTGTAGAAACTCAATAGAAAGTAAAATACCACCAATCAAACCTCACTCTGCAAGTCTAAACTCATAATCTTAAGGACTGGCAATAATAAGCCTTCCTAACAGAAAACAAAGTATATCCATGAACGATAGGAATCTAAATAAATATAAAAAAGCAGAATATGACACTTAACACCAGACTATGGGATCTATTCACTAAAAGGTGCGTTTCTTCTGCTACAAGAGCTCACCTAGCCATGAATAATGCTTAGTTAAATCATTAAACACTGGGTTTTCGCACTTCATGCAGGGCCAGCTCTGTTCTTCAAGTAGAAGGAAGCACAGTTAATTGGTGAGAAGGGATGTTCAATTAACTTCAACGCAATAGTTCAAGGACATTCATTGATTGTGGCACCACCCATTCCATAATAACATGAAAACAAAGGGTCTAATAGGTAATATTGGGGCAAAGTTACATTTTTACCACCTTGCCTCAGAATTGATGTTTGCCATTACTTGGTCCTTGAATTTGTCTTATGTTCACAGTACTCCCTAAAAGTACCTCCCCCAATAACTTTTTTCTGGAAAGTTAATCCAGCATCTTTTCAGTGATCAATACTCAGAATAATCACAATACATTTGAAGGATTACTGTCAGTAAAAAAAACGTATCTATGTTCAATTGAAAGCAGGGGCGGATCCTGAGTCTGATCTCGGGAGGGGCACATGTCCTTCTGTCTTTTACTCTCCCATGTCCGTCTGTCTTTTCTTCTCTCTTATGTCTGTCTGTCTTTTCCTCTCTCTCATGTCCTTCTGTCATGCTCCTCTTCCTTCCCATGTCTGTTGCTCTCCTCTCACTCCCCATGTCCCTCTGTCTCTCTTCCTTCCATGTTCGGATTTGTATCCTCTTCTTTCCCATGTCTGTCTGTCTCTCCTCTGTCATCACGTCTTTCTGTCTGTCCTCTGCCATCCCATGTCTTTCTGTCTGTCCTCTGCCATCCCATGTCTTTCTGTCTGTCCTCTGCCATCCCATGTCTTTCTGTCTGTCCTCTGCCATCCCATGTCTTTCTGTCTGTCCTCTGCCATCCCATGTCTTTCTGTCTGTCCTCTGCCATCCCATGTCTTTCTGTCTGTCCTCTGCCATCCCATGTCTATCTCTCCTCTGCCATCCCATTTATGTCTCTCTTCTCCCTTCCCATTTATGTCTCTCTCCTCTCCCTTCCCATGTCTCTCTCTATTCTCAACCTAATATGACTGTCTCTTTGTCCCTCTAAACATATGTCTCTCCTCTTCCCAATAGCTGTCTTTTCCTCCTCTCCCCTATCTGTGTTCCCTCCTCTCTCCCCCACCCGCCAGTGTTCTCTCTTCTCCTCCTTTCAGTGTTCTCTCCACTCTCTCCCCCATCACTGTTCTCTCCTCCCCCCCCCCCCCCCCAGTGGTGTATCTTGGTTTTGTGCTGCCCTAGGCAGACAAAATTTGGGCACCCCCCCTACCCACGATACACACCAACATGACCCATAACCCACGTTGCACACCAAGGACATGCCTCATCACCCCATTTACATGCCTCCATTCCCCCATTACATTCACATTGCCAATATTATTTGCCATTAATATTGCCCAGCCAATTTGCCCAATAAGATGCCAGTATTATTTGGCATTAATATGCCCCTGCCAATTTGCCCAATAATATGCCAGTATTTTTTGCCAATATGCCCCTGCCAATTTGCCCAATAATATGCCAGTATTATTTGCCATTAATAAGCTACAGACAATTTGCCCAATAATATGCCAGTAATATTTGCCATTTAATATGCCCCTGCCCTGTTGCCCCTCCCCCCCCCCCCCCCCTGGATCCGCCACTGATTGAAAGATTAAAACAAGGACAGGGATTTTAAATAGAAATGCTTTAATAAAACAGTAGAAATAAAGATCCGTACTGAGTCTTTTTTGCTTTTAGAGCTCTATAAGATGGTAGACATCTTGAGTCAAGAAAAATCCAGCTCATCTAACCGAAGATTCTAAACAACATGTCCGCCTCCTAATGGAACTATATAGAGCAAATAGGGCTCAATAAGGTGCTTTATTTGTGTTCTTTCATTAAAGCATTTCTATTTAAAATGCTTACAACCCTTGATGCCGAATTTTAATGAAAGGAAAAAGCTTTTTCCCTGCTAGGTTTTGACACTGGTACTTTGCTTGAACATTAACATATTATACAAGATGTATTATTAAATATTCCAATAAAGTAAAACATTTCACAAAATATCCGTCTTCAGTTGCAGCATCTGCCTGCTACCTGGATACATAGTCAGATGTCCCCGCAGACTGCCAAATGTAGTGTCCTGGCACCGAAGGGGTGAATGTATTCGCAACAGGCGATGCCAAAATGGTCTATGACGAGCACCTGCTACACATTAACGTAGGCCTGTTCACACAGCTGTGCTTTGGCAATGTAATGGGTTAGCACCATTACAGAAGGGTTTCACTTCTAAAGAATAAAAATCTATTGGTAACGGTGATATGAAGCAGGTCTGCCCAAAGGGATTCCTTGTAATCAAGTCACCATTTATGTTATGCATCATATACACACTAATGACACAGTTACTGGTTGAGTTGATTTGCTTTATTAAAAAGGTTCATTTCTAATGAGGTCCATGCTCGGCCTATCCAACACACCAAGGTCTACAAGGTAAACAGTGAACCGTGATGAACTGATAACCGCATGGCTACAATCAGGCACTGAGAGCTATTTGGGAAAAGTTCCCGTCTCTGCTTTTTCAAGGACCACTGTTGGCAAAAAGTTAAGTTCTGTTTGATTGAAAGATCGTACAAAGTGTAGACATTTGAAATAGACACGCTTTAGTGAAAGGATATAAAGTGTATTTTGGGCCCTCTATGTGCTGTGTCGGGGGTAGACGCGTTGGGTCATCTGACCCAAGGTTCTAAACAACACGTCTGCACCTTGATAGAGATATACTCGGAGCAAAGAGGGCTCATTAAGGTACTTTATTTGTAATCTTTCATTAATACATTTCTAGTTAAAATGCCCACACTTGATGCAATCTTTTCTTTATATATAACTTCATTTTTGCCGACAGTTGTCCTTTAATCACTGATTTTTTTGCAGATCACAACAATTTACTGTTTAATGAATTCACACTGAATTATATGTTAAGTATGGAAAAAAGTTCATATAAAAAAAGTAATGGCATATAAATTGAACATAAACAATTACTCAAATATTCCTACATTTCCATAGAGTCTGCTCCAGATGGTTTTAATTTCTTTTTTTTTATTTATCCCAGGAATGAGACTGATATTTGGGGGGGGGGGGGGGGGGGTGTAAACTTAGTTACAAGTTTGTGACTAATATTATAGATTTTTAGTTTCACTTCTTAGATGACTTTGCTTTAAGATGAACAGCTGACTTTCAAATCCTTGGCCCAGTTTGGACGAGGTAGAGAATATCCAGCTGATTCTGCTGTTTTCTGCTTTTGAAAGGGTCGACTCAGTATGTTCTGTAATAAGCGAACCTGCGTTAAGAAAGATACAGGAAATAAAGACACAGTATTCTAATTCAGATTTTACCTTTTGAACGTGTCCCAATATGTCGGGGGCCAACTCATTTACTCTTCAGTTTTTCTTCAACGAGAGCTTGGTGATAAGACTACTGCAGTATAGACTGCACAGAGTGTAATCCAGCCAGGTTTGTCAGATTGGCCATTTATATCCTGCACACATCGATTTTAACTTGTTTAATTGATTAACTTGTTGATTTCCGTACAGCATAAACACGTTTTAATTAGGGTAAATTACATGTTGTTTTGAATGATGCTCCCAGCTTCTCCACTAAAAATGACTTACATGGAGGCCGCCATCTCCCAGACGTGACAACCAGAGATTCCTGTCATTGGCATTTGGCAGTGTCAATCATGTATTTATGTGCCGCATACAACTCGTAGAGTAAGACATCTACTCCCAGCTCAGAAAGTGGGTTTGGTGTGTCATACATGAGCTTAACAGACTAATAGCAGAGATCATGTGGCGCTCTGTGAAATGGTCTCCTCCAAGTGTACATTTTACACTAGGATCTTTTCTCAGTTTCTTTTAAATGATGTTAAAAGAGCATTTCAATCAATATAAAAAATGTTCCTGGTTAGAATGTCCATTGTTTGGTATTGAATTCCCATTGACCAATCCAGGTCGAAAACCAAAATTGTTGTCTGTATTATAAAGCAGTGTGTAAATATACCCTGCTCTGAGGCCTTGCATGTGTTGGTGCATTAAAATAATTTGACACTGTAACAAACCTATTAAAGGCACGCTACCATGAAAGCACAGTGTAAGTTATTGTAATGTAGTTTTAATAAAATGATAAAGAAAAAAACATTCAAACACTGACAAGTTGCTTCTTTTCTGTATCTTTTGGTAAAAGAAACGTCAAAGCCTACTGTACGTCTTTCACAAGTGTTAAAATCCACGTTACCTTGGAAAGTATGGAAGGCTTTTTCAAAATACCAGGTTATTTCTAAAGCTCTATTTTGAGCTGCTCTCATGACCTCCCTAGAGGGTGAGCGACCATACACCGCACCTTACCTCTGAAAAGTCATTCTTTTCAGCCTTGCGGACAGCAGATTCAGCCATCCAGTTTCGTAGCACGTATCTAGGATTTGTTCCTACACAGAGAGAAAGGAGATTGAGGTTTATGGTATATAGGGTGATTTCTTGACATTCCAGTTTTGGTGGACTACACTTACCGGGAAGTCATGCGTATGATTAAAATGTAAACAACACAAAAAACAGCTGCATAATATCTGTTTACTGAATACAGCACCAAAATTACCTATATTCCAATTCACTAAATATATGTTAAAGGTTGTTAAGATCCATGTATAGATTATAGCTGTAAAGAAAGAATGTGGTTCCTTTAAAACATTGGCAACACAGGACCTGCCAGGCAGAACAATGTTTAAATGAGCTTCGGAAGAGATCACTGACCAATTCCTTCACTGAGCAGGTATTGATGTAATGCCTCTATGTCAAAGCATTCCGTAACACTGAATGTGGATGCTGGGGCTCTGTGTGATCGCTCTCTGGAGCAATCACATTTGCCATATTGGATCATGCCTTTTCAACATCGCTCTTTTGTTGGCAAGAGTTTCAGAAGTGATCAGTGATCACTTCCGTTACTCTGTGGGAGCTGCTACAGTCCCTGTATAGGCAGTCAGTTACATCCAAGTAAATAAAAAAATACAGTTAGGAAAAAGCAATGCGCTACTTGCAGTTTTCACCTTATAACTTGCAAAAAAACTTGCATCATAAAAAAGCATTGGGTATTTCTAAATTCAGGACTAATATTAAAATCTATTTAGCAGGTTTATCATTAGGTTTTGTAGATGTGTGAAAGATATTTTCAAGCAAAGCTTAGAAAAAGTGATTTTCTTTTTTCAATTTTCCATCATATTTCATCATTTTATAGTAAATTATATGATGAAAACAAAAAAGTTAGAGTTCCACCGAGAACAGACAAACTGGAATAACCAGTCCTATAACGTTTTGGCCTTCTTTGCACTCGTCAGTGTGGTACGGCTTGTGTACCTCTGTGCAGTCTCACATCTGAGCATTCCCTTATTACTCACGGAGATAAAAACAAATAAATATGGGAACCCCACTGAGAACAACCGTGTAAAAGACTTTTCAAATAAAAGTTAGAAAAAATGTTTTATTTTCAGTTTTCTGTCAAGCTTCATTATTTCTTTTTATAGTAAATTATATGATATGATGAAAATAATAGTATCTAAAGAAATCCCTTCTTATCCAGACCTATGTATTATTTTGTGTGGGTACAGTAAATAAGAAAGAGGAAAATTACAGCTAAACACAAACAATGCAGACATGACCAAAACAGTGTCACCAAGGAGTTAATCAGTAAATCTTACTTGTCATTCTTTCTCTTCTTTTAGAATCTGTATCATCAGGATTTCTAGATACAAAATAGAAAATAACATAGTAAACAAAACTGAATGGAAAATAACATCAAATAGGCCAAAATGGATGAGAATATCATGTTCAATCCACATGTATCTTTTGCATCCAATTTATCCTACCTGTGGATCAAAAAGAACTGCTTATGTAGCATTACATCAAAGATTACCATTATGGTACAATCTATTGTCCAAGTATCTGAAAATCAAGGGGCTTTGAGATTGCAAATAACAAGCAAATTTGCATCAAAGTATTTGCTGAGATTTATAAAACAAGCACTAATGGTAAAAATCGAAGCAGAATTTAGATTAAAGTAACAGCAAACCTAACAATGGGAATTCTAATCATGAAAAAGAAAATTATCTGATTAAAATGCACTTTGAACGTCAAAAAGACTATAAAGTTTGATGCTAGTGTAAGATTTAGAGTTGGAGGAGGCCCTTTCACGGAGCTGCAGCTCCAGTACGTGATCCTACCTGAGCTGGGAATAGATGCCTTGCTCTTAGTCCAATAGACAAGAATACACTGCGCCTATATGTAATACCTTCTCTTAGTATGAGGTTGTGTGCGGCCCATAAATACATGATTGATGCTACCAAAAGCCAATGACAGAAAAGTCTGGTTGTCATCTCTGTGAGATGGCTACCTCCGTGTAAGTACATTTTGAACTTGGATTATACTTCTGTTTCTTTTTGAGAGGAGAAGCTGCTCTAGTGAATGTGCTATCCCCTACGAGAGCTTATCACTGTCACAGACCCAATCCTTAGACACATAACACATCTACATCATAATAGTCCAGCCTTACATCACCGTGAAAATGAACATTTCACAAAAGTTGGGTTACAAAAGAAGCTGAAAGGAGTGATAACTCTGAATAAAAGAGACTGTCACATAGTCTATAATTTCCCGATGACAACGTGCAATTTTGTAAATGACTAAGAAAAGGAAGGTGTAGATTCCCACGCAGTACCTCAAACATTACAGCTTCCAACAAACAAAAAACTGAACTTAAACCACCCGACAATTATACGCACATCAAGAAACTTCAGTCTGTTCAAATAGTCAGTTAATGTACATGACCAGCAGAGAAAGAAGCGTAGTGTGAGCTAAACCGTAAGATGAAAATAGCTTTATCGTGTGTTATTATCTCTGGTTGTTTCAGGTTGTGGTCCAGCTGACATGCTTGCCTTTGTGATTAATGATGTAGAGGACACGCACTGCTTTCTACGTGAATGAGCAGGATGTAGCTAGAACCATCACAGCAGTCGCCATGTGGGCGCTTACAGAATATTGCTGATGCTCTGGGAGAGTTGCCAGAGGTTGCGGTTCTGTCTATCAAACTAGGAGATGCTCCGTGCCTACTTCATTCTTCATGACGCATGGCTTGAAAATAACGCCTCAATAAAAGCTACAAAGAAAATAATATCTCCTGTGCGTACATGACATGTCTAAGGTGATAATATCATATTATCAGTTGCTTATGATCCCCATTGATGCATGAGATTATCATCTGTGGATGGATGGGATGAAATTATTCAAGTGTGACACAGACTTCTCATAATGTAAAACGACTACAAAGTATAATAAAAGTGAACACATTGCGTTATTAAAGGGAATGCATCAGCGAAACATTGTTTATACTGTGAATTAAATCGTATAAAAAATGGGCGACGCATTTGTATTAGCAGACTTGCAAAGAGAGAATTTTTTTTGTTATTTGTCTATGGTGCCTTGTTTGTGAGATCACTTTGTGAAAGTCTGTCATTCGCAGATGGAGCATCAAAGTGATGTTATAAAAAGGAGACATCTTCATACACATTGTTCTTTTAATGTATGCCCTTGCTTGCAATTCTATTAACACAATGTATACATCTTTTTTTATTATTCTCTACATGCCTGTGAGAAGGGCTAGAGTTCCCACTGAACATTACACACACACACACAAAAATGAAATATCCAAAATGATACATATAGATATATTTGAAGCTGTTTTCTTTTAAATTAGGTGTGGAAATCAGGATTAGCTGTATGTGACAGACATACTTATTGCATGGTCTCTGCAGTATTATCACCAGAGACTACAAATCCCCTGCAGAATGGAATAACAATGCAGGTTAACAGAGAGCACACCCTGAATATTTTGTTTTTCTACAAAATAATATTGGCACACCAAGTACAGGTGTCAAATTCCTCATATAAGACTTATTTTTTTTTTTGCTTTAAGTGCAGCATGTTTGTGAACAGTGCTTCAAATCAGGTATCCACAGCAACAGCATATAAAAAAAAAAAACACTTGCAATATGCCATTAGAATACCAATACAGTTACCTCATGTTACCTTTTTACTGTGTGTACAATCAGTGCTGCATTTTGAACTGGGCCAACTAGACCTGGGATGGTGTCAAAGCTCAGATTAAGAACTGGATTGCGGGTAGATTAGATAGATCTTAAAGGGACTGTCCAGTGCCCAAAATGCATCTTCCAAATATTAATGCCTATTAATGTGCTTTCAAAGCACTTTAAAATGCATGTCTTACATTTTGCATTGCTTAAAATATAAAATACTTACAGCTAGATGAAATTGTGAAATTACAGCAGTTTGCAAGACACAAGGACTGCCCACACTAGATGAGAAAAAGTAATTTCCTTTTTTTTTTTGCTGCTGCAGGAACCAGTGAGAATATTGCCATTCAAATGCATGGAATTTCCTGTCTCTCTAGTGATATCAACAGACAATGTGTTGTACTGTTAAGAGATCCTACTGTGTTCAAGAGCAAGGTCACTCAGAGGACACACACTAGACTCAATTTGAGGAGGACAGGAAGTTACTAAATTAAACAAAACGTTATATGCTCGCTCAGTGTCTATAGAATCAGTGCTGCAGCACCTGCAGTAAACATGCACCATAATCACTGGGGAGGGCTTGAGTCAAATATTAAAATGTGATTTATACAGAATGCCTGCATCAAATCACTCAGGGATAAAAGCCTGTGCACTTTACAGGGAGTGCAGAATTATTAGGCAAGTTGTATTTTTGAGGATTAATTTTATTATTGAACAACAACCATGTTCTCAATGAACCCAAAAAACTCATTAATATCAAAGCTGAATATTTTTGGAAGTAGTTTTTAGTTTGTTTTTAGTTTTAGCTATTTTAGGGGGATATCTGTGTGTGCAGGTGACTATTACTGTGCATAATTATTAGGCAACTTAACAAAAAACAAATATATACCCATTTCAATTATTTATTTTTACCAGTGAAACCAATATAACATCTCAACATTCACAAATATACATTTCTGACATTCAAAAACAAAAACAAATCAGTGACAAATAAAGCCACCTTTCTTTGCAAGGACACTCAAAAGCCTGCCATCCATGGATTCTGTCAGTGTTTTGATCTGTTCACCATCAACATTGCGTGCAGCAGCAACCACAGCCTCCCAGACACTGTTCAGAGAGGTGTACTGTTTTCCCTCCTTGTAAATCTCACATTTGATGATGGACCACAGGTTCTCAATGGGGTTCAGATCAGGTGAACAAGGAGGCCATGTCATTAGATTTTCTTCTCTTATACCCTTTCTTGCCAGCCACGCTGTGGAGTACTTGGACGCGTGTGATGGAGCATTGTCCTGCATGAAAATCATGTTTTTCTTGAAGGATGCAGACTTCTTCCTGTACCACTGCTTGAAGAAGGTGTCTTCCAGGAACTGGCAGTAGGACTGGGAGTTGAGCTTGACTCCATCCTCAACCCGAAAAGGCCCCACAAGCTCATCTTTGATGATACCAGCCCAAACCAGTACTCCACCTCCACCTTGCTGGCGTCTGAGTCGGACTGGAGCTCTCTGCCCTTTACCAATCCAGCCACGGGCCCATCCATCTGGCCCATCAAGACTCACTCTCATTTCATCAGTCCATAAAACCTTAGAAAAATCAGTCTTGAGATATTTCTTGGCCCAGTCTTGACGTTTCAGCTTGTGTGTCTTGTTCAGTGGTGGTCGTCTTTCAGCCTTTCTTACCTTGGCCATGTCTCTGAGTATTGCACACCTTGTGCTTTTGGGCACTCCAGTGATGTTGCAGCTCTGAAATATGGCCAAACTGGTGGCAAGTGGCATCGTGGCAGCTGCACGCTTGATTTTTCTCAGTTCATGGGCAGTTATTTTGCGCCTTGGTTTTTCCACACGCTTCTTGCGACCCTGTTGACTATTTTGAATGAAACGCTTGATTGTTCGATGATCACGCTTCAGAAGCTTTGCAATTTCAAGAGTGCTACATCCCTCAGCAAGATATCTCACTATTTTTGACTTTTCTGAGCCTGTCAAGTCCTTCTTTTGACCCATTTTGCCAAAGGAAAGGAAGTTGCCTAATAATTATGCACACCTGATATAGGGTGTTGATGTCATTAGACCACACCCCTTCTCATTACAGAGATGCACATCACCTAATATGCTTAATTGGTAGTAGGCTTTCGAGCCTATACAGCTTGGAGTAAGACAACATGCATTAGGAGGATGATGTGGTCAAAATACTCATTTGCCTAATAATTCTCCACTCCCTGTACAAGCAGTGATCTTCATCTTGCACTAAAGTTAGTTTGGGGATTAGACTGTCCCTTTAAAGCATTTTTTTAAATCTACACTTACAAGCATGCATAAAGAAAATCCTAATTTTCCATGCTATATCATTGTATGTAGGTATGTCCTTTTAAGAAGGGAGCTGGTGCTTACTGTTGTATTGCCCTCAAAGGAAAGTATGAGGTTAGTTAGTAGAGGATGAAAGGAAATATCCTGGCATATTACATGCCATATTGGGGGCAATATCCTGGTATATTAAAATGGCATATTGGGGGCAAAATCCTGGCATATTAAAATGGCATATTGGGGGCAAAATCCAGGAATATTAAATGGCATATTGGGGGCAATATCCTGGAATATTAAATGGCATATTGGGGGCAATATCCTGGCATATTAAATGACATATTGGGTTCAATATCCTGAAATATTAAATGGCAGATTCGGGGCAATATTTACCAGTAGCTGCCTCATTTCCCACCCTAGGCTTATACTCGAGTCAAAATTTTTTCCCAGTTCTTTGTGGTAAAATTAGGTGCCTCGGCTTATATTCGGGTCGGCTTATACTCCAGTATGTACGGTAGCTTCATCGACTGGAATGATGGTGCATTTTGAATGTGATATCTTCTCATAACATTAATATCCAATCAAATGGAAGGTGCACTGTTCCCCTCTACAGATCTGCTAATGAATATGTACAGAACCCAAGTACATCTGGCAACACTTGTACAAATCCCAGTCACCGTCACACGCCATTAACTCACCTTTCTTATAACAATGCAGATGTGAGCTTCCACAATGGACTTTATTTTCCCAAATCATTTACTAGCCCCCTCTCTTGGATCAGCAGTAGATGTATTACACGTTAAACATACACATACCTGTTATTTCTACTGTAATATGATTAGCAAATTAAAGAAGAATTCCAGCAGTAATTACAAAAATAATCGTGGTTAATCGGGCTTTAAAGTGCGGAACTCGCTATTGATTCAGTTGCAAGTCATTTTATTTTATTAAAAGGGAGATGTACAAAGAGGAAAGTTATTTTCAAGGCACAGCCCCATACCAAACAAGCACTTGCTTAATAAATAGATTTTTGTGTTTTTATTACTTTGCTGCTGAAAGTCAACTTTATGAAAGATAAAAAAGTAAATAAAGTTGGAAAAGGGATGCTCCTCAATAGGTTAATATTCCGCCAAGTGGTATGTGTACTTTGGTACTCTGGACGTGAGCTTGGCTTGCCGGGGAGTGGGAGGTTGCGGCTTGAGAGGGAGAGTGCAAGTGCTAGTACGAACACCCTAGCATTGTCACGCACGGTGACTGTCTGCATGTGCACAATTCATTCTCCTCCAGCATCCCAGAGAATCGGGACACTAGAGGATGATGTCATGACTGCAGGATAGCAACCCCGAATCTGGACTGTTGCCCATAAGGTAGGATAGTTGGGGCGTATGCTGTAGACAAAATTGTGTGCTGGGTGAAAATATTAGTGTAGTGCACCCCAAACACCCAACAAAAGACAACGCCATCTTCCCCCATATCTACATACAATGAGTGCTGGAATCAATTGCTACAAGCACAATAAACAATTATGCACTACTGTTTTATTTAAGTAGCATTATAGTGCCATGCACTTAAAGGTCCATTTGTATAAGTAAGCATGCAATAAAAATAGATTAGTCCTTTAAGATTAATGGCTTAACCATAGCCGCACAGAATAAATACTCTGTTTTAAACCTATTTAATAATATGATCTTACCTTTTTAATCTCTGAAGATAAACATTAACCCATTCTCGGAAGTCCTTGTGATGTGTAATGCTATCCAGAGCCCAATATGTCTAAGGAGAAGAATATCTACAATAAAGACTGTGGCACATTGTGCGCACATTTTGTAGACTCAGAAGACATTGGACATTCCTACACTTGTGTTGTGTGGTTTTTTTGAGATCATTAAAGATATGCAGGGTTGAAGTTTCAGTTTTTATTGCTTAATATTGAAGAAAAGAATTATAATTAGACAAAAAAAAAATAAGGGTTATTCACTGGTTCCCGACCCAGTCTTCAAGGCCCAACCAACAGTCCAAGCTTTAGGACTTACCCAGATGTTTTAAAAAACAAAAAAATATAAACACCTTAGACACAACTGGGTAATCCTCCACTGTTGGGTGGGCCTTGAGGACTGGATAGGAAACTATTGCAGTCTAGTCGACTGTGGGGCGCAGTTCTAAACTAAGCCCAGTCACTGAAATGTTCCTGCTGAATTAGATTACTTCTAAAACTCTTTTATACATGACTCCCATTTATATTTCTAATACGGCACCATTCAAAAGGCATTTATAATGAGGCACCAGCCTCTCCTGAAAGGACAACTGTAGCAAAAAATTAACTTATGATTAACTGAAAGATTTTATCAAGTGTAAATGATTTATAATGAAAACCTTTAATGAAAGAATACAAATCCATTTCCTTATTGAGCCTTCATTACTCCATATCGTTCTCGCAGGGGGCAAACATCTTGTTTAGAGTCTTGGGTCAGATCTTCACTCACCTTGGTTTAGATGAAGAAAGATCTGACTCATCTGACCAAAGATTCTATACAAAATGTCTTCCTCCTGGTGGAGTAATAGTGGGTAAAGATGTCTTAATAAAGTACTTTATTTGTATTCCTTCATTAAAGCATTCCTATATAAAATGCCAACACTTGTTGTAATCCTTTAATTAAACACAACTTAATTTTGTTGTATAGTTGTCCTTTAATAGAGATATATTTTTGTTCTCCTACACTTAGCCAAGGTTCTGTATTTTAACTGAAGATTATCCCTTTTCAGCGGCAGGGTTGTATTTTGGCAGGGTACCTCCCCTTACGTCTTAGTGTACTTTTGTATGCAAGTGGAGGATTCTGGGTCTTGTAGTTTTTTTTTTTAGATTATGTAAACGTTTGCCTGTACCTGAGGGATGCTGGGAACCTGTAGTTGTTCTTCGGTGATCTCACTCAGGTCCCGAAACGCCATTGTAAAATCAGCTTTGGTGTCTTCAAGCAGCTGTAACATTGAATTCAACCATTACAAGCCTCTTTAGCGTTGTCTGTGAATAATACTAATAAAGATTTTTGTAACCGAGATGACGTACATTAAGAAAGAATGCAATAATGGACAAATCCTGCTCGTTTACGCCAATAAATCCTAATTTGGTGCTAAATAGCTCCTTGAATCTGCAATACAGAAACACATGATGTATCTCCGAGGAAATATACATGTATAGTTTGAATATACTTCAAAGTAACATACCTTTGGTAATACAAATCTGGAAAACCTCCAATGATGCTTGAGGCCCTAAAAAAATTCAAAAACACAAGGCAATGAATATAATCAGTCGCTCCTAGTGGTGTGTCTGGGTGTCAGTCCGTAAACTGGAAAGGGAGGACAGTATTGGTTAAAGGGGATGCCATTGTTAAGGAGAATATGAATGAGAATGTGTTAAAAAAAACAATAGTGAAGAAGGAGTGAATGTGAACATGAGTCCTAGTGTTAGGAAAAATTACAGTTGAGTAGGAAGGAGTAGGCAGACATTGAGAAGAGTCAGAGCCCCGGAGGAGTTACACCAGATGTAGGTGTATGAATAGAAGCGGGATCACAGAACTGAATTGTTCACAGATAGGTTGATTTTACCAGGCCAAAAGGAAAATGCTGATGAACCCGTTAATATGGTTTAAGGTTTAATTCCATTTTAATAAACATTTATTATGTATAACAGATTATTGAAACATATCTATTCACATGACCTGGAATTCTTGTACATTGGTGAAACATATTGATAATGTGTGAATTCATTGTGTCTACATTCGGCCTGTAGGTAAACTAGGACAAGCAAAAGGGAGAACAAACATTTGGTTCCTGGAGTTTTAAGCAATTAGCGGTGTATGTGGAAAAATGTTTCCTGCGAACATTGACGGCCACCATGACTACCTCGGACGTAGGTCAGTACAACCACCCATATCTCCCGCTAGATCTGAAGCAATGCCTCTACAACAACATTCCAAGAGGGTACAAGAACCTCTTGGATCGGAGTTGTACTGGGGACTAATAAAAGTAATTAGAAAATTGGGCAGACTAGATGGACTGAATGGTTCTTATCTGCCGACACATTCTATGTTTCGATGTTAGTGTCACTGTTTATGTCAGGCAGAAGTTGCTCGCTGAGCTATTATTGACTAGAGATCACTGTTACTAAACGGCTGCTGTTTGCAGGGTACAAAAGAAACACACATTTAAAATGTTCCAAATATAAATTCAGAATAAATGGAAGATTTGTGTGTTGCACCTTTTTTTACTGAGATGTGTACAACCAATGCAGATATTCACTTTAAAGTGGACAATATATTTCAACTGTGACAGAGCTCCCTCTGCTGGCATGAGTTAAAAAGCCAAGTAATCAGACTATAATGAAGAACATACTTGAAAGCTGATGGGGCTGGAAGCTACGTATAATGGTAAAGCACTGTTTCGCAGACACTGACCTTTGGCTGTACGTAGCAGTGGCACACCACCTTCAATGTTCAGATGTTCAAGTAATGGACAAAGACCCATGCATTAAAATAGCCTTTAGTGGTTCAAATATTCCATTCATAGTAATATACAGCGAGGGGAAAAATTATTTGATTCCGTGCTGATTTTTAATGTTTGGCCACTTACAAAGAAATGATCAGTCTATAATTTTAATGGTAGGTGTATTTTAACAGTGAAAGACAAATTAACAACAACAAAAATCCAGAAAAACACACGTCAAAAAAGTTATTGTTTGCACTCTTGTTGGCAATCACAGAGGTTAGACATTTCTTGTAGTTGGCCACCAGGTTTGCACACATCTCAGGAGGGATTTTGTCCCACTCCTCTTTGCAGATCCTCTCCAAGTCATTAAGGTTTTGAGGCTGACTTTGGCTACTCGAACCTTCAGCTCCCTCCACAGATTTTCAATGGGATTAAGGTCTGGAGACTAGCTAGGCCACTCCAGGACCTTAATGTGCTTCTTCTTGAGCCACTCCTCTGTTGCCTTGGCTGTGTGTTTTTGGTAATTTTCATGGTGGAATACCCATCCACAACCCATTTTCAATGCCCTGGCTGAGGGAAGGAGGTTCTCACGCCAAGATTTGCCAGTACATCGTCCATCGTCTCTTTGATGCTGTGCAGTTTTCCTGTCCCCTTAGCAGAAAAACACTTCCAAATCATAATGTTTCCACCTCCATGTTTGACGGTGGGGATAGTATTCCTGGGGTCATGGGCAGCATTCCTCCTCCTCCAAACACGGCGAGTTGAGACGATACCAAAGATCTCGATTTTGGTCTCATCTGACCACAACACTTTCACCAAGTTCTCCTCTGAATCATTCAGATGTTCATTGGCAAGACGGGTCTGTACATGTGCTTTCTTGAGCAGGGGGACCTTGCGGGCACTGCAGGATTTTTTTGATGATATTGAGATACACAGGATTAATTCTGGCCCCCGCAGGCTGCAACATGGGCCCGCTGCCCACGTGACATTCTCACACGGAGAAAGTCGCAATCGGGCAGCAGCCAGCAGTCCGCATCCAGCTGATGTGGACCCGGCTTCTAGTCACAGACTCCTGATATGATGGCAAGTCATATGCAGCGGCTGTATTTCCCGCCTCCTGCCCACAGTGTGCAAGCAGGAAACACTGTGGAGGAGACTGCCAGGGACAAGCAGCATCCAGATAAGTACTGGGGAAGGGGAGGGATTTTTTTTATTTGGGAAAATTGGCTGTGGCATATTAATGGTCAAACTATCAGTGAAATATTAATGGTCAAATTATCAGTGGCATATTAATGGACAAATTATCAGTGCATATGAATGGATAAACTAACACTGGCATATTAATGAGTAAATTATCAATGGCATACTAATGGTCAAATTATCAGTGCCATATTAGTGGTCATATTATCGGTGGCATATTAATGGTCAAAATTGTCAGTGGCATATTAATGGTCAAATTATCATTGGCATATTAATGGTCAAATTATCAGTGGCATATGAATGGATAAACGAACACTGGCATATTAATGAGTAAATTATCAATGGCATACTAATGGTCAAATTATCAGTGGCATATTAATGGTCAAATTGTCAGTGGCATATTAATGGTCAAATTATCATTGGCATATTAATGGTCAAATTATCAGTGGCATATTAATGGTCAAATTATCAGTGGCATATTAATGGTCAAATTATCTGTGGCATATGAATGGATAAACTAACACTGGCATATTAATGAGTAAATTATCAATGGCATACTAATGGTCAAATTATCAGTGCCATATTAATGGTCACATTATCAGTGGCATATTAATGGTCAAATTGTCAGTGGCATATTAATGGTCAAATTATCATTGGCATATTAATGGTCAAATTATCAGTGGCATATTAATGGTCAAATTATCAGTGGCATATTAATGGACAAATTATCCGTGTCATATTAATGGATAAACTAACACTGGTTGCGGCATATTAAGTCTTGGATGTCAAATACGGGTAATGGGGCAGCAGCAAAGCCTGGATGTGTAATACAGGTGATGGGGCATTTCCTGGGGTGTATTTAAATCATTGGCATGATATACAAAGACCTGAAGAAAATGACTTTGGGAGGTTGAGGGGGCAGACTTTTTTTTATTAAGGGGCCCTGAAATTTCTGATGGCGGCCCTGCTCCTATGTATATTTGATGGCACATCTACCACATGGCTCCCAGGGTGGTCCACCACTGCCCCTCTATTGGTATGTTTTTGCAGCCTGCTACACATATTCATTACTGATCATTTGGCAACATTAAAAAAAACATGGATGCCCCTGTCATAGCCTGATAGAGTAAGACTGGGTGTTATAGTCCAACAGTAGCTAGGAAGCCACAGACTGGCTATCTTTGCCTAGAACATAAGTATTTTTTTAAAAGCCCTATTAAGCTGAATTGACCATTGTCAAGATGGCTATTGTGCTCCCTACTGGCTTTGATATTGCTGCTTAACGTGGGTCCGTCTATGTGTGCAATAAAACCACATTCCCTCTGTCAATGGTCATTTGTCAACACAACATTTTTCTTAACGGTCCTAATTCTCTACAGGGCTCTACAGCAAAGCATAAAAAAACACAAGGCAAGAGAACCCCCATTGCCACAATGCCCCCTTCCCTCAAAATCCTAAAGGCAGACAGGATAAGGGTATTTGGAGTGGATTACTCACAGCTGCCTTTGTCTGCTGTCCATAAGGGGGTTTAAAGCCTGAAGCAGCTTGTTCAGATTAAACATTCCAACATCGGCTTGCTTTCCTATTCTATACCTTCCTTCATCGTCAGATGTGTTTGGAACATAATCTATATAAAGCAAACAGACCGTGTATTACAGATATACATGAAAAAAAAGATTTCAAATAAATAACTCTAAGCGACAATTTGAACAATATACATTATTTTAAACGAGCTGAGACATACATGAAATGAGACACCTACTAAGATCTAAACCTTTTATTCGTTTATCCTACAAGTTAGAAATACAAAGTATTTATTTATATAAGATTAACCTCGGCTTTAATATGTGCTTGGAGAAAAGAACAACATTCCTGGCTACAAATTTCCAGATGCTCGCAACTATAAAAAAAAAACCTTAAAAGTTGCAAACTGTACGGCAGCTGAACTGGGGCAAAATAAAGACTTTTTAATGTTATTTTAACCTGTAAGATCCGTGAGTCCGTTTTCCAAAAGAAAACACTTATTTATCATCTTAAATCTTTTATTTTCTTTTTCAAATAGGGTTAATCCTTCTGTGCCAGGAGTAAATACATTTCCCTTCTACCACTTAGAGAATATTAAATAGAAGCAATGTGTCATTCGTAGGTCTTTCTGGACTTGAAACAGTATTTTTATAGAAGTGGTAAACATGAATAAAAAACATTGTACAACACTTCTCTAAGGCATAAAAAAGAATTATTTTGTAACATATTTAAAGAAATGCCAACAGTTTGTTTGTTTTTCTTGGCAGGGGGCGTACCTAGAGCATTTGGCACCTGGGACGAATCCTATATTTGGCACTGCCTTACCTTTGTTTTTAAGAATATTTATTGCACAAATTTGAAAACTTCCAGGTTACTACCACCATCAAATCCACTCCACCACAGTAACTGCAGCAGCAGCTCTCCTGTCCCCCCAAGAACAGCATCAGCCCCCGTTACCTCTGCATCATAACCATTAGCCCCTCTATCCCAACATCATCACCAGCCTCCCTGATCCCCCAACATCTTTATCATCAGCCCCCTCCTCCCCAGCATCTTAATCCCCCGTTGCAATATTACATTTTATGTACCTTTTCTATATATGTTTCCAAAGTGTCTACAAAACAATATACATTTTTATTTATCTGCCTTAGAAATAACTTAACACTACTAATGCTCCCTCCTTTAGAATAATTTAAATTATTACCCCTCGTCAGACTCACTCGCTTCATCATGCCTTGTACCATCCTTGGCTGCTAGTGGATAATTTTGGCCTCAGTTAAGAACTTTCTGCGTCCCTTAACTTTTATGAAGGTTTTTTCCCACCTTTTCCCCCAACCTTTGTATTGTATTTATATCTCCTTTTTGTTGAAACCTGAGCTTGTCTGTAGGGCCCTATTATAAGGCTGGGCCCACATTGCCCATTGGATGAGGCACTGCTACCTTCTCACTCCACTAGAGAATTACTGTGAGTGACCTTTGCCGTATGGTACGTCTAAAGAGTTCTAAACAAAACAAACAAAAAAGTAAGGATCCAGCAATAGTGACTCTTGGTTCTCTGGCTCCTGGGGTATGTTGAGCTCTGGAGGTGACAAATGTTCTGTAGTGTTTGAGTCTCATGGTTTGGTGTTGTTGTGACTGTACTGTATACACTGGATAATTCCAGTAGAATTAAACTCACCAAGATCATAGTTTTCCATGAAGCCAAATGGACCATAGTCTATAGTGATAGACAGTAAACTGAAGTTATCTGTATTGCACACACCTAAAGAGAAAACAATTTGATTAATTTGAGTAGTATAGCAATGTGTATGTCTTTAAGCCATTCTGGTAATTGGACATTGCTGGACATTAGACTAAAGCTCCCTCTTTGAGTATTGCAGGAATGTGGTATTTCTTGAACAGTTAGAGATTTCCAGGGTTCTCTTCCCAAGACAAGAACCTATTCAAAAGGAGAGTTGGATCACATACTGAACTGTTGCATCTTGTCTAGGATCTCTGTAAACATATTTTCCAAACCGTTAGGTGTGTTTGAAGGTGCTATACAACCCTGCTATGGTATTTACTGATAATCTTTTTCTACTGAGTATTATCATGCATTTTAATTCATTTAATGCCTAGAGTGTCCATGTAACACTATGCTAATGAAGAAAGCATGACATTGTTCATTACCTAAGATCCCGTGACCTTCTTTGGAGGAAGCCATGCTGCCTAAATGCATCACTGCTATAAGATATTTATCAGATAATTCAGTAATACTTAGCTTTTGGCAAAATACCGGGTGGCAGTAATGGTCCACATGGCTTATAAAGTGATATGAACTTAGGTTATGAACAATTTAAGACTTTCTTCATTAGCATGGTGTTAAAGGGAAACTACAGAAATATAACTAACTTTGATGCATCTGGTAGTGTTTAACTTGCACTGACTACTTGGCAATGTCTGTAAACATTACCTGCTCTATCTACACTGCCTGGCCAAAAAAAAAGTCGCCACCAAAATGAAAGGTCACACACTGTAATATTTCATTGGACCGCACCTTTAGCTTTGATTATGGCATGCATTCGCTGTCGCATTGTCTCGATAAGCTTCTGCAATGTCATAATGTTGATTTCCAGCCAGTGTTCATTTATTTTTCACCAAGATCTTGTAAAGAAAAGCCTTCTCCAGCACATCCCAAGGATTCCACATGGGGTTAAGATCTGGACTCTGTGGTGGCCAATCCATGTGTGAAAATGATGTCTCATTCTCCCTGAACCACTCTTTCACAATCTGAGCTCGATGAATCCTGGCATTGTCATCTTGGAATATGCCCGTGCCATCGGGGAAGAAACAATCCATTGATGGGAAAACCTGGTCATTCAGTATATTCAGGTAGTCAACTGACCTCATTCACATAATGTTGCTGAACCTAGATCTGACCAACTGCAGAAACCCCAGATCCATTAGCTTAGTTAAATCCAGGTGGTGACTTCTTTTTTGGCCAGGCAGTGTATTTTACAATTGCCTATTTTTTTATCGCAAGAGTAGCAATCCACATGAACTAGGACCATGTGCAGTAGCATTATTGACAATGGTAAGTGTCAGTGTGAAGGCATTTATGGCATAAGTGATTTTCTACACATGTGCAGTGCTCAGCCCCATGCATCTCTAAAAGATGACTCTGATTGGCTCCCAAGATATGTGTGGATGAGTCACTGGGGTTCTTGGAGAGACGTAATGGCCCACCTCCTCCCTGTAGATTATGGGCCTTGACATTGAAAAGTGGTTCTGTTTTTGGGGAGATGGGTAAGTTTTCACCTTGCATTAATATCACAATATATATGCTGTTTTTACCCCTTTACTCATGCTCCCAGATTGTGCCAATGCATAATCCTGAGAGGAGACAATGTGTCACAGAGGTCTAAAGAACAATAGTTGATGGTTTACCCCCTGTAGCGCAGGCACAGCCTGTGCTGCTTAGGTGTGATTTCTCATCTTAAGCTGATGCTGATATGCACACTTCTACTATGTGACTCATCTATTGTTCTGTGATGATTCAATTTACTGTTAAACTAATTGTGATGTGTTCCTGTATATCTATATCAGGTCTGGTTAATTGTTGTTTAGTTCCTGTTTGGTTGTATGTTAGTATGTGGGTTGAGTTAGAAATAACAGGCGTCGGTTCTTCATGAGAAGGATGACGTAGCACGCACACGTCGAACGTGAGGGGCGTTCCAGGATGCTGGAGAGAATGTGATGCAGGCCTCCTCGACCTTCCCCTGCTACCGCTTCACCTGTTTCCCAACCGCGGATACTCCACTCCAGTGATTCCTGAAACAACCATCAACGCTTTATGAAGGTTACATCCGCAGCCTATTACACTCGCAGCCTACTACAAAGAACTCACGCCTGCAGCTAAAGATCAGCTGAACAAAGAGCCCTGGCTCAGGACGCGACGGGAGGGCGGCGGTTCTCGTGACGCTCTGGAAATCCGATCTCTTCTGGAAAGGCAAGTAAGGAGGCATGAAGGCCTGCTAAACTCCATTACACAAGCGGGACAGTGCTATCCTAAACTGAATACTTGCCACCACGGGCTGTTTTTTAGACTTTACACTGTATTCTCTGCTTGAGGCTTCAGCAGAGAAGACGTCTGCTTAATTAATGAACTCCACAGACCTGGAAACAGAACTGTAAATATTGTATATAGTAACAGGCTGTATTAAAGGATAACACCTATTGACTGTATGCTTATCCCTGACTCATATGAGCAGAGGCTGTAACACTAATCCTGCTAGGTTGCTGAATACTGCAGAACTTGAAAACACAATCGGGAAAATTGCACAAAGTTAGTATAACATCTCAATGCATCATCCAACAACCTCATAAAGGTCGGCAGACAGATGATTACGTTTATATATCCGGAAATGAATAAACCCTGACAGATTTATATTGAAGCGGGAGGCTTCACGGCGTAAAGAAACACGCAACTTGTAGCTGCCTCTGCTTTGCATCGGTAGAGGGCCCAGTCGAAAAGTTTGTTGAATTGATACAAGACTGATCTCTGCAGACCCTGATACCAGAACTATAAATATTGTAAATAGTATAAGCAGTGCTGTTGGAGTTCCACATCGTAGAAAGGGCGAGGATATTTTAGATGCCCCAAAGAAAGGGGCGTCTGATATCTGTATGTTTGTGAACACCCGACAGACGATTGAATTCTAAAGGCTTTGGAATTAGAATTGTAAATATTCAAGACAGCATATAAAACAGTGTCTATAAACCTGCTGGAGGAATAAAAACTCTCCTACCAGAGAGTGGATAAGTGTAAAAAATAACCTGCACTGAAAGATGATAATTGCGGATTGTAACCGCCTCACTCTCATACCTTACACAATTAAAAGCCACAGGAGAGATTCTGCATATTAGGACATTGAAAGAATAAAACACGAAAATACAACTGTGAACGCTGTAAATAGCTAGATAACATCCTTTGTGGGGTAGTCTGTAAAAACCCCCAAGACGGATAATCCAATAATAATTTGCACCACGCGACACCTTAAGAGAATAAGTCCACAGACAGAAACGACGACCGCCATATATAGGTGGAGGTCCCAGCAGAGACTCAGGCTGACAGCTGAGTGGCCCTTTCAACCTAGGAAAGAGAGAAGGGAAAGAAGTAGAAAAAAACAGTAAATAAATATAAATAGCACAAGTAATGCTGACTGTGTTCTAAAACTATAGGAGGGGCAGGGACAACTTAGCTGCCTTATACAACACAGAGCGGTCCAACGGATGGATGAATAGGAAATTTGCCCATTTGTAAAATTGAACAATCAGCAAGAGGACCTGTAAATATAGTCATATAAGACATCTCCGCTGACTGGACCTGACACTGAGGGAAAGGGGGAAAGCATATACACTGATAGGCCATACAAGGGCAACCTTAACAAAATGCCCCCCAAACAAGATAAGAACGAGAAAAGTAAAAACTCTATTAAAACTTGCAAACCTCATCCCATCGATGCGTATTACTCACCAAAGGGGCAAATGAATATCTCATCGACATTATGTAACATTTCCCCCGACCGATCATCAGAAACATCACTACAGGAACTTAGTGTCTGCACTGGATTTATCTGAAAATTAAAACTTATCTGGACAAAAATGTACTAGACTACAAATTAATCCAATCTAAATGTGAAGCTGCAAATTTGGGTATTTCCAGACTTGACTTGAAGGTGGCGGATCTAGAGGATTGTTCTCGACGTCAGAATTTGAAAATTCTGGGTATTCCGGTAGACATTATAGACCCGACTGCTTTCATAAAAGAATTCCTAGGTACCTATGTTGATCCCAAACTATTACATCATTATGCAGTGGAAAGAGCCCACAGACTATCTAAACCGGCTACCCTTACACAAACAAATGACCCAAGGAATGTGATAGTCTACTTCTGCAGCTCCAGACTGGAGGAAAATTCAAGGAAAAATCCAACAAAATCATCTAAATTTGCGTCCCTTTCCCTATATAATGTCCTATCGATTTTCACAAGGCAATACAGACAAAAATTTGCAGACTTGACCACCTGTCTATGGGAAAACGAAATACAATACTCGTGGGGATTTCCAACTAAACTTAGAATCTTTTATCAAGGGAAAACTTATCAATGCCAAGACCCGCAGCACTAATGAGCAATAGACTTATATTTGGTTCCCGCTGTTTATTTTTCTGCAGGTTACAGAAGGGGACTGTGTATAAAACAATGTATTTATAGACCCAGCAGATAGAGGGGAGAGGAGGGATAGCTGGGGGGAGTGATTACAGTCAGTGGATGAACGATGGAAAATTAATTCTTCAGTAAGAAAATTTACCCCATGAGGATTAGTTAGAAAGGTGGTGATGGGTTTTGGGATTTACAATCTGTTGGAAATACCTTAGGGGTAAATGCTATTGGCATATAGAGAGGAGGAGATGGTTTACGGAAATAGGGATGCCGAGGGGTAAGAGGTTGGCTGGGGTCCAATGGGGATGGTGATTATAATGCAGAAGAGAACGAGGGAGGAATGTATACATGATGGGGTTTACATTGAAAGATGTTGGGGAGGGGTGGTAATACTTCATTGTGACCTTTCCCTTATCCCCTTTTTTCCTTTTTTTTCCCTTTCTCTCTCACTTTGGGGTTTAAAACACTTAACGATACCTTTAAATTAGCATAGCAGCAATTTTTTTAATATTAAGTATGTTTACAATGTTTAGCACTACTGTATTAATGGGATACACAAAAAGTTCAATACTATGTTGAAAGTAAAAGTAATAAGTAATGGGTAAATCATATAAGATTTAGAAACACATATGGTAAGCTCTGATTATGATATATGGAAATTTATTAATGAATAAACAGCAATTAGTTTAAACGAAACTTGTAAAAACAACAGGAATTTGATCACGAGAAGTAATGAGAGATTAATTTAAACAATGTTTCTCACTAGGGATTAGATCCATACGTAAGTAATCACTGTAAAGGATATAAGGTAAAGAAGTATATACTTGTCTGTTTAGGAGTACAATTACTTATTTTAGACACAATATACTAAAATGTTTTTCACTTTTTTTTTTTTCTCCCCGTTTCAAGAATTGGTAACATTTAGAATTATTATGTAATGGTGATTGTGGAATATTTAGTATCTAAGTACTTTTTTTTCTCTCTCTCTCTTTTTTTCTCTTTCTTCTCTTCCTTTCACTCCCCACGGAGTTTAGTGACATGAGTAAAAACTTAGCACTTAAATAATTGAGAATTATATCTGACACGAGGAGAGAGAGGAAGAAAGGGGAAGGGATAATGTAATGAATCCTAGCTGACCCCATTACCATGTATAAGTTAAGGATGTTAGAATTCTCCTTTGCGTTCCGGAACACCGTATCCCTGATGGAACAGGGATTTGGTGGATTGGCTCTTCCTCCCCCGAAGCGGGGGCGATTACTTTGGCGCTGGGCCAGGACGGCGAATACTGAGTGTGTATGGGCATGGATGAGAATGGTGCTGGCTTTGTGGGAGCGGTGGTGGGGTGCAGGGGTTCAGGCAAGGGAATGGGACCCGTTTTGAGGGGACAGGGTTTCTATGTCCCTTAAGATGATGTCAATTAATGCCCAGGGACTAAACTCCCCATTTAAACGCTCATTTCTGTATGGGATGGTGGAGAAAGAACAAGAGGATGTTACCTTTATACAGGAAAACTACTGGAAACAGGAGCAAAAATTACTTTGCAAATCCCATAAATATCAGAACCTGTATTCCTCCTCTCTACCCAACAAAAAAAAGAGGGGCCATCATCATTTCTGACAGAATTAAATTTGAATATCTATATCATGAGACAGATCAGGAAGGCAGGAGAGTGATCCTGATATGTAAGATAAACGATGCAATATATACATTGGTGAACTTGTATGCACCATCAGATAGACCAATAAGACTTATTAACTCTACTGTAGCAATTATAGATAGGGTAGGTAGGGGCACGGTATTAATAGGAGGAGATACTAATGCAATAGCTAACTTTGCTTTGGACAGGAAAACTTTGAAAACAGGCAAATATGATTCTCGATTGAGAACCAGATCGGAGGCTTTTTCCTTAATTATGGACCGTCATTAAGTATGCAACATACAGGAGCCCCATGAGGTGACAATTGTACAATTCTAAAACATTAATAAGCCACAGCCAATTTGCCCATTAATATGCCAGTATTATTGTGCCATTCAGATGCCAATACCATTGTGCCATTAAGATGCCAGTATTATTGTGCCATTCAGATGCCAATACCATTGTGCCATTAAGATACCAGTAATATTGTGCCATTCATATGCCAGTAATATTGTGCCATTCAAATACCAGTAATATTGTGCCTTTCAGATACCAGGAATATTGTGCCATTCAAAATACCAGTAATATTGTGTCATTCAAATACCAGTAATATTGTGCCATTCAAATACCAGTAATATTGTGCCATTCAGATACCAGGAATATTGTGCCATTCAGATACCAGTAATATTGAGCCATTCAGATGCCAGTAATATTGTGTCATTCAAATACCAGTAATATTGTGCGATTCAGATACCAGTAATATTGTGCGATTCAGATACCAGTAATATTGTGTCATTCAAATACCAGTAATATTGAGCCATTCAGATACCAGTAATATTGTGCCATTCAGATACCAGGAATATTGTGCCATTCCGATACCAGTAATATTGAGCCATTCAGATGCCAGTAATATTGTGTCATTCAAATACCAGTAATATTGTGCCATTCAGATACCAGTAATATTGTGCCATTCATATGCCAGTAATATTGTGTCATTCAAATACCAGTAATATTGTGCCATTAAGATGCCAGTATTATTGTGCCATTCATATGCCAGTAATATTGTGCCATTCAAATACAAGTAATATTGTGCCAGTCAGATACCAGGAATATTGTGCCATTCAAAATACCAGTAATATTGTGTCATTCAAATACCAGTAATATTGTGCCATTCAAATACCAGTAATATTGTGCCATTCAGATACCAGTAATATTGAGCCATTCAGATGCCAGTAATATTGTGTCATTCAAATACCAGTAATATTGTGCCATTCAGATACCAGTAATATTGTGCGATTCAGATACCAGTAATATTGTGTCATTCAAATACCAGTAATATTGAGCCATTCAGATACCAGTAATATTGTGCCATTCAGATACCAGGAATATTGTGCCATTCAGATACCAGTAATATTGAGCCATTCAAATACCAGTATTATTGTGCCATTCAAAATACCAGTAATATTGTGTCATTCAAATACCAGTAATATTGTGCCATTCAAAATACCAGTAATATTGTGCCATTCAGATGCCAGTAATATTGTGCCATTCAGATACCAGTAATATTGAGCCATTCAAATACCAGTAATATTGAGCCATTCAGAGCCCAGTAACAGTGTGCCATTCAGTTACTAGTGATATTGTGCCATTCAGGTACCAGTAATATTGTGCCATTCAGATGCCAGTAATATTGTGCCATTCAGATGCCAGTAATATTGTGCCATTCAGATGCCAGAAATATTGTGCCATTCAAATACCAGTAATATTGTGCCATTCAGATACCAGGAATATTGTGCCATTCAGATACCAGTAATATTGAGCCATTCAGATGCCAGTAATATTGTGTCATTCAAATACCAGTAATATTGTGCCATTCAGATACCAGTAATATTGTGCGATTCAGATACCAGTAATATTGTGTCATTCAAATACCAGTAATATTGAGCCATTCAGATACCAGTAATATTGTGCCATTCAGATACCAGGAATATTGTGCCATTCCGATACCAGTAATATTGAGCCATTCAGATGCCAGTAATATTGTGTCATTCAAATACCAGTAATATTGTGCCATTCAGATACCAGTAATATTGTGCCATTCAGATGCCAGTAATATTGTGCCATTCATATGCCAGTAATATTGTGTCATTCAAATACCAGTAATATTGTGCCATTAAGATGCCAGTATTATTGTGCCATTCATATGCCAGTAATATTGTGCCATTCAAATACAAGTAATATTGTGCCAGTCAGATACCAGGAATATTGTGCCATTCAAAATACCAGTAATATTGTGTCATTCAAATACCAGTAATATTGTGCCATTCAAATACCAGTAATATTGTGCCATTCAGATACCAGTAATATTGAGCCATTCAGATGCCAGTAATATTGTGTCATTCAAATACCAGTAATATTGTGCCATTCAGATACCAGTAATATTGTGCCATTCAGATACCAGTAATATTGTGTCATTCAAATACCAGTAATATTGAGCCATTCAGATACCAGTAATATTGTGCCATTCAGATACCAGGAATATTGTGCCATTCAGATACCAGTAATATTGAGCCATTCAAATACCAGTATTATTGTGCCATTCAAAATACCAGTAATATTGTGTCATTCAAATACCAGTAATATTGTGCCATTCAAAATACCAGTAATATTGTGCCATTCAGATGCCAGTAATATTGTGCCATTCAGATACCAGTAATATTGAGCCATTCAAATACCAGTAATATTGAGCCATTCAGAGCCCAGTAACAGTGTGCCATTCAGTTACTAGTGATATTGTGCCATTCAGGTACCAGTAATATTGTGCCATTCAGATGCCAGTAATATTGTGCCATTCAGATGCCAGTAATATTGTGCCATTCAGATGCCAGAAATATTGTGCCACTCAGAGCCCAGAAATATTATATATTATTTATAGTACAGGGGGGGGGGAAATATTTGGCGATAGTTAGATGGGAGATGGACATGGGATACCAGTGCTCCCATAAAGTTTGGTGTAATGCATGGATTGATACTAGGAAGGCATCACATTCAGGAACAATATTTTAAATTAACATCTAGATGGTGTTTGGTCCCTACTCAGATAGCAATATACTCCCCAGAAGGGAATGACCTATGCTGGACATGCTTGGAGGCTCAGGGATCCCAAATTCATATATGGTGAGAATGTGAAGCGCTAAAGGCATACAAGGGAAAGTTAACCATGGTGCTTCGAAATCTGTTTGCCTCCGAGGCTGAACTAACACCTCAGCTGTTTATTTTCCATATCGACCTACCAATTAGGGATCGATATGGGAAGATGCGGTGTATTAATATTCTTTCAGCATTCAAAGTCTGCCTCTCCAGATATTGGAGGGAAACTGACCTACCACCCTGGAACGAGGTTAGGAATCAAATTGAATAAGAAGAATAGGGGTGGGCGGTACGAGAGGAGGGGGAAGGAATAAAAAGAACAGAGAAGGAAAGGAAAAGCCTTCACAAATTACTAAATTCCACACAGCCCTGGGTAGCAGACCATCATGCCACCTCCCCATCCCTGTCCTCACCCACGCCATAGGTATGAGTGAAGTGCGTTGTCAGTATGAATGAGTAAGAATGATGGGCAATTATTAGGAAAAGGCTTCCTGAACCACTGGAGCGAAATAGGTACTAGCAAAGGGTGACCAGAAGTATATAGTTACAATTCATGAATTATGCCTTGATGTTTTTATGGCGAATGTGAATTTTTTTTTTATTGGAAAATTTAATAAAGATTATATTAAACAAATCTGTGGGTTGAGTTATTTTAACTTGATTATGTCTGTATATAACATTCTGTCGCTGTTGAATAAATGTTAATTCCTGTTCTACTTCTATATATACTCCTGGTATTTGGAGTAAACGGCTGAGGGTCCTGTGCGGTGAATTGGAGTAGCTACCTACAACACGGGTTTTGTCTGGTGACATGAGCTGGCTATCGCACCCAGGGGGTCCGTCACACTTACTCCTCAAGGTCAACCTAATATAGAAGTAAACTGATCATTTGCCTTACTAACATATATTTTTGATTATGAAATATATTTTGTAACATATATAGTTTATTTTTTTCAATATATAACAGAACAGGCTAATATAGTTTGTGTAATTACTCACTGCTTGTATGCAAGTTTACCTGTAATGATGTCACACTGCTTACTGATGATGTCATAATGTGGCTAACCTATATATGCAAGGATCTGAGCCAAGCACTGTCACTAGTGTATGTGGTGGCAGATAGGATACACTGGATTTTGGACTGAACAATTTCAAAACTTTTCAAATACACAAATGGAGATTAGCGATGTGAGTTTATTTAATGCCGTTTAATGTTTGAATCATATGCTGAAACATGTAATAGACCTAATTATATCTGTGGGGTGTGTTATCTGAGAGGTGACTGAGTTTATGCACATAATGGGTTAAATGATAATCAAAAATAACTAATAACAGCAGGAAATGTAAATATTTGGCAGGTATGTGTTGTGTATAGTGACAATAAAACCAATCATTTATTTAAAATATGTTGAAACATCGTAACATAGAATTTGCGATTGTATTTAAGGACAAAACCGCATGCTTTTATAAAATATTCTTATTAAATAATTGTTTAAATACTGAGAGTTGGGGGGGATGGTAACATTTAGAATTATTATGTAATGGTGATTGTGGAATATTTTCTGTTTCACATCCAGTTAGCAGCAGAAAGTGGTGTAGAGGAGAATGGGAACCTAGAACCCCAGTCTCCTCCCACAAATACCGCTTCGCTGAACATAAGTGACAATATGTGATGGGAATACAATACAGCATGTCATATTCTTTATGGACATTCTCACTGCTTGATGCTTTCAATCTGTGACATCACAAAGAGCAGGACATAACTCATTCAGATCTCATAGGAAAAAATAATGTTTACTGTATGTAACGATTTGCATCACTTATTAGTATAACAAGTATATATATATATATATATATATATATATATATATATATATATATATATATATATATATATAAACAAATATTGTCGTGTTTAATTAGGGGCAGCAGCAGAGATCCTTGTTTATTAATATATTGTATTCATTATTTCTGCTTGCAACGAGATGTTACCAAAGTGACAGAAATGGATGTGCTACTGATAAGCTTTGTATACAATATATACATTATATATATATATTTCTATGTACTGACTTTTACTATAGATATTGGTGTATTTTGTCTGTGGGGGGTATTCACTACAACTGAACTAAACAATCCAGACACTAATAGTTGAGTTTGAAATATGGGCAAGTTTTGTACTCAGCACTTCACTTGTCAGTTCACTTTAGTGCCTATCTTCTTTTATTTTACTCTAAATCCTCATGTGAATATTCTCATAAAAGATTCCTATTAAGTTATTTACAAAATACTTATAGTTGTTTTCTTTTTCCGGTCCAGTTACGCGAAGACAACGTGGATACCACTGGCATATATGTACAAACGAGTACAAATACCGTAAGAGTGAATGTAAGGGACAATATTCATTTTCAATTAAGGGACAATGTTTCTAAACTAGAATCAGTAAAGTATTAATAAAGTGGCATTATCCCAGCTTCCCAGCCGCTATCATGCAGGAGAGAACGGCGGACACAATGCTATGACTTTCCATTTGTTTTAATGGTATTTAACGTGTTTACTGGAATATAAGGAGCCCCTGGTTATAAAGTAATGATCCCCCTCTGTTGTATTATTCTCATGCACATCACCAGCTGGTTGGTGTTGCGGAGTTATAAATAAAAGAAACTCTACATGCACTGGGTGTCTTGCTTCGACATGGGCATGCCCTGGCAGACAAATACAGGGTATGACACCAGTAGAGTCTGGACGGGTAAAGTCATTACCAGTTTTCGGTGATGTTGGCTCCAGTGTTCTGGCTTTTAGAGACTTTGAACCGTTAAGCTATCATTTTATGGTACTGATGCACACGCATGTATCACACTAATATCTTCACATGTGACTTTATATGTACTCATGATGTTTCTATTCACAGATATCAAAATATGCTGCAAGGCAGCCATTACTAGTCTATATAGAAACACCGGAGACAAAAGATGGAGCTACCCAGGTGGAAGAAAGAAAAGACAAGGTAAAATATCTAATGATTGTGCTTAGTCATTCCAATTTAAGAGAGAGAGAGAAAGAGAGAGAGAGAGAGAGAGAATAAAATATAGTAAGCATCCTGAATAAAAATCTGGGATGCTTAAAAGGTGTCAAAGCTCCTCCATCTAACACTGCTTAGCAGAGGGGCAATATACTGTACACAGAACAGAGTCCAGGTGTAATATGAGCAGTCACCGCTCTACAGAAGAACTGGCGGTTGCGTCATATTCTGTAGCGTTGTGATATTTTGGAGGTTCTCTTTATACACTCCCTGGAATATGATCTGACCTGTTAATGGTGTTTACATTTCAATGTGCAGAGTTTTCCTTTTATTCATTTATAGGAAACGCAATATGAAGGGAAACAGCGGTCCATCTCAGTGCAAACGGAATACAATAAGGTAATCAGAGAATACTATTTTGCTGAATGAGTGGTAGAACCTGTAATAACCTCCTAGTGGAAGCAGTAAAGGCTAAAACTATAACATTACAATATTAGCATTTTATAACACTGTACAATTATTTAACAATACTTGGGATTTTAAGGAAATGTTATATTTCTCCAAGGTAGTAAAAGTAAGATGAGTTGTGCTCAGGTGGATTGGGGGCAGAGTTTTCCCTAATATACAGAACAGCAGGGATTGACAAAGTTCTGCCGACTTTAAGATCCAGGCTAATTTCTGGGGCCAGGGAAATGGCACTTCCATTTGCAAATCCTTAAAATAAGGAGATTAACTCATCCAACTTCAAAGTGGGATTCACAAAATAGTGACATTTATGTTGAAGAAATGGTTGTTTTAAATTACGTTAATTGCGCTAATGCCATCTGTGTATAAAAAAAAAAGTCATGTTTAATTAATATTCTAAACTGATATACAGAGCAAAGATGGCTCAATAAAGTACTTTATGTTCTTTCATAAAAACATTTCTATTTAAAATGCCTACACTTGATGCGATCTTCCAATCTTCCTTTTTGCATACAGTTGTCCCATAAATATTATTTTCGGTTTGTCCACAGGTGTACATCCAATTGGAGAAGCCACTCCTGGTGGGTCAGGAGGCCACCCAAGGTTGTAGAGGCCTAAAAAGAGTCCACAGCATGCCCCAACCTGGACCAGGAGTGAGTTATAATTACAGACGTGCATGGAGCTAAGCTAGAATTCTTTCATTACATTCATCTCTAGAGCCCCGTTATCAGATGACATTAACACCACCTTTGCTAGTCCTGATCTAGCAGCAATATTTGTGTATTATTTGCTAGTCCTGATCTGGTCAAAATGACAACTGAGTTCATGAGATAAAGTGTCTGGTCAGCACCATGAGATCCCCCACCAATCCGATTAAAGACATAGCAGTACTCATAGGGCTGACCGTGTTTTAATCTCTATTATTAAAGTTTGTTAGTTGAACTTTTGTTTCTGGAAAGTTGCATCTGCATGCATCAAAGCATATCCATAGATCATGGGGATAGTTATCAGAATGTGACAGATCATAATATAGTAAACCCTTCCTTCAACCCCAAATACCAACAAAGCACTTTACAATAATAGCCAATGATACTTAAATCAAGTCTTCAGAGGATGTAATGTCCTCAGGGAAAACTCTGGCTGATCAGACAGCTCTAGCTGCACAACTGGTGGAACAAGCCTGTATATATGAGCTCTGTACAGCCTCCTTTGCATTATATTTATGCACACATTGCAAATATAGTTATCATTTGGAATATTTTACTTTTTTGAAACACTTTAAGATGTTGCTTGTTTCCCCCCAGACTCCAGTCTAATGCTGAGTGCTGAGTGGGGGGCTCAGTAGAAGCTGTAAATGGAAGATATTTAGAATACAGATATTCACATTTTAATGACTGAATATATCTTTATAATTATTTAATGTTAATACCCATGAAAAATGAAAGGTCACTCAGCAGAGACTCATTTTACTCAATCTTAGCTAGCAGTGAGTGAATGTTAAACAAATTGCAGCAGCACAGACGCCGGTCATATATTATAATACAGATACCGAGTAGATCTGTTATTTTACTTATTGTACTAAAAGATTGTTTATTTTCAAATACAGCATGAAATTTGTGCGAGGCGGAAAAAAACTTGTGGCTCCTTAAAAGACGTTGACCCCCAAACCAAGGGGAACGTTATTAATATCAAGGTAACATTCCCAAACTCAGTTCCTTAATGTCTAACACATTAAAGTGGGCCTGATGGACCAAAACATTGCCATAGACAGATCTCCTTCAGTTACCTAAAATGTATTCATCATGCAAAAACTTTATAGAGTTTTCCACTACTTTATATAGTAATATATAATAAGGTCACCATGTCACAAGCTGTAATATCCCCTTGTGTCCAGTGATGGGAATAGAGACCTGTCCTGATGTAATGTCCATTGATATGAGTCACCACACCAATGCCAGGCCTCCAGAATGCCCTTAATCAGAGATCATAATCATAGGTGGGAAGTGACTGAGAACCTGGATTATTTTTTATGTAACACTTTTTATCATTGTGGTGCAGTTATCAGGAAGTGCCGCAGGGAGAAGGGTGATGATAAAGGTAGAAGGTGGAAGGATGGTGAATGCAGGAACCCAGACGGAGGAGAAGTTGTATTTGAATAAGGTAAAACAATCTTAGGCAAAGTGATATTCATAATGCTTTGGAATCAGAAACACACATCATTGTCTTGTGCTCTGCTCCACATGGAGAACCCCAGCCTTTTATTTACAATGTGATAACCAACCAGGAGCTCTAAACTCTCACTGAAATACCAACCCATATGCTCATGTTGTATTGTAATTGGAGACCTGTAAGATGGCTAGTCCGGATTTGTAAAAACACAATGATATACCAAAGACTATAAAGCCTCGTCCAGTGTTAATTGAATGTGGCCAGTGCTCTTATCATGACAGCTTTTCAATAAAAGTTAAGCTTTATCGTTTGGAGACGTTGCACTTGAGATAATGTGTTATGTTTGTGCCGCGGCGCTCCAGACATATCATCTAATGCCCTTTCAGGATTTTTTTTGTGGCTCGGTCTCTACACGTTTCATGATGCTGAATTAAAGCATCTAATTGCTGCAGATGGATATTATGCCCTATACTCATTGTGTTATTGACTTACAGGCAACACAATGGAGCAGAAGGATGGATGAGAAGGATAACAACATGTGGGTGGTACCAGTAGAAAGGAAAGAGGCGGGTACGCAAACAAACAAACAAATCGTTTTTGTGAAGCAGGTGAGAACAATATTGATCTCAGTGTAATAGAGCTAAAGTGAAATATTCCCATTGACCATACAACCATTATATCCATCCAATGAAGCTATGTGTATAGATTTGGACTTGTCTTGTGTCCAGGGTTACTTTATGCATGCTTACATTTCTTGATACCTCTATTGTATTCACGTGACCTGGTCTGTGTATATTTAACCATCATCTTTTACTTACTCCAGCCCCTGGAATGGAAACTGCTACTGTTAAGGTTCTTCCTTCCCTTATGCCACTGAGCATTTTATCAAAGTGCTCAACCAACACCAGTCAGCATAGTCAGAAATGTTTTGGAAACCATGCCTCTCGACAAACAGAGTGCAGACCAACTCACGTAGCCAACAAGCACTCCTTTGATTCGCTTATATGCTTATTTCCCCGGGTACAATATAATAAAAATCTAACAAAAAAAATGTAGTTCAGTTCTACAGTTATAACTATATTTTCAGGTTGGATTCAATTTCGCAAGACCCATGGAAACACCATCTGGTTCAGCTGATAGGAATGTAAATGTATGCTGCTCGTGCTGGCCTTTCAATCGGAACCCCACCAGACACACTGACACCAACAGCAGTGACAGTGCGAGTGCTACCAACACCAGCAGGAGGAATAACATCTTTGGAAGAATCATGGGACGGTTACGAAACCTTTTCAATAGACGTCGCCCACAAGTAGAGCCCGCGCAGCAGAAATAAACATATATTTTATTAATATAACATTACTGATGTTGTTGTGATGTTTGACACAGCTAATCATTCCAGGAAACACATTTAAGCTTTCATGCAGGGATTCTGTTGTGATTTATCTATGGGATTGTTTAACCTTTTGATTGCTAGAAGGTCAACTGTTTGATAAGGTTAACACTTTATAAAAATAAATTGTTTACTAAATAATATATATTTACATGGCCCACTAGAGACTGATCAGTCTGTTGTCCTCATGGCCAGTCATGACAAGGTATCTCTTATCTCCTTTATTAGGCCCTTGCCCATCAGTTAATTTCTTACTCCGATCTTTCCCTAGCCTATATCCATATGTCCCAACATCCCCCCCCCCCGTGCTCTTTCTCCAATATATATCCATTAGTCTACTCCAGTCAGGGCTGGCCTTACGTGTTCCGGCGCCCCGTGCGGGGCCCCCCCATGCCTGTCTCTTACCTCTCCCTCCATGTATGTGTCTCTCCCTTCCCATGTTTGTCCCTTTCCTATTCCTTGTCATGTCTGTCTCTCTCCAACACCCCCATACCTGTTCTCTCTCCCCCTCCTCCCCATATATGTTCTCTCTCCCCCTCCTCCCCATATCTATTCTCTCTCCCCTCCTCCCCATATCTATTCTCTCTCCTCTCCTCCCCATATCTATTCTCTCTCCCCTCCTCCCCATATCTATTCTCTCTCCCCTCCTCCCCATATCTATTCTCTCTCCCCCTCCTCCCCATATCTGTTCTCTCTCTCCCCCTCCTCCCCATATTTGTTCTCTCTCTCTCCCCCTTCGTTTTCTTAACCCCCCCTGTTCTCTTCTCACCCCCTTCCCCTGTTCTCTCTCCCTACCCCCCTTCCCCTGTTCTGTCTCCCCCTCTTCCACTTTTCTCTCTCTCCCCCTTCCCCTGTTCTGTCTCCCCCTCTTCCACTTTTCTCTCTCTCCCCCTTCCCCTGTTCTGTGTCTCCCTCTCCTTGTTCTTTTCTGTCAGTGAGGGGGCGGAGCTCACCGAGTGAGAGGTGTAGCTCCAGCCCACACTGTTTCACGGGGAGCCGCAGGCAGCATTAGAAAGTGCTGCTCGTGCTTTCCATACACAGTGATTATGCAGGGTATCGGAAATCCGAGACCCTGCATAATCACTATGTGTGGGGAGCGCGAGCAGCACATTCTCATGCTGCCCGCGGCTCCCCGTGAAACAGGGTGGGGGCGGAGCTACACCTCTCACCCGGTGAGCTCCGCCCCCTCCACTGGCAAACTTCATTTTTTTTTCCGGCTGGGCGGGCGACCCCTGGGGAGTAGCGTCCTGTGCGATCGCACACCCCTAAGGCCGGCCCTGACTCCAGTCTCTTTCACTAGTCCTCCTCCCATTTCTTTCCGTTTTCTCTTCCTATTGATGAGTGTTTCATATTCTCATGATCAGGGCCGGCCTTAGGGGTGTGCGACCTGTGCGAGCACACAGGGCGCAACACCCCAGGGGGCGCCCTCCCGCCCAAAGAAAAAAAAAAAAGCCGGTAGAGGCACTGGCTGGGGGAGATCAAAAGATCCCCCCTCACCAGCCCTCTGCACGGCATGCTCGGCTAGATCCGGGAAGAACGCGGACTGCTCTGCTTCACAGGGTGGGGGCGGAGCTACACCGCTCAGTCGGTTAGCTCCGCCCCCTCCCTGGATCCACCTTTAAAGGCAAGGGGGGGGGAGAGACAGAACAGGGGGAAGGGGGAGAGAGAGATACAGAACAGGGGGAGGGAGGGAGAGAGAGACAGAACAGGGGGAAGGGGGAGAGAGAGATACAGAACAGGGGGGGGAGAGAGAGACAGAACAAGGGGGAGAGAGAGAGACAGAACAGGGGGGAGAGAGAGAGAGACAGAACAGGGGGGACAGAGAGACAAACGGGGAGGGAGGGAGACAAAGACAGAACAGGGGGAATGGGAAGAGTGAGACAGGCAGAACAGGAGGGGAGAGAGAGACAGACAGAACAGGGGGAGAGAGACACAACAAGGGGAATGGGGAGAGAGAGACATAATGGGGGGGGAGAGACAGAACAGGGGGGAAAAAGAGATACAGAACAGAGGAAGGGGAGGAGAGAGACAGAACAGAGTGAGAGAGAGAACAGGTATGGGGGAGTTAGAGAGAGACAGACAGGGCAATGAAGAGGGGGGGGCGCCACGGGGGAATCCCGCACAGGGCGCCGGAACACTTAAGGCCCTGCTCATGATGCTCCTACAAACTATTATTTGACGTATCAGCCTCAGGCTTCAATATAGCCACCCTTGATGTAGTAGGTAAAAAATAGCTGGTAGTTTCTCAAACCTGCCTCAAATGTTCCAATGCTGTACCTATAAATGTAATGTAGTGTCATTAAGTCCTTTATAGATATAGCTCACTTTTTTGTTTTATTTTTTACTTGTTTTATCATGGTTGGCAGGTATTTGTGTTTCATTCAGCAATATTCTGGTTTAAAGGGACACTACCACTTACATACGATGTAACTAGATTACCTGTGCATTTAAAAGAAACACATATATAAGGCATATGCTACTTTTTTTTTTTCTCTATGTTTGAATTAATTGCAAATACATGTAAAAAAAAAATTAGGTGTCTGTCTCCAGCATCCATTTAGAGAATTTTACCCATGATGCAGAATTGTCCAAACTCTTCCAGCAAGTCTCACTTTGCAACTGTTGCCATAGCCTGCATGATGATATCATAAGATACACCCCTGCTCTCTTACTGGCTTATGTGTATCACTAGTGGGCAGTACTAGGTGACTGTGTACACACAAGGCACATTCATTTTTTTATGGATTGCATTTTCTAGATCACTTACTAAAGTATCTACAAAAGAATGTTAATTGGGTTAATTATTCAATACAACTGAACGTAACTGTGTAGTAACCATTATTTCATGCGTGCCTTCAGGGGTGCCCACTAGGGGTGCCCACTATTGGAGGAAGACCTACGTGTGGATTTGGAAGACATTACTCTCATGATATGCAGCAAAACACTACGTCCTGGATCAAGAGTGAATTATGAATACAGCCATGCCGGGAGCTACAACTCTCTTCAGCAGCTTTCTTGAGAGAAGGACCATTAAAACATTTCAATTTAAAATGCCTACACTTGACGCAACCTTCCAATTAAACATAACTTTGTTTTTTGCAGACAGTTGTCCTATAAATATTATTTTCGGTATGTACCTTTGGAGAATGCACAAAACGTCTCTGCAGAATGACCTATCCTAGACCAGGGATGAGTTATTATTACAGACGTATTCGGAGAACAGAATTCTTTCATTATAAAAACAATAGTGTTTAGTTTAATCTCTAGAGACTGGTTATCAGATGGCATTAACCAAACCAAGTTATTACTGTGCCCTGTGGGATTTAGTCCATAACAGTGCTCGCCAACCAGATGTCTCCTGTATGTAAATATTGACCTGAACTAGTCGAAAAGCATTGGTTGGCATTATAACAGACTTATTGAGAAAAGGTGTCTGGTCAGCACCATAAGTTCCCCACCAAACCGACTGAAGAGATAGCAGTACTCATAGGGCTGGCCATGTTTTAATCTGTATAACTGAAAGGTTATTTCTGGATCTGCGTGCATCAATGTGTTGTATAGTTTATACTAATAAGATGCCACTTTGTTTGTATTAGGCTGATTCACAGACAATAGGTGTCGGGGTATGGTTGGGGGAGCACATCGCAGAGAGTAACCTGGGCGTAGGTGGAGATGACCCAGTTATTAATGCCAGAGGTGAGACAAGTGCAAAGTTGGGGACAGTCCAGGAGGTCGAGGCAGGCAGCAGTAGAGGGTTAATGGGAGAGACTAGCCATGGTCGGGGTAGGAGAGAGAAGAGGTAATCCAGTAAGTATAGCCAATTTATCGAAGGAATGAATCCAGATTCTAAAAACCAGAAGATTCTGAGGTGTGAGGAGGAAATGGGTTGTACATTTCCAATTCAGGTTTGGTTGGACGCTTTAAAATCAATTAAAAAGTGCTCACATAATCTAACCACATATGAGACAGTTTATAAAATATTATATAGATGGTTTTTAACCCCAAATATGATAAATACATTTCTACTTCAAACCTTTTCTGGAATTGTAAAAAAGAAGAAGGAACAATGTTTCACTTATGCTCAATCTTCAAGTCTATTCTAGAAAAAGGATCCCATTTAATACAAAAATTGTATAAAATTGTATAAATTCTGCCCAACCATATGCGAGCTGAACTCCCAGATGTTCCTTTCCCACTTTCCCCACGGAATGTAAAATAAAAATTGGATATTTGCTGACCCATATATTTCTAGCCACTAAATTATGTATAAGTCTGAATTCTGACCATAGACTTGCATTAAATTGGAGGGTAATGTAAGGGAGGGCGGAGTTATGATCCTGTTTGATCAGATCAATCTCCTCTGTCTTCCAGAAAGATGTACTTTTTGCGTTGGAAGGCAGGTGTACACAGTCACCTAGTCCTGCCCACTAGTGATACACATGAGCCAGTAAGAGAGCAGGGGTATCTTATGACATCCTCATGTAGGCTCATGCCACAGTTGCAAAGTGAAACTTGCTGGAAGAGTTTGGACATGAGTAAAATTCCCCAAATGGATGCAGGAGATAGACACCTAATTTATTTTTACTTGTATATGCAATTAATTCAAACATAGAGAAAAAAGTAGCATATGTCTTATATTTGTGTTTGTTTTAAATGCACAGGTTACATCTCATGTAAGTGGTAATTTCACTCTAAAGCAGAATATTGCTGAATGAAACACAAATACCAGCCTACCATTATAAAACAAGTAAAAAATAAAACAAAAAAAGTGAGATATCTATAAAGGACTTAATGACACTACATTACATTTATAGGTACAGATCACTGTTACTGAAAAACAATTCGAAACCCCTCTAATCCCATAGCTTTTAACCCTTTGCCGACACAGGATGTGCTAGTTCCGTCCTGTTGGCGAGGCATTAGTGACACAGGACGGACCTAGACAGCAGTCGCAGTCAGCAACACAAAAAAAACACACTCTTGGTCACAGTGTGACCAAGATGGCTCTGCCCTTCTAAGGGCAAGAGCTAGGGTTGCAACCTGGCCGGTAATTTACCGGCACAGCCGGTATTTAGGGTCTTGGGGCCGGTATATCTAATTTACAATGCACGGCCCGGTATTTTGCCCCCGCCTTCCCAATTCCCCTTCCTCAATACTTACCTTCTTGCTACTGTCTCCCGGTGCAGGTCCGTGGCTGTGAGGGAAGCGTTGTGCGCTCCCCTCCAGCCGCGCGGATCGATAAAGTTTGTTTTTAAAAAAAGTTTTAACAAACTTTATTGATCCGCGCGGCTGGAGGGGAGTGCACAACGCTTCCCTCACAGCCACGGACCTGCACCGGGAGACAGCAGCAAGGAGGTAAGTACTGGCTAGGGAAGGGGGGAGGAGGGTGGCATAACGAGCATACTGAGGGGCAATATCAAGTGGCACATTTCTGGCATATTAAATGACAATAACCTGGCATATTGAGGAGCAATACACTGGCATATTAAATGGCAATATCCTGGCATACTGAGGGGCAATAAACTGGCATATTAAATGACAATATCATGGCATATTAGGGGCAATAAACTGACATATTAAATGGCAATATCCTGGCATATTAGGCGCCATAAACTGGCATATTAAATGGCAATATCCTGGCATATTGAGGGGCAATAAACTGGCATATTAAATGGCAATATCCTGGCATATTGAGGGGCAATATCCTGGAATACTAAATGGCAATATCCTGGAATATTGAGGGGCAATATCCTGGCATATTAAATGGCAATATCCTGGAATATTGAGGGGCAATATCCTGGCATGTTAAATGGCAATATACTGGCATATGGAGCGGCAATATCCTGGCATATTAAATGGCAATATCCTGGCATATTAAGTGGCAATATCCTGGCATTTTGAGGGGCAATATCCTGGCATATTAAGTGGCAATATCCTGGCATATTGAGGGGCAATATCCTGGCATATTGAGGGGCAATAAACTGGCATATTAAATGGCAATATCCTGGCATATTAGGGGCAATAAACTGGCATATTAAATGGCAATATCCTGGCATATTAGGGGCAATAAACTGGCATATTGAGTGGCAATATCCTGGCATATTGAGGGGTAATATCCTGGCATATTGAGGGGCAATATCCTGGCATGTTAAATGGCAATATCCTGGCATAGTGAGCGGCAATATCCTGGCATATTAAATGGAAATATCCTGGTATATTAAGTGGCAATATCCTGGCATATTGAGGGGCAATATCCTTGCATATTAAATGGAAATATCCTGGCATATTGAGGGGCAATATCCTGGCATATTAAATGGCAATATCCTGGCATATTGTGATAGACAGCTTGTCTGTGTGTGTGATAGTCAGCATGTGTGTGTGAGACAGTGTGTGCGAGAAAACTTATTTGCAAGTGTGAGAGACAGCTTGTGTGTGTATATGATATACAAATATATATATATATATATATATATATATATATATATATATATATATATACACACGCTTCTCACTGGCATGATATACAAATAATATATATCATTTCAGTGATAATCCGCTCCCTTTGTGGCTCCACCCCTCATGCCCCCTCCCTCTTGTAGCTCCGCCCACACATGGCCAGTAATTTTTTTGGGAGGAAAAGGTGGCAACCCTAGCAAGAGCACAGGAGGCACTAAGTAGCTGCTTCCTGTGCTCTTCAAGCAGTCACATGATTGCCTCATCACAGGGGCAATCAGTGACTGCCAGGCAGTCTGTCAGGCAGTGGGGATGCTCAGATGAAAGCCCTTCTTATGACGATAAAAACGATACATAGTTTGTTTTAACGACAAACAGGTAAACATTTTAGCGTAAGAGCAAGTCTGCCTGTATAACATGTGTCGATTACGCATGGAAAAAGAAAGTTTGTTTTCCTTATTTTGTAAATGAACCTGCTACAGCTGTATCCTGGCAAAAATGCTTTCTGATGTGAAGCTTATTTGTTTAAACATTGAAGAACAGATCATTTAGCAGCTAATGGGTGTTTGTTTTCTATTCTGAAATGTTTATGGTAAGGGGAATCTGCAGCGCTTTGCTCTGTGATATGTGGCAGGTCTTCCTGGCAGTAACCTCTCTCTCCCATAATACATTATAATATGTTTCCTACAGGCGACCCTTGATGTAAGTGAAGTTCTCCTCCATATTACACAAGGGCCACAATGAATGTGCTGCTTGGAAACCACTTGAAGAATCAGTTTATTATTTCACAGAAATGCAGTAGCTTGAAACATGTGCCTGACATACACTAGAAAGGATTATCTTGTAAACAATTTAATAACTGGTAACTTTATATACATCAAAAAGTGGTTGGGTTATGAGGTATAGTGGCGCTTGTTTTGATTTTGCACAAGCTGCAGGCCACATACTGAGGAAGCCCATAGAGCCTGTGAAAAGCGTCAACACGGACAACACTCGGGGATTGAGACCTTTCGTGTACCCCTGCCAGCCAGAAAGATTTTATTCTGCTTTGTTCCTGAAACTTCAGGTGTTTTTGTTTAATTAAATATTGTTTGCTGTGATACTTATATCTTTTCATTACCCAGACAGAAGATTCAAGACCTTTATGCTTTCTGCCCTGCATACATGGATTAGAGTGTGAGTGCCACATTCATACAATACTGTGTCCTGTCACCGTTTTCTGTTTGCAATCTTTTTATGTGTACCTAAGGAGGTTATATATACTTTGGATATATATCAGGTTACACTCTCACCCTACTACACTTTAGCGCACTGTCACTTTGTTTGTTTTATATATATATATATATATAATTTCTTTGCTTCTAAAAAGAAACAACATGGCTCTGTTTATAACCTTACTAACTGCTCTATACATAGGACACTCCCTTGGCGAGATAGCCACGAACAGACTGAAACTGACATGGCTGAATATAATAGTGTTATTTATTGTCCAGGTTGGCGCACAGGAGTCGCACGGTGAGTTCGCAAGCAAGCTAAGTACTTTGTAACAACAACCGTTACTGATTCGTTACTGAACCGTTACTCAAATTATACCCCCATTATAATACAATTTTGGGAGAGGGAGTACAGTTTTCAGCCCATAAAACCAAATCATTGAGGTCATGGCTATCTCCGAGCCATTATCAAAACAAAAGCAGTGATTAAGACAGATGGCAATTGGTTTAAATGTACAGGCATGTATAAATGTGGCGGAAGGTGTCTCAGTTGTAAATATGTCCATCAGACCAGTAACTATAAATCTACGTTGACGGGTGAGGTGTTTCAGATCAAACAGTTTATAAACTGCAACACATCATTCGTCATCTATCTGGTGACATGTCTGAAGTGTAACCTGCAATATGTAGGCCCCTCAAGGAGAGGATGAGAGAACATCTCAATGACATCACTACTAACAATCAGAAATCCACAATTAACAAACACTTTCAATTTTGCAGCGGAGGTAACAAAGCACACTAATCCTTTCAAGGGATTGCGAAAATCGCCCACCCAATAAGAGGTGGCAACAAACAAAACCTATTGAATAAAAGAGAAATGTTTTGGACTTTCAAACTAAAAACAAGACAACCCAGTGGAATCAATCAGGAATGGGATTAAAACCATATCTTTAGACATTGAATATCCAATCTGTTTCTCTCCTTCTCTCCTTGGGGTGTCTGTCCATTTTGCAGGTTGTTACTGTGATAAGTGTGCTGTATATGATATAACTGTACATGTCTTATTGCCCTGTTTATGTCTAATACCGCAGCTATTTACTATCATTATCATCATTATGTTTAATAAGCGCAATCATGATTATAACTCTATGCTATATTTAAGCCTACAAATCAATCTGCCTCTTTCTGTCTGTGTCTTTTTAGTCTCAAGCTGCTACTAATGTTCAAACCATTTATTTATTTACTTATCTATTGTCCATCTCTCCATGTCAATGAACTGTTTTTATTCTTTATATTAGGCGATTAACTTTCGCATTGTGTAATTGTCATTTTATGTTTTAATCATCACTGGCTCTTTAAGAGCACATTTAAAAGAAAGGCACACCTCTATGAGGTAAGCCTTGACAAAGCGCCAAGTTTTGGTGCGAAACGCGTAGGCGTTGGACACACTGGGTTAGGGGATCACTGACTGGCATATGGCTGCTTTTTCACTAGAAATAAATCCTTTTTTGCAGCTTGTTCTGTGTTCTATTTTACATATTCTCTCCATCCGCATTACCACCGTTACTTCCCTCTCACGTTTTGATTTATATCTACTAGTAAATCACTGCGTTACAACTTTACTTATTATTCCTTTGGGAACAAGACATGGTACAGAGTATATGATTATTCATGGCTGCTGGTTATCTTGATATTCGTGATAATGGGTGTGTTGTTACAATGTCACTATAGCTAATTCTGAAAAAAAATGGTTGGGAGAAAGCAATGCACTACTTTTACTTACTGCCCTATAACTTGCAAACACCAAAAAATGAAAACATGAGGGCCTACTTGATAAAGAGAAAATTGCAGGGAACTGAGGTGGAAATTTCAAACTTAAGGCAAATGCAGTTGAGTGGAAAATATTTTCTCATTCAGCTACATTGGAGAATTGTTCCAACTTGGCTACGTTGGCCTAAACTTTGAAATACTTCACTCCCTCTCTTTATTGAGTAGACCTAGAGAGGCATTTCTAAACTCAAATATTAGAAGGAAGCTGCTGAAGAGAGTTGTAGCTCCCGGCATGGCTGTATTCATAATCAACTCTTGATCCAGGACATAGTGTTTGCTCCATGTCATAGAAATTATCAAGCAGATTTTTCATTAACTTTTGTAGATGTGTAAAAGATTTGTCAAGTAAAAGATAGAAAAAGTGTTTGACGGAAAACTGAAAATCATAATTCATTATTTATTTTTATAGCAAATGATATGATCAAAATAATTAAGACGCTAAAGAATCTTCTTATCCCCCCCAAAACAATATATAATTTGTACAGTCAATGAGAAAGGGGTAAATTACAGCTAAACACAAACACTGCAGAGGTAACGGTACAATATGGTCAAAAGAGTATAGTCACCAAGGGTTTATAAGGGTGTATTCTGGGAAAACCAGCAAGACGTTGCGTATAATGACACAATAGTTTTACTAATAATAAGGGCCTACTTTTACAGTAACCCATATTTTCTCCAGATTTTTTAAAAACCAAAACACGTGTCAAAGATGTTCAAATGTATTTGTTCCTTTAAGGGAGCATGATTTATATGCAGTAAAGTGTGAAAGAGGATACACTGTGTGAATGACTGTATATAATTCATATGAATTCCTTTTTTGGTACCGCAAATATAAATTAGATATAAAACAGATTACAGGCACTCTGCCAGGTTTGTGTTTGAAGATGTAGCTTAATATAAAGTTATGAGTCCTCAGTTCTACAGCTGTGTCTGTAACACAAAATAACCAGCCGGGGGCCACATAAGCTGTGATACAGACAAGACTTTCCTGCAGCACTGAGAGATTATTTATGTCTCAGTAAAAATTACCCAGAAGCCTCTGGGTTTCAGCTGAAGAGTTTTGTTTGTCTGCCTACTGGTAAAACAAACATGACAGATGGCTCCAGTCTCACTGGCAGAAATAAATAAGCTTCCTTTGTTTTTATCGTGTACAGATGCCCAGGTTTCGAGGGTCTCTGTCAATCTGTCATCCTTTCTTCCTCGTTCCAGTTCCAAGGGTGACATTTTTGCACTATTGATACCTGCTGCTGTGTGTTAATGGAATTTAGACTGTTCTCATTTTTACAGAAAGTTTTTGTGGGGGGGGGGGGGGGGTTGGGGTTTGCAGGACATCTAGTGAGGCTGTGCTTTCAATTCTGAGTGTTTAAATAGGTTAAAGGCTTAAAGCATCTGCACTCAAACTTTTGATTGCTGCGATATATAAACCTTTATAAAGTGGCTAAGCCTAAAAATATATATATATTCTGAGCAGAAACCACTACCCAAACCAATTTTAAGAATAGTTATCTCGGTAGAAAAACAAGCAAACTACCAAATAACAAAAATAACACAATGTAGCCAGCTAAAAAAACATGTATATACCACACACAGGAGTGGAACCTAAATGCATTCAAAAAGATAGATTAATGAAATTTAAGACAATGGGGGCTATTCATGAAAAAGGTTGGTTGGAGGTGAGATGAAGATATCCTCTCACCAATTGACCTATACATTGTGCAGGGGCAAACCTGGTGAGTTTGCCAAGCAAGGGAAGGTCACTAGGTTTGTCCCTGCACAATGTATAGCTAAACTGGTGAGAGGATATCTTCATCTCATCTCATTTGGAGAGAGAGATACCATTTAAGATACTTAAGATAATGAAAGAACTCTACCAGAACTGCAATAAATTGTACAAATGAAAAGAAAGAATACATTACTACTGGTTAATAAGTTATTATATTTCATAAACTTACCATGAGCAAACCCTACTGACATCCAAGAGGCAATCAGATTTGCAGTGTCAAACACCACCCTGGAGAAAAATGCCTGCAAAGAATATTTTGTAGCAGTTATTAAATTAATCCAAACTGGAAATGAATGTGATAGAGCAGCAATATAAACACATCCTGAAAGAGACAAATACCTGATAAATCTATCATAACCTCAAGCCTATTATTAAATGGTCAACAGGGTATTTATTTCTAGTTTACATGCAGTATGATTGACTGGTGTAATGGTCACTATCCCAGGAGTGGATAGCAGTCTCTTAAAGGGAACATGGCATGGTTTTTCTAGTGTTGTTATTTTATAGTACAGAGAGTGTTTAACCTGCAGGGCCACTTGCAATATCTTTTTAATATACTGTAATAGGTCATATTTTGATTGGATGCTTATGTTATTTACCTCCCTGCATTCTAGTGAGTGTCGTACAGGAATGCGTTCTGCGTGTGTTGTACAGAGATGCAGTGTGTGTTGTATAGGTATGTGTTCTGTGTGTGTTGTACAGAGATGCAGTATGTGTTGTACAGGGATGTGTTCTGCGTTTGTTGTACAGAGATGCAGTATGTGTTGTACAGGGATGTGTTCTGCGTTTGTTGTACAGAGATGCAGTGTGTGTTGTATAGGTCTGTGTTCTGTATGTGTTGTACAGAGATGCAGTATGTGTTGTACAGGGATGTGTTCTGCGTTTGTTGTACAGAGATGCAGTATGTGTTGTACAGGGATGTGTTCTGCGTTTGTTGTACAGAGATGCAGTATGTGTTGTACAGGGATGTGTTCTGCGTTTGTTGTACAGAGATGCAGTGTGTGTTGTATAGGTCTGTGTTCTGTATGTGTTGTACAGAGATGCAGTATGTGTTGTACAGAGATGCAGTATGTGTTGTACAGGGATGTGTTCTGTATGTGTTGTACAGAGATGCAGTGTGTGTTGTATAGGTCTGTGTTCTGTATGTGTTGTACAGAGATGCAACGTGTGTTGTATAGGTATGTGTTCTGTATGTGTTGTACAGAGATGCAGTGTGTGTCGTACAGGAATGCATTGTGTTTCTGTTATACTGGAATGCAGTGTGTGTTTTTAAAATGTGTGCAAGTAACTCAGGTCTGTCTTTAACGAGATGCAAATCTGGGGGGCCAAAGCCGCTGCCCATTTTTAGTATTATAGGCCCTATCTTATACCTAGGATAGTCTTGTGTCTATCCCACGCATTCCTCAACTCCTACACTGTGTTAACCCCTCAAAAGTATATACTATATGTCCTCTAGTTTTGGTAGTGCTTCTTCTTTTAAATATATTCTTCACCTTTACTGTGCTGATTCCCTTTATGTATTTAAATGTTTCTATCATATCCCCCCTGTTACGTCTTTCCTCCAAGCTATACATGTTAAGATGCTTTAACCATTCCTGGTAAGTTTTATCCTTCAACTCATGAACCAGTTTAGCAGCCCTTCTCTGATCTCTCTCCAAAGTATCAATATCCTTCTATGTATAATACTCCAAGTGAGGTCTCACCAGTGCTCTGTACAATGGCATTAACACTTCCCTCTTTCTGGGAAGGTGAGTAGATAGCGCTTGGCAGTTAAACAGAGTAAGTGTCAATCAATATAAAAAACCAAAGATAGTAAATTAATATAAAATATATAAATTTAATAATATATAAAAACAAATGCAATATATAAATACATATAGAAAAAATATACACAAATGTAACAAAAAAAATGACAAATTGTTAAAAACAAGAAACAATGATATGTGCCTTTAAATACAAATCAACAGACACAGATACAAAGGTAACCACCGGCAGAGTGTCAAATTACTCACTTGCTGATTGGGTTAGCAAAATACCATGAATAGTACATGGATATAGAAACGTGCTGGTCAGTAAAAAAGGAAGAATTGAGAACCTGGCCAGGTAACTTCACTTTAACAAGAGGGACGCGGTTCGTTCGGGGAACTTCTTCAGCCTCTAAGCAAACAGACCAGCATGTTTTTTTTTTTTGTTTTTTTTTGGTAAAGGGTTCACTTTGATTTCACATAATAGGCGCTGTGTATATCACATTTCTACTTCCCTCTTTCTACTGCTAATACCTCTCCCTATACAACCAAGAATTCTGCTAAAACCTCTCCCTATGCAACAAAACATTCTGCTAATACCTCTCACTATGCAACCAAACATTCTGCTAATACCTCTCCCTATACAACCAAGCATTCTGCTAGCATTTCCTGCTGCTCTATTACATTATCTACTGACAGTCTGCCAAGGTAACGACAGTCTGCCAAGGTAATAACTAATGGATTTGACTGGGACAAATGTGTGCTATGCACTCTGGCACCACCTCCTGACCACTAAGGGAATGACTCATGCAAAATACAAAGCTCTCTTCTGTGTCTATTTGCAGATAAAGCATTGACAATACGGGGTAAGGTGCCACATTTCATGAACACACTATAGACATCTGCTAACAATTTATTTTCAATAAATAATAAAAATAATACATTTCCTTCACAGCAGCTACACTTTAAAGTGACACTACCACTTACATAAGATTAGGGTTGCCACCTGGCCGGTATTTTACGTACATAAAGGAAAAATAATATTATTAGGTGTTTATATCCTGGCTCCATTTTGTGATTATTTCCCATGATGCAACATCATCCAAAATCTTCCAGCCAGTCTCACTTTACAACTAATGCTAAAGCCTGATTGATGATGATGTCATAGGATACTCCCCTGCTCTGTTACTGGGTCCTATGTGTCATAGTGGGCAGGACTAGGTGGCTGTGTACAACTTTAAAGGGAGGAGATGTAATAGGTGCATTACCCTCCCATTAAATGCAAGTCTATGGTCAGAATTCTGACTTATAGACTGCATTCTGTGTCCGCCAATCAAAAGTGAGATACTAGTACTGTAAAGTCCCTATATTTCACAAAATGGCAGCGCTCAGTCACACTAAATACAGTCACATGACAAAAACAAAAGACATATCTGAAATCAACAATACAAAATAAAAAAAAAATAAACCCTTTTAATTTTTTGGTGGAAGTGTCCCTTTAAAGCTTTGAGTTACATCTTTAACAGATTACATCACACCCTCTATACAGAGCTTTGCCATTGAATTTCATAAAGGAGCAGTGTATAGATCGGCCACATATACCATTGTCTCTTTGTTTTATAGTTTGATTGATTGTAACAGGCCAAAGAGCATGAACCAGGGCCATTGGCTGACAGAGAAACAACATTTCCCTCCATGATCACCATGACTAGTTGTCAGCCATAAGGCTGACTGAGCTTCATGGGGTTTGTAGTGCCAATGAGCATCACAGGGTCAGCCATGCCAAGGTTAGCCATCACTGTGGGGACAAAACTGGGACCGTAAAAGGGTCTCCAAAGGATGTGGCAATTAAATGAATGGATCTTTTGTAAATGTATTGATGGAATAACCTACTAAGCTATCTCCTCTAGAACACTAGTTCCCAACCCAGCCCTCAGTGCCCATCCAACAGACCACAATTTAGGGTAATCTCTAAATCCTGGACTGTTGGCTGAGCCTTGAGCAACCACTGCTCTAGAGCACCCATTAAGTAACCTCTGGCCAAACCCACCTAGCTGCCAATGTCCCCAAATACTGTTCCACATTCTCTCTAAATTGTAAGCTTGCGGCCAGGGCTCTCTACCTCATGAACGTGTCTGTTGCTCTAACGCATTATTACATTAACATCTATTTATATAGCCAACAATTTATGTAGTGCTAGGTAAAGAGCGTCTTATTAACCCCTTAGTGACATGGCCTTCTGACCTTGTCTTTCCCTTGGTGACAAGACCCTTTTTGACATTTCTGGGGTGTTTGTGTTTAGCTGTAATTTTCTTCTTACTCACATACTGTACCCACACAAATGATAGGTTGTTTTTATCGTCATAAGAATGTCCTTCATTAGATACCATTATGTTCATCATATCTTATAATTTACTACAAAAAAAATAAACAACTTTATCTAACTTTGACCTAAAAAATAATTTACAGAAATACAATGATTAAAAAAGAGCCTGTATAAATAGTTTCTAAATTTTGCACCGAGTTCAGAAATATGTTTGTTTCCATGTTTTTCTGCAGTTTTTTGCGAGTTAAAGGGCAAAACCCAAAAATAGTGGGTTTTTTCCTACAGTGACCTTTTGACCCCAACCCAAACGCTAAATGTAACCCTAACCATGAAATTAACCCTAACTCTAACCTTTACACTAACCCTTAATTTATTCTAATTTGTATTTAATTGTAACCCTATCCCTTACGCTAACCCTAATTTAATTGTAACCCTAACAATTATTCTAACCCTAACTTTTAGCAAACTAAATCTTTTTTTTTTTTTTTTGCAGTATTGGTGACTGCCTCTAGGGGCAGACAAGCAACAGCATTTTTTTTCACTTCCAACACTCTACCCACAAGACGGCAGCAGCCTTACTGGAGGAGCATATCGCTATCGTTAACTGAAAAAATTGCTGGTTCCACCACAGGACGTGCCTTTGTCACGAAGGGGTTTAAGTTAGAAGTAATACGAACAAGAACAGACTGATACATGTGGAGAGCCCTGCTCGCAAGCTTACAATCTAGCGGGAATGGGTTAGTTCCTCTATATGCTCTGTACCAAATGCTACAGGAAATGTTGTCGCTATAAAAATAATTGTTAATGGAATGTTAATCATATCCTAGCATTACATTACTATTCATTTCCCATGTTTAACTAGTAATAGGTAATATAAACAAACATATAAAATAGAAGATCAAATCCATATATATATATATTTCAATCTTACCAGGATTCTGCTGGGGTCTGACATATTTATTGATGGGAAATGTTCCCTGATGATGAAATCTACCAGGATCCTGTAAAACAGAATTATCCTATCACATAATATACTCCATCGCTTGCAATTAAATCACCCAACTGGCATAATAATCCCTTTGGTTTTAATACCAGACATATTTTCCTGGTATTTGAAACATATGTGGGAGGCCTGGATTCCCTGGTGCAAATGTAATCGTATAAAACGTGTAACGGTCTGGAAAATAATCACATTTTCAGATAAGCCAGGCTCCACTGGAACAAAATGGCACTTACTGTCCACAGCAAATAATCTCAAAATGTAAATAAACCAATAAACCATTGTTAAATACACCTGCTGGGATTGCTGGTCTTTTCTTCTTTGGAAATGCAGTTTGAACATACTGCAGTGTTCCCCTTTAATATTGCTTTCTAATCAGTAAAGGGTTAAAGGACCTCGATTCTTTGCAAAACAGATGTCTCATAACATGAGTCAAAAAACCATTGGTGTCTGTGGTGGGTAAATAGCACAATTTAAGCTGAGCTGGAAACAGACAAACAGAATTGTTCCAACTCAACTAATTAATGGCTGATTTTTTAAATCCACTGTTTATTGAATAGACGTCAATGTTTTTTTGACAAGTTAGGAGACAGGCTTTTGGGGTGAATCCTATCACACTTAATGAGCCAAATCTTCATTGGCTGTCCTGTCAGGTTTGCTGAGGCTGATATGCCTTAGCCTCTTAAGATAGTGGCGCAGGTCATTCTGTCCCACGAATTGTATTCCTTCCACCAGACATTCACGTATGCTCAAAAAGTATTTTAAACAGCCGGCTTACCCACTATTGCTCCATGTGCAGCGGCGTCCCAGCCGCCTATATCCCAGTATAATGAACAACTTGATGCTTGCTGGAGCTCCTGTGTTAAAAGGTGAGCGGTAATAAATATATAAACTTCAAATAATTGTATTGTGCATGAAGGAGGAGGAGCAGAGGTCATGTAGGACAAATAGAAGCGCCCCCCCCCCCCCAACACCTAGCGCATTTCAAGCCAAACTGGCTCTCAGTCAGCCTATGTCTAAGAGACTGATTTGGCTTGAAATGCGTTAGGTGTTGGGGGGGTGCTTCTATTTCTCCTACACTTCTATAATACCTAAAACTAAAAGCCCATTTACGCTTGAAATGCGTTAGGTGTTGGTGGGGGGATTCTATTTCTCCTACACTTCTATAATACCTAAAACTAAAAGCCCGTTTTTGCTTGAAATGCATTAGGTGTTGGGGGGCTTCTATTTTTCCTACATCTATATAATACCTATAACTAAAAGCCCGTTTTGGCTTGAAATGCGTTAGGTGTTGGGGTGGTGTCTATTTTTCCTACATCTATATAAAACCTATAACTAAAATCCAGTTTTGGCTTCAAACGTGTGAGCTGTTGGGGGGGGGGGGAGCTACTAATTTCCTACACTACCTGTAGTTTCTCTACAAAGGATCTTTGGAGGCACACTGAAGTAGAGTTGCGTTTATTTGTTACCACTCACATTTTCCCACCGGAGCTCCAAAAAGCATTAGGTTCTTCAGTCATTCTGTCCCAGCAGCATTTCGACGCACAGGTTAAATTGTGCATTGTAGAAAACCAAACTCAGGTACTAAACAGATAATGAACTGTGTCGTGTCCATTCTGTAGCACAAGGCTATTTTCCGCAATTATTTTCACACTGCCTCATTATATTAAATACATGTAAACGGAATGCTAGACATAGATACATTTCTTTCCCATACCTGAGCAACTCATACTCTCTCGACTGAGACAAAATTTCAAGCGAGCCAATTCGAAACCATGACTTGGCAACACGTAGCACCACGGCCCCTAAAAACAACAGAAGTACGGGACAGATCATTTTTTATCACTTTTATGTTTACTATGGATCTCAGACAGGTAAACAAATCTCAGTTCTGGGGCTCAGTTCTCAAAGTGGTCCTGAAGGACACCTGTAGCTTCTTGTCTGTGCAGACATATTCAGAGGAAACATGAATTAAGAGGAGGGAGTAAACAGAAACTGGCCAATCCAAGGTAAAGGAAGTCAGAGTGAATGTGAAAGAGATCAATAGGATGAAAGAAGGCATCTAACGGAAGCTGGCCAATAGGGTGAAAGTCAAACATTTAATGGCCAAATGGGTGAATTAAGTCAATGGTAGTTGGAAGAAGCTGAGGGAATGAATAAAATTAATAATAATTTAAACCAGTATACTGTCATCCACCCTGGAAAGTGAGAATATGAAGATTCTGAAACTATAAGTCAATTAGCAGAATCAGTGGACCCTGCAGTGTGCCTGATCTCAGGACAGTTTGCCCTTTTGCTTTGTGGTAAAGACAGCCCAGAGAGAGCAGACCAAACCATTCTGACAGGGGTGGTATAAAATGAAATAAAAACATTTTGCTGCAATTCTTGGTCTGACAGGTGTATTTTATGTCAGGGCTACTGAGTGAGGATTTCAGCCATATGTCAGGGACTGGTCCAGATGGCAGGGATCCTCGAATGCTTCAGGTAAAGAGGGCAAGGGAACATATACATAAAAACAAACATACAAGAAGTGACCTAATATTCTGAGATGATAATCAGTGAGGATTTAGTTAAATTATGGACATAAGATGCATAAGTTAGCACACCACGGCAAGGTACCTCACAATTAGGCAAGTTAGTACACTATGAATTTATAATAAATTAGCAAATTGACTTACATTAAACAGACACTCAAATACAGAGAAAATACCTGCAGACGGCAGATCTGTACAGACTGAAGACTGGAAGGAAATTAGCGAAACGGGTGGAGCACACTTATGTAGAGCAAAAGAGGAAACAAGGACAAAGCTCGGAATGGAACAGAACATAATCACAGGTAGAAAGGATAATCAGAAATGGATCAGAGCAACGACTAACGTAACAGAAACATGAAACTGTGTAACAGGGGTCTAAGACAGGGAGAGATAATACAGGGCTGACTATAAGATGGATAGAAACTATAGCAGGACAGTAACTATAACAGGGCAGAGCAATACAGGGGCAAAAGTGCAAACATAGCCTTCAATTACATGAGCAACTACTGCATTGCTGGATAACTTCTTTAAAGGAACAGAAGTTATCACATTATGACTTATACCCGCTCCAGCACTTGGTGTATATGGCTTTGTTCCTTTCTTGTCCTTGCTCGCCCACAGTGTGCCGCCACCTTCTTGCTCAGCCAAATAGTGTATCCCCCACAGAGTTGCATCCCTCCTTGCTCAGACGCCCAAAGTCTGTACAACTGTTTTGGTTTTTGGTAAAATTATATTAATAATAAATTTACCTCTTTCTTTCCCAACATGTCCGTTGTAGAACTGATCCCTCCAAACCACATCATCGCTTACAATCAGACTAAGAAAAGAAATGACAGAAAGCAATAATCCAAATATCAATGAAATGATTATCACCAAAACATATTCTATGCCGTGTTTTGGATGTGATCTGCAGTTACCTGGTAAACTGGCACATTTCTGCTGTGACTCGGTATATTGGAGCTCTTGTTTTAACAGAAGTGGGACTCACTCTTCAAAGCATGCCCTACCTCCCAATATGTCATGTGCAAGCGCCATCTGGCACTTACACATGATGGAATACATGTTTGGAGAAGCCTTTCATGAAGTTTTTCCAACTTTTTAATATGGAAGGCCAAAATATCATGCCAAAATATTAAGATATTAAGGTGTTATTATAGGGACATTCCAACTTGTTTAACCCTTCAAGGAAGCAAGGGTTAAACAAAACATGTCCCGGGACTTGTAAGTAAACCCGACATGTATCTTAATAGATACGCAAGGGTTTACTATCTGCTGTGTCTCACATGCGAGACACAGCAGTACCTGGTTGTCGCGTGCTGACAAATGTCAGCATGCGCACAGCCAATCAGAGCTTGCCCCACTCTGACAGCTGAATGCGACCAGACGGCTGCCTGCTTCCTAATGAAGCATGGCAGCTTTCAGTCAGAGGATAAACTGGTGTGTACTAACAAAAATACACACCAGTCATCCTCATACTAGGGACAATAGACATTTCATTTGTGCGTCTATATTAGAAGCACATGTGAGGGAAAAAAAAGTTTAGTGTCCCTTTAATGTCAATACTTGATACAATAGAATATATAATCGTATTTCAGCCAGGAGCGGGGTGTTGAAAACTACAACTCTATTAAAATTTAAATAAACTGAACATATGCTTTGCAGGCAGAACAGAGACAGGACAAAAGCTCTCGGTGGTGCATGTGAGCTGCTTGTTTGATGAGTTTAATGTTATACCTGGCAGCTCTGGAAGTAGGGATTCCAAGGTAATGCATTGCCTCACTGCATAGAAATTCCCGTACTGAAGAACGCAAAACAGCTCGCCCATCACCATGTCTGAGAACCGAAAACAAAATCACTAATACAATATACGCATGTTACAGTCAACCAAACAGACGCAGCTAGTGGCCTTCATTAAACAAAAACAATCATTTAGGAAGTCCTATAAGCCTGTCCTGCAATATGTATATATAAGAAGTTATATAGGTTTTGTTGCAACAGTATTTGTTATGATTTCCTATTGCACATCTATATGACGGATACTGACCTGGAGCTTCCATCTTTGGGTGTGCTAACGGATGGATGGATTTAGAAGGTACAAAGGAACCAACTATGCATTAAGGACACGATTATCATTACTATTTTATTACCTGGAATATGGTGTTCTTCCAGATCCTTTCAATTGGAGCTCCCAGCGTTCCCCAAACCTACAGGGAACTGAGAGATATTAGGGTCTATTCACTAACAAGTGAACTGTGGTTAAATGATATGGTAACTGCAAACACCAAGCATTAACAGGAATGTACAAAGAATAAGAGGTCACCGCCTGAGACTGGAAGAGCAAAGATTTCATAAACAGCAAAGAAAAGGTTTCTTTACGCTAAGTTATGGAACTCACTGCCAAGAGAGGTGGTGCTATCAACTACAATAGATGCTTTAAAAATGGTCTGGATGTTTTTTTTTTTTAGAAAAGCAGAATATACAGGGTTATTAATAATAGCATAGGCATTAATAATAGAGCTTCTTGATGCCAGGAGGTAGGGTTTTTGCCTTCTGTTGTATCAAAAGCAGGAATTATAGGTAGTAGGGTTGAACTTTAATCTTCTTCCAAGGTTCCTAGCTATCTCTTTTATCACTACAATGCACTCTGAAGTCCACATTGCATGTCACATGAACTCTAGAGCCCTAAACATCTTCAGGAATGTGATAGAAGTAAAGATGATAGTTCTTTAGTATTTCCCGAGTTGTGAGATACATAATACATTTGTAAAAGCAGACAAGGTACCTGTTGACGTAAGTGCTGACTAAGTGTGCTCGACCATCTCCCAATTGGCCAGCCCAGACTCCGAACTAGTAAAAAAAGAGAAACAGTTTAGTTATCTGATATTTCAATATAGTTGCTGTAAATACACATTTGTGTGGACACATATTTAAAACATAGGTTCTGAAAATATGCATAAATTTCCCAGCTTCAAATTCCTGCCACTCCATCAAATCTATTACCAATAATATGACAAGCAGATATGAAAAGCACCGCAAGGTAACAACCTTAAGTTTTGTCAGCCTTATGGTGCACATAATTAAAGAGAAGGGCTATAGACCATGCACTCCAAGAAACACCCATATTGCATTATAATTTCACTAAATTACCCATTACTTTCCAACACAATGCAGTGTCTTCATCAATACAGTGCAACAAATGTGTACAGAAAATAAGTTAGAAATAGTGGGGGACACTATAAAAAGGTTTATTTTTTTTATTTTGGATTGTTTATTTCAGATATGTCTTTTGTTTTTGTTATGTGAGTTTACATAGTAAATATTTTATTAAACAATTGTGATTGGGCGCTGCCATTTTGTGAAATACCGTATTTGCGTGATTATAAGACGACCCTGATTATAAGACGACCCCCCAAACTTTGGATATTCCTTTAGGAAAAAAACTAAAAGCCTGAATATAAGACTACCCTATAGGAAAAAAGTTAAACTTGTATATATTTACATGTAAATTGCTTTTTTAATAAAAAATGATATCAAAAAAATGCATTTGTTTTTATTTCCTTTTATGTGCCAATTCTGCCTCTCTTTCCCTTGCCCCCAGCTTTGTCTCTCTCCCCCACCCTTTGATTCCCCCCTCTCCTCTGTCTCTCCCCCCCCTTGTTTCTCTCTGCCCCCCCTCCCTCTGTCTCTTCCCCCCCTTGTAGCTCTCTTCCCCCCTCCCTTCCCTTGTTGCTCTGTCTCCCCCCCTCCCTCCCCCTGTCTCTGCCCCCCTCCCTCCCCCTGTCTCTGCCCCCCTCCCTCCCCTGTCTCTTCCCCCCTCGCTCCCCCTGTCTCTCTGCCCCCCTCCTTGTCTCTCTGCCCCCCCTCCCCCTGTCTCTCTGCCCCCCCTCCCCCTGTCTCTCTGCCCCCTCCCTTCCCCTCACCTTGAAGTCGATCCCTGGTGGCTAGTGGGGTCAGCCGGGGGATGTCTGCACGTATCCTCCATGCTGCCCGACACGGCAGTCTATTATGATGGACAGCTGGTCCGTCATAATAGTCTGCCGTGTCGGGCAGCATGGAGGATATCTGCACGTATCGTGCAGACATCCCCCAGCTGCCCGATTTACCCTGGTGGCTAGTGGGGCAGCAGAGGATGTCTGCGTGATGAGCGCAGACTCCCCCTGCTACCGCCCGGCACGCTCGCCGGGACTTCTTTGACGAAAGCCGAAGTACCCGGCTTCTTCACAGAAGCCCCGGCGGTCGTGCCGGGCGGAAGCAGGGGAGTCTGCGCTTATCGCGCAGACTTCCCCTGCTGTCAGAGAGGGGGATCCAGGTCCCCTGCAGCTCTGCTGGGGACCTAGATCCATGTCCTATAATCTGACCTCAATTTGAGGTCAGATTATAAGAAGACCTAGAAAAAAAAAATCTGTAAAAAACCTCGTCTTATAATCGAGCAAATACGGTATAGTGTTTTTAGGTGCCACCCCCCAGTGACTTTACAACCCTAGTATCTCCCTTTGTGGTTGGGGACATTGAATGCAGTCTGTAAGTCATTCAAAGGGAGGGTAATGTAACTAACACATCACAAGGGGCAGAGTACACAGCTACCTAGTCCTGTCCACTATGATACACAGGAGTCAGTAGGAGAGCAGGGGAGGATCTTATGACATCATCATGCAGGCTTTGGCCACAGTTGTAAAGTGAGATTTGCTGGAAGATTTTGGAGAATGTTGCATCATGAGTAAAATTCTCAAAAATGATGCTGGAGATAAACATCTAATTTTATTTTTACTTTTGTATGCAATTAATTCAAACAGTGGCATTTGGTTTATATATGTGTTTGTTTTAAATGCACAGATAATCTAGTTACATCTTATGTAAGTGGTAGTGTCCCTTTAATTGGAGGGTTTTTTTTTGCAAAACATGTCAGTCAGGATGGGAAATGTACTGTATGTCTTGTGAAAAGTATTCTGAAAGGTAGGAACCTTGTTCATAAAATTAAAAGGTAAAAAGTAATATAAATTCTAATGATATCTGCCCCTGATGCTATAAATAGCAAACAGGGCTAAATATAGTGCCTCTTTCGTTAAAGTATTTAAAATGCCTAGCTTGATGCAAGTGTGGACATGTGTGGCTAAATCCCTAGGTGAAAGCTTGTAAATATGTTATGTTTCCAATTTAAAAGGTATCAAAACAAAACTGGAATATATAAATACATGTATATTTATTTTTAAAGTGTCAGATTTAATATTTATTAAGTATTTATTTTTCCTGGTTTTTGTTTTTAGACTGGGAATGTTTACTTTAGCTAAGATATTTGTGACCCTTTTCTTCATTTCTATTTACCTGGTGACCACCATATCGGTGGGCTAGTGGAACAGATCCTGGAATAGTCTTTCCTCCACTTACAAACTGAAGAAAATCCTTTTCTTTTGTGACCGATATGTCAAGATCCAGCAGATTTTCTAGAACATCCTGCATAAAATAAACAATAAAAGTAATTGGGAAGTAGTTACGTGAGCCACTGGATGTACCGTATTTATCGGCGTATAACACGCGCCGGCGTATAACACGCACCTAATTTTAAGAAGTAAATTTCAGGAAAAAAAACTTAAGAACTTAAATTAAGAACTTTGAAGCCCAATATGCCATTTTAATATGCCAGGATATTGCCCCCAATATGCCATTTAATATGCAGGATATTGCCCCCAATATGCCATTTTAATATGCCAGATATTGCCCCAATATGCCATTTAATATGCAGGATATTGCCCCCAATATGCCATTTTAATATGCCAGATATTGCCCCAATATGCCATTTAATATGCAGGATATTGCCCCCAATATGCCATTTATTATGCCAGGATATTGCCCCCAATATGCGATTTAATATGCCATGATATTGCCCCCAATATGCCAGGATATTGCCCCTTAGTATGCTCGTTATGCCACCCTCCTCCCCCCCCTTCCCCATAGCCCAGCACTTACCTCTTTGCTGCTCTGTCCCCCGGTGCTCTGAAGCTGCGTGGATGTGAGGGAAGCGTTGTGAGCTTCCCTTCAGCCGCGCGGTCAATAAAGTTTGTTTTAAAAAACGCAGCTTCAGAGCACCGGGGGACAGAGCAGCAAAGAGGTAAGTTTTAGATTTTATTTTTTTTCGGCGTATAACACGCACATACCATTTTCTCCCTATTTTCAGGGAGAAAAAGTGCGTGTTATACGCCGATAAATACGGTAACTTATCTGCTGAGTGCTGGTGGAGAGGGTTAAAATCCACCCTAATGGGAAGAACATTGAAGGACACAGGATTGTTATTTCTTCAAATGAAAACTCCAGACCACAGCGGAATCCTGAGACAAAGTTTGTTGAATGCGGCACAGTGCAACCCTCACCTGGTGGACAGGAAGCCTACACGTTTCGCGCCAAAGGTGTGCCCTGGCGAAGCACCGAGTTTTGGCACGAAATTCGTAGGCTTCCTGTCCACCGGGTTGCATTGTGCCGGTGGAAGCGCTGGAAGGACAGGTCTGTGGATCAGTTTGGAGGCGGTTCCAGCCAGTGTCAAGTCCAGCCCTCCTACCCCCATCTCACAAAGTTATATGACCTCCCAATCACAATATTACCAAAGAAAAAGGCTGGCCAAATTCCTATTTCTTATGCTACTTGCCCTGGCAAATGATGTGGAGTGTAACCCTGGACTCCCAGCTGATTCAATTCCTAGTCTCCCTGCAAAAAATTCAATTACACACCCCAAATCATTGTAATCATGGTTAACACCGAAAGTACCTGACCCAGCTATTGCAATACAAGGGTATTCATGACAGCGTTAAGAGAGGTGAAGGCGCTGTTATTTATGTTGACAAGTCCCCTTTACAAAACTATAGCTCACCTGCCATCATTGATTTCCTTTCTTGTACAATTGAGATCCCGCTCAGAAACAATCATTGTTGCTGGAAACTAATGACCACTGTGCTCACCAAATATTTTGTATTTTTAGTAGTATATTGTAGCCTGGTGTAACAATCCAATGTTTGTGGACCCAGGACATACTTGAAAACGACAGAAATCTCAGTGTAAACTTCCTGGTAAAATACTTTATTAATAAATAATAATAAATATATTGTGAACTGAATTAAAACAAGGTAACCCGCTTAACTTTACTACATTAATGTGCCTAGAAGATGTCTCATTTTTAATTTAAAGGGATTGTCTAGTGCCCAAAAATGCATCTTCCAAATATTAAAGCATATTAATGTGCTTTCAAAGTACTTTAAAAAGCATGTTTTACATTTTGCATTGCTTAAAATATAAAAAAAAGTACAGTTAGATTAATTTGTGAAATACCAGCAGTTCCTGTCTTTCTAATGATGTCATCAGGCAATGTGTTGCACTCTTAAGAGATCCTACTGTGTACAAGAGCAAGGTCACTCAATGTATTCTATACCAGCATCACAGGGAGTGACTAAAGCTTTATATGCTCAGTGTCTATATAATCAGTGCTGCCGCACCTGCAATAAACATGCAGAGTAGTGTTGAGCGAACCCAAATCGCACTGTTCGGGTTCGTACTGAACATTGCGTTTTTTGGACCCCGGACCCGAACACGGACATTCCACTGTATGTTCGTGTTGGAGTTCGGGGTTCGGCGATTACATTGTGTGTAATGCTATTGGCTTTCTATTAACCGAAATAGAGTCCCCATTCATAAGAATTTCTTAAGAATGGGGACTCTATTTCGGTTTATAGAATAGCAATAGCATTACATGTATTCTATAAACCGAACATACAATTAAACCTGCGGGCATTACGTGTTTGTCAACTAAACAGAAAATGGGTAGTAATCTCAAATGTCTTTTAGCAAATGCAAGAAGCTTGACAAACAAAATGGGTGAGCTGGAGATACTGGTAAGTGCTGAACAGTATGATTTAATCGGAATCACGGAAACGTGGTGGGATGAGACCCACGACTGGTCAGTTAATTTACAAGGCTACTCACTTTTTAGAAAGGACAGAGTAAATAGAAAAGGGGGAGGGATATGTCTATATGTAAATCCTAAACTAAAGCCCAGTATTAAGGAAGGTGTGCATGACGTAACTGGAACTGATGTGGAGACACTGTGGGTGGAGATTAGCTTAGACACTAAAAAGAATCACACATTACTTGTAGGTGTATGCTACAAGCCACCAAATATTAGCATTGATGGAGAAGATCAGCTTTTATTACAAATTGAAAAGGCTGCAAATCTGAATGAAGTTCTAATCATGGGAGATTTTAATTACCCAGATATAGATTGGAATTGTGGCACAACTATTTCCGCTAAGGGCAGCAAGTTTCTGAACCTGCTTAATAACACATTTATGGCACAATTAGTAGACACCCCAACTAGAATGGATGCCTGTCTGGATTTAGTAATAACAAACAATGAGCAGCTTATCTCAAACGTCAAAGTAAGAGAACACTTGGGCAATAGTGACCATAACATGGTTTCGTTTGAGATTAATGCAAAAAAGCAAATTGGTAACTACGCCACCAAAACACTTAATTTTAGAAGGGCCAACTTTGATGGACTAAGGGCATCAATGGAACATTTAGACTGGGAACGATTGTTTTCTGGACTAAACACAGAAGACAAGTGGAATGCCTTTAAGCACACATTACAAAAGTACACATCCCAATATATACCTTTGGGAAACAAATACAAAAGACACAAATCAAAACCAATGTGGCTTACCTGTACCGTGAAACAGGAAATGCAAAACAAGAAAATGGCATTCAAACATTATAAAAGCAAGGGATCAACATTATCATTTATAAAATACAAAGATGCCAACAAAGCCTGCAAAAAGGCAATTAAAATGGCTAAATTGGAAAACGAGAAAAGGATTGCCAAGGAGAGTAAAATTAACCCCAACATTTTTTATAAGTATATAAATGGAAAAAAGCTAAAGAGGGAAAATGTTGGGCCCTTGTTATCCCAAATGGGAAATTTGGTAAGTGAGGACAGAGAAAAAGCAGACATTTTAAATACTTTTTTTTCTTCGGTTTATACTAAGGAAGAACAGATGGATGAGCCCCTGCTACCGGAAGTTACGGAACAGTCACCACAAACATGGGATTGGCTGACACAGGAAAAAGTGTTTATGCAATTAAACTCTGTTAAGATAGACAAGGCCCCAGGGCCAGATGGTATACACCCAAGGGTCCTTAGAGAGTTAAGCATAATTCTGGCCAGACCAATATTTATGATCTTTAGGGAATCGTTCAGTTCAGGTATAGTGCCAACAGACTGGCGAAAGGCTGATGTCATTCCAATATTTAAAAAGGGATCAAAATCTCTGCCTGGTAATTATAGGCCAGTGAGCTTGACATCTGTAGTGGGGAAATTATTTGAAGGATTGCTAAAGGTGTACACTCAAGAATACATCTTGAATCAGAATATAATTAGTAAAAGTCAACATGGTTTTGTGAAAGACAGGTCTTGTCAAACAAACTTAATAACATTCTATGAAGAGGTCAGTAAAAATATAGATCTAGGTGTGGCAGTTGATGTGATCTATTTGGATTTTGCTAAAGCATTTGATACAGTTCCACACAAAAGGTTACTCTACAAATTGAGAGAAATAGGATTGGGGGCAAATGTATGTATTTGGATTGAAAATTGGCTAAAAGATAGAACACAGAGGGTTGTTGTAAATGGTAAAGCTTCAAATTGGACCAGGGTAGTGAGCGGAGTACCTCAGGGGTCTGTTTTGGGCCCTCTTCTTTTTAATCTGTTTATTAATGCTCTCCCACGTTGTGCTGAGTGCCATGTCTCAGTGTTTGCTGATGACACAAAATTAGGTAAGGTAATAAAGACTAATCTTGATGTTTTTTCTTTACAGGAAGATTTGGACAGAGTGGGGAACTGGGCAAGAAAGTGGCAAATGAGGTTCAATATAGACAAATGTAAAGTTATGCATTATGGGAAAAATAATAACAAAGCAACATATACGTTAAATGGTATTTCCCTGGGAAAAACTATTAACGAAAAGGATTTAGGAATCATTGTAGATAACAAACTTGGCAACAGTGCCCAATGCCAGTCAGCAGCTGCAAGGGCCAATAAGATATTGGCATGTATAAAACGAGGTATAGATTCACGGGAGGAGGACATCATCTTGCCTCTTTACAAATCAATGGTAAGACCTCACCTTGAATATGCAGTACAATTCTGGGCACCAGTCCTTAAAAAGGATATTAAGGAACTAGAAAAAGTGCAAAGGAGAGCTACAAAATTAATAAGGGGATTGGAGGATCTTAGTTATGAAGAGAGACTTAAAAAATTGCATTTATTTACTTTAGAAAAAAGGCGTCTTAGAGGGGATATGATAACATTATATAAATATGTGCAGGGCCAATATAAGTAGCTCTCCAGGGACCTGTTCATTAATAGAAATGTACAAAGAACAAGAGGTCACCCCCTGAGACTGGAAGAGCAAAGATTTCATAGGCAGCAAAGGAAGGGATTCTTTACGGTAAGGACAATAAAATTATGGAACTCACTGCCAAGAGAGGTAGTGCTATCAACTGCAATAGATGCATTTAAAAATGGTCTGGATGATTTTTTAGAAAAGCAGAACATACAGGGGTATTAATAATAGAATGAGCATTAATAATAGAGCTTTTTGATCCAAGGATAAATCTGATTGCCCTTTTGGAGTCAAGAAGGAATTTTTTTTCCCCCTAGGAGGCAACATTCGAAAAAGCTTCCTTAGGGGTTTTTTTGCCTTCTTTTGGATCAAAACGCAGAAATAATAGGTAGAAGGGTTGAACTTGATGGACTTGTGTCTTTTTTCAACCTAAATTACTATGTTACTATTAAATCACACTGGAAAATAACCTGTGCATTATACAATCAGTAACCTTCAGCTTGTTCAGGTATAGACTTGTTTTAACACATAGAGTGTCCTCTATTGATGACATATAAAAGCCAATATCTCTCACTGTGCTAGCAGGGAGTGACAGTCAGTGAACAGCTAGGCCTGCCAGCTTCACAGTGAAGGATGGAAGCTGCATGTCAAAGGATAAAAATAGCATGTACCACTATATCACCATACTAGGTAACTATAGGTTTCAATTGCTCTTCTGTATAGAATTTCAGCCTGTGAAAAGCTCTTGTGTCAAACACATTATGCATTTTGTGAGTATCCAGTTCACCCAACCCCGTGTTTTTAGTTCTGTCTAGTTTGAATGTCTCATGTACTGCCAAAAAATTGCTCTTTTTTAATATATTGCTGGTGTCCAGGTGTGATCAGAATAGATTGTGCTAACCCATCTTCTAAGGCAGAGGTAGGCAACCTGTGGCCCTCAAGCCTCTAATGAACTACATCTCCCATAATGCTCTTTCAACTAAGAGGCTGGCAGAGGAATATGGGAAATGTAGTCCTGCAACATCTGAAGGGCCGCAGGTTGCTTTCCTGTTATATCTGTCTATTCTTTATAAATCATATATATATATATATATCATTCGCACGGCACACACGATGCCCTGATGTTTATCCCCAACTTACCTCTGAGACAGCAACCAACTGGACGTCAGATATGAAGGGTGTTGGGTAGACACGGGAAAAAACACAACCCTTGGCATTTCTTACATAATTTGTTTCTACGGGATCCAACGGCAAATCACCTATCAGAACGAAAAGATATGAATTTATAACACCAGTACACACATATACTAACTCATAATTAAATATAACAAATATCTGATGTTAGTTAGTTTCATTTAGTAAACATTAATTAGCATAATATTGCTTATGCACTGATATATGATAGTATGCTGATTAATTCCTGAAACAAAGACCCATCTCCTATATTGTCTTCATCAGGTTTAAAGTTAAACTGGGATTTTATGGCCATTTTGGGAGTATCTTATGACATCATCATACAGGGTTTGGCCACAGTTGTAAAGTGAGACTGGCTGGAAGATTTTGGATGATGTTGCACCATGGGAAATATTCACAAAATGGAGCTAGGAGATAAGCACCTAATTTTATTTTTCCTTTTATATGCACTTAATTCAATCATATAAAAAAAAAAAACCAGTGGCATATGATTTATGTATGTGTTTGTTTTAAATGACCAGGTTATCTAGTTACATCTTATGTAAGTGGTAGTGTCCCTTTAACAGAAATGAAAAAAGAGCAAGAGGTCATCCTCTGAGAACGGGAAGAGCGACAATTTCATAGGCAACAAAGGAATGAATTCCTCATGTTTATGGATAATAAAGGTATGGAATTCACAGCACAAAACACAGGACTTAAAAAACAAAACAAAAACATTAATAGTTAGAACTTACTGATCCTAGGAACATTTTTATTGCCTTTTTGGACCGAAGAAGGAATTTTCTCCCTAAGTGGTTGAATCGAAACTGCTTAATTAGGGGATGGACTTACCGGTAGCTCTTTTTTCAAGCTAAATTAATGTTACTAAAAATATTATTTTATCTGGGTGCAGAAGAGCTTTAACAATGAAAGAGAGCAATACTCCAGCAAAACTGATGTTGGAAAAACACAAGTGCTCTATATATTGAATACTAAAAAAGAGGTTGCAGGCCAGCTAATGTTACAATGGGATCATGGATGTAAAGAGATTTATATTTCTCACTGTATTGTGAGCAGCTGCTTACAAGTGACTCATTACCAACAAATACCCTTTGTATGTAAATTAGCACTTTTAGGAATCTTGAATTGTACGCGCTTCAGTGAGCAAGTGCGCTGAACGCACACGATGCAATAAATCCGCTTGTTTCTATTGGCGCAATATGCAACGACAGCCTCCCAACGGAGAGCAGCTGCCATCAATTTATTTTATATCCATCATAAGCGTATCTTTTAAATGGAATATCTGGAAGTTAAAATACCATAATGCCCTATCAAATACTTGTTTGCGCAGATGCAAAATGAACAATAATATAACATTTCACACAATGCTGGTCAAAATGTCAGTCAGGCATCTGTGTCATTTCTGGGAGGTAATTAGTCTGTTACATTGTATATAAATATAACGTTAGCTTGGGTCTAGGAATGATACTAACAGAGGGCTGAATGACGGACCTTCTGATTGGGTCTCTGCAGAGATCCATGTCTGCACATTTATATTGTTTAATCGAAAAATGCGTAACAGTTTCCTTTGATCTAGAACACATTCAGGAGTCATTTTCTGGAAATAAAAGGGACTCTATTACAGGGATGGGACGGTTCATCAGGGCTACTTCAACGCAGACACTTGCCCAAGACCTCTCATGCAATGGACAGGTCATTTCATAGACAGTATTTTGAGGGGTTAGTATTAGGGTCAGGGTTAGTATTGGGTTTTGTGGTTAGTATTAGGATTCAGGTTATTAGGGGTTAGTATTATGGCTCAGGGTTAGCATTAGGTCTTTGTATTAGTGGTTAGTATTGGGGTTCAGGTTATTAGGAGTTAGTATCTGGTCTTTGTATTATTGGTCATTATCAGGGTTAGTATTAGGGTCGGGGGTTAGTATTAGGGTTCAAGTTATTAGGGGTAAGTATTATGTGTCAGGGTTAGTATTAGTGGTCAGTATCAGGGTTAGTATTGGGGTAGGGGTTATTAGGGGTTAGTATTATGGCTCAGGGTTAGTATTAGGCCTTTGTATTAGTGGTCAGTATCAGGGTTAGTACTGGGGTTCAGGTTATTAGTATTATGGCTCAGGGTTAGTACTGGGCCTTTTTATTAGGGGTCAGTATCAGGGCTAGTATTGAGATTCAGGGTTAGTATTGGGGTCAGGGTTAGCATTAGGGTCGGGGTTAGCATTAGGGTTGGGGTTAGTATTGGGGTTTGGGGCTAGTATTAGAGTTCAGGTTATTAGGGGTTAGTATTATGACTCAGGGTTAGTATTAGGCCTTTGTATTAGTGGTCAGTATCAGAGTTAGTATTGAGATTCGGGGTTAGTATTGGGGTCAGGGTTAGTATTATGGTTCAGGTTATTAGGGGTTAGTATTATGACTCAGGGTTAGTATTAAGCCTTTGTATTAGTGGTCAGTATCAGAGTAAGTATTGAGATTCGGGGTTAGTATTGGGGTAGGGGTTAGTTTTTTGATGGGGCAGTGGACAGCGGCTGGTACCAGGAGGGTACTAATGTGTTAGATGGAGCAAGCGGCAGTCCACTGGCCCGAGGGAGCCACTATTATTTTTTCTAGCAAATGAAATATGGCTATTTTGTTTTTGCCAAACTCAGGGGCCCTTAGTGATTACAAGGAATCCGATAAGTTCCCCAGGCTTATTTCCGGTTATGTTCTCATACAGTTTTAGAATTTAGTGTTCATTACAGGTGAAAAACGATAGTTGATAAATCCAATACACATCATCCGTCATTCAAGAAACCATTAATTGATGTGATATTAGGAATGATGATAGCAGCAAGTTTACCTAGAACATCGTCTAAAGACACACGCCATAAATCCATAGACGATACTTTGTTTTTCATTTCACAGATGCCACTGGTGTTGGGTTTGTTCTTTAAGGTGATTTGGTCATATGTCACTGTGTCAAACACAACATCCGGATTCCATCCAAGGCTTGAACAACAAATTGATACCCAGAAGCTGAGAAATGCAAGGAAGCTGTTCAGTACCATGATGCTATTATCCAATGTCACTTTTATTGATTAAATCCTTACTGGGGGAATACACAACTCGCTTATCATTGTTTCATGACAACAAAAAACATGTAAGCAGCGGCAGGTCAGCATCTTCTGAGACATTATTACATCTGCAATGAGAAATAATGGTAAAAATAAATGTTATTAATATTGGTGATATATCATTTTTTATCTTACTTCTCACGGAAAAAGTCTGCCCAACCCACATGAAGGTCTGCAGCACTGGTATCTATCCACTAAGAAAACTCATTTTTGACCCAAATCCCGCGTTTGTATATTGGCATACCTCCTTGAAAAAGCTCTGAATATTTGATGTATATGAATCACATCAATAACACTAACAATAATGTAATTTTAATCTGCAATAAATGTAATTATATATTATAATTAAAATGCTTCGTTACACACTATATGCACATTTCAGATAAACCCATTATGGGACCTGACCTCAAAAAGGATATACAAAATTACTGGGCGTAGGATTTCCCTTTCTCCTGAGACTGCTTTGCTACACCTGAATTTCCCAGACACATTCAGAAAGAATAAAAAAAATAGTTATTGACATCTTTACAGCAATACAATTACTCATAGCTAGGAATTGGAGGACACACGTTGTCCCAAGTTGGTCAATAATCAGGTCACAATGAATCACGCAATGTGAACTGGAAAGAGGAATAGTACTGGGCTTTAAATGGAATTAATTGGAATATTCTTACTGGAATCAATGGATCGCCAAATGAAAAATGGGTGAATTAGACTGAAAAAGTCAATATGTAACGTTGGTCTAAACTCCATTGGTATCTCTGGATGAGCTTCTAGATCTACCTAAGACTTTAATATAACTTCATTTGAACCTCACGGGAAACTCAGTTTCCTTTTAAAATGTGAGTCTTGTCTGTAAATAGAACCTCTGTATACTCCTACAAAAGGGGTCTGGAGATTAGTATTGTCTTATTGAAAGATTGAATCATTTATAATTTTGTAATTTGTAACATGTGAATTTTTCAAAAAATATTTTTTTTTCAAAAACAAACAAAAAAAACTTTTAGTAGATCACATAATCTGATACTTCCTGGTATTACCGTACTTTTAAATCGTTTCCCCTCTAATTTAAGACTATGTCCTCTAGATGTGGTAGTTTTTCTTCTTTTAAATATACTCTCTTCCTTTACTGTGTTGATTTATTAGCGATATTGCAGAAGGTCTTGTTGGCAAAGTATGTCTTTTTGCTGATGATACAAAGATTTGCAGCAGGGTTGATATTCATGGAGGGATAAGCCAAATGGCAAATTATTTAGCTAAACTAGAAAAATGGTCAGAGTAGTGGCAACTGACATTTAATGTGGACAAGTGCAAGATTATGCACCTTGGGCGTAAAAACCCAAAAGCAGAATATAGACTATTTGGTACAGTCCTAACCTCAACATCTGAGGAAAGGGATTTAGGAGTAATAATTTCAGAGGACTTGAAGGTAGGTAGGCAATGCAATAGAGCAGCAGTAAATGCTAGCAGAATGCTTGGTTGCATAGGGAGAGGTATTAGCAGTAGGAAGAGGGAAGTGCTCATGCCATTGTACAGAGCACTGGTGAGACCTCACTTGGAGTATTGTACGCAGTACTGGAGACCGTATCTCCAGAAGGATATTGATACTTTGGAGAGAGTTCAGAGAAGGGCTACTAAACTGGTTCATGGGTTGAAGGATAAAACTTACCAGGAAAGGTTAAAGCATCTTAACATGTATAGCTTGGAGGAAAGACGTAACAGGGGGGATATGATAGAAACATTTAAATACATAAAGGGAATCAACACAGTAAAGGAAGAGTATATATTTAAAAGAAGAAAAACTACCACAACTAGAGGACATAGTCTTAAATTAGAGGGGCAACGATTTAAAAGTAATATCAGGAAGTATTACTTTACTGAGAGGGTAGTGGATGTATGGAATAGCCTGCCAGCAGAAGTGGTAGAGGTAAACACAGTCAAGGATTTTAAGCATGCGTGGGATAGACACAAGGCTATCCTAGCTATAAGACCGGGAACAGGGGACTAATAAAAGTACTCAAAAAAAATTGGGCAGACTAGATGGACCGAATGGTTCTTATCTGCCGACACATTCTATGTTTCTATCAGGAGCGGACATCTTCTAAACATGTCAGCCCCCTGATAGAACTACAAAGTAGCAGAGAGGGCTCAATAATGTTCTCTTCTTGTTTTCTTTCACAAAACATTGCTACTTGAGGTTGATACTCTTAATGCAAACATACAATTAAATATGGCAATTTATCAGAACAGTTGTCCTTGAAAGATTTAACTACGCATTATATCAGTCACCCTTAAACATTACAAATGGCCAGTGAGGAACAGTAAAAGCTACTCAAGCAAAGTGAGGTGCTGGTAAACATTTCATCTCACTGACCTATGTATTCTACAGTGACAAACCTGATTTCCCCCTGCTACAAGAGATAAATTGGCCGTGTATAATGGGTTGGTAAAACTTTGAACATTAACCATGCATTCTGCATTTGTTTTCCTCACCAGATTTTTGCATTTGCACAATGTATAGTTAAGTCAGTCAGATAAAATGTAATTTATAACGAATAGTTTCTGGCATGGGTGACTTGAGGTGAGGACCAATCCTGGTGAGGTTTTGCAGAATGTAGGGTTAAACCTTTGAAGTTTCAAGGGCCTGTCCAAAATGCATGTTCCAAATATTCATGCATATTAATGTGCCTTAAAAGTAATGTGAAATGCATGTTTTACATTTTGCATAGCTTAAAACAGGGCTTGACAAATTTAATTTGATTTTAGGAGCCAGACAATCACGCAAACATACACGCAATACATAAAAACACGCACCAACCCACTTCACATATACATACACACACACCCACCTACTTCCCATATACACCACACATACAGTCTTTTTCTTTCTTAACTTGTGTGAGTGCTGGGTGTCATCACTTGACAACCCAGCACTCAGCCGAAAGAGCAATGAAGATCGGCTGCGGCACGAATGTTCCCCCTCCCTGCAATAAGGTAAAGCAGCAGGGGAGGGGGAACATTTTTTTGCTGCAGTCGATCTTCATTGCTCTTTTTCAGCTGAGTGCTGGGTTGTCAACATGCGTTGGGCGTAGCTTGCTGTCTGTGCAATCCACACACTTTCCCCCTTGCGCTACAAAAAAAAAAGTGTTGCACTGTGAAAAGATTCTACTGTGTGAACGAGGAAGTTTATCACAGTCCACACAATGTATTCTATTCCAGGAGCATATAAAACGTTATAGCCTCAGTGTCTATGTAATCAGTGCTGCAGTACCTGCAGTAAATATGGAGAGTAATCACTGGGGTGGGCTTGAGTCAAATATTAAAAATGGGATTTATACAGAATGCCTGCATCAAATCACACTGGTGAAAAAAATCCTGTGCACTAAACAAGCAGTGATCTTCATCTTGCACCAAAGTGAGCTTGGGGACTTGACTGTCCCTTTATTAAACCATAAGGCAAGGCCAATTTTACTCTTCTAGTAGGTTTGTACAATGCATAATGAAGTCAGTGAGATGAAATGTTTATCTCAACCGCACCTCGCTTTTTGAACAACCCCAGATGTCAATCTTTGGCCATTTGTTAGAAATACAACAACTGTTATCTAGCTGAGCAGCACAGGAAACAGCAGGAGTGTGCTAGCACCAGCAATGGCTATCCAGACTAGAATATAAAACACGTACTTCACGTGTCAATGGGCGCAGAAATGCAACACAGGTTTCCAATTTGCGGGCGGAAGACAGGCACCAGCTCACTACTCCAGGTACAGGCACTCGCCCACACCAAATATGGCCACCTTACCGCTCGCTCAGAGGAACTTCCGTCTCTATCGCCAGTTTCCGCTTCCGGCGCAGAGGGCGAGTCGCTGCTCAACCCGGTGCCGGGTGCTGGAGAAGATGGTGATGCCATTGGGCTGTGGCTGGATGTTGCGGTGCTGCGGGAGTCGGGCAGCTGGTCAGGCCTGGGTACTGGGAATAACCACGGGGCAGGGAGCGTGGGGCAGAACGGCCAGGGGAGGAGCAGGGAAGGTGAGTTCAGGGTGGGAAGGTCACAGGGTCACTCAAGTCTCATTGACAGAATGTATGCATCTCCAGTGTTGAGCAATGACTGCTTCCCATCTCTTATGGGCAGCCAGTGTGATGGGATTGGTAGTAAAACAGCTGTAGAGTGTTGCAGTTCCAAGTGTGTGCAAATCTCATTGACTGATCAGTGTCTGGCAACATTAGGGTCACATTGTCACTCAGGTCTCCTTGGGCAAATGATTACAACTTAATTACCCAGCAGATGACTCTCGTATCTCCTAAAGTGCTGTGGCATTTGCAAATTGATTTATTGAAATGATCAATTTAGTGAATGAATGAAGGCATCTTGCTGCACACAGCTGGAGTGTGTGTGTGTATGTGTGTTTGTATGTATATATATATATATATTGGAGACCGTGGTTTTGATAGCTCATATATCAAATGGAAACTGTTCTCATTCCATGAGATTAATATTCAGGTCTATAGTGGTTACAGCACCAAGTGTACCACACCTAGTTGGAAGGTGTATTTGTATTTCAATATATCCAGGAAACAAAACAAAAAACTCATCCTTGTGTACATTACCCTTGGACACTAATCTCTACTGTGTGTTCTAGGTCAACTCTTCACAAACAAATCAGTTATTGTGCTAGCGAGTATCCTATTTTACCAAAGGTTTTCTGATAATCTTTATGACAGTCTCTCTGCTCTACCATCAGATCCTGTCCTTAGTGTGGGACGTGTGCAACTGTACATCTTGAACATGTATGGGGTTGCAAAAAAACAAAATTCCATCTAGGATCTTGGTATTTTAACACAATGGTGTCCAAACCAGTACTCATCTGCTACCGTATTTACCATTATTTACCCACATTTGTTTAAAAATAAAAAAAGTTTAGATACTAAATACAAGAAAGCAATCCCTAAATCCTGGATTGTTACAGGGGGGCATGAGGGTTCGCATGGGAACTACTACTTTAAGAACTCCTTTAATTTAAACAAAGAAAAATCCACCTGCTACAAAGCACTCTATTTTAAACTATCTTTGTTCCTCTTTTGAATTGTGCATTTTGTTATTGATCAGCAGCTTATATTTGTAGGTGGAATTAGTTGCTGCTCAACCTAGATGATGTTGTTTTTTAAACTACACATGTATTACAAATCTGCATTCAGGTAAACCTGTTTTTTTATATATCCACAGTGGCTCCCCTATCTTGTTTATTATTGGGAGAGTAGTCTATTTTAAGATATTAATACACCCGCATCACTCACTTAGAAAACCTTATTAGTGGGCAGTTAAGAAATATAATATTTAATAGTGGGGTATCAAAAGTAATAATCAAGCAAAATATAAAAAAAAAACCCAAATCACCCAAAAGTTGATGCTCTAGTAAAAGCTACTCTGACAAAATAGGTATAGAAAGTATAAATATAATTTATTATTAGGTTAATTGATATAAAGTAAGCATGTGATAAATACATACAAAATACATGTAAATTAGTACACCATAAAACAATTAGATAAGGACTCTATCAGTGATGGTAAACTAAATGAGCTCCCAGTAGGGCAATAAGTGAAGAATTCATTGAGCAATAATCATTCATAAAAAGCCAAGCAAGCTAGAGGTGCAAGTAACACCTAAGCCCAATCTGGTAGTATGGGTAAATCATATATATTCAATATTAGGGGCTAAATGGAGCAGTCACCATTTTGATAAATGCATTATAAATCATCTGGAGTATGGAGGTGGTTTGGGGGTCACCTAAGGGGGGGTATTTACGAAAAGTGAGGAATGTGACAGGAATATTCGCTATTTAAAGGTTTCATGATGTAGGTCCAACTGAGCACAGTGTAGAGAAGTCTGTGAGATGAAATGTGAATAGCGCCTCACGTTTGACATCTAATGTAAAGCAAGCTGTAAGGTTTGATTGGTTTGTGGTTCTAAAAGCATGTGGAATTGTTCTAATCTTCGCACAGCGTATCTATTATCTCAAATAAAGAGCCTCTGATAGTTACAGTATTAAAAAGCTACTGCAATCACAGAATTAAATGTGTGTGTGTGTGTGTATATATATACTTGTCAGTTATGCTGTGCACTTTTTGTGTTTGCAGTGCACCAGTTTTTGTGTGTATAATTAACTTTTGCTAAATAGAACATAATGCTATATTTCTGTCACTAATCACTGTATGAATTGATATTGCACACAAAGTGCTATTTGATGTATCTTTATAAATACCAGAAACTAAAAAGAAGTCATTACTATTGGAGATGCATAATGGGTCTTACCTAGGGCAGGGGTAGGAAAGCTTAGGCACTCCAAATGTTCTGCTCTTACAGGCATAATGCATCAAGCCAAATCTGGAGTGCAAAAGGTCGCCTTCCCCTGCCCTAGGGAATGTCCACTTAATGCATTTTTTTCATCTCGGCCTTTGATGCTTCCAAGGTTGGTAAAATGAGCACCATTAATTTGGGTTTATAATGTTGTTTTCTAGGTCTCTTGTTCCCTGTTGAGCTCTGCGCAGTTCACTCCCTCGACAAGCTACTTTTGGCGGTAAGTATCACCACCATTTTATTCATTTACCTTCTCCATCTCTGGTCTCCATGCCTCTGTTTCCCATTGCTTCTTGTATTAACATGCATTTGTATTTCATCCACAATTTTCCCAGTGTGGATGTTACAAAATACCAAAAAGGACCAAGGCATCCGATACAGAGAGCACTGCTCGGAAGCTTACAGTCTATGTTGAGTGGGGAGGGGCAGTTCCACCAAGCTTTTTTTGTGTGTGTTGTTCATGTGTTTAATATGTGGAATGCACTTACTTTAAAACAATTTCCATCACCTGTAACTTTACATTGAAAATGATTTCAGAGGGGCGTCTCAATTCAGTGAGTGGGAGTACACAAGGGAGTTCCTCTCTCTGCCGCAGTTTTCATGCTATTATTAGCCTTTATTGTGGCATTGGATTGTCTCTGTTGAACTTGGCTATCTCAAGTGCTTGGAATGCGGGGGGGGGGGGGGGGGGGTGTGCTGTAATGTAACTGGATTGTTGCTGTAGAATAGTTGTAACTATACCTTTTTCACTTTATATGTAGTGTTTAGGAGATGGGAAGGATACAGGAAACACTGATGGATATTTCCTTGCTGCAGAATTCCTCTAATAATAACTGCCCCTTTTTAAGGGAGTAGAAAGGCAGGAACAAAGGTGTCCGCTAGGTGCGGTAACAGGGTTTTCTGGGACGGACTTGTTGTAAATTAATAGAGAGAGCATGGGAAAGTCTGCAGTATTTTCACTTGTGTGTCTAATATAGAGGCACATGTGATAAGCTTAATGCCCCTGGTATGAGGAAAAAATGGCAATGTACTTTTGATAGTACATGCCAGTATATCCTCTGACCAGAAGCTGCCATGCTTCCAGGGAAGCAGGCAGCCCAATCAGGTTGGCGACTGTCTCTCTCTCTCTCTCACTCTCTGCTGGTGCAGAGAGAGGACCTAATTTTTACATGGAATTAGTAGCAGAGACCTTATCTAGATCCCCTCTCCTGATCCCATGTAAAAACAAAGGTCTGTCTCTGCACTAGCAAAGGGAGACCCCCGCTACATTCAGACCCTGATCAGATAAGTGGGACCAGCTTATGCTCTGATTGGCTGTGCACATGCTGACACTGTGAGCGTGTGACAGCATCCTCACCAGTGCTGCCTCATGGCTGAGGCTGAGCCAAAAGTTAACCCATGTGTATTTGGGGGATGGGGACACAATTTATTTTAACCCTTGCTACCTCAATTTACTTTTATGTTCCAGAGTCATGGTGCAGCGCTTTTTAGTAAATGTTTAAATACTTTTTTTGTCTGCGCTTAATGGAAGTATTCCACAACAGCCATCAATAGCCTAATAAACTACCCCAGGCCGACTTGGTTCCTGAGTGGACTCCAAAGTGGACCTTATTTTTGTCCCTTCTGGGTGTAACCCTTTTCTATATGTATTTATCAGGTCACCGTCCAGATTTCTTCACTCGTCCCACACTACATGTTGCTGTAGCAAGACCAACAGCGAAGCCAAATACAAAGATCCGTTCAAACTTGGCAGCAGCGACCTGAAACATCTCTATGATGATATTAAGAAGGTGATCTGCTCTCAATAGGACTCGCTGTTCTCATCTCCTAACATGTGTAATACCGTATTTGCTCGAATATAAGACGAGGTTTTTTTCTGAAAAATCCTCCTCGTCTTACATTCGAGGTCTTCTTATAATCTGACCTCAAATTGAGGTCAGACTATAAGACATGGATCCAGGTCCCCAGCAGAGCTGCAGGGGACCTGGATCCCCCTCTCTAGCAGCAGGGGATTCTCTGCGCGATGAGCTCAGACTCCCCCTGCTGCCGCCCGGCACGACCGCTGGGCCTTCTATGATGAAGCCGGGTACTTCCGCTTTCGTCACAGAAGTCCCGGCGATCGTGCTGGGCGGCAGCAGGGGAGTCTGCGCTCATCGCGTAGACATCCTCTGCTGCCCCACTAGCCACCAGGGTGAATCGGGCAGCTGGGGGATGTCTGCACGTATCGTGCAGACATCCTCCATGCTGCCCGACACGGCAGTCTATTATGACGGACCAGCTGTCCGTCATAATAGACTGCCGTGTCGGGCAGCATGGAGCAGACATCCCCCAGCTGCCCCCACTAGCCACCAGGGAACGAAACCAGGTAAGGGGGTGGACAGAGGACACAGACAGACAAGGGGGGGGGGGGGGGGGACACAGACAGACAAAGGGGGGGAGACACAGACAAGGGGAGGAAGGGCGGCAGAGAGAAAAGGGGAGGGGGATAGATAGAGACAAGAGAGAGAAGTTTTGGGGGGAGAGAGAGCTGGGGGAGCGGGAGAGAGGCCGCATTGGCACATAAAAGCAAATAAAAACAAGAAATGCATTTGTATAATATACATTTTTTATTAAATATTAAAAAGCAATTTACATATATACAAGTTAAACTTTTTTCCTATAGGGTAGTCTTATAATCAGGCTTTTAGTTTTTTTCCTAAAGGAATGTACACATTTGGGGGGGTCGTCTAATAATCAGGGTCGTCTTATAATCGAGCAAATACGGTATTAGCTTTATTGTGACTTCTGTCATATTTCATTATTGTCCTTTCCCCCTCTTTCTGGCTTCAGGAGCTGCTTATAACAACCAAGGAGCTGAAAGACATGTGCGATTATTATTTTGATGGGAAAGGGAAAGCTTTCCGACCGATGCTAATAGTGTTAATGTCGCGGGCGTGTAATAGTCATTATAATAATTGTAGGTAAGCAGTCATTATAAATCTTCCCTAAAAACATGCTATGTGCACACTGTCTATGTATAGATATAATCCAGGAAGCACCAGCCTGTCAGTCAAGCCATGTGTCTTTGCAGAGAGGTGCAGCCTGCCCAGCGCTCCATCGCGGTTGTTGCTGAAATGATCCACACGGCGAGTTTGGTTCATGATGATGTCATTGACGGATCAAACGCTCGACGAGGAAAGAATACTGTTAATCAGATTTGGGGAGAAAGAAAGGTGAGTTACCAGTCCTTTCTGCCCGTTGTTACTTTCTTTGGCTGTTATGTGTCTGCAATTTACTTTTTTTTTTATTTATTTTTTTTTCATGCTGTCCGTTTTCTAGGTGGGTTTTAATTTTATTACCACTTGTACAGTTTCAGTGGCAGTTTTATGTAATAATTGTGCTGTAGTTCTACCTCTCCAAGCCCTCCAATTTGTCAGTTTTTAGAGGGCCCTGTGAAATTATTCTCAATGTAAAACTGTAAATAATTATGAAAGTAAAAAAATGAGTTTCACTCACATATATTAAGTTCAATAGCTGCCCTTTTTAACTTTTAAAACCTGTTACTTCACTTTATATGTTGTATTATTTTATATCAAAGGCTGTACTCGCTGGAGATTTTATACTGTCTGCTGCCTCCGTGGCGTTGGCGAGAGTTGGAAATGCCACCGTAATCTCTGTTCTATCTCAGGTCATTGAAGATTTGGTCCGTGGTAAGTGCTATTTGTTATGGGGGGGGGGGGGGGGGGTTCCCTCTAAGGTTATTAATATAGCATCAGCATTCACTTCTGTCTTGTGTGTATGTGATGGATAAATTTATACATATTTTAATACATACATTTTTACTGACTGTTGATTTTAAAGAGGTTCCACCAACACTCAATGTCCTTATTTATATTTGAACTGTTGTAGACCAAGTGACTCCACTTCCTTCTTAGGTTATCTGCCTGGGAAGGCTCTTGGTGCCCTTTTAAGATTTAAATTTGGTTAGAACTCCCAACTTCAACCCACAGTAAATCTATTGATAGAATTTAGGGATAAATCTTAAGGGACGGCCCATAAGCAAAAATATGATGGGCCCAGAGGTGGCAAACTACGGCAATAGGAGTGATTTTAGTGGTAAGGGACAAAGTTAGAATAATCACCATGCCAACCAATGTTATGTTGTTACTGATTTTGTACCTCTTTTATAACTGTAACATAACTGACTTTTATAAATAAGATATTTTAACTTTTGAACCTTTTGTTAAAGGGACAGTCTAGTCCCCACACTCACTTTTGGTGCGAGTGGAAGACTACAGCCTGAATAATACACAGGCTTTTTTCCAGGGTTATTTGATGCAGGCATTCATCACATTTTTAATATTCTACTAAAGCCCTTCCCTGCATCCTATCCTAAAGGCACTGGACAAGTATCAGTTTTGTTTCAATTTGTTACTTTCTCTGCTGGTTGCATTGTGTTGAACCTAAGTGACCCTGCTCTTTTATACGTAGTATCTCTTAACAGTGCAACCCATTGTCTGATGACATCACTAAAGAAACAGGATAATCCATTAATTTGAATGGCATTATTCTTGTTGGTTTCTGCAGCAAAAAAAAAAAAATTAAATTGAGGTAATTGACTTTTACTCAGGTAGTGAGGGCAGTCCTGGTTCTTGCAAACTGCTGTAATTTCACAATTTCATCTAAGGGTAAGATTTTGATATGTTAAGCATTACAAAATGTAAAATATGCATTGTAAAGTACTTTGAATGTACTTTAATATGCACTGACATTTGGAAGATGCATTTTGGGCACCAGAGAATCACTTTAAACTTGTACTTGAACCACATCCACTATAAATCAAGTTCTATGACTCTTTACACAACTAGCCTCTTGTGAGTGGGGCCCATACCTGATGTTTAATGCTGCGTCACCCATTCATTTGCCCATTTATCCTCTGTCCAGGTGAATTCCTCCAACTGGGCTCCAAAGAGAATGAAAATGAAAGATTTGCTCACTACCTCGAAAAGACGTTTAAGAAGACTGCAAGTCTCATAGCCAACAGCTGTAAAGCAGTATGTACGTTCCGTGTTTTCTATAGTTTAAGTGTCGCGTAGCTTAGTTATTGTTGTTTAATGGACAAAAATGAAATAGTTTAATTGAGAGATTACATCAATTGTAATCATTTAAAATAGAAATGCTTTAATCAACAAATAAAGTATCTTATTGAATAATCTTTGCTTGTATAGCTCTATTAGGAGGCTGACATCTTTGGGTCACACGAACTAAGATCTGATCCAAGATTCCAAACAATATGTCTGTCCCTGATAGTGCTATACAAGCAGAGAAAGCTCAGTAAGGTACTTCATCAGGGAAGCTTATGTAATGCATTATCTTTCCACCGGGTGGCAGACACATTAACATTATTAGAAGGAGGAAGCTCTATTATATTTGAGTTCTTTTAGTTTTTTTGCCTACTGGTCTCTTGGAGAAAGTAATGTAGTGCCATAGCCTTGTAGAGACCCTACTAATCACTGATACTGTGTAGGCATCCAACTGTGCCCCGGCTGCTACAGAACTACAAATCTCATAATCCACCAGTAGCATTCAACAATGGCAGGGAATGATGGTAGTTGTAGTACAGAAACAGTTGGAGGGCCGCAGTTTGATGCCTAGGCTCTAGTGCACGTAAAAGGACTGTGGGCCTCACATTGCACAAGTCTTGGACTTCTCTAAGAGTCTGGATTTACTTAAAACCCCCAGATACTGGTGATTAGCTCCAGATCACTATATGATGCTTTGTGAGGCTAGAAACAGTGTAATAAGCCCTTACTATAGCATTTAGTTGAGTAATTGTGAAGATGCACAATTTGTGCTCAACATTGTATTGTTTTGTCGTTTTAATCTCTCATTTTCTCCGCCTTTTATTCATTTTCCAGGTCTCAATCCTGGGATGCCCTGACCCAAAGGTCCATGAGATTGCTTATCTGTATGGAAAAAACATAGGCATAGCTTTCCAGGTATGCACTAAATGCACTGTAGAGCATAAGATGTAACTAGATTACCTGGTCGTTTAAAACAAACATAAATAAGACCTATGCACTGGGTTTTTTTTCCCTCTATGTTTGAATTAATTGCATATAAAAGTAAAAAGAGAAGAAGTTAGAGAGTGTGACCTTTTCCATGTATGTCCCAGTGCATTAGGAACATGCTTCCAAAACCTAATCAATAGCAGAAGTGAAAGCATTAAACGATTGGAGCCTCCTGTCCAGGGAATTTGCGTCCTTGCACTTTGTTTTACTGAGACCCCTATTACAAAGGGGTATGTAGAGAAATAGAGCTCCCCTCCCCCCACTCACCTAGGACAACTCATAACCCCATCCTCCTAGAGACAAACAGCATCCTTCTCACATTTTCCTCTTCTTCCTCCAGCTAATAGATGATGTGTTGGACTTTACATCATGTGCTGATAAACTGGGGAAACCAACCGCAGCAGATCTCAGGCTGGGCCTTGCAACTGGTCCAGTTTTATTTGCTTGCCAGCAGGTAAAGTTGTGTTTGCTTCAGATGAATCTTGATATTAAGTGAGGTGCTCTGAATTGATAGAATAGGAGCCCTGCCTCCCCCTGAGGTTAGATCCTGGTCATCTGTACCAGAGGCGTCACTAGGGTTGGTGCCACCCGGTGCGGAAACTCATGGTGTCACCCCCCATACAATGCCAAACAGATTCCTTAGTAATGCCAGTTAGATGGCCTATTAACTATGCCACACACAGGAGCCCCATAAATGATGTCACACTCAGGAGCCCTTTAACTATGCCACATACAGGAGCCCCATAACTATGCCACACACAGGAGCCCCATAAATTATGCCACACCAGAGCCCCACTGTTTATGCCTCACCTCTACCCAATTAATTATGCCACACACAGGAGCCCCATAAATTATGCCACACCAGAGCCCCACTATTTATGCCTCACCTCTACCCAATTAATTATACCACACACACACAGTACGTAACGTCACATCTGGTTGCGGTGATTTTTTTCTTTTCCGGCGGCCGAATCTAGCGGATGCGGCTGCCAGAAAAGAAAAAGTTACGCGGTGCGGGGTGGATGCCGGCAGCACGGGTGTCACCCCTGCTGGAGTTGCCACCCGGTGCAGTCCACACCCCCCCTCGGGACGCCACTGATCTGTACTCTATGCAGGCTGTTCCAGAACTGGACAGAATTAGTTTGCAGACAATGGACAATGGGGGTCTATTCACTAAAAGAAACTCTAACTCCTTCTCCATTTCAAGCGTCCTTCAGGGAAAAGCAAAACATTAGCTATTCACTAAAATCAGAAGTAAGTTTGAATTGGAAGATAAGTTGGGCTTTGACATTCACCTCCCCCTGGCATGGATCATGTGGGGGTTACTATATATTACAGAGGTAAAATATGAGATTGTATCTATGAACTAGCACTGATAGTGTTACAAAATATAAAAAAAATATCTGTTTTAAAACTATTCTCCATAAAATCTAAGGAGATTTAGAGAAACTGCCAAATGTATGAATTTAATCAACTTAAGCCAGGACTGCCAGTGACACTGCTGTAGCCCTGTTTTCTATAATCACTGCTTGTATTTGTATGGGGTTGAGGGGGAGACAGGAACGTGTCATCTGTGAACTGATTCATCTAGACATTGTCCACCATTGGTTCCTCTAGTTTCCAGAACTGAATGCAATGATAATGAGAAGATTTAATTCACCGGGAGATGTTGAACGAGCCTGGCAGTATGTTAATGAGGTAAGAGATCCTTGTCTATGACCCTGTGTACTGTGTTGAGTAATATTGTATTTTGGTGTAGTTAAAGAGTCCAGAAATCATAATACAATATGTAATTATATATGAGAAATGCTTGAAACATGTACATTGGATGTAACCTTTGACCTTCAAATTCAAAGGGACACTCCCACTTACATAAGATGTAACGATTACCTGGTCATTTTAAAACAAACATAAATAAGACCTATGCACTGGGGGTTTTTTCTCTCTATGTTTGAATTAATTGCATATAAAAGTAAAAATAAAATTAGGTGTTTATCTCTAGCATCCATTTTGAGAATTTTACCCATGATACAACATTCTCCAAAAACTTCCAGCAAGCCTCACTTTATAACTGTTGCCAAAGCCTGCATGATGATGTCATAAGATACACCCCTGCTCTGTGTACAACCTTTTTTTTATTTATTTATTTATTTATTTATTTTTAAACTGCTTTCCAACACAGAGTGGAGATTGATCTGATCAAACAGGATCATAACTCTGCCCCTTGTGATGTAATAGTAACATTACCCTCCCATTCAGTGCAAGTCTATGGTCAGAATTCTGACTTATAGACTGCATTCTGTGTCCCCAGCCCCAAAGTGAGATACTAATGCTGTAAAGTGACTGGGGGGTGGCACCAAAAAACATTATATTTCACAAAATGGCTGCACTCAGTCACACTTGTTTAGTAAAATATTTCATAAAATAAACTCAAAAGACATATCTGAAATCAACAATGCAAAAAAATAATACAATAAACCCGTTTCATTTTTTTGGTGGGAGTGTCCCTTTAACTTCGGAAAGAATTACTTTACGGAGAGGTTGGTGAATGCATGGAAAAGCCTTCCAGCAGAAATAGTAGAGAAACATAGAATGTGTGGGCAGATCAGACAATTGGGCAGACTAGATGGTCCCAATTGTTTTTAATACTTTGTATTAGTCCCTGGCCTTTTCTTGTAATTAGCCTTCCGTCTATCCCACAGATGCTTAAACTCCTACACTGTATTAACCTCTACCATTTTTGCTGGAAGTCTATTCCATGCATCCACTACCCTATCAGTAAAGTAATACATGCTGATATAACTTATAAACCTTTGCCCCTCTAATTTAAGACTAGGCCCTCCTCGTAGTTCATATAAATATACTCTTCTCCTTTACTGTGTTGATTCCCCCTTATGTATTTAAATGTTTTTATATTATATCCCCCCCCCTCACCCCGTTACTTCTTTCCTCCAAGCTATACATTTTAAACTTTCCTGGTAAGTTTTTTTTTTTATCCTTCAACCCATGAACCAGTTTAGTAGCCCTTCTCTGAGCTCTCTCCAAAGTATCAATATCCCTCTGGAGATCCGGTCTCCAGTACTGCGTACAATACTCCAAGTGAGGTCTCACCAGTGCTCTGTACAATGGCATGAGCACTTCCCTCTTTCTAATGCTAATACCTCTCATATACAAGAGGTTAGCACGTTGAAGGAGTTTAAGCATGCATGGGATAAACCTAAGGCTATCCTAAATACTAGATGAGGCCAAGCACCAAATAGGGTGAGGATTTTCCAGCAGGTAGAGATGTGGGCAGACTAGATGAGCTGAATGCTTTTATAATAGATTTATTTCTTGGCTGTGATTGTAATATCTGTCTTGTAATTGGATGTCGGGTAATGTTTGTATTGTTCTTTACATAAAGCAGTTGTAATATGTATGTAAAAGCAATGCCTTTCAGAGATAAAAACCTTAACCCATTTCAGTTGGCTTCCTAGTGTCCAACGAGAATCCATAGAGAATGAACTAATCTCAGCCCTATCTGCTATAAATGCAAATGTTTTATCTCTTCTGTGCATTTGCATACTCCCTGTGGCCCTCATGTGACACAGGTTAAGGGGTAAAGTGACTTCATTGTTTGTTTTTTTGTTATGGCCCCAGAGTGACGGTGTCCGCCAAACAACCTACCTCGCCCAAAGTTACTGCAGGGAAGCGATCCGAGAGATCAGCAAGCTGCAGCCATCTCCGGAGAGAGATGCACTAATCCAGCTGACAGAAACCGTACTCACAAGAGATAAATGACCATCGTGAACCCGTATCTCTCGTGGCAGCTACCACCAAACTGTGCCTAATGCATCACTTGCAAACACAAGGTCACCAAAAAAAAGATCTAGATCACTGCTCTGCATTAAAGTACTGTACTTTTTTATTTTATTTAAGCCATATTATTTCTAAAACGGCAGTAGTAAGGAACAAGGCGAATACTTAAAGGCACACGATCAGGAAAATCTGTTTATTGTAAAATACTTTTATCAGAAATATTGTTGTTTTAATAACTGAAAACAGACTGTTTAGATCTTTCACTCTTGATGGGAGAAAAAAATCAAAAATGTGATCCTATAGAGTATTTTAAACATTTTCTAAAGGAGTGTTACTAAAGATGGGTGTTATCAAATATGTGTAGTAAGGAACCCTGAAGAGGAGAGGTATAACGAAGGCCTTTACTGGGGGCTATGCAGGGATCTTTGTCTAGTATTATTAGAATCCCAGAATTTGAGGCTTAAAGGAACAGTATCACCTAAACATTGTTTTTACTGTGAATGTAGAGCATAAGATATAAAATGACCTATACATTGTGTTAGCAAAATTGAAAACAAATGCCTAAGTTAGGAGTCTGGAGTCAAGCCACAGGTGATGTCATTAACAAAAGACATTTTCCCCTAATTTAGGATTTGCATGCAGTTTTCATGACACAATATATATTTATTTATTAAAGGTTAGTAAAAAAAAAAAAAATAGGTGATAGTCCCTTTAATGCCTCTTTTGCAAGGGATCATACATGGAAAAACCTCTATATAAATCAAACACTGAATGTTCAATGTATTCTGCTCAAAGCCCAGTAATGATCCATTTTAATTTAACCATGTAACAAGTGGTTGGGGCTAATTGGAGGTGGAAATATATTCTCTGGAAAATTTGCCTCCGATACTCAACCCTTATAAACTCAACACACATCATTCCACCTTTTTGTTTCCTTGCCATGCAGTGCATTTTACTATGTAAAATGCGGTCCACGTGTTTTATGTATGTGTTTAGATTTTATTCTACCCCTGATCTTGCAAGCTAGTGGGTCATACTTGTATTCAATTTAGAGGGTCTACTCAAAGAGGGCATTAAAACGGGAATTTCAATAGCAGAGTTGGAAACATCCTCCCATTCAGCCGCACCGGAGAATTTTTCCAACTTTACTACTTTGGTCTAAAGTTTGAAATTCCATGCAATTCTCTAGAGTTGACCCTTAAAAGTTCATGTCCCCCCCCCCCCCTTTTCCTTACTACTGTCACTTCATAAAACATACCATTTCTGGTCCCAGAGCTTTCTGTGTTGTATTTTGCTGGCTAACGAGCCTTGTTTACATCATTGATCAACTTTGTGTGCAAAAGGCCATCTTGGAAATAAATCTGATTATTGTGTCTACTGGTACAAAGCTCTGCATGTTCAATCCTTTGTTGCCAAACGTACAAAAATATTAAAATATTTTTTTTTATAAACCACTGCTGGATTGAATAAAAAAAAAACACTGCCATCTTTTTTGTTATTTAGGAGAATGGTTTATTAAAAAAAGACTGTACAGAAGATTTTAACAGGTTATATACAAATGAAAATGTCCAGATTGACAATAAAGAAACATGTATTTTAAAAGTTTTTTTTTTTTGTTTCAGTAAGTTGTATAAACAAAGCACTGGGAGTTATAGTAGGAGGGGGTAAAAAAAAAAAATGATTTCACAGCAAAGAAGGAATGCCTGTGATGAAAGATACCACCAATTAGGGGCTGTAAATCATAAGAATCCCTTATTAAGAGATGATTTGAAGGGCAATCCTATGATTAGCAAAGATTGGCAGTTCTGGTATCACTAGTTAAACATGATTTTGCAATTAACGTAACACAAAAGCAGTAAACCAGCTCCCACCCGACCCCAAAAAGCCTACATTGTGCATGAACGTAATCATTTCTAGAATGATCTACTATACTACGTGCAGTGTGTAACTCTCCAGTGCAAAAATCACCTCTTCGGTCATGCAGACAGAAGTACATCCAGAACAGTTTGCTTGTAGAGAGAGAGAAAAAAGAAGCAGATAAGGCAGACTTTATCAAGCACCCTAAGCCAACGCATTTGAGGGTAAGTACTGCCACCAAAGTGGTACAGTCAAGTCTTTTCAGATAGTTGTGGATTACAGGGGCTCTCATTCCCATGAAATAAGATTCCTGCAATGCAGTTCTTTGAAGAAGAAGAAAGAAATGTCCCTATTGATCCCAAAATGGGAACCTTGGCACATGACCAGTCCCCAATATAATAAGATTCTGTGCTGGTTCATTACATGGTTTGACATTTAGGAATGTTTTAATACACACCAGCTATGTAGAAGTAGTCCTTTTAAAGAGACACTGAAGGTTTTGTGCGTTCCAAGAAATCAGTTTTGTAAAAAAACAAATGGCTATATATTGTGTGGTCCCATATAGACATTATATAACATAACCTTTCACCAGCGGCTTAGCAAAATGGATCCCAATTTGTACACATGAAGTCTGAGCCAGTTGACTCTCTGGGCTTTATCATTCACCAAACCTGTAGCTATATTCTCAAACATACAACTTATTCTGTCCTGGCCAGACTACTGCTACTGCTGAAGCAATCAGGTGTAGGTGCATTTAGATACAGTGTAGTGGACAATAGATTAAAGGATAACTGTAGCAAAAAAAATGATGTTCTTTTTTTAACTGAAAGATGGCATCAAGTGCAATTTATATAGAAATGCTTTAATGAAATAATATAAATAAAGTACCTTTTTGAGCCATCTTACTCCATATAACTACCAGGAGGCAGACATTTTGTTTAGAATCTTGGGTCAGATCTTTATTAACCAAGGTGAGTGAACATCTGACCCAAGATTCTAAACAAGATGTCTGCCCCCTGAGAGAACAATATGGAGTAAAGAAAGCTTAATAAGGAACTTAATTTGTATTCTTCCCTTAAAGAATGTATTTATAAGTCATCTACACTTGATACAATCTTTCAATTAAACATAAGGACATTTTTTTGCTACAGTTGTCCTTTAAGTTTTTAGTAATGTAGTATTTGTGAAAAGGAGCAGTCAATGTGTTGCCCCAGGTCAGTGCACATGGAATTTCTTGTGTGATTTTTTTTAAATTGATATAAGAAAGCTTCGCTGATCTCTTGGTGTATGCATTCAAACGTAAATGATTCCATTCTGCAAGCACATTGCATTTATAACAACCTACACACTGCAAAACCTGAAATATCAATGATCTTCCCTGACAAAGAGGGGGGGGGGGGGGGGGGAGTGTCAAACATGAGAGTAATCTAGGCTGACAAAAAGACTTGGCATCCAACTGCAGCATTCCAGCTGTATCTCAACTACAACTACCATAATTCTCTGCATATTATATATACATATACATATATATATATATATATACATATACATACACACACACACACACACACACGCATGCATGCAGTGGCACTGCCTACAAAGTAATAGATCCACTTCCTTCTTGCCGAGCAGGACTGGATCTGGAAGGATATATATATATTTATTATATATATAGATGCCTGTTGGGAGTATATTAAAATGTGACATGGTTATGCTATGAGCCCCCCCCCCCCCCCCGTGTTTCTACTGTAGTAGCAAAAGTGAAAAATTAATTGTCCCTAGTATGTAGATAAACAGACATGGACTTTTTCATATGGGAAGCAGGCAGGCTGGTCATGTTGGAGACAGTCTCTCTCTGCTAGTGCTAAAGACGAGCAGGCCAAGCCCCCGCTGACTGCCTGTGTGTGCAATGACACTGCCAGCCTCAAGACTGGCTCACAAGATACACATTGGTTTTACTTAGGACAGGGGGACTTTTTTTTTTTTAACTCCCGCTTTTTCTAAGGAAGTTTAATTGTCCTTTAACTTCATAGCCAGAACTGCAATAACTGCTATAGTGTTGAAATCAATGACCTTGTATTTCAGGATGGACTTCCCCCATCTACACAGCCTCCTCCCCTCTGCAGTTTGATATTGTATAGCTACAGGTCTGCAAAAATACTAATTTACTGTATTTAGGAACAAAAACAAAAAAAAAAAAAAACCTGCCTTTTAGAGTAGTTCTATATTGAGCAGAAAAAATTCAGAATGGCTGTTGTGTGGAAGAAAATAAATCAGTAGAAATTACATATTACAACCATATTTTTTTTTCCATCTTTTGTTTCACAAATAGACACTTTTAAAAGACTTGACACATCCTTGAAGTTGTGATAAACTCATGGTAAATGTTACACAATAAATTGGAAGCATTGTGGATTTTAAAAAAAAAATATCTCGGTACATAAGTTCTGTATGCATGCTTTAAAACAAATACATTAAAAGCAAGTAGAATGAGCGATTATCTAATCGAAAGGCAAGTGACCAGCAGTAGTAGCATTAAATTATAGTCCAATGTTAACCTAACTTAGTGTTAGTTTCCATGCTGCACTGAAGAAGAAATAAAAACAATGGCACAAGATGATTAAGAATTCATTATTGAATACTACACCCTTATTTCCCTATGGCGAATTTAAACTGGTCTTTTAAAATAAAATTTAAAAAATATCAACGCAGAAGAAAAAAAATAGATGCATAAACGACTGGTGCCACCTGCTGGTAGATCCACAATTTGGGGGTTTTTTTTTTTGAGGCTCAAGAAGACATTCCACCATAGCACAGATGCATCAGGTCAATGCCCTTTGGTGCAAAAGCTACACTCGGGCACCAAAAAGGCTATTTAAAAAAAAAAAAAAAAGCCACGGTTTTATATGTACGAAGACGTTACTTCTTACAATTAAATTTTAAAATCAGAATCGAGACATTTTTGTACTTAATCAAATGTTCTCCTTAAAAAGAAAAAAAATATATATTTTTTTCATTTTTAAATTTCATCTTTTTGATTAATCCGCATAGTGCATTATGGTTTCCACGTAATTTCCGGGGAAAAGGCCGGTGACTCCATTGGATACCCCTTCATACCAGCCGTCGTCATTCTTCTTGATGACGTATATAATTGATCCCTCCATGAAGGACAATTCGTCTTCTTTATCCTTTGAATAATCGTAAATGGCAACAACTAAGAGATTTGAGAAAAGAACAGTATTAAGAAATGGTGCCCATGAGTACAAAACACTCAATCCCCCAGCACCACCCTAAACCCCCCCCTCCCAACATTGAACAGTGCAATTTTGTATTACCCCACCACAGGATTAACAAACAGTGCCCATAAGTACAAAACACCCCCCCACCCCCACCCCAAACTGGGACATCATGTATTACCCCACCACAGGATTAACAAACAGTGCCCATGAGTACAAAACACCCCCCCACCCCCACCCCAAACTGGGACATCATGTATTACCCCACCACAGGATTAAAAATATGGGTAAAGAGATTCTGTCATCTGAATACTGTTTATACTGTAAATGTAAAGAATAAAAAAGAAAATAAATTAACGCATTTTTACGCAATTCTGCCAAGAGAAAAATTGTTATTAAATGTGCCTGTGGGGTCACCACCTGGGGCTTGATATGCAAATTACTAATTTCTCATTGAAAGCCATTCCTTTGCATATCAAACCCCAGGTGATGTCATGAACAAGGGACATCACAGACCAATTAATTTCTCTTAATTTCGGTTAACACAATGTACAAATAATTATTTTTATTTTTTTTTAATTTCTCCACATTTACAGTGTAAATGTTTGGGTGACAGAGTCCATGTAAATCAGCTGCTTTCAAGGTGAGGCGAGGTCAGACTAGCTAAATGGTGTGCAGCCAATAGTGTTTGCCCACTGATAAAACCTTCTGTTAATATCTATTAAAGGACCACTCCGACCAGAAAATGATATGGTTTTTTTTTTTTAATGAATATGAATGAGTATATTTTTAAAAAGCCCAGTGTGTAAAATGTATGTGTGTACTGCAAAACACTGGCTGACCTGGCAATCCTAACTGGAGAATAAAAACCTGCACAGATGTGCTCTGTACAGGCTCCTGTGCTATATAGGTTTGCACACATTTCAAGTAATAGTGATTGCTTTTTATTGTTGCATTTTTAAAAATGTTAATTTGTATTCTTCCTCTGTCCAGCTAAATGCAGAGAGCAGAATGGGAGGACCAGTAAAAGCTGTATACCTAAAATTTGTGGGCAAATTAAAAGAATATTAACATCTGAATCCAAACATACATTTTTATAATTATTGAACTTGAAAATGACCTACCCCTTTCCATGTATATTGAAATGGCCCCTTTAAAATGCACATACAAGTAAAAACAATGCTTCTTAAAGGACAACTGTAAGAAGAAAAATTACCCCATGTTTAACTGAAAGATTACATCAAGTGTAGATGGTGTGTTAAGAGATGCTTTAATGAAAGAATACAAATAAAGCACCTTATTGAGCACTCATTGCTTCAAATAGCTCTAACAGGGGGCAGACATGTTGTATAGAATGTTAGGTCTAATCTGAATGAAGATCTGCCCCAAGATTCTAAACAATATGTCTGCCCCTGTTAGAGGTTATGAAGCAATGAGTGCTCAATAAGGTGCTTTATTTGTATTCTTTCATTAAAACATTTCTATGTAAAATGCCTGCACTTAATGCAATCTTTCAACGAAACGCAAGTTAATTTGTTGGTACACTTGTCCTTTAAACTTGTCCTCCAGGATCCCCAATAGTCGAGGAATAAGGGATTACCCAGTTATGTTTAAATAAAAAAAATACGTACAACACCTGGTGTGGTTCCTGAAGCGTTGGGAAACCATACCAGGTGTTACACATATTCATACTTAAAACCCAACTTGGTGACAGGATTAAGAAGCACTGGTGTAGAAGTGGATTATCTTGCAAGATCCCGTGTTAGCTGGTATGAAGCAGATACGGTCACTGTAGTACAGGGTGGACTCTCTCACCTTTCTCGATGTAGGTAGTGGGTGCCCATATAGGATCTCCGTCAGCATAGGGATCGCTGTACTGCACAACGGCAGCCTCCTCTTCCTCATAGTCAACTGGGGGTGGAGGTGGAGGAGGGGGGGAATCGTCAAACATTGGGATCTCATCAGGTGGTGGTGGAGGTGGGGGTGTTGGGCTATCGGCAACTTAAAAAAAAAAAAAAAAAAAAGTGGATTTAAATTGTGTCCATGCCAAGGGCGAACCGGTTTAACCCCTTTCACACCTGAAGGCCGGATATCAACTCCTGAGACAGGCATGCGTTTAAAGCAACTAGAATAGGCTGGTCTGTGGGCCTCAGGAGTGAAGGAGTTAAACTGGTAGATGCCAAACCAAAAGTACACACACACATGCATTAGAGAAATCATGCATTAGCTGCAGCAGATCAGTTGCCTGAAAGCTTTCATCTGCCATATTCTTTTTGTAATGGAGTGCATCCGCTGGTTTGGCCTATTAAAAGATGCATGAATTCCGAGAAACTACTCAAGTTCCCCCACATCACTACTGTCCGAAGCGATGGTTTTTTTTTTACCCTCACTGGATTCAAATGCTGAGAGAGTTCAGCAGATTCTGAATGATTTACTTACATTATAAGAAAGGGATGCACACATGCCAAAAACCTGACCTCATGTCACATTTAGATTGCAAGCCTGTGAGCAAGGCTCTCCCTAGCGCATGCATTAACCTGTCCGACGGAGTTTGGAACACCCCTTTAAGTTCTGCTTATATATATATAAATACATTTCATATTGCGTGTGTTTCTCCTATCTCCCACCCATCTGGTTTAACGTGTTATAGGAGTATTTTCTAAAGCCCCCAAAGCCTCTTCATTTTAATACAAGGCATGTAGAATGCATGAAGCACTAATAACAGACTATACTAAAACAAAAATGTAAAAAATAAAAAAATCTGAGTCATTGAGAAAAGCGTGAAAACGGCTTGAGAGATGATCTGGATTGTGCATGCCAGACGCAGCTGGATCATTTCCAGATCAATGCACTGGGGTAACTAATAGCACAACCCTTTTTGTAAGTTACAAAAAAAGCACCGTCATTTTCAGCCACGAGGTGGCAGTATCGACCCTGCGTCCTGACTCCAGGAAACTCGATCTACTGGTCACACCAGGACAGGCCCGATGCAATCTGGTGCACAATGCCTATAGCACGATTATGTACACAGTATTATAGGCAGGCACACTTACTTATAAATTGTATGGGTTTTTTGTTTAACTTTGAGTATAATATGCAGATATGTGGCATATTATCGACAAACTATAGGAACAAACGGTCCTATGGAGGAGTACCTGATGTCATTTAATATGCACTTGGTGTGTTGCCCAGTGTTCTCTTCTAGAACAGAAGGGGAATACATTGAGTCGTTATATTCGCTACTGGACAACCTCAGGGCACAGAACAGCATGTTGGCATCTAAAATGCCTTTTGCCGTTACAATCCAAAGTAAACTTGAGGCCATTAAAATTCACCTGAGCTAATGCAGAAAACAAATTAAGCTATTGTGTGTGGAGCGGATTATTAGCTGGAGAACACTGCCATCATGAGGAAAACAGTTTGGCTTTGTCTGTAGAGAACCCTAGCTCAGATAAAACTGTAATGTATCAAGATGTTCCCAGTCACAGCCCCTACACCACAATGAAGCGGTAAAAAAAAAAAAAAAAAAAAAAAAAAAAATAAAAAGAGGACTGGTGAGACAAGAATTCTAACACCTAGTACGTGAGGAGGCAAAAACGTAGATCTCTATATACAGAGTACCACAACACGCATATATGTGTAAATCATAAAAACACACTAAATTAGAAGCTTTCTCCTGAAATGGGCAAAATAAACATAAGTAGTTTTCCAAGCACTTTACCGCAGAAACAGCAGATACGCATTATAATTTGTCTAAAAAGGTCTAACCCGTAACACTGATAACATGCAATTTTATCACCTATTTACTAGCTCCAGTAAAGACGGCTCCCTCTGCCTTTCTTTTTTCCCCTTAAATCCCCCTAGAAGGCAGCCCTGTGTATGTCCAACAGCTTGCTGGTGGGCAGCCATTTTGCTAGCCATGCATATAGCGTGAGGCCTGGTGTTCCACAAGCAGACCGTGTGGAAGAACTTACTGTTTTCCTGCACCCTGGCCACGAAGCCTGTGAGAGGTATCTGTGGAGTCAACTGAGGCATTGGGGGAGGGGGAGAAGCGATAGAGACTGGAAGCAGCAACACCACATTGGAGAAGGTCAAACAGTGAAAAAGAAAAGACAACAAGCAGCGGTCAGTTTACAAGGACCAAAAGCGGGAACAGTTACAACATGATTATAAAATAAACCACACAGGAAGGCCATAGAATATTCATGGAAGGATGGGTGCAATCTGAAGATACTGTCCCAAATTAACAGCATCACCTCCCAAACTCCAAGGGACATTTTTTTTTGTGTAGCTTTTGGGACTAATGTTTAGAAAGAATACTGAACTGTAAGGAGACACATGTAAAATGATGGGAGTTCAGGCACCTAGGCCATTGATCTAGAACATGTATCTAGAACATTGTTGTCCACCTGGCTGTTTGGCTGATGAGGCCCTCAAGGTTTTATTGTGCCAGACTGTTCTTTGTGGCTGCTCAATTACAGCTGCTTACAGTTCAGCACGGCTCAATTAACGTTTTAGTTAGTTTTAGGGTTAGGAGAGAGTTGTAGGGGATAGTGGGTTACTTTACTAAGGGGGGGTTACTGGGGTATTTGTTGGCGCTGAAAGTGCAGCGCTGATACTACCGCTCTGAACTGTCAGCGCTGTAACTGCAGTGATGAAAAGGCCGCAAAAGGACAGTCTTACTGTGCACCTCTACTCCAAACTGAGACGTTTGTTGGTTCTATTGTATTACGTCATGAAAGTAATAATGTCTCGCCCCCCCATACTAAACGTCTACATGGTATGTGGCCCTCCATATTGAAAACGTGGACAACACTAATAAAGGAATAAAGCTTTTGTCATTTATTTATTTATTTATTTTTAAAGGACAACCGTAGCAAAATATGAACTTATTTTTAATTGAAAGATTGCATTTAATGATTTATAAAGAACGTCTTTAATGAAAGAATACAAATAAAGTCCCTTATTGAGTCTGCCCCCCTGAGAGAACTATATGGAATAAAAAAGACTCAATAAGGGACTTTATTTTTTTTGAGACCAAAGATTCTAAACAAAATGTCTGCCTCCTGGTGGAGCTATATAGGGTAAAGATGGCTCAATAAAGGTCCTTTATTTGTATTCTTTCGTATATATAAAACACCTACACTGGCTGCAATTCTTTAATTAAAAACACAACTTAATTTTTGCTTCTGTATTTATTTGGCATTTGGTAGCTAGAATTCCTGCCTGCAGGTCGACATGCTGTAGATTTTCAGCAATCAATCTAAGCACAAAAATATACATGTTTAATGTGCGTATATGTATTTTAACAGCAAAGCTGCTGCCATCTTGCTACTCTATTAAATAGCGGAGAGCTGGTTTGGAAAACGACCGAGTCAATGAAACGCGTTGACTCAGGTAGGAAACCCTTTTAAAGCTATATTTTGTATATTAAAAATTGTTTTTTAATAAAATCCACTAGCAAATGAACAGGTCACAGATTAAAAAACATTATTGCTTGGCAGACAAACATAGCAAACAGTATTATATTGAGCAGAAGACTGAGTGAAAGGAATCAAAAAGCACGACAGACAAAACAATGGTATCAGCTAATGAAAGACGGCACCTAAACATCTCACATCCGGTCTGCTTTATGAAATAAATAATAAAGCTATTAAAGAGAGGTTTTTTTTTTCCCCCCTCTCTGCTACTGATTGAATTGAAGTTCGTTATCTATTTTCTTCCCCAGCAGAGCAATTTGCATGCGAGCGGAGGACGCCATTTTCCCAATTCTCTTAGGAAGCCTGCAGTCACATTGCATGCGCTGTTAGCGTGTGCGCAGTGATACCTTTTAATGTTGCTGAGGAGCACACGGTCAGGATGATCAAACACAAAACAGGATGCAGAGAAACAGTCAGTTGTGGTACAATTTAACATAGAGAACCTCTTTGTTTCTTCATATAAACACGGACATATCCGCAATGTGGACAATACTGGAAGCCTTAGGAGTTTCATGCTTATAGGCACTTATTAATAGGTTAAGATTACAAACATGAAAAGGAGCAAGGCTTGCAGGATTGTCTTACACTGTCAATATTTACTAGCTGTACCATTGAAAGTACAGTATTTCCTCGACTCTAAGACGCACTTTCCCCCTCATTTTAAGAGCTCTGGAAAACTGGTGTGTCTTAGAATTGATGGTGTCTTACATACTGGCTAAATTCGGCTGCTTCCCAAATTCACCTTCCAGAAACTGAAATTCTCCTTACGGCTGACGTAAGGGGGGAGGAGATTCAGCGCTGGAGGACTTGCAACGCAAGGTCAGTATACCTTTTAAAAAACAGTTTATTCGATCCTAACACTTTTTTCTAAGACGCACCCCTAAAAAAAGAAGAGGTGCATCTTAGAAACAAAGAAATACGGCATACTGCAGCACGGAGCGCGTGCGCTAGCTGTCTAAGTAGAGCGACAGGCAGGTAGGCGCCATCTCAGACAGACCTGCTGGAGATGAAAACAGGCGAGGAACTTGTACTTAATGATTAATAAAAATCTAAATACATGTATAAATATTTTTTTTATTCTATATTTTATCATGACTGTTGTCCTTTGACCTTAAAATTTGATCTTACATGTATGTTTAGCCCAATGGATCCCAGATAAGTTGGTCTCCCAATAAAAGTTAGTGTTACTTCCTCTGCCAGGTTCCTTTGGAATGGATTTGTGAGACCACCAAGCAAAAATAGCAGAGAGCAGGATTCATGTAAAACATAAAAATGTTTAAAGGAATGGTTCCACCCAGCATTTTTATTTTTTCTGTATGTTTGTGCGCGTGTCCACTTTCCATTTCTCTTGTAGTTTAACAGTGAAATAATTTCACCGGGGTTTCTAAATTTACGGAGATTTAATATGGAGGGGTTTGTGGAGCTGAGCAGGACGGCGTCAGAAGGATAATTTATTAAAACTTTATTTGCAGTTTTTAAGAATTAAGAAAAAAAATGATGAGACAACTTTTTGCTTACTTCTTACATTTTTATATATATATATATATATATATATATATATATATATATATATATATATATATATATATATATATATATATATATATATATATATATATATATTTTAATAATTTTTAATTTTTGGCCACTAAGTGGAACCGCTTCCTTTAAATGAAAGAATTCTTGTAAGTGACCACAGCATCACATATTGCAAAGACCATAATTGGAAAGACCATTGTTTTTTTCGATTTGAAAGCCAAGTTCCTTCTGTGTGTTTATTGTGTTGCTGGGTCACTCTCTCAGCCAAAGGGGTGAATATTAGACGCCGCTGTGAAGGTAGATAAGATGGGGGGCTGCATAAAACAAGACAAATAAATCTTACTTGAATTCTGAGAGTACAGGGGACCTCCGTTGACATGGGGCTGAGCAGAGAACTGAGAAGTCACAGAGGGGGTCCGTCTATATCCCCCAGAAGAAGCTGAAGAAGTGGTTGAGTTGTGTCGGGATATCTGCCTGGTCATCGAACCAAACTGGGAACCGGGAACAGAGCCGACTGAAAATTAACGAGCCAAAAGAAATCTAATGAGCACAACTGTTATTTAATAGACAGCAGGCAAATGTAAAATACAGCAAATAACTATCTGTGAACACTGAAAATGCATCTAGTAATGTTACGGTGGTTCAAGCCAGAGTCCACAACCAGAATTATGTCAATAATTAGAGAGGCAATATGTAGAGCATATAGGGACGACACCTCCGTCTGATCAACAGAAACTACTCTCCGTCTATAGAATAAAATGAGCTGTCAGTGGCTGTATATTGTACATCATAGCAATATTTATGGTGGTGAGAAAAATGGGAAGAATCACATCGGCCAGCCTTAGGGCTTTATTCATAAATGGGACAATGTTTCCATCTCGGCTACTCTAATTAATCTACCGTATATACTCGAGTATAAGCCAAGTTTTTCAGCAACTTACCTCGTTCCTGCTCCGTCTCCCGGTGCTCTGAAGGTCCGTGGCTGTGAGGGAAGCGTTGTGCGCTCCCCTCCAGCCGCGCGGTCAACAAAGTGTGTGTTTTTTTAACAAACTTTATTGATCCGCGCGGCTGGAGGGGAGCGCACAACGCTTCCCTCACAGCCACGGACCTTCAGAGCACCGAGAGACGGAGCAGGAAAGAGGTATGTACTGGGGTCTGGGGAGGGGGGGGGAGGAGGGTGGCATAACGAGCATATTAAGGGGCAATATCCTGGCATATTAAATGGCATATTGGGGGCAATATCCTGGCATATTAAAATGGCATATTGGGGGCAATATCCTGGCATATTTAAATGGCATATTGGGGGCAAAATCCTGGCATATTAAAATGGCAAATTGGGGGCAATATCCTGGCATATTAAAATGGCATATTGGGGGCAATATCCTGGCATATTAAAATGGCATATTGGGGGCAATATCCTGGCATATTAAAATGGCATATTGGGGGCAAAATCCTGGCAAATTAAATGGCATATTGGGGGCAATATCCTGGCATATTAAAATGGCATATTGGGGGCAAAATCCTGGCATATTAAATGGCATATCGGGGGCAATATCCTGGCATATTAAAATGGCATATTGGGGGCAAAATCCTGGCATATTAAAATGGCATATTGGGGGCAATATCCTGGCATATTAAAATGGCATATTGGGGGCAAAATCCTGGCATATTAAATGGCATATCGGGGGCAATATCCTGGCATATTAAAATGGCATATTGGGGGCAATATCCTGGCATATTAAAATGGCATATTGGGGGCAAAATCCTGGCATATTAAATGGCATATTGGGGGCAATATCCTGGAATATTAAATGGCATATTGGGGGAAATATCCTGGAATATTAAATGACATTTTGGGGGCAATATCCTGGCATATTAAATGGCATATTGGGGGCAATATCCTGGAATATTAAATGGCATATTGGGGGCAATATTGACCAGTAGCTGCCTCATTTCCCACCCTAGGCTTATACTCGAGTCAATATTTTTCCCCAGTTCTTTGTGGTAAAATTAGGTGCCTCGGCTTATATTCGGGTCGGCTTATACTCCAGTATATACGGTATATACATTGTGTTGGCAGAATTGCAAGTAAATGCATAAAATAAGAGAAACGTGTTTTAAATAAGTCTGTGGCGTGTCCTGCTTATGACATCCCCTGGTGTGTCATTTGTAGATCAAGAGCAGGAGAATCCACCGGCACATTTCTCTTAGATTATGCAAATGCAGCAATTCTGCTGGCACAATGTGTAGATCATTTCCAGGGTTCTTTTTATGGTCTACATTTACATTTATAAACAATGTTTAAGGGCCTATACATTTGAATTTCTCTTCTCTCCATCCCCTGCTATTCTATCTTTGTCGGTGTGCTAGCAATATCCAAGTTTACACTTTAAAGCAGTGGTGTCCACAGCGTACGGCCCCATCTGACAGCAAGGTGCTGCCCAACTGCCTTAGCTACTCAATCTCATTTCACCCAAAATGTGTAGATCAGATTAAATAAAGTGGATTTTTCTATTGCTTTTGTGTTACAGCAAACCATTACAGTGTAAAAAAAAAAAAGTAATGAGGCACTGTACACCCCTTCCCTAAGGGCGTGCATTTGTGGGGAAAAAAAGGCCTCTATATACTTACCACGAATAGGCAACTTCTGGCAACCCTGCCTGATGGGAGTTGCAGTACAGGTGATCTACCAGAAGTTGCCGTATTCCTTCCAGGTAACTGAGGGTAGCAGTCTTTAGCAGACCACTCCCACATATATCATTGTTTCCTATAGGGGGAATAAAGTCATAAAAAAACACACAATCCATCACCAAGGAAATTAGGATGTTTGGGGTTAGCGTGTAATTTATTGTAGATTCATGCTTATTAAATCATTTATTAGCTATCTATTCTTGCATACTTTCCTTTCACAGTTTGCGCCAGAAAAAGAGATTCAACTACTAGAAATTATTTTAAAGAAAAATCAAACCTCTTTTTCCCCAGCTTGGCACAGTAAAGAGTATCTTGCAAGGCAACATAAAATTTTAGTACACCATTGGGTGGGTAATGCACGTTCTCCTAAAATTATTACTATATTAATGATACATCTGCAAATAATGCAAGGAAAGTTTGCAAGACTTGGAAAAGTCTACACAGTGGAATGAACACACACAAAAAAATATATAATATATAAAACAAAACTCAATAAATTAAATTTACATCTTTGACGCCTTTCCTAATCTTTAAAGTAAGTAGTAGGAGGTTTTAGGAGGTTTTCGAAGGCTGAATTTTACAGGGTTAAAACATACTGCGCTTTCCGAGAAGAATGGTTGGAGTTAAATGGTCCCAGATAGAACTGGTATGTGACCATGGGTAGGCCGAGTATGCCCCACCGAACTATGGACTGTCCAGAAACAATGTGGCCTGATTGTATTAAACATGCTACACAACAGTTCTACGATAATAATAACCATAACTAGGGCTTAGTTGACCCTGCCAGGATTTGAACCTGTGACCTTGAGGTTTGCACAGGCTCTGTAGTCAGGGCATTTACCAAATGGTTTAAGATATGGGGAATAATTTATAAAAGCTCTAAGCGCACTTAAAATAGCTATACATTTCCACTGCTTTCCAAACTACTACTAATGGAGTTTCGGGTGTTCCCCCAGGATCATAGAAATCCTTTTCCAGTGCTCGTTTAGGCTTTTATCTTCAGTTCACTGGACTATGTGATGCAGAGTCAGAGCAGGGTATTGCATCTAAGGATCTTGCAGAGAGAGCAAGGCAAGACTTCCTCTCCTCTCAGACAGGTCAGACCTGTGCGGACTGAAGGGCTTGGGGAACGTCTTGCTCCCCTCCCCATGCTATTAGTGCTAATGGAGGAGGAGGGAGGGGGAAAAGATGCTATAACAAAAACACCACATCAGTCAAAAAATAAATCCCAAATTTCTATTTATTACTCGACAACGCTTCAGCTTTAAAGCAAATATTAATAGACTAAAAGACAAACTCAGCAGATAGCATGGTTATTTTAAGAGCCAGGGGCATGGCACTTCCATAGTATTCTATATAAAACAATCAAACAAAAGTTAGGAAGCAGCAGAGGGGATTTTAGGAGCCAAGACTCCCTGGCTCCTGCAATTTATCAAGCTCTGATCTAAAGCTCCCCTCTATTTCCATCAATAAGCTGTGAAGCTAAACCTTATCCAACCAAGTAGCTATTTTTCTGTATAAGGGCCTAAACCAGGACAGGTTCTTAACAGAGAAAAATCCAGCATCCATCTACATTTTTTGTGAGTGTTCACTTCAATAGGATTTCAAATAATTCATATTATGAGTGATTAGCAGTTAGGATTAGGTAAGAGTGAAACACACTGATCCATCAGCACCACAAAATGAATCTAACATCATTTAAACTCCCTTTAATACCATGAATTAATACAGGACAGCGTGTCCATAGTGTATGTTACGGAGGAGGTCTCACCTGGAAGTGGGGGTGGAAGAGGCGGTGGCGGTGGAGGAGGTGGGGGGGCAACAGGCGCACCTGGGGAATTTTTAGTGGTGAAATCATGTATACTGTCAAGTAGGACCACGTGACCGAACAGGCAATATTAAATATAGCAATATATGAATTATTATTATACGGCGCAAATTAGGAACACACTGGGGTCTATTCACTAAAAGGTGAGTTGCAGCAGGTGAGGTATTTTAACTATACACTGTGCAGGTACAGACCTGGGGAGCTTCCCCCGCTAAGCAAACAAATTCATCCGTGGCCAGCACAACGAATAGCTAAACTGTTCATCTCACCTGCAATTTCCCTTTTTAGTGAATAGACCCCACTATCATTTCTGACATCTCAGAAGTTTTTATTAAAAACTTTTTTTTTTTTTTTATGTTTTTTTTCATGATTTGCACCATGTCTGGGAACAGAGACGATAACCGCATTAGGAGATGGCTGGAGAGGGTTACTAGGGGGTTATACAACGTAAGTGACCATCATAGTCCTACAACCTCTTACTTTTCTGCATCCAGCAGAGATCGGATTGCTTTATGTTCCTAAAGCCAATGTGGAAATAGTTCCAGTTTCTCAAAAATATTAATAAAAGTTACAACTTTCTTTTAAGAAAAACAAAAGGAAGAAGGGAAAAATAAAAAGGTTTTTTTTTTTTCCATGGCTCAGAAATATCTGGCAATTCTAGTCGAGTCAAGGTTAATTAAAAAAATAAACTACCACTTTAAAAATGACCTTAGTCAACCTAAACATAGCTATACTGTGAATGTATGCTATAAAAACAGAAATGATCTATACATCAGGGTCTATTCACTAAAAGATGAGTTTTCTCATCTCACCATTTTAACTGCACATTGTGCAGGGACAAACCGGGTGAGTTTACCCCGCTAAACAAGCCCATCAGGATTGTCCCTGACAATGTATAACTAAACTGGTGAGATTAAATGTTTAACTCAACTCACCTCAGCTATTTAGTGAATAGCTCCCATAGTGTTTGTAGACTTGCATGGAAATACATAAATTAAGAGAAACGTTTGTTTTCAGTGCGTCTGTGGCGTCTCCTGTTTATGACATCACCTTGTGGCTTCCAATGCAAACTACACCCTTCTACTGGAAAAAAAAAAGTTAATTTGCATATCAAGCTACAGGTGATGTCATCAACAGGGAGACAGGACAGACACATTTAAAACACATTTTTCACTTTGTTTATGCATTTGCTTATAATTCCATCACAATATATGGATCATTGTATATTCAATACATGCACAGTATAAGTAATAAATAATAAGGTAACCGAGTCTCTTTTGCTTTCTATCATACATGCAACATGTGAGCTGGTTTGTTTTTTTGTTGATTCAAAGCAATCTAACCAATAGGAAACCAGAATTTATCTGGCAGCTGGTTAATAAAACCGCTATGATCCTCTCCAAGGGCCTGATACTACAGCTTCGACAAGCCGTTTGTGTTAACCCTAGCTGCATAGCGATATATCAGGGTGCTTATAAATCAATATATATCTGTCGGACTACATAAAAACAGTTGATGAAAAGCTCTAGTATACTTCAAACACAGAAAAGCATTTATAAATGTGAAAAGTGTATTTACCCAAATAACAAGTATTTAAAAATGCAAACATATTTTTCTCCATATCGGATTCCAAGAGTCCGAAACACACTACTGGTTTGTAATGGTCTCTTGTAAATAGACTCATTAACCTTGGGGGGGGAATACCAAAATGATATCAATGGTTTCATGCAACAGTAACAGCTCCTTTTTACCGACATCTGCCCAGATAAGCCTGGTGTGGACAACACAGCACCTACCTGGTCCAATAGTAGGTGGTGATGGTGTTGGAACAGCTATCGGTATACCAATGCTGCTACTGCCACTATTCTCCCGACTACCGCTGCCACCACTGCTGCCACTGCGGAAAGAAACAAGGGAAGAGAGATAGGTGGTTATTTAAAGGCCACTCGCTGTGGAACATGGCTGGACTTCAGTGAAAATATATATACGGTAATCTATGCATTGTGATGCTATATCTGTAAGTTCCAGGGCAATGTAATGATTAAACCGTGTGCTCTACCATGAGGAACTGGATCAAAATAACCAGATGCAAAAATGTACAGTATGCTTTCCTATTATATATACTTTAAGGGTAATCCGCAGCACAATATACATATATCAAACTCATTTTATAAATAGCTAGGTTCCGTCATGCACCAGTTAAAAGGGAAGTAATCTTATCACCTTTTTTATGTTATTGTTACAGAAATCATTGTCATACAAATTATATATATTTTTCTCTTTTCTTTTTATGTCCATGTGTGTTATCTGCCTGAGGATAGAGCCACTCTCTCCAACCCTTTGGTTGGCATGGATAGGATTTACTCGAAGTAACATGTTACACACATGTGGAGTGAAGGTTTGAGCGCCACGTAAAAAGGAATGTATCATAATCATAATATGAGCAACAATCAAACATGATCTATACATTATGTCAGCCGATTCGGAAGCAAATGGATAAATTAAGAGGAAATCTGTTTTACATGCATTTGTGGAGTCTCCTGTTTATGACATCACCTGTAGTTTGATATGCAAATTAGACATTGGCCATTGAAAGCAGCTCATTTGCATATCAAACCCCAGATATCAAACTGGAGGCACTCCAGACCAAAACAAAAAACATTTTCCTTTTAATTCACACATTTGCTTCCATTTCTGCTAACACAACAAACAGATCATTTTTTTTATCATTCTTATTTTATACTGTAAATATAGAGATTAAATGTTTGAGTGATCGAGTCCCTTTAAGCCCCTCAAGATCCTCATGTGCAACACCAAAGGTTTGACGTTACTATATGCAGACCGCAAACTATTTCATACAAAAAAAATATATATATATACATTTTTATTAACAAGTTAATTAATCTGGCATGATTAGTTAACGGTAATTTTCCCCTTTGGAATAATGCTAGCAATTTTCATTACATTGATTAAATTACACAAATCCCATTCAATAAAAGGATTCAGTCATGAAAGAGAGAATTGCAGGGAAGGGAGAAGAGAATTGTTCCAACTCAGCTACTTTGGCCGGAAGTTTGAGATTCCCATATCAATTCCTTGCAATTCTCCCTTTTATGAATTAAGCCCTAAAGGTTCACTACTAGCCTGGATCTTTTTTTGTTCTAGAATGCAGCTAAAAGATGTCTGTGACGACGAAGCCTATGGTCTACCTGTGTGTTCTTGGTCTCTGATTCAGAGAAGCCGTTCTTCCAGGACTGTTCTGGCTGCCGAGTCTAGCTGGACTGGTCATGTAATCATTCGGAACTGTAGGTGGTTTCACAGGCTCCAGAGTCTTGTATGGCGTGTTCCTCCTACCAAAAAAAAAAAAACGAACGAACTTTAGGGGGTTTTGTTTAATGATAAATTCACGTGGTTCGTCAATATTAAAAAAATCAATACTGCTTAGGGAGAAAAAAAAAGGAAATGAAAAGAAATAACCAGCCTTACAAATCACAACAGCAGGCAACACAGCAGACCTATTGATCGTCAGACCTTCATTGTTTCTCCATCTCCGTCAAATAATTATTTTACAATCTCGTCAAGTCTCAAACCAAGTTTCCATAATATATCTGTGCCGGGGCTTGACAAATATTTTGAAGACTCTAGGAGCTAATCACGCCAATTCATTAGCCAGTCTTGATATTTTTAGGAGCCAGGAAAATGGCAATTCCCATAACCTTGTTTGTGAAACAGCCAAACACGTCACGGCTCTGGGGCTTTGTCAAGCCCTGGTCGAGACTTCCTCCTATTTCCACCAGGAAGCAGTACCAAGTGCCAGTCCCCACAGGTACTTCAATGAGACCATTACTTCACACGGAGCGCCGAGATGTCAAATCTGGGAAGGCGAGCACAAGGAAGGTGTTTCGATATTTTGCAGGTTTGTGAGAAACTCTGACCTGCTTCAGCGATGTGGGAATGTGACAAAGTAACATTGTTTTCAGAACTAGGGAAGGTTTTCTCAAGTTTCATACAATCGGTGTTGTCCTTGGCGCGCTCCCATATAAGAACCTAAGGGGCTAAAATCACCTCAGCAATACAAGAGAGAAATCACAAAGACTGTCCTAGAAAACATATCCAGTCAACAATTTAAAAAAAAATGTAAAAATTTTTTTTAAAAAACTGTGCAATAAAGAAACCAACCCAGTACTGAAATGTTTAACAACAGAAATTGTGATTAAAAATATTTCCTGCCCTCACATGACCAGGGACTGGTTTAATGGCTATTCAATTAGACTGATACATCCATTTTCTGCCTTTTATTCACAAGCGGGAAACTCACGTCTAGTCTTTTCTTCTTCCTCCTGCCAGATGTGCAGGACACATACAGGAAAATTGATTTTTATTAAACTGTGAAACAACACGGATTTTTTTTTCAAGCATCCTATTGAGCTGTGTGATTTGCCTTTCAGCCAACAGTCACAGCATCACGTCTGCTTTGCACTTCCATTAATTAAATTATACTCGATACCAAAGGATTCCTAGATGAAAGAAGTTTCTCCAGGTGAAGCCTTGAGGCTGACAATCATTCATTCTTACCCCAACGTTCCCCGGCCAGTCATCGGCGGACTTGGTGGCTTTTGTGTTGGTGGATTTGTCCTGGTCAGGGTGCCAGCTCTTGCAGCTTGATTTCCTCCATGCTGAAGAACAAAGGAAACGTACAATGAATACACGCAAAATCGCCTCTCTGTAATTATATAAAATAAAAAATAAAAAATCTAAAATGTCAGGATTCCCAGACACTACTGCCTGGAACAGGCCTGCTCTACACAAATGAAATGTACAATTTGTTCTAACAAAGGACTGATTTGTAAGATACAAGGATCGGAGAGAAGGGCCACATGGGGGTCAGTTTACTAAAGGTTGAAAAACATCAACACTTAAATAGCTGGGTTTTAATTTGGGACCTTTGTTAATAATTGGTTGAAACTGCTGCCTAAGTCAGTCCTGTTACGTTCAATGGTCAATTGTAGTCAAGGGAGGATTTTTCTAACCCAATTGATAAAATAATTTGTAGCAGTCATACAAAAATGTTTGAGAGCCTCAACAGACACATAGGCCACCAATTGGACATCATAATTCTACACAAGTAAGAAGTGTGAAGATACGATCATGGAACTTTAGCAAGTTGCAAAATTGTGCATTTCAAGAATGGATGGAAAATAAAATTAACTAGTTATCCCTTAAACAGAGGCCTGTGTAGTTCTACAGAACATTTACTCTGACAGATTAAATGATCCAAGTTGTCTGGGAACCCTTCCATAAAAATGCAGGTCAATAAAGCAAGCCATCTATCAATGATGAAAGCACTACAAGTATGTTAGACAAATGAATGGCTTGATTGCTACCGTGATGTCAATACATCGATGATATATTGTCACATCAAGCTGAACTAAAATGACCAAATGAACAGATGTAAAAAAAATAAAAAAAAACTGTGTGTGTCCAGAAAGAGAGGGAAAAGGAGACAGGTGGGTAGAGGATGCAAGATTTAACGAAACTGACAGCTCCGCAGCCTGGGTTACATTGGGGGGGGTGGGAGTCAATGCAAAATGTAACTTCTCTTACCTTGGCTTTTAGCCACTTAATGATGGCAAAAAAGGAAAACAAAAGTAAAAATTAATTCATCATCGCAATGCATAGGTCAAAAAGTACACATACATAGAGTTATATCACAGGATTCTACTTCACCATGAGAATGCACACACAAAAACAATTCTATCTTTGAATAATTTGTATAGTGTTTTTTCTTAACTGTGTTTTCCTTATACACAGGTTTCAACAGATCAAGGCTTCACAGTGCCCCCATACGTTTGCTCTTTGCCATGAATAGGTTCGTATGCAAGGCATTATGGGGGGAAATAACTTGTTATAGGTCAGAAAGGTCACTTCACGGAGCCACTGACTCCAGAATGTCACTCTCCTACAATTAGCATTATCATCTTGTTTGAACATGTGTCAAAGAAACTGGTGGTTCGAAGAGCGGGATCATGCAAGTTACTCTGCGTTGCAATCAAGACTGGACTCCTTGCAAACAACCAACCGCACGGAGATTGAATGGGCTCCGAAAAAAGGCATCTGTGCAGTATTCACAGCTGTGCAAGGGGGAATAAAGCAAATAACCCCACTATCACCGCCCACCAGCTGCAACCTCTAACACCAGAGAGTTTCTGACCACAGCTTCCTCGAGAGAAGGAACAAAATAACAGAAGAAAAAAAAAAGGGGGGGGGGGGGGGCAGCTCATGCAGTTAGGAGAGAAGAAATGCATGAGGATTAAAAAGGAAGGAAGGCACAGTACAGGTGTGATGAGAGTATACTCTGGGTGTTATTTAATCAGCCAGCTTCCATCACCACAAGGTGAAAGGTGTAGTCTGGTCATACAGGACATTGTGTCATCACTACATAAACAAATAACGTGGCCCAGAGTCACAAATCTCGCGCCTAGCAAAACTACTTTCTTTTTCTGAAATCCAGTTTACAGCATAGTGAAATTACACTGCGTCTGATTAATGAGGTCATACTTTACTACTGGCAGTGCTACCGATGTGTGAACTGCCATATCTTCCCCCCCCCCCCATCCACCCTGATGGTAATGATCATAAAATCTATTCACTGAAAGGTGAGGTGCAGGTGAGTGGGACCAAACATTTCCCCCTCAGCAATGTGCAGGGAGGGATAAAGCCTAAGTCACCAGGTTCTCCCTGCACTATGCATAGATCAAATCAGGGAGATGAAATCTCACCTCACGTTTAGTGAAGAGGCGCAGAGAGTTTAACTGGTGTTGGTTCATCTAATTGCGAGCTCATAAACAACATGCCTGATTCTTCCTCCTGGACCAAAGTGACAAGTAACTGCCATTAAGATCAAACAGCACAGTAGGGTTTGGATGTAGGAGGTGACACCCAAACACCAAGTGTAGAATAATAAGCTCTAAGGTCAGCAGATAAAAGTGTATCTAATAATAAAAAATAAACCCACATTTCTCTATACCATAGTGCACACACACAAGACCCCAACAAATACAATTGTGCATCACTGTAAGTGATAATTGCATTAAATGAGATTACATACAGGAACATAATAGGAACATCTACTTGTCTGAACAATGCCTATGGCTTGTACCACACACCCATTATGGTGTCTGTGAGGGGAAGGTCAATGGTTTTGCCACTCATGGGCAGTAAAAATGGGCCCCAGTTCCAGTCAAGACATGGCTCGTAGGAGTCATAGTTGTAAAGTGGATAGGCAACCTCTGGTGACTTTAAGCATCATGGGATATGTAGTCCATCAAAGCTCCACTAGCCTGTTTGCCACAAGCTACAGTTTGCTACTACCCCTGGAGACCTCCAGTAAGTTAGTTGCTGTATGAGGGGGAAAAAAAACAAGTGACCAAAAGGTCAGATCTTTCTCTGAGATGCGGAGAGATCATTATATAGAGGAAGTGGAAGCAAAGGGCATCTGTCTTCATGTTACAGGAGAATTTGGCAAGGGGAAAAAAACAGATGTTACTGTAAATATATGTGAAACTCAAAACTAGTATTTTCCTCCCCAGCCCTGCACCCATTATGGGGCCTACAAAACTCAGCATGGCAAGGAAAGGACATCCAAGATGGCACCTGCCTCTTCCAAATGAGGAGATCATTTTGGGAGTTTCCCTACTTTTCTGTTACAAATTCTCCCTCTGTGTGTTTGATATAAAGGAGAGGAATAAAAACATGTGTATATCAAATAAAGTTTAGTTCCACACCCAGGAAACCTATAACTCTTCAATTGCCTCCAAAAAGGAGAACGAATTTTAGGTTTAAAACCGTAGGCCTCACCTTCTCTCAGTTAGGACCTCCTCATATACCATCTTACAAAATGTATGTATGTATATCCCTCCACAGGACTCCCTCATCATCCAGATTTAGTTTAATTTCCCTGAAACCTTATCTTTATAGGAATGCAAAGCAGCTCACTGTATCCATGTAAAGAACATTTCCCACAGAGTAGGCTAGATACTTGACTTTAAATAGTATTTTGTGTAATATTCTCTCTCTTGTCTTGTTCTTGACTTGTCAGAAAGGGAAGATCCATCTAATTTTCACCTATGCGCCACCTACAAAGCATGGTTACACCTGGTATATAAATGGATCCTGCCTAACCTTCAATTAGTACTCCAACATGCCCCATTCTTGGCAAATTAATTCTTTAATAACATTATGCTTGCAACCTCACTTCAACAACAACAACAACAACACTACATCCCGCTCAGCCGCTATGCTCCCAACTACACCTAAACATTTCCCAGAATGCCTCGGCTGAGAATACTACTTTTTACACTGGTTCTCACAAAACCTGTTTATCAGGGGTGAACCATATAAGAATTTAAAAAAAAGCAAAAAAAAAGCACAGTAAATTCTCTCCACACTCCATGTTCCGTTACAATGTTACAATTTGTGCACTTTAACACTTGCAGTAGAGAGCAGCAAAAGAGCAGTTGAAAGGAATATGGCATCCCCCACTCAGGATTTAAAAAAAAAAATTACATACAATTCCCAATAATCTAATTTCTGCCAAGGTACAGAAACTCTTCATACACGTTTATGGATGTGACAAAGTAACCTGGTATTTTTGCTAGTGATGGATGGAAATGACAAAGTAATGCTAGTAATGATGTGACATAGTGATGCTATGGATGTGACAAAGTAACCTGGTATTTTTGCTAGAGTTTATTGCTTTAAAATCGGAAGTAAGAGATGCCGTGGGTGTTTATATTAAATTTAACTGGTGCAATCAAAGAAAGGACGTAAACATATAGCAAGAGGCCTGGGTATCCTCATTTATTGTTGTATGGAATTGTAAAAGCAGATTTGAAAGGTTTTTATTAAAAATCTCATGTTTTAGGGAAACTGAGAGAATAATTGTCTTGTGAGAGAACGGTCAATAACTCACAGATTGTGGACTCCCAAGAAAGAATTTATTGAACTCTGCACAAACATTAAGTATTACACCATTGGTTCCTACTCAAATGATATGTAAGGCCTGTGCAATTTATGAGCCAGACATACATTAAGGAGGCAATCTGAATGAAAGTTTGGAGCTAAGGTAGAGATTACTTGGTAAAGAGCTCCAAAAAATATACTTAAAAAAATTCACTTAAATGTTGCCAGGTGAAAGCCAATATTGAAAAGTAAATTATTAGGAAGTCTACTTGAAGGGTTTGAAACAACTGGTGCTGAACACAAAGCAATGGTGGCGAGGGGGCAGATTATTTTCCAAAATGGCGAATGCAGAAATTGCACCAAAATATTCGATATTCGCTCCCCGATAAAACAGAGCAAAAAGGAGTCAATGTATTTTCATTTGTTGTAAAGCATATATATATATATATTTTTTTTAAATACCTTTTTTTATTCTTTTCAATAAAAATTAATTGTGTAACAAATATCAAGACATCTTTGTGGATCGCATGTCAAACAATGGCATCACAATATACTGGAACTATGCTGCAACAGACAAATATTTAATCTTTTAGAAAGGCAAGCAAAAAAAACGTATTATAATGTTCTACGCTTGTCCTTTAAGACCCGGACACATTTACATTGGTAAAGCACCATCATATGCCATAGCCCTATCTAATGATATTTGCCTGCCCTTTCTAAAGCATGGTTATTAGCACTAATCTGACAGCTCTTCTTCCGTGTGACTCAGAGGAATCCATTGGAAAGTAAAGTAAGTGTGGGAAGAAAAGGCTGAACGTCAATCTTGTGTCGTTTCATACAATTCCACGCTGTCTATTTGTGGAGTCGATACACTGCAAACAAACACGGTATCTGGAGTTCGGAGAACTCGCATACATAGCGGTCTGTTGCTAGGAGATCCTGCTGTATTAACCTTTGTTTTATGTTATTTAGTGTAGGTGGATTCGCATCTCAACTCTCACCGGGATAAGGAGCTGGAATGGGAATGGCTGGCTGATATTCCCTGGCAGAAGCCCAGGCACCGGTTGGTACATGGAGACCATGCATTCAGGTATGCCATGCACAGGCCTTGCTTTAAGCCCATGCAAACTGACATTTGCTTTTATGGATAGAAGTTTTAGCGCATCCAAAGCAAAAAGTGTCAGGGGAAGTGGAATCTCTGATGGGCAAAAAAGCACTGGGCCTGGAGGGAGCACAGATTATCTGGAATCAAGAATACAACATTTGTAGGAGGTTAAAAAAAAAAAAAAAAAACACCCAAATACATGAACTACATGTCCCATAATGCTCTTTCAGCTAAGACGCTGGCAGAGGAGTATGGGAAACGTCGGGCCTGCAGCATCTGGAGGGCCACAGGTTGCCTACCACTAAAAGATCCTACTAATTATTTTTAGCATATGGGGGATTAAGGAAGATAAATCAGTCATGGATCTAATTAAAGCTAATAAGCTAAATCCCATTATCCTGAGAGGCCTGCATGGTACACCTACAAGAGAGAATCAAGGGCAGGATAATGGACAACATAATGCAATTATAAATAAAACAGGGAAGCAGCACTTTGAAACCATACTTTCCGTGCTATCTGAGACCATAATGTAATATAGAGCAGCAAGATGTGAGTTATAATCGCTGTCGGGGTTAGAAAGCCAACAGCAAGCCGCCTGATCCGCAGATTGTGACTTCCTGTTTTATTGCTTTAAAAGTGTGAATGTACACGGTATTGACGGGATCTGATAATGAATCCGGGAATAATGGAAAACAAATGAGTGACGTTTAATTGCTCACAAAGGACCACTTTTGCACCCGAAAGAGAAGGTGCCGCCAACGGGACTACAGGCCGTTTAATATTTACAGATCACAACGCCGCTCTTGCATGCTTTGCTAATCACAGCTTAAGCTGCCGGTTTGATTACCGATTTAATTACAGTTCAGAGTGTGTTTGAAGGGGTTAATGTGGATAATAGGCATTTTAATTACTACTTTCAAGCAGGTTTTTCCAACTATAAATCCATTTCTTCTACTTTATCCTACCAATTTAATAAAATAAGTCCCTTGTGACAATTGTAGCAACCAATACAGGGTTCAACATTTCAAACTCCTTCCTCCAGGACTGGAGGTTCTCTGACATCACTTGTTCCCCCTTAAGGATTGCTACCAGGCAATGCAACTCCTTCATGACAAAGTATGCATTGAGCATGATAGGATTTGCAGTCATCAACTTTAGCAAGGGCAAGCACTGACATCATTCCTAGTTACTGTGGACTGAAACCCCTAAATGATAGAAGCTGCTGTTCTCCGAGGCAGATAAGCTTGCTGCTAGAGAAGATGATGACTGCAACTACTACCCTGCTCAGTCCATGCCAGTACGCAGAAACAATGAGGGGAAAAAACCGTGCCACTGCAGAAGAGCAAGAGGAGTTCTTAAAAAAGGCTTCTGAAATGCCAGAACACCAAATCTAAGTTATCGTAAAAAAATTTTTGTAATATCTTTGAAACCATAGATCACACAATAAAAATGTAAAAGAGCTTAATGTGGCCAATCATCCTAAGAAATAATTATGTATTGCCTTTACGCCCATATAAGCGATTTGCGGAAGTTCCAGCATATCCAACAACTCTCAAAGGCCAATGAAAAGTACACTGACATACTAAGTCACATATACTAAACTGGGATATTCTAATGTGGAGGCCTCCTTTTAAGGATATACCATAATCATTTCAGAGCCTTCAGGTCAGCATTTTACACGTGTCTCTTCTTAAAATACTCCTGTGTGTACAATACATTCTGGTTCTGGTTGGGTAGTGATGTAGGACCCTGTGCACAACAAGAGGCATCAAGAAACGGTTTCTAGAAACGTGCAGTTTGAGCTGTGATCAGGAAAGGTCTAGAGCTGCGCTGTGCTCATCACATGCCCGTCCATCACCACACATTTTACACTCGGACGGTTATTTCAATCTTAAATCTTTTTTTATTAAAAACCATTTCTTACCTTCACTCCGTGGCCTACATCATCCAGCACCGTGTAATCGATCGGCTTCCGTATATACCTGACGGGACGCTCCATGTTGGCCGGCGCAATAATTTTGTGGCTCCTGGCGGTGTTTTTGTTTGTCGTTAAGATGCCGATCTCTCTGCGCGCTACTTTCTCCTTGTGAATGTCCACAGTCTGTGACGGGGCAGAAAAAGGACAGCGTTGTGAGCGATCACACAGAATAGATTTCTCCGTAACATTCAAAGGATCTTGTATTATTTTATTACACATGCGACATAACCTTTATTTGAGTTCACAGAGAGACTAAAAAAATAACGATAAATAGGTGTGGACTGAAAGAAATCCCAGCGGATCCTGGCCTATCAGAAAGCATGCATGGCCATATGATATAAGTGCAGGTATTTACAATAAAAATGCATTTTATTTCTTATGTATGTTCTACCATTAGCTTTTTTGCACAGTGCAGGGCTCAGGTTATTCTACGGGCCTTACACACGAAAGAGAGAATAGCAAGCAATTGAGAAGGGAATTTCAAATTTGAGGCCAGAGTTGCCGACTTGCAAAAATTCTCGCACACAAGTGAATGCAACTTTGGCCTCCAGTATGACATTCCCTTCTAAACTCCCTGCCGTTCTCCCTTTCGGAAATAAAAGTCCCATATGTATAGATCGTTTTTCATTTTTTTTTTTTTTATGATCTACATTTTGTAGTGTAAATAATGTATAGGGGACAGTCCCCTTCAGCAAGACATTGGATGAGGACGATGGGCACTGTAGTATACACTAATGTAACCATGGCAACGGGCCAATGGCTTTACCAGAGCCCATATTTATCTGCACTTTCCCTGCTTCATTACGTGTACCATGAACATTATTATCTGTTCTTTCCCTGCTTCATTAGGTGTACCATGAACATTATTATCTGTACTTTCCCTGCTTCATTAGGTGTACCATGAACATTATTATCTGTCCTTTCCCTGCTTCATTAGGTGTACCATGAACATTATTATCTGCACTTTCCCTGCTTCATTAGGTGTACCATGAACATTATTATCTGCCCTTTCCCTGCTTCATTAGGTGTACCATGAACATTATTATCTGCACTTTCCCTGCTTCATTAGGTGTACCATGAACATTATTATCTGTACTTTCCCTGCTTCATTAGGTGTACCATGAACATTATTATCTGCCCTTTCCCTGCTTCATTAGGTGTACCATGAACATTATTATCTGCCCTTTCCCTGCTTCATTAGGTGTACCATGAACATTATTATCTGTCCTTTCCCTGCTTCATTAGGTGTACCATGAACATTATTATCTGTACTTTCCCTGCTTCATTAGGTGTACCATGAACATTATTATCTGTCCTTTCCCTGCTTCATTAGGTGTACCATGAACCATATTATCTGTCCTTTCCCTGCTTCATTAGGTGTACCATGAACATTATTATCTGTCCTTTCCCTGCTTCATAAGGTGTACCATGAACATTATTATCTGTACTTTCCCTGCTTCATTAGGTGTACCATGAACATTATTATCTGTACTTTCCCTGCTTCATTAGGTGTACCATGAACCATATTATCTGTCCTTTCCCTGCTTCATTAGGTGTACCATGAACATTATTATCTGTCCTTTCCCTGCTTCATTAGGTGTACCATGAACATTATTATCTGTCCTTTCCCTGCTTCATTAGGTGTACCATGAACATTATTATCTGCACTTTCCCTGCTTCATTAGGTGTACCATGAACATTATTATCTGTACTTTCCCTGCTTCATTAGGTGTACCATGAACATTATTATCTGTACTTTCCCTGCTTCATTAGGTGTACCATGAACATTATTATCTGTACTTTCCCTGCTTCATTAGGTGTACCATGAACATTATTATCTGTACTTTCCCTGCTTCATTAGGTGTACCATGAACATTATTATCTGTACTTTCCCTGCTTCATTAGGTGTACCATGAACATTATTATCTGTACTTTCCCTGCTTCATTAGGTGTACCATGAACATTATTATCTGCACTTTCCCTGCTTCATTAGGTGTACCATGAACATTATTATCTGTACTTTCCCTGCTTCATTAGGTGTACCATGAACATTATTAAGAATTAATGTTCACTATACAGAACGAGGCACTCTGCACGTAGGAAGTACGTTTAAAGTTGCTCTTTAAGTGCTCACCACAGAAACCACAAATTTCTAGTGAAAAGGAAACGTTCTTCTGCCAGTCATTCCAGGTGTTACACTGATTTGCATTGAAATAGTCACATGTAAAATCTCCCCCTTTTCTACAAAACGATTAAATTCATAAAGATTCTGCTTTTAGTTCAGCGGTGTTGCGTGATCTGTTTATGTTTTTGTTTTAAAGGGACAGTCTAGTCCCCAAACTAACGTTGGTGCAAATTGAAGACAGCTGCTTGTATAATGCACAGGACTGTTTCCAGTGCGATTTGATGCAAGAATTCTGCATAAATAACATTTTTAATATTTTACTCAAGCCGCCCCCGACCCCCCGCGATTACACTATATGTATACTTCAGGTACTGCAGCGCTAATTACAAAGACACTGAGGACAACGTTTTGTTTCATTTAGTCACTTCCTCTGCTGTTGGAATACAATGCATTGTGTGGAGTCTAAGTGACTTTGCTTGTGCACACTGTAGGATCTTTTAACAGTGCCTGATGACATCCCCAGAGAGACCGGGAATTCCATTCAATTGAATGAAATCAGTCTCATTGCTTGCTGCAGCAAAAAAAAAAAAAAAAAAATTGCTTTAAGTATTTAAAATTTTAAGCAATGCAAAATGTAAAACATGCATTTTAAATTACTTTGAAAACACATTAATATGCATTAACATTTTGAATATGCATTTAAGGATAAAAAGCATAACAATGTAGTTAAATAATCTGAAACATTTTCATACATGCCTCCGGATTTAAACAGGTTGCATTGACAACTGGCAGTGAAAAGGTTAAAATTTAAACTCTGAGAACAAAAACACAGCCATGTACTTCAGTCGATTTAATGGGTTCTGCGGAAGAAGTACAGAAGATTTTTTATTTATGTGCCTCCCACAGATATTAAGTATTGATGGAATCACAGCATTGTCAAAACTCTAGAATAATTACAGATCACGACATCCAAATGCTGTGGGGCAGACGTTAAGACTGGCGTGTGGTGTATATTGCACCACAGCAGACTTTAGGAACAAATCTAGTTATTTCAGGAGCTAGGAAATGAGAGATCAAAAGATAATAATAAAAGCCAGCACTAGGGATTTTCGTAACCCTGGCTCCTGGAAATTGTCATAGTGATTGATATTTATTGAAAAACCTTGAAAAAGGGAGAAAGATCAAGAGGCATCAAATGGATTTCGATAGAAGCATAAAATAAAGCAGGCCTTCTCCAGATAGCTCTCCCAGTCAACATCAGCAACACTATTACTAAACAGGGATAGGCAAAGTGTCTGTGGCTTGTGAGAGTCCATCCAGCATCATGCAACTGTCCGCCACAGTTATAGATTTCAATACTACAGAATGTTGGCCAGTAGCAAGAGTCGATCAGTGATAAAAGCCACAGCTGCACAAAGAACCCAAGAGACCTGTATCGCTTTCTTAGATCCTCCAAGAGCATACAGTAGTGCTATAGATAGGACAAGCTAGAGACGCAAGAAACAGAGCAAGGGGATAGAGAAATAGCGCCTAGCTAAGACAGCACAGGACTGACACTAGGGGAAAGCAGAGGGGCTCCTCAAGTGCCAGATTATGCTATATATCTCAATATAGGGCACACTCCGAAGTTTCCAGGTCATGCTGAGTGGGACTGACAAAATAAAAATTTCGCCAAAAAAAGCGCCAACCCCAACAAGATTTAAAGAAAAAAAAAAAAGTCCCCCATGCATAAGGCCACATTAACAGGCTCTAAAGGCCTACTGTATATTCAACCACGTATAGACTATATTACTCCAAAGTCTTTCACCATCATTCTCTGGTCCATTAGTTCTGCTTCATTGGTCTGTGACACAGTAATTACATTTTAAGCTCTGTAATTGATGTTTTCTAAGTTTCCTTATCCCTCGCTCTCTTCTTGCAGATTTACTTCTCCGTTCATTTTTTTAGCGGTGCATTAAAAGGCGTGTATTTTCTGTTTATTGTATCACATTGACCAAAAGCACCCCATTTAAAGCGTTATGACCATAGCTACCTTGATTAATGTATGTTGTATGAAGAAAACCAGTAATCTAAAGAGTAATTACAGTAAATATAAACAAATTATTTATATATAAAACCAGTAGACACACTACTTGTGTCAAATATTGGCCCAATTACTGTAAACCCAAAATCCAGATAAAAGGTGTACATTTGTGTAATGGGTAAAGCATGTGACCATGGGCCACAGAAACCATCATTCCTACAGACCAACATTTTACCAGTAAAATAACACAGCAGCTCTATGAAATGAATGTGCAAACAAGGCAGCATCAAAGCATCCAATGGTCTTATTACAGTACTTATGTGTAGGCTCTTACATCTGCAAAACATATTGTATTTGCTCGATTATAAGACGACCCCCCAAACTTTGGATATTCCTTTAGGGAAAAAAACTAAAAGCCTGAATATAAGACTACCCTATAGGAAAAAAGTTCAACTTGTATATATTCACATGTAAATTGCTTTTTTTAATAAAAAAAATTATATCCAAAAATGCATTTCTTGTTTTTATTTCCTTTTATGTGCCAATGCTGCCTCTCTCTTTCCCTTGCCCCCAGCTTTGTCTCTCTCCCGCCCTTAGTGTTGTCTCTCTCTCCCCCTCCCTTTGACTCCCCCCTCGCCTCTGTCTCTTCCCCCCTTGTTTCTCTCTTCCCCCTCCCCTTGTTTCTCTCTGCCCCCCTCCGTCCCCTTGTTGCTGTGTCGTCGTCGTCGTCCCCCTCCTCCTCCTGTCTCTCTGCCCCCTCCCTCCCCTTCACCTGTAACTCGCTCCCTGGTGGCTAGTGGGGGCAGCCGGGGGATGTCTGCACGATACGTGCAGACATCCTCCATGATGCTCGACACCTCCGTCTGTTATGACGGACAGCCGGTCCGTCATAATAGACGGCAGTGTCAGGCAGCCTGGAGGATGCAGCAGCTGCCCGATTCTTCCTGGTGGCTAGCGGGGCAGCGGAGGATGTCTGCGCGATGAGCGCAGACGTCCCCTGCTGCAGCCCGGCACGACCGCCGGGACTTTTATGACGAAGCTGGAAGTACCCGGCTTCATCATAGAAGTCCCGGTGGTAGTGCCGGGCGGAAGCAGGGGGAGTATGCGCTCATCGCGCAGACATTCCCCTACTGTTAGAGAGGGGGATCCAGATCCCCTGCAGCTCTGCTGGGGTCCTGGATCCCTGTCTTATAATCTGACCTCAATTTGAGGTCAGATTCTAAAACGACCTCGATTATAAGACGAGGGGTATTTTTCAGAAATTCTTTTCTGAAAAAAACCTTGTCTTATAATCGAGCAAATACGGTACATTTGATACGGACTTTCATTTCCAAAGAAGACACAGCTGGCATATATAGTGCTCATCCACAAGAAACACAGAGGGGAGAATGTGGCCCCTGACTGGGGTGGGAGGAAAAGCCAAAATATTACCCAATTTGAACCTGGAAGTTTGATAAACAGAAGATTTAACTGTAAAATTACTTTGGGGATGGATGCCCTTAACTCCCTCACCCTAGTAACTTAAAAACACCTGAAAAAAAAATAATTATTGCAAGGTAGACGAAATAAACAGAACCTTCAATTGTATGTCCAGACTGGAGGCTCATATTATGCTTATTCTTCCTTTACTGCCCCAATCGCAACTAACAAGTTTAAAGAAAACTAACTTAGAACAAAGTAAAAACAAACTTTAAAAAAAAAAAAACCATAATAAAATGAATATATGGACATTATTATATCTGTTTGGTTGCTGCATGATATTGGATAGCGTAAGTGTGTTAAAGCAAATTTCCATGTATATATTTTTGGAATCTATATCTTTTTATACTAGTCCTGGATACATTTATAGTATAATGGGTATATTATAGTGTGTCCAAGCCATCATTTATTTTTGCTTTATAACTATAATATATGTCTTGATGTTACCATTGGTGACATAGTCACACGCAGTAGAGCTAGTTACTGGCTGTTAAGTGTGGGTGCGTTGTTCATAATCCTCAATTTTCTTGGTTTCTTGTCGCCGCGGGACTATTCCCGGCTGGAGTCTACGATGGCCACCTTGGGATTGGCGTTTAGAATCTTGGGGTCTTATCTGGCTGCTGACAGGTAAACAGACAGTTTGTTTCTAACGGTCAGGCAGTCCATGAATTCAAATTAGGAGAAAAAAGTGTGACTTGATATGCAAATTACACATTTCCCATTGAACCGCAGATCATTTGCATATCAAGCCACAGGCGATGTCATAAACACAAACACATTTTCCTCCCAGTAAAAACACTGTTTATATGACACAATCCCTTTAAAACACTTTGTTACACTCGATTCTCAAAGCCATTGAATTCGGACATCATCGGCACTGCAAATTCTGACTATAGGAATCCAGCTTAAACATGTACACAACCCTATTATTTATACAGAAGATAGGTCTAAAATCACAGTATCATGTGGAAAACCATGTATATATTACCATATTTTTCGCCTCATAAGACGCACTTTTTTTCCTCCTCAAAAGTGAGGGGAAATGTCTGTGCGTCGTATGGAGCGAATGTATGTGCATACTTACCTCCATGCTGCTCTCCGTTGTGTTCTCTCCGTTGTTTCCTCCGTGCAGGAGGTTAGACTAACGAAGGAAGCTCCGGGCGCTTTTTTTCCCCTTCTTAACTTTATTGACGTTGCGCGACTTCAATAAAGTTAAGAAGAAAAAAAAAAAAAGCGACCTGAGCTTCCTTCCTCCGTGCAGGAGGTTAGACTGCACGGAGGAAGCAACGGAGAGCACACAACGGAGAGCAGCATGGAGGTAAGTGCTAGGGAAGGGGGGAGGAGGGTGGCACAAACGAGCAAATCCTGGCATAATAAGGGGCAAAAGCCTGGCACAGTGAGGGGCAAAAAGCCTGGCACAGCGAGGGGCAAAAAGCCTGGCACAGCGAGGGGCAAAAAGCCTGGCACAGCGAGGGGCAAAAGCCTGGCACAGCGAGGGGCAAAAGCCTGGCACAGCGAGGGGCAAAAGCCTGGCACAGCGAGGGGCAAAAGCCTGGCATAGTGAGTGGCTAAAGCCTAAAATAGTGAGGGGCAAAATCCTGGCATATTGAATGGCTAAATCCTGGCATATTGAGGTTTTTTTTCTTGTTTTCCTCCTCTAAAAACTGGGTGCGTCTTATGAGGCGAAAAATATGGTATATCTTTCTGACTTATCTCAAGAAAAACAGTATTATTGTCCGACCTCTATTCGAGGGGAGTATTGCTCTGGAAAAAATAAAACTTGTCTTATGTTCAAGCCAATACGGTAGTTGTGGTTCAAAAAAAGACTTGCGTACAAGTTTAATCCTTTTCCTAATCCTTGTTTACCACTGATGATCCCCAAAAAAAAGGCAAAAAAAAAAAAAAACCACAACCACCGTTTTTTCAACAATTTTGAATTCTGCTTTCAATGGCTCTCTTGTACAGCAGACATTTGCCCCAAGGGGTCCATGTATAAAGTGAATATAGGAGGCAAAAAGGTGATCACTGTTAACCTTATTTGCATATGCCTACCCAGAATCCCCTGCAATGGTGGTATCTGCTGGCTTGTCTTATGTGTGTAGATTTGCGTTTAATAATGCCTCTTCTAACCCTTATTTCCAAGAGGAAGAGTTTTCCCCATCACCTTTATTCCCACCACAGATGTCAGGCTTACAAGTCTATAATTGCCCGGCTGGGATTTTGATCCCTTTTTAAATATGGGCACCACAAAGACTTTACACTAATCTGTGGGCACCATGCCTGAAATAAAAGAATCCCTGTAAAATAACGGTCTTGCCAGGGCTTTAGCTTAGCTCTTTAAGTACCCGTGGGTATATACCATCCAGCCCTGGGACTTTGTCTACCTGAACAGTATTTACTTTGTTGGATATGCTTCTATAAAAGTAGTTAACATTCCGCGAACAGGAGTCAAACCCTCACTTATAGGATTTATGACGACGGCTAGAATTTATTAGGATTTATTACCTACAGTTCCCTGTACTTGATAATATAAAACCCAACCTCTTCAGGATTTCACAGAGGAAACCCATCTCTTCAGTGCAGTGCTACAGAGCCTGTCAGGAGTCATTACCAGCAGATATAAATCCTACTTGACCATTTATTAACACTGTGTAAATCACGAAGCCACATCTCGACTTTAGAGATAGAGACTGTTTGTTTTATGTTCCAATGCAGGCTGTCCTTAAATGCATGTAAAAGGTACCCTTCAGATACCGTATACCCATAAATTAAATTACAAACAGGGTAGTGACCTCTATTGTAACCACAGGTAAACCAACAGGTTATATACAAGACATTTGTACACCAAAGTCAGCTGTATGGAGAAGGCTCGGTTTGTATCCCAGAAATAGAGGAAAGGGAATCTACGACGACTGGGAATTTCTATTTACTGTATTTACCAACAAGGGTCAGTTCCGCTTTCCAAAACCTTTATCTTCATGGGACAGGGAGCATTGAAAAAAAAATAAACAAACAACTAGATCGGATTCTTTAGCTTCCATTGACATGATGCAGTATTTTTAATATTTCTGTGATGAAATAAGGGAAAATGGCAGTCTAATAAGTCGCACGGAATAGGGATTACATTTTGCCTGGGGCCGCAGCTGGACATATATGTCTTTCTGTACATACACTTGTAAAAGAAAAGCTTACTTAAGACATCAATTAAGAAAATACTGGCCAGTGACGGTATCCAAAAATGACCAATTTGTGTGCCGCTCATATAAATGCTGGCACAGCACATAATACGTTGCTTCCTCTGACATTACTCAAAGTGACGGTCATTAAAATGTTACTCGGATTTATTTACATAAAAATTGCACTAGGCTGTTTCTTTAAGAGTCCTGCCTGTTCTCTCAGAACATACATGTCAAATTGACTTGCTCACGATTTTTAGCTCTGCACTGAGAACACTACAAAATAACATCTCTGCCCTGAACCTGTTTTACAGGCTTTTAATCACTTTGGCCCGATGGGTGTCAACTACGTTTAACTTACGACCCATTCAGTCAGGCGGTTAAGTGAGGTATAGTGAATAATAACCCCACATACATAGGTTTATGTAGAAAGTAATACATTTCCCATCATGCTCAGCCAGCCAAACGCTAACTTAGCACCATGGGAAATGTAGTCTATAGTAGGAAGCACAGATCGTTGCTACCCTGCAACTGCATGGATGACATATCCACATCCTATTGTCACGAGAGGTTTTAACACATCTGGACATGCCAGATAAGCCAGCAGAAATCCCCAATTTATAGTGTCACCAGCAATGTATGCATTTCTTCTACACTCTCCCCATCTCTGTTACTATAGCAACAGTCCTGCCTACATTCCCAAGCCCTCCAACTCAACCTTGTGACCACGCCTCTCTCCATTCCAATCACTTGAAACCTCTGCGCCTAACGGAGAGAGTTGGAATGCACAGTAATGGCTATGGAGCACATTTTCTCAGGGGGGAGCATAAAAACTGCTGCATGGGGAGGGGGTGCCTCCTGTGTATAAATAAATGCATTACACACCCACACACACACTCCAAATAGAACATAAGCTAGGTGGAACCTATAAAATTATGGGTTTTCAACTCAAGATCCATCTTAAAACCCAAGGCATTAAAAAAAACACAGAAGCTTCAAAAAATCTTAAAAAATGACACACTATCCAAACTGGGAGAGCAGACCGGAAGAAGCTACTGAACCAAGAGCAAATGCAAAAATTAGAATTTACAAGAAGGCAAGGGAAGAAAGAAACAAACCAAAAGAAGTAAAAAGGGGAAGACCTAGAAACAGGAACAAAAGCCTGTGGATTTTACAGTCCGTACAGAGCTGTGAGATTAAATGCTCCTTTTTTTATTTATTTTTTTAATACGTTTTGAATAAAAAAAAAAACGGGATATTTAAAAGAGGAAAAACTACCACAACAGTTGGACATACTTTTAAACCTCTGAATTTAAGACTAACATCAGGCAGCATTACTTCACTGAGAGGCATGGAAGTGGTTAACACAGTGAATGAGTTTAAGCATACATGGGCTATCCTGGATATAAGAGAAGGCCAGGGACTAAATTAATGGATTCTTTCTTCTTTTCGATGGGCTGAATGGCTCTCATCTGCTGACAAATTATATGTTTCGAAGAAGTTACCGGTGCCCTGGAATGCAGTTTGGGAGGGGTGAGGAGAAACGTTTTGCAAATGGTGACTGGATGAAATGGAACACGAGGGTCGCCTGTTTTGGGAACCCCAGTGGATCAACAAGTTGTGATTCTAAGGATGTTGTATTACTAGTCAGAGCCAGACAAATGGTCAATATACACTTAGAGGCACTAAAACCAGTGATGGCTAACCTTGGCACGGCAGATGTGCGTTAACTTTCTTTTTTTTCAGGTATGGTGGCCACAGATTGGCGTAAAGCCCATGTAGTGCTCATATTTAGGATCAAAATCCCAGCCGGGCAATTACAGACCTGTAAGCTTGACATCTGTGGTGGGGAAACTGTTTGAAGGGTTGGTAATGGAATATATTCCAAGATTTCATAATGAACCGGAATCTTATTAGCAGGAGCCAACATGGCTTTGTGAAAGACAGATCTTGTCAAACTAACTTAATTACAATCTATGAAAAGGTGAGGTAAAATATAGAGATATAGGTGCTGTAGTGGATGCAATATATTTAGACCTTGCTATTAAAATAATAAGCTAAGCCATTTGATACAGTTCCACACAAAAGGTTACTGTACAAATTGAGTGAAATAGGCTTCGGGCTGAAGGTTTGTTTGTGGATTGGCAATTGGTTGAAAGATACAATGGAAAGAGTGGTGGTAAATGGGAAGTTCTCAAATTGTATAGATGTGATAAGTGGAGTACCTCAGGGATCAGTCCTGGGTACTCTTCTTTTTAATTTGTTTATTAATGATCTCTCGAGGGGAGTCATGTCTCAGTGTTTGCCGATGACACAAAATTAAGTAGGGTAAAAACAGTCTGAACTAGATATATCTTCGCTGCAAGAGGATTTGGACAAATTGGGTAATTGGGCAGAAAAATGGCACATGAGATTCAATGAAGACAAGTGTAAAATGATGCATTTTGGGTACAATAATGAAAAAGGAAAAAATATAGTTTAAATGATGTTTCCTTGGGGAAAACTACTAATGAAAAGATTTGGGAGTAGTTGTAGACAATAGACTTATGGAACTAGAGAAAATGCAGAGGAGGGCAACACAATAAATCAGGGGAATGGAAATTTTTAGTTATGAAGAAAGGCCTGAAAAGTTAACTCTGTACACGCTAGAGAAAATCGCAGCTTAGAGGGGATATGATATTGTTATATAAATATGTACAGGGCCCATACACTGGGCTTTCTAAAGACCTGTTCATTAACAGAACAGTACAAAGGACAAGAGGTCACCCGCTATGATTTGAAGAAAGGAGATTTAGTCTACGACAGCGGAAAGGATTTTTGTACAGTAAGGACAATTAAGATATGGAATTCACTGCCCGAAGAAGTGGTTCTAGCAAATACCTTAAAAGCGGCCTGGATACTTTAATGAGCCCGAGCATAGAGGGCTATGCATGTTAGTATAGGCATTAATATTTATTTAGTGCTTGTTAAACCAAGGAGAAATCCGATTCATTTGGAGTGGATAAGGATTTTTTCCCCCCCACAAAGCAGAATTCAAAATTGCTGAAAGGGGTTTTTATTTGCATTCTTTTGGACCAACAGCAGGTAACATGGGATAGGAAAAGGATTGCATTTGAAGGACGCAAGTCTTTTCAACCTAAACTACTATGTAACTATACCTGCCTCCCTGGTCTCAGAAAAAAAATGATTTGGGTTTTATTCTCTCTACCAGCCAATTGCTAGGGGCTTTCCTGAATGTTAGCCAATAGAACCTGGCCATCTTCCAGAATGTAAATGTCAGCACTTCCCATCCCTGAGCGGTGAGCATGATTAGAGGTCTATGAATATATACATATAGGGCTGCTCAAATGCAGGAATGAGGAAAGCCAATTGTGGTTGAAACAATGGTTAATATAAACAGAAGAGGAAAAGTGGATCAGGTTACAGGCTAAGAGTTTTATAGTGTATAGGAGTCTGGTCATATAGCAGCCTGAACACTTTGTAAAAATACTAAATCAATGGACACTGGCAAGTTCTATCCTCAATCACGAATATGCACTGCATATAAAAGGGGAGAAAAACACATAAAACAATCAGTCAGAGAAGTGCTGGCGGTTTTTATTCTGGAAGCTAAGTGGGCGTACGTGGGACTGCAATTAAGGAAATTTAACCATGAAGGCTCCATTGACATTTTCTTTCATTTACAAATAAAACTGGAGAAGTAACAGTGTTTTACTATGAATGTAGAGAATAAAAAATAATTGAAAAAGATCTATACATTGTATCAGCAAAAATTCCAACCAAAATGCCTAAATTAGGAGGAAAAAAAATGTATTTAAATGTGTCTCCAGTTTATGACATCACATCTGGCATGGTCTGCAAATGAACTGCTTTACAATGGTGAATGTGTAATTTACATACAGTGCCACAGGTGATGTCATAACCAGGAGACTTCACTGACACATTTAAAACACATTTAAAACACATTTTCTCCCTCCTAATTCAAGCATTTTTCTTTTCCCTGCTTGCACATATCTGAGGTTGTTGGCTCCTCATTGTCTGGTTGCAGCTTGCTGTTAAGGGGTTAATTGGGAGGAGGTTTAATTGCACCTCCTCCAACACATTAAAAAGGTTTTGGTAGCAGTATAAACTGCTTTATGTATCCACTAGATATGAGGCGAGAGTAGGTTCTCACCCTATTGAGAGTGTTGCCTTGACGTGGCGGGTGAGCTTAATTATGCTTTGGCCAATTCATATAACCAAAACCTCTCATTTATATTATATTTATATATATGTTGCCAACTTTATTAGGGTGAAGCGTAGACAGTTTTTGTTTTTTGTATACATTGTACAGCCAATCACACTGTATTTTCAGCATGCTCACACCTGTTTGGTAAGCATCATTTTATACATTCATATTATCTGAGCCTGTGACTAGCTTAGCGCACTGACATTTTTCTTTTCCCTAATTTAAGCATTCGCTTGCAACTTTGCCAATACAACGTATAGATTGTTTTTATTCTCTAACTTCACAGCCTTTCCGACTGACTATTTACTTATATCGGATGGATTTTACAGACCTTGCCAAGGACACTGGTGTCTGTATGGGAACTTTGCCGATCACGGATTATAACTAAAAATCTTTGAACACATGTTCTGATTATATTATCCGAAAACTATTGCGTAACATTATAAAAAACAAAACAAAAAAACTACAAATGCAAAGTAAGCATGAACAAATTATAGAAACTGGCCTGCTAAACTACCTCCGCATAGGCCGGACCATAGACTATTACAAACTTTTACAATCCATTTCCCAGCAAGCCATAAGCTATAGTGCACCTTTTGCCAACAATGATCAACAGCAAAGGGAACACAACTGGGAGCAAAGAGCCAGATTTATCAAGGCAAAAAAAAAGGTGCTATTTTAAAAAAAAAAAAAAAAAAAAAAAAAGTGCTACATTTGGCGCAAACTGCCATAGCATTCCATTGGTGTACAAGGTTAGTACAACTATTTTAGCACTTTTTCCTGAAATAGCACCAGTTTTGTCTTGATAAATACCATCCAAAGTACTTTATAAATGTACATGTTGTAACATATATATTTTTTCCCCACTCTTTTCAAAACAAATGTCAACAGTTGTCTAGGAGGCCTGGTAATTTATAACCCACCTAGGGGCACTATGTCGATAACACAGCTAAGGTTTGGACAAATGGAATCCAACTTATGTGAAACAGGTCTGAACAGGAGTCCACACTGCAGGCAGCCATGTGGGTAGGAGAGGAACCTTACCTGGGAGATGTGGTTGATGGATGACTCCATTCTCCGCAGCTGGGAGGCCTGGATGTCCAATAGTTGCAGGACATTGTTGGCCAATGCATTGATCTGGTAGGCTACGCTGGCCAGAGACTGAGTAGTATATGCTTTGGTCTCTTCTAATGCTTTCCTCTTGTCAGGAGCCTAAAAGAGAGAAAAAAAAAGCAAAGACCAAATTTAGCACAATTAAAATGCTTTGATTTTGAACACTGGAATGAGCAACATTTACCTTCTGGCATATTACCAGCCTGTCACACTCTGCATGCTCCACATGCCTGAGAAACTCAGCTTTTATTGCTAGAAAGTCAGTCTAACTACGAGAAGATTAAAGAACATCTATAGGCATAAAATAAGCCTCATGTTTAAATTGAATGATAGCTCCAAGTGTAGATGTTTTAATTAGAAATAAATGTAAGAAAACATATAAGGTAGGTTCTTCTATGCCCCATATCTAATGAGATAGATATGTAGGTTAAAAGCAGAAATCTCCAAAAAGCAGTGCTTCCAGACAAGGTGTGGGTCGGACAGCTTACTGTACACAGGCCAATATTCAGCAAATATCAACTCAATTGTAATAAAGATTTTGGATTTTATAAAGTAGAACAAATAACCCAAGTAGAGACTTCTTGGCATTCCATGATCACAAAGACATCCCTCCCCCCCCCCCCCCCCCCCCTCTAAATCTACCTAGAGTCATTCAAAAGAAGAGCACAGCTAATTAATAGATCAGGTAGTTAGGAATGATTATAGACAACCAACATATTGCTGCATACAGGGTGTGGGGGGTAACCCAACAAAATAGAAAGCAAAAGAGAGGATTCAAAAATACATTTTATTAAAAGCTTTATAAAAAAAAAAATGAAAAAATGCAAAAAAGGAGAAAAGATAAATTACTAGTATCCCACTATATAAGAAAAATGGCTACAAAGAAATAATGAAAATGACTAATTCAAAGTGATACATGAACATCTCTGAAGTATCGCAGAGTATCTACCACCACTGTGAGCACCAACAGATATAGCACAAATCTCACCTTTTTGTTCTGGAGTCTATATATACCAGATACAGTTTAAATCAAACGACTACAATTTGTTGGGTATACTCAGGATATTTGTCCGTGCTCACAGTGGTGGTGAATACTCTGTGTTACTTTAGTGAGATGTTCACTTCAGTGTATCACTTTGAATGTGTTATTTTGTCACTTTCATTATTTCTTTCTTACATACCTGGATACTAGAAATGTATCATCTTCTCTCCTTGCCCTCCCCCTTCTTTACGAAGCCATTAATAAAATTAGGTTTTAGTCCTCCATTTTGGTTTTGGGATATGAATGATTACAGCGGGAAGTGCTCATCGCAAGAAAGCTACAAATCCCATTCTGCGCACGGGGAAAAGCAAAGTGGTCTATTTTGAGATCAAACTCATAGGCCAACTAGGAGTCATTTATTTTCAAAACACACTGAGCTTTACAAAAGAGCAATTCCGAGGCAGTTCTAAATGTGGTGTAATCCACAGGAAGATTCCATTGAATCCAACGTCTTACCTCTTAGAACACATTATAATATATATATATATAAAACATATGCACGCGCATACATGCGTATCTCCTATTGATGCGATAATACTTCCGCTAGATTGTAAGCTTGCAAGCAGAGTTCTCTACCGCATGAATCAGTCTATTCTTGTTTGTCTAACTTAGCATGTAGTCCCCCCTCTGTGCTCTGTACCTAGCGCTACATACATTGTTGGCTCTATAACAATAAATGTTAAAGGGACACTACCATTTACATAAGATGGAACTAGATTACCTGCGCATTTAAAACAAACACATATATAAGACAAATGCCACTTTTTTTTACTTTTAGGTTTGAATTAATTGAATATAAAAGTAAAAATGAGATTTTTATCTCCAGCATTCATTTTGAGAATTTTACCCATGATGCAACATTCTCCAAAATATCACTTTACAACTGTGGCCAAAACCTACATGAAGATATTATAAGCTACACCCCTGCTCTCTTACTGACTCGTGTATCATAGTGGACTAGGTGGCTGTGTACAACTTTTTTTTACCTGCCTTCCAACACAAAGAGAGGAGAATGACCTGATCAAACAGGCTCATAACTCCGCCCCGTTGTGGTGTAATAGTTACATTACCCTCCCACTCAGTGTAAGTCTAGGGTCAGAATTCTGACTTATAGACTGCATTCTGTGTCCCCAGCCCCAAAGTGATATACTAGTGCTGTAATGTCAACAGGGGGTGGCACCCAAAAACACTATATTACACAAAATGGCAACACCCAGTCATACTTGCTTAGTTACATTTTTCATAAAATAAACTCACATAACAAAAACAAAAGACATATCTGAAATCAACAATGCAAAATAAAAGAAATAAACATATTTCATTTTTTGGTGGGAGTGTCCCTTTAATGTAATGATATTAGATTACCAATTAGGAAAGTTCATGCAAAGCATCCATTATTTATAACCAAAACATAGGGAAGTACATAAAGAACTTAACTTGAATACGGGTGTCAAGCATTGCAGCAAACACCCAAAATATCACAAAAAGTAGAAATAGTAGTCAAGCTATACGTGTATTTATCATTCTACATAAGATACCAGAATGGTCCACTGACCACAAAGCCTCCCTTATGTATTAATACAAATACACTATTTTGAGTTAGAGTATCATTTCCTTTCAAATCACTTTTCACTCCAATTGAAGCCACCCAATTTTAAAAAGTGTGCGTCCATTAACGTACGAAAGGTTGTTTGTTTTTCTAAATCCCTTAGTGTCCCTTTAATGACATGGTAAAATAATTTTGTGCAGAAATAAAATAAAACAAGTAATATCTATAAACCTTTAGATACATTGCATGCCCCTCTGTTCTGTATATTACGGGGTGCTTTCAGTTTCGAAAGAATTCAGCGTGTCTTCAGCCATGATGGCCAAATTGCGAGGTTATTTGGGGTCACATTGGGACATATTGTGTAGCTCTAAATTTGGCTTCCGATATGACCCCTGATGTACCCCAAATCTTTCCAAACCTACAGCCAATTATCTTAGAAATCTTGCAAGTCCGGTTGATGGATCATAGTTCTATACCACAAATGAGGACATCATCTCCTTTTGTCCATCCCCAATGTCCATACTGTCAACATCCAGGGAAGTCATGTTGATAGCTATAAAAATCAGTTCTGAGGTTTGCATAGGTTTCTCCATATTTCTACCAATGCAGTGGCACAACAGCAAATGCGTTTTCTATCCCGAATAAACCTTATGTTATATGTTTCAAAGGTTCAATGGATGTCATGGACATTGTTGATGTTGAACGATGGCCCATCAACTTCTTAGTTTATGTGGTGTCTAATCACCTCAAACCTTAATTAACTCATAACTTGGAAAGAGAGCAATGGAGAGAGCTTAAAATAGTTGTATTGACCTAAAAATTCCAGCATGAAAAAGCTGTGCAAATTTCATGATTCCAGAGTTCAGCGTTCAAGAGTTTTTCTTTGTTATAGTTAAGATGTGGTCTTACTATATTTGCAAATTGTGCTTTATTGAAAATAAATTCAACAAAAACGAAATAAAATTAAATATGAAATATTATTTCACATAGTACCAATACAGGATAATTACAACTCGAGCACATTAAAGTGAGAGTCTGACAGATTGCATGGCTTTTGTACTGTGGTGATTTTAATTTAACACATCATTAGCTGCCACGAAATTGCATGCTTCTCATAACCTGTGTTAATATGGTACAAATTGTTTGGGGATCGCTGAGCCAGGCTTGTCTAACTGGAGGCCAGGCATGCCAGATGTGACCAATAAGGGTTTGCTCCTAAACTACAGTGTCACGCAGAGTTTAGATCCCCTTTTGTACTTTGCACTCATAACTAACAGCAGAAATTACAAAGTGACACTACTAGAGTGGAAAGTAGTCTTAGGGAAGTTACAATATTAGGGAACCACAAGATTACCTAAAAGGTTAACACAGGGCTCGACAAACCCCGGGCGCCATGTCGCCATGGCGACTAGGAAATCAGACCTACCACCCGGTTAGCAAGAGCCCCGAATTTTTTTAAACTCTGGAGCGCGAGGGAGCATATTAAGTGCACAGGATGCGCACACTTCCTGCTCCGCCCCCCTTGCGCACCGCGCTGTGGTGCCCGAGTGTACAGACCACCGTGGACTAAGGCATAAACCAACGTGGACTTAAAATGCCCCCTTTTCTGCAGTCACGCCCCCGCTGGCCAATCAGCGCCCATCTGCCTTCCTTATTTCCCCCGTCAACTCTGACCAGCTAGGAGCAGTACTGTCAGGTGTGTGACGTCATGAGCCAGGGAGTGCAGGCTCGCTAAGAAAAACCAATGCCTCACAGTGCCATGCACTGAAAGGGTTAACAGCAGCCCTCTATGCTGTGGTTCCCTCTGCATAAGAAATGTCACCCCTAAATGGCTTCCATTCCCCCTAGAGACACCATGCATGGCAGTCTGGGCATTGCAACCACTGTCACTGGTCAGGTTTCTAGCACTTTAGGCCTGTGTATGCGTGTGTGTGACTGACTGACTGTGTGTATGCGTGTGTGTGACTGACTGACTGTGTGTATGCGTGTGTGTGACTGACTGACTGTGTGTATGCGTGTGTGTGACTGACTGACTGTGTATGTATGTATGTATGTATGTATGTATGTATGTATGTATGTATGTATGTGTGTGTGTGTGTGTGTGTGTGTGTGCGCGCTGTTGTCTGGCTCCTAGATTTTTTTGCTGGTTCCTAAAAGTCAGTTAACTTTGTCAAGTTTGCCTTTACAACCCATATATACAGATGCACGTGACCAGATGTACACTATTTGCCTTCTTTCCAAGTCCAGTCAGTACATGTGGAGTGTGTGCTGTAATCCAAGCAGGGATTAACAGGAAAGCTCGGTGAAAGAGTTAAGATTCCGGCTCCCATTATCCAACTGCATTTTTACAAGAGGCAACGGGCCTGTTTGTATGCAGAGAATGTAATATATTTCTCACACTGCACTATTCGGGAGAACACTGCGCAAGTGAAGCCAGGAATTAAAAAAAAAAACCTAATCTGGAGCTTATTTAGGACTCCCAACAAATCGCCATTTTCTCAGACAGGAAACCATGGACACCCAGACTGAGGTCAATCACTGCAGCAGTAAATAGACCAGTACAGACACTCATTATACCAAAACAAGGAACGCGGATTGGAATTCAATCTGCAGCCCGTGCAAACACGCTAACAAACCTTTATCTTCAATGCTAGAAAGAGGGAGGGACTAACGCAGTTTCAAAATGTAAATTTAAATAGAAATTAAATCACGCTTGTGTGGAGGGGAAGGGGGGGCCGAAGGAGCAGTTTCATGTGTGGGGGACAGGATTTAAATCACCCACCCTTTCCACAAAAAATAAGTGACAATAATCCAGGGAGTCTCCCACACCTCTATATTGCTCAAGCCAGTTTCTGAGGAGGATCCCGTCCTCCTTCCATCCTCTTGACCCACCTCTTGTCCCCTCACCACGATCCACTCATATTTCATCTGGTGTCTTTGCCCTGACGCTTTGTGAATCCCTGCATGCAAGGATCAACCATAAAAATAGAAAAAGAGACACATCCCTGGATGCTACCTCACCTCCCTGTCAAATTCTTTTCCCTTCTCATAACATGTTTTTGCCTCCACGATTCCTGAAGTGGCTCTCAGCTTGACCCCTTGAAACCTTCATTCTGCCCTGGCCACTCCATTGAGACGGCTTTAACAAGAATGCACAGCGATCTGCTTAATGAAAACTCCACGGACCACAAGTGCTAATTCTTCTCGATGGTTGTTCTGCACTGACACTGTAGACCACGCACATCTGCTACAAAGCCTTCATGAACTTGGTGTCCATGTTCTTTCCTGGTTCTTGTCCAACCTTCTCCTGTCTCATGGTCACCTTTAACTCATTCACTTTTTATACTGTAAAAAGATTGACAGTACGTTCATAATCTATTTAATATGCCAAACATCAACACTTTCCATTTCTTACCACAAATCCAATAGACAAAGTACAAACAGAATTTCAGGGTTTTACTCCCAACTTATAATTAATTGAATAGCGAGACTTTAAAACCAATAGCCCCAGCGCTTGACAAAAACTAGTAGTCATGAAGACTTGATTTCAACTCCAACTGAACACCAAGTACCTTACAATTACCTCTATTACACACACACACACACACTTCCTAAACAGCCTGATTTAGAGAGATTAGTAAGAGACAATTACGTTCCCAGTACATTGAACAGAAGTACATATGGGGATCCACAGGAGATTTATTAGAAACACTGTAAAGGCAATGAAAGTACCCATGTGTTGAGAATTACTGGCATTACACTGGCGAGGATGAATCATTGCAACAAGCAAAATGTTGCTGGTCTTTACCAATGTGCGATTTCTAGGTATTGCTGTTGGTCATCCAATTAAAAAAAAAAAAAAAAATATATATATATATATATATATATATATAATCTGGGGTGCTAAAATCCATGTTACTAGCTCCTAAAAGAGCCACCTTCCTGGCTCTGAAATTTTACAAGGCAGGCTCCTGAATTAGTCTGTCTGGCTACTACGGTCTACAAACATATAATCCATTTGTTTTCTTGTTAATTTTCCGAAAATAAATGAATAAAGAAATTGAGTTTAAATCAGGTTTTCTGATTCCCAAGTGAATATAAGCATTTCCTCAAACCAGGGTGAAACTAAAACCAAATTCATTTCTTGTAAAGCCAGTTCTTTCAGCATGGTACACATAGATGCCTAATTTAAATTTGTACGAGTTTTCTATTAAGTCTCAGGGAGGTACATTTGATACAATGTGGTTTTACAAATAAGCAAGTTAATTACTTGTAGAGGGTTTTTTTTTTTTATAGACATCAGTATGAAGTATTTTACTTTACTGTCCACACTGCACTTGTGTTTTACAGCTTTGTATAAGATAAAATTCAGATGTTATGCTTTTGTGCCCATCTCTCTGCTGACTTTTCCCCATTACAGATCTCAAATCGGGGGATAGTTACACTGGACTAGGTTCTGATCAAAAAGTTAAGAAAGAATTAAAAAAAAAAAATCTATTGCCGTCAAAAAGCTCTACAATAACCCTCGAAACAAACGAGTGAAGGGGGGGGGGGGTGTTTGGGGGGGGACATGGATTAGCTTTGCCTTCTGTAAATATAATGATGCTGTCTGAATAGAGTTTAATATTTGACATAGTAAATATTCCTTTAAAAAGGATGGGCTGCAAAATTATAGGGAAATGCATAAGAGAGAAAGTGTTTTTTAAATGTGTCTGTCGTGTCTCTAGCTTATGACCTCACTTTCTGGCTTGATATGCAAATTAATCATTTCCCATTAAAAATCCACAGGTGGTGTTAAAGGGACTGTCTAGTGCCCAAAATGCATCTTCCAAATATTAACCCCTTCCCGACCTTATGACGAGTTAACTCGTCATAAGAGCCGCAGCATTAGCGACCTTATGACCAGTTAACTCGTCATGCAGTCTAGCCGGCAGTGCGCTCCGTGGGCACCGCCAGCTAGTCTGCAACGGGTCCAGGACTAAGCCTCGCTGATTGAGTGATCACCGCGATAACATGCAAATTAGATGGCAAAGTCAGTGTGTTCACACTGACTTTGCCTCTAATTCACTCCCTGTGCTTCACATTCTTATAGTGAAGCACAGAGAGTGACCTGTAAGTAAAAATAAATTAATTACATACACATAGGTTAAAAAATAAAAAAATTAACCCTTTCATTGCTGATCACAGTTTTTACCTGTGATCAGTTTCCTTCCACTTTATGGCCCTCATTTAGTTTTTTTTTTTTTTACAGATTTTTTTATTTTTACAATTTCTAAAGTTTTTTTAAATAAATAAAGGTAATTTTAATATATTTATTTAATAAAATGTAACCCCTGCATGCCTGTTGCATGATTTTTACTGATCTGACATCGCACTCTTCAGAGTTTTTTTCTGTCTTTTTTGTTATGGGGGGTTTGGGAACCAATATTTTCTTTTTTATTAGTTAGTTAATTAGGGGGGATAAGTGGGTTAGTGTTGCACTAGTTATGTAGCTTATTATTGGGAAAATAATGGGGAAAAACTTTTTTTCCTCAAAAATTTCCTCTTTTATATGTATTTTTTAATACTAAAATGTAAATCATTTTTATGTATAGGGTATCAAAAGAAAGCTCTAACTGTCCTCTAAAAAACAACATATAACTTGTATGGGTACGTTAAATGAGAGAGAGGAAATTTATGTTTCAAACACCGCGTATTAAAAATTGAAAAACGCTCTGGTCCTTGGCCCAGGAAAATCCCTGGTCCTTAAAGGGTTAATGCATATTAATGTGCTTTCAAAGTACTTTAAAATGCATGTCTTACATTTTGCATTGCTTAAAATATAAAATACTTACAGCTAGCAGAAATTCTGAAATTACAGCAGTTTGCAAGAAACAAGCACTGCCCACACTAGATGAGTAAAAGTAATTTCCTTTTTTTGTTGCAGGGACCAATGAGAATAAATTCATTCAAATGAATGGAATAGCCTGTCTCTAGTGATGTCATCAGACAATGTGTTGCACTGTTAAGAGAGCCTACTGTGTGCAAGGTCACTCATAAGCCACTCAATAGATTCAATTTGAGGAGGACAGGAAGTGACTATATGAAACAGAACTTTATATCCTCAGTGTCTATAGAATCAATGCTGCTGCACCTGCAGTAAACATGCAGAGTAATCACTGGGGAGGGCTTGAGTCAAATAATAAAAATGTGATTTATACAGAATGCCTGCATCAAATCACACTGGAAATAAAGCCTGTGCACTATACAAGCAGTGATCTTCATCTTGCAACAAAGTGAGTTTGGGCACTAGACTGTCCCTTTAACAGGAGATACCATAGGCATTTAAAACATATTTTGCTTGCAATGCTGTCAACACAATGTACAAATAATTTATTCTCTACATTCACAGTATAAATCAATGTTTATGTTGGCAGAGATCCCTTAAAGAAATTCCATCAGATAAACATAATAAATACATAAAAAAAAGTGTTGTTAGATTTGCAAGACAATGCATACATTAAAAGAGAGGAGTCTGATGTCTCCTGTTTATCAGCTGTGGCTTCATAATAAAAAGCTTAAATGGTAAAATGTAATTTGCAAATCAAGCCACAATGTATGAATGGATCGTTTCTCCTCTACATCCACAGTACAAATCAGTGTTTAGGTAACAGAATTACTTTAAGAGGTTTCATGTTTATTGAATTGAGACACACCCCCCTCACACATAATGGTCTTTAATTAAATGGTTTACAATGGTTTGGTCCAAATCAATCTATTTAAAACTCCTAAAGGAAGTGGAAAGTTAAACAACTCACAAAAAAATCACTCCCAGTTTCTAGACGTCTTAAGCAGACTACATCACACTTTATAAAACCAAAAAAAATTGTAGAAAAAGTTAATGCCACCACAATTTGATAAACTTAATCTACATGACTCACTAAAATCTGCCTGTGATTATCAGTAATTTGCAAAGGTTTTAAGTTCACTGCAACTACTATCACAGCAGTGTGGGAGGGCGCAGGAGGGCATCCACACAGAGCGCGGGAGGGCATCCACACAGAGCGCGGGAGGGCATCCACACAGAGCGCGGGAGGACATCCACACAGAGCGCGGGAGGACATCCACACAGAGCGCGGGAGGACATCCACACAGAGCGCGGGAGGACATCCACACAGAGCGCGGGAGGACATCCACACAGAGCGCGGGAGGACATCCACACAGAGCGCGGGAGGACATCCACACAGAGCGCGGGAGGGCGCAGGGTATATAAAAAGGTTTGGAGTGGAGGGATGTTTAAATGTTCATATGACCACACATCCAGAATTAGGCAACAATATTGAAAAAGTGAAGTAGGATGGCGTGATTCTCGCACAGAAAGAAAAGCTATTGGGGACAAAAGCAAGTATATCCTCCACATACAATACAATGTAGCCTGACGTGAGTTGAGCAACTATGCTAGTGATTTGCTAAAATTGAGGAGCAGGTGAGCTGGAGTGAGGTACAAGGACACGCCTGGGGAGTGTTTCCTCCTAGTTGATATTTATCCTGGATAACTATTCCTCTCACATGCACCTTGCTTTTAGCAAAAAGCCCTATAGTCTTTAATCATGAGATGATCGCAGGGAAGTAGAAACTTAAGGTCAATGTAGCAGTGTTGGAAGAAATTCTCCCATTTAACTAAATGGCCTTAAGTTGCTAATTCCCTTCTCAGTTCTCTCTTTCATGTACAATGCCATACATACAATAAATATATATATTATATATATATATATATATATATAAAATGTATCAGCTATTTGTGTGCGGACAGAAAAAATAATAAATACACTACAGAGGCTTTATTAGCATAATTAAATGTTATAGTAAATAATAGAAACTAGGGTAAAGGGTTAGCCAATTACCTGTATGTATGTATGTATGTATGTATGTATGTATGTATGTATGTATGTATGTATGTATGTATGTATCAGGTGCAGCCAATTACCTGTATGTATGTATGTATGTATGTATGTATGTATGTATCAGGTGCAGCCAATTACCTGTATGTATGTATGTATCAGGTGCAGCCAATTACCTGTATGTATGGTGTGTGCTATACTGTAGAATATATATATATATATATATATATATATATATATATATTGATTAGGGTTTTTTTTCCCATTTACCAGTATGTGAAACAGGTAATACAAGTTCCAGCTTCAGTAGGAAGGAAGTCTAGAGGAGGGGTTTAAATACACCCTTTCCTCTCCCCTCCCTCATTTAAGGCTCAGAGAACAGCTGAGCCAACAAAATCCTAGCAAGCATAGTCAATCGACACTTACAGGCTCAGCTGGAGACTACTGATAAGCAAAGCCAAAAACCACTGCAATTGTCCCACATTCTAAAAAAGAAACGGTTGATTATTAAAACCCCAAACTTCCCAAGTCATGTCCTCACAGTACAGAGTTCACAGCTTGCACGGGCCGAGTTTATAAAAACAGGTCTGTAAAACGCCAGACAACGTGGGATTTCAAGAAAAAAAAAAAAATACTTATGTTTAATTGAAAAAGGTTGTATTAGGTGTAAATGATAAAGTAAATCTTTAATGAAATAATACAAATAAAGTCCCTTATTGAGCCTTCTTTACTCCATATAGTTACAAGCAAAGAAAAATGATCTATACATTGTGTTGGCAGAATTGCAGCAAAAACATATAAAAACATATTTTTTTTCTGCATTCACAGTATAAGCAATATTTGGGTAATAGACCCTATTATTGCCAAAGTAGCAGTTTTAAGTATAGCTGAACCGGAGAATTTTCCCAACTCGGCTATTTCAGTTTCAAAATTCCCTCTTTCCTACATAAAGCTTTTTTGTTTTTTTTGAGCGGCGCACACACCACTGAAATTTCAACTTGCCTCTACAAAAACAAAACAAAAACTTGAAACAAATAAACCACCCCCCTTTATTTGACCACAAGTATAGACACATTTCTTAGAATCCTGTCCTTGATTCAAATACCATTAATAATCATTATAATTATCCAATGCAAGTCACCGGGCTCGTATAGTATAAACTCCTTCAATCAATAGTGGATATGCCGGTGCTGTGAAGACAAGGGACCGGACTCAGACTTCCCACACAATCAATAAAGTCAGCGGAACTCGATATGCCACAAAAAAAAAAAAAATGGCTCCACACAGGTTGAGGGGAGCGAATGTTTGTGTCGAGCTATTTGTTTGTGGCGTATCGAGTGCCGCTGGCTTTATTAAATCATTTGAAATTAGCCACTTTATTCAATGATTCTACACATAGAAATATACATGAACAAGAGGGTGGGCTACCTCTGTGTACATTTTCCTTTAAATAAAAAGAATCTGTTTCGTTTATAAAGAGGAGGAATATGTACTTGTTGAGGAGGCTCCTATTTTGTGTTTAAAGAAGATTTATTTGTGTTCGAGCAGCTGACACCCCTCCTAGCCCCCATCGTTCTTCCCTGAAATTGGCAAGCAAGGCCTTTCGAGTGAAAGCATGCATGCGTCTGGCAGCAAGGAAGAGAGGGAAGAGTTGAGAAATCACAATCTCGGGATATTTGTTCTACTTCTTCATGACAAACTGCAGTTAAATCATCATTACAGACAGTCCGTAGATCTGTCTTATTTAGGAAACAGCTGCCATAACTACATCAAGACACTAGTTACGTAACCTTAATAACTAGTTTTATACAACGCGTTCTCCCCAATGGGTCTTAACCCTTTAGTGGGCTATCCTTGGGTTAATTAGAAGTCTTTGGAAGGCCGATCACATGTGACATCACACTTATGGCGTAGCGAATATACCAGTTACAGGAATGCAAGGAGAGCGCTCAGGAATACAAACTGTGACACCACACAAGATCACGCACAAAGGGGCGGACTTGCGAAGGCGCATTTCAGATCATCAGTGCTGGGGTATCACGGCAGTGCTTGCCAAAAACGAAAATAACTTACAATTTTAGAGAAAACTATTTTTGAAGTTGCAGTGGAATAGATAGAGGATGTGTTTTGAGCAAAAATAATTATACACATATATACACACACTTATCTATCTATATACACACACACACACACACACACACACCCATGTGTGTATTTTCATTCAATATAAACGCACACGCACTACAAAAAATGTAGCTGGGCATTAAACAATAAGCAGTGATGAAGAGGTTAATGATTTTCCAAACAGCTAATGTAATTTTTTCCATCAACACAATGGCAGTGAAAGCAGCCGATCCATTATCCCTTCACAAATCAATACAATATGCAGAAAACAATTGTCATATTCACCTCTATGAGCGCTAACATATCATTATGGAGCCAAATAACGTATCAATTGAACAAGCACAAGCAGGAAGGCCTTTTGTGTATCAAGGATCTATATCAGAGGTGTGAGGGGTAAATGCTTTCCCTGCCTCCTCTCCCCCCCCCCCCCCCCCGACACCCTTTATGTCAGAACAGTGCTAATAATCCCCGTTCATGAAGTGTTAAAAGATAAAACACATACAATCTGCATCCTAATTAATATAATAATCTAGAATATAAAAATCACATGTTTACACAAATGTACCAGGCCTGATGTAAACAGGAAATCTGCATCAACAACAAGAACAGACGACCTACAGCTACTGTGGATAAATAGCTTAAAGTATTGGGGTACCAACCCTTTGTGCAGATGCACACAAGGGGGTCCAATTCGCAAGAAACACCACTATCACAGGAGTCTTAATCCATAGTAAATACATGGCTTGCAGGACCATGGTGTATAAAATACAGCATAGGATATAGACATCGATTACATAGACCCAAAAAAAAAAAACACACATGCCCAACGGATTTCACCCACAATGTTGGGGTTCAATCATACGCCTAATGAACGCTGTATTTTTTTACAGCTGGATGTTCCAGTCCTGCAACCCATGTATGTAGTATTACTGTGGATAAAGACTCCTGTGATACTGGCTGAGCATTATGTAGCTCAATAATTATTTTTTTACTGTGTGGCTGAGCATCATGTAAGTTCAAGAGCAAGAGAAAGCTGCAGGAATACTTCAGAAAATACTTTCCCAAATGTATGTGATTTTCCAAGCCTTGACTTTATGTTTATACCTAAAGGAATAGTCATAATACAGTCTGTATCTCTGGCAGTGGTACACACATCATACCACAAACCTAGTGTACATCAGCCTTCCCAACCATGTATATTGGGGTCGGGGGATCACTTTTAAAAGGTTTGGTATGGACAGCAGGTGTGTCATTGTCCAAGCTCCTGGATACACTACTCAGTAAATAATAGTCTGGTCTGATGGGAATAAACCAACCATTGCCCAACACAGATCAAACCATGCTCCACTCTAGCAATAGAAATGCCAAAAAAGTAGGGCTTGACAAATACCAGGTGCCGGGGAGGCCTGGCTCCCAAAATCCCTACTCTATGTAACACATGCATACTTCTAGCTCCTAAATTCTTTGATTATTTTATATATAATTCTATGGAAGTGCCATTTCCTGGCTCCTAAAGTCTACAAATAATTTGTCATGCCCTGCATTAAAGCAAATGTGGGTATAACACACATATACACCTTGTTTGGCGTATACACACAATTTGCTGCGAGCACGGTGTATATACAGGGAGTGCAGAATTATTAGGCAAATGAGTATTTTGACCACATCATCCTCTTTATGCATGTTGTCTTACTCCAAGCTGTATAGGCTCGAAAGCCTACTACCAATTAAGCATATTAGGTGATGTGCATCTCTGTAATGAGAAGGGGTGTGGTCTAATGACATCAACACCCTATATCAGGTGTGCATAATTATTAGACAACTTCCTTTCCTTTGGCAAAATGGGTCAAAAGAAGGACTTGACAGGCTCAGAAAAGTCAAAAATAGTGAGATATCTTGCAGAGGGATGCAGCACTCTTAAAATTGCAAAGCTTCTGAAGCGTGATCATCGAACAATCAAGCGTTTCATTCAAAATAGTCAACAGGGTCGCAAGAAGCGTGTGGAAAAACCAAGGCGCAAAATAACTGCCCATGAACTGAGAAAAATCAAGCGTGCAGCTGCCACGATGCCACTTGCCACCAGTTTGGCCATATTTCAGAGCTGCAACATCACTGGAGTGCCCAAAAGCACAAGGTGTGCAATACTCAGAGACATGGCCAAGGTAAGAAAGGCTGAAAGACGACCACCAATGAACAAGACACACAAGCTGAAACGTCAAGACTGGGCCAAGAAATATCTCAAGACTGATTTTTCTAAGGTTTTATGGACTGATGAAATGAGAGTGAGTCTTGATGGGCCAGATGGATGGGCCCGTGGCTGGATTGGTAAAGGGCAGAGAGCTCCAGTCCGACTCAGACGCCAGCAAGGTGGAGGTGGAGTACTGGTTTGGGCTGGTATCATCAAAGATGAGCTTGTGGGGCCTTTTCGGGTTGAGGATGGAGTCAAGCTCAACTCCCAGTCCTACTGCCAGTTCCTGGAAGACACCTTCTTCAAGCAGTGGTACAGGAAGAAGTCTGCATCCTTCAAGAAAAACATGATTTTCATGCAGGACAATGCTCCATCACACGCGTCCAAGTACTCCACAGCGTGGCTGGCAAGAAAGGGTATAAAACAGGGCTCGACAAACCCCGGGCGCCAGGTCGCCATGGCGACCAGGAAATCAGACCTGGCGCCCGGGTGCTGTTTGTCACAGGGAGCCCTTGCCGGCTGCCATCCGTTTTTCTTTTACTTTCTTTTTCAGCGCGAGGGGAGAAAGTCTGTGCGGATCACACAGACTGTAAGCTCCGCCCCCTCGCGCAACACGCTGTAGTGCCGATTGTCACGTGACAACACGGCACAGGAACAGAAAGAGATCGGGCTCCAGTATAAATGTCCCCCTCCCCTGCAATGAGGTAAGCAGCAGGGAGGGAGGACACTGTAAGAAATATTCTTTTGTTCTTTAAAAAAAATAAAATGGTGTGTATATAACTGGCTGTGTATGTGGTCTGTATGTATGTATGAGTGAATGTAACTGACTGTATGTGGTGTGTGTGTGAATGTAACTGACTGTGTATGTATGTGAATGTAACTGGCTGTGTATGTATGTGTGAATGTAACTGGCTGTGTATGTATGTGTGAATGTAACTGACTGTATGTGGTGTGTGTGAATGTAACTGACTGTATGTGGTGTGTGTGAATGTAACTGACTGTATGTGGTGTGTGTGTGTGTGTGTGTGTGTGTGTGTGTGAATGTAACTGACTGTATGTGGTGTGTGTGAATGTAACTGACTGTATGTGGTGTGTGTGAATGTAACTGACTGTATGTGGTGTGTGTGAATGTAACTGACTGTATGTGGTGTGTGTGAATGTAACTGACTGTATGTGGTGTGTGTGAATGTAACTGACTGTATGTGGTGTGTGTGAATGTAACTGACTGTATGTGGTGTGTGTGTGTGAATGTAACTGACTGTATGTGGTGTGTGTGTGAATGTAACTGACTGTATGTGGTGTGTGTGTGAATGTAACTGACTGTATGTGGTGTGTGTGTGAATGTAACTGACTGTATGTGGTGTGTGTGTGTGTGTGTGTGTGTGAATGTAACTGACTGCATGTGGTGTGTGTGAATGTAACTGGCTGTGTATGTGGTGTGTGTGAATGTAACTGGCTGTGTATGTGGTGTGTGTGAATGTAACTGGCTGTGTATGTGGTGTGTGTGAATGTAACTGGCTGTGTATGTGGTGTGTGTGAATGTAACTGGCTGTGTATGTGGTGTGTGTGAATGTAACTGGCTGTGTATGTGGTGTGTGTGAATGTAACTGGCTGTGTATGTGGTGTGTGTGAATGTAACTGGCTGTGTATGTGGTGTGTGTGAATGTAACTGGCTGTGTATGTGGTGTGTGTGAATGTAACTGGCTGTGCATGTGGTGTGTGTGAATGTAACTGGCTGTGCATGTGGTGTGTGTGAATGTAACTGGCTGTGTGTGTGGTGTGTGTGTATGTAACTGGCTGTGTATGTGGTGTGTGTGTATGTATGAGTGAATGTAACTGACTGTATGTGGTGTGTGTGTGAATGTAACTGACTGTGTATGTATGAGTGAATGTAACTGACTGTATGTGGTGTGTGTGTGAATGTAACTGACTGTGTATGTATGTGTGAATGTAACTGACTGTGTATGTATGTGTGAATGTAACTGACTGTGTATGTATGTGTGAATGTAACTGACTGTGTATGTATGTGTGAATGTAACTGGCTGTGTATGTATGTGTGAATGTAACTGACTGTATGTGGTGTGTGTGTGTGTGTGTGTGTGTGTGTGAATGTAACTGACTGTATGTGGTGTGTGTGAATGTAACTGACTGTATGTGGTGTGTGTGAATGTAACTGACTGTATGTGGTGTGTGTGAATGTAACTGACTGTATGTGGTGTGTGTGAATGTAACTGACTGTATGTGGTGTGTGTGAATGTAACTGACTGTATGTGGTGTGTGTGTGTGAATGTAACTGACTGTATGTGGTGTGTGTGTGAATGTAACTGACTGTGTATGTGGTGTGTGTGAATGTAACTGGCTGTGTATGTGGTGTGTGTTACTGGAACTGGCTGTGTATGTGGTGTGTGTGAATGTAACTGGCTGTGTGTGTGGTGTGTGTGTATGTAACTGGCTGTGTATGTGGTGTGTGTGAATGTAACTGGCTGTGTATGTGGTGTGTGTGAATGTAACTGGCTGTGTATGTGGTGTGTGTGAATGTAACTGGCTGTGTATGTGGTGTGTGTGAATGTAACTGGCTGTGTATGTGGTGTGTCTGAATGTAACTGGCTGTGTATGTGGTGTGTGTGAATGTAACTGGCTGTGTATGTGGTGTGTGTGAATGTAACTGGCTGTGTGTGTGGTGTGTGTGTTTGTAACTGGCTGTGTATGTGGTGTGTGTGTATGTATGTATGTGTGAATGTAACTGGCTGTGTATGTGAGGTGGGTGTATGCCACTGTGTCCGTGCGATTTTGTGATGTGCCGTTGTCTGGCTCCTAAATTTTTTGGCTGGCTCCTAAAACTAAATTAAATTTGTCAAGCCCTGGTATAAAAGAAGAAAATCTAATGACATGGCCTCCTTGTTCACCTGATCTGAACCCCATTGAGAACCTGTGGTCCATCATCAAATGTGAGATTTACAAGGAGGGAAAACAGTACACCTCTCTGAACAGTGTCTGGGAGGCTGTGGTTGCTGCTGCACGCAATGTTGATGGTGAACAGATCAAAACACTGACAGAATCCATGGATGGCAGGCTTTTGAGTGTCCTTGCAAAGAAAGGTGGCTATATTGGTCACTGATTTGTTTTTGTTTTGTTTTTGAATGTCAGAAATGTATATTTGTGAATGTTGAGATGTTATATTGGTTTCATTGGTAAAAATAAATAATTGAAATGGGTATATATTTGTTTTTTGTTAAGTTGCCTAATAATTATGCACAGTAATAGTCACCTGCACACACAGATATCCCCCTAAAATAGCTAAAACTAAAAACAAACTAAAAACTACTTCCAAAAATATTCAGCTTTGATATTAATGAGTTTTTTGGGTTCATTGAGAACATGGTTGTTGTTCAATAATAAAATTAATCCTCAAAAATACAACTTGCCTAATAATTCTGCACTCCCTGTATATGTTTGAGTCCATAGAAATCTATAATAAATATAGATGTAGAGCAGGAGTATCCATGTACTGCACAGTGTACAATACCCTCAGACTCTGCAGCATGTAATAGAGTAAGTCTTCCTGTAAAATGGGAGATTAAGCTGTCTAGGACACTGTTTGTTTTCCCAGTGCAGACAGCCAGGGGAGAGATACGGCATCATGAACCCAGTGAGCAGAATTTCAGTAGCATTCATGCCCAGGTTCACACAAGGAAATGGAACCCAACACGTATCAAAAGCCCATTTAGGACCTAGCGGCACAGAGTAGGAAACACCCGCCACCGGGATTTATTCAGAAAGCACCGGCATAAAAAAATTGGTTGGCATAACTTCAAATGTGCACATGAAATATCTGCTGAAACTAAAAGGTGACATATAATCTATACATACATTCCCAGTCAGACACAGATTATTAGAGAGTCTGCAGTGAACTGTTGGGGAAAAAAACCTACACATTCCAGGCAGGTCAGTGCTATTGCTACTGCAGGGGATTCTGGGTAAGGGTATGCAAAAAATAAGTGACTGCCAGAAATTCTTCAAAAATAGTAAATAAAAAACAAAACTTGGTACAGCAGGAAAATTTCCCACAAGAATAATCAAAGTGTCCTGTTACAAGGCATTATTTATGTAGCAATGCCAAAAATAAATAAATAAACCACAAAGCTTTTTGTTAGTCCAAATCCATTTTAAGATTAGATTGGATATGTATTTGAGGTTTTGTTCCTCTTCGGTGGCGTGAGCACCCCCAACGGGCTCCCATGATGCAACTTGTGCTATTACAGGGAACGCATCGCAAATGTGAATAGCGCCTTTTGAACCTGTATATTGACAATTGGCAAATATTATAAAAAAAAATGTTAAAAAAAACATCAGAGCAATGTACAGAGTAAATTGTGCCTTCTTTATAACCACACAGCAAGATGTTCCCCTACACATTTCTAATATTTTCATGCATTACAACAATTGCCTATTGCGCACTGTATAAGGATGTGTGGTTTATAGCAAGAGTATAATATTTATGGCTCTGTTCTGCGATTACATAGACTACCAGTAGCACTTTCATTTATTGGAGTATCTATAGATGCACGTCTAAGTCTCCTACCACAAAACGCGTAAGGTGTATGCCATTTGGCAATCATGGTTGGCTTTCTGCTACCTGTATTATAGCCTGTGGACATTTCTGCCCAGTGTGGATATAAGGAAAATAATCTGTGTAGCGGTTTAAAATATATATATATATATATATATTACACACATATATACATACATACAAACACACAATTATGCAGAGTTTGCCCAGGTGCTAGCACACAGAGCTCTGGAGAAACCACTAAAAGGAAGGCCTAACAAGGGTGGAGGTACAGGGGCAGGAAGCAGGCCGATGTCGGCATCCATTATCACTGTGAAAGCTGCAAGCGATCTCTTAGAAAAGGCCTTTGATGAGCGGCTTCCTGTTTTTCTGCCAGCAGACACATGTTGCCTGGTTGTACACATTATTTGAGTGTACATTTTTAAACAAACTAGGTCAGTGTCGTTTATTTTGTGAAGCATCATAATTGGGCATTGAAGCTCTTTATAAAATAGCAGTATAAAATACCCACCACATTGTAAAAGTTCCACAGATATTAGAATTTTAGAGGGTTTTGGAAAGCCTAAGCACTGTAATGCTGGTGATATGCAATGGACAGGCATCCTGAGCAAGGCTACATGCAGCCCTCCAGCCACACTGGAGAGGGGGCAAAATAAAGTTTTTAAGAAAGTGTAAAAACTAAACCTACACTGCTCAAAGAAGGGTCAGTAGAATACTATTCAATTCTGTAACAGAATTGTTTTCAGATAATATATTGGCCATTGATATAACCCCTCTACAGCGAACATTCTGCAATTACTAGGACCACAACAGATAGCCTAGTTTTCGAAGGCCAGTCAGTCACTTTGCTCAACAGATGTCAATCCAAACAAACACAGCGCGTGACATCAGTGCAGCCATTTTGTTATCTGAGCACGGAGTTAAACATGCAACAACTTATGCCTATGAAACCTTTCCAAAGTTTTCTCTAATACAAAAATTGATGTCCTTTTTGGATTGTGGTGTAAGATACCAAACAACCTCTGTTATACTAATTCCATTAACATATAGTAAAATAATAAATATGTGTAAAGCACTGTAATTATTCCACAACAGTTGTACAACTGCTGGCAAACATCAATATCTCATTGGAATCCTTGGGGGTTAATAGAAGAATTTTTTTTAGGGGTAAAGTTCTAGAAATTAAGCAATCGCCATGGACACCAACGGAATGTGCTTACAGGTTTTAGAACATTCCTAAAGCAGTGACCTTTGGAAGTAACCTCATTTGTGCATTAGTGTAATGGTGGACAGCTTGGCTACTGTAATCTCTCCCACAGTGCCCTATACATCTCTGTCTTGCGACTTTACTGCAGTCACAATAAAACACCTAGCAGTAAAACAACAAACTAATGG